>CM053785.1:1012269429-1012994429 GCA_028749045.1 Cupressus sempervirens
GATAATGAATAAACAAGATAAGTGGTCAAATTATTTCATTTAGGAAGACATGTTTAAAGGAATTTAGTTGTGCATACCTACAGGATCTATGAGATATAATGTCACAAAGGATAAACATAGTGGTGGACTTGCTAGAGATTTTGGAATTGACAAAAATAGTAAAGATGATCTCTGACAAATATTACTAGCCTCATATATATACAAATGTGCAAAAGATGGTTAAGAGTTACAAATTAAGAGTTACAAAATTTGTCAAACATTGAAAGGAACTAGTCAGAATTTAGGTTTGTATTCACCATTGTCTATACCAAATAAACTTTGAGAAGATATCAATATGGACTTTGTGTTTGGCTTAATTAGAACTCAGAGAGGTAATAATTCTATTCTAGTAGTGGTTGATATATTTTCTAAGATGACTCATTTTATACTTTGAAAGAAGACATCTGATGGAGTACATGTAGTTGAATTATTCTTTAAAGAAGAAGTGAGATTGCATGTGTTTCCTAAGACCATTATTTCAGATAGGGATACTAAGTTTACTGGTTATTTTTGGAGGACACTTTGGAAGAAATTAGACATTGAGCTTATGTTTAGTTCTACATTTTCATCCGTAGACAAATGGACAAACTGAAGTTGCGAATAAGAGTTTGGGTAATTTGTTGAGATGTTTGGTTGGAGATAAGCCTAATAATTGGGATTTAATTTTAGCACAAGCAAAGTTCTCATACAATAATTTTATGAATAAAAGTACTATCGAGTTAAGGGATTTAACTACTACGATGAAGAGAAGTGCTAAAGTAGAGGAATTTGGATATTTCATGAAGGCTCTACCCAAGGAAGTAAAGAAGAATTTGGAGACTAGTAATCAAGGGTATAAGTAGAGGGCAGATAAAGGAAGAAGACATAAATCTTTTGAGGTTAGTGATGAGATTATGGTTCACTTGAAGAAAAAAAAATCCCAATTGGTAGCTATAGTAAGTTGAAAATGAAGAAGTTTGGTCCTTGTAAGATTTTGAGGAAGTTTGATAGTGGAAATGCTTTTGAAGTTGAATTACCAAAAGATATGGATATTTAACCAATATTCACTATTGCAGACATCTTACAATATTTTGAATCATATTAGGAATTAAAAGATAACCTAGTTATCTCAAGAGGAAGATTGACAACCTTGTTCAGTGGGAGGATAAATCTATTGAAGATAGTTCATGGATAACACAAGATGAGTTGGATCTTTATGATTCATGTCAAATCATTAGGGTTTCCTAATATGAACATAAACTCTTTGCTTACCCTAGGTGTCTAATGCAAGATCATCTTGGGTCAATGAGCAAGCTTGCATCAACAAAAAAATATTGCTTGTTTTTTGTACAAGTGTGTTGGTTGTGGAGTAGTAGTCATTGTTGTTTGTGGTTCCAAATTGTTCGCAATTGACATCTTGTTGAGGGCCTATTTTGGATCCTTTCTCTAAGAGTGCATAAGTTGTTGTACCATATGCCTTGAGTTTGACACCAATTTATTCAACCTTTGTTTCTTGTGATTTCATCTAGCATGGCGTGTTATTTATTTTAGTTTAGTTTCTTGTGATAATGTGGCATCTTCTACAGCTATGAGCTAACTCCTTGCTCATGTGAAGACCTATCCTTAATAGCGTGTGATCAATTGATACCCATTGCTTGAGTTATGGTTTACTCCTCCAAGGTAGGACCTATTTATAATTAAATGCTTGACAAGCTAACTTGTGGTCTTACTGGCTATATAAGAATTTAGATTAGCTTTAGAGAAGCATCACATAACAATGAAGAAGGCTTTTAGATAGGAAAATAATAGAGAATAGATGGAAGATAAAGAAGACAAGCTTCTAGCTTGTTGATTATAATTTCTTTGTATTGGCTATGACCTGGAAGGCCTCACAGCTAGGCATGTTGGATGTTTTGAGAATATATTTTATCATACTAGTTGTCTAGTCCATCAGTAAATCTCTTGGTTCTTGTTGTTAAATATGTGCTTGCTTTAGTGTGTACTCTTGGTAAGGTATTATGAGATTGGACTTGTTTCCTTTCCCTACCCACCCTTGTGTCAGAAGGGAAGGCAACCTAGTGGATTTAGGAAAATGCTAGTATTTCAAACCATCAACACAAAAATATGAGACACTAAAAGATTAAAAATCAACACAAAGCAACATAGACAGTTTCCCAGCTTTGGAAAATGCTATTTATCAAATACTTACCTCATGGGAAAAAAAAATGCTCAATAATAACCCAACTATAACATAATCACTGCTATAGGTTTTTAGTGCAGAAAATGCTCCCATTACAAATATAAATTATTGTTGAATAAAGTTTAGAAGATGAAAAAAATCTTTTGTATAACACCTACCATAATTCTTTCCATTTGCTTATGTGATTCTAATAATCTAAAGCAAATGTTTCTCTTGTAAAGGCCCAAACTCTAACCATTATGTGCAAGGATAGCCAACGAGATGGATATTGAATACAAGACCAAACTATAATCAATAACATACAAGATATTATATATGGCCAAAATTAAAACACATTGATTAGTCTAATAAAAGAGATAGGATATTTTGTTTCAAATGAGACTTTGTGATTCAATGACATTGACCAAAGAGTTAATTCCTTCTCCAAGTTCCATAAAACATGCAAAAGTGATCTTAACCAATGAAATCAAAATTAAATGTTTGTATAATATTTATTATATACTTATATTATTAAATGCAAAATAAAACTATTAAATAATATGGTTTATTTTATTTTAAAAATGAGGTGACTAATGTTGAATTTGTATATATATTTTTTGAATTTAGTGGCTTGATGTTGTATATAATTGATATCTACATATAAAGAAGATTGAAAGACATGAAGATGAAGAAAAAGAGATAAATATATATAGAGTAAGATGGAGAGGAAGAGGGAGATGATGAGATAAACCAATTTAAAAGCTAGGTTGTCTATATTTCATAGAGGAACGATAGTTAAAGGGATAGAGAAATAAGGGAGAGTCGGGGGGAGAGATTGGTAGAGAGAGTGAGTAAACTGAATAATAGAAAGCCAAAAGAAGGATAAAGAGGTGAAAATATTGATATAGACTAAAAACATAGGGAAGACAACATGTGGGGGAGAGAGAAGAGGAGGGAGAGGAAGAGATAGAACGATAAAGATATATGAGGTGATAGATGGATATGAGAGAGAGCATATCAGAGAGGAAATATGATAGAGATAGAGATAGGTAAAAGTAAAGAGAGGGGTAAGATATGATAAAGATAGGGAGGGAGGAAGGAGCGTCTGTTTGTGAACAAGAAATATATAAAGGTAGAGATATGGAAGTAGATAGAATAAATTTGTTATTTGAATGTACAATTACCTTGATGACCTTCCACACATCTTCAATGTATTCATATTAAAGAAGGATATAGAGGTGAAAATATTGATAGAGATTAAAAAGAGGGAGGACAAAATAAGGAGAGAGAGGAAATATGATACTGGTAGAGAGAGGTGAAAAGTAAAGAGAGGGGTAAGATAAGATAAGGATAGGAAGAGGAGTGTATATAAGAAGGATATAAATGTAGGGATATAGAAGTAGATATGATGAATTTGTAACTAGACACACATAAGAATACAAGAGATGCAAAGCGTCATAGTTCCTATTGTATGTGTCATGATTATAGTATTGTAGAGTGTCGCAATAAAGGGTTGAGATGGAGGAATAAACTTTTTAATTTGAAAGAATGCAAAATCTATTAGAACAACATTCTTTATATCCTTTGATGTTTTTGAGGTTGAACTATCTTTAAATCGTATTAAAATTAATTGTAATTGTACATAGAACTTAAGAACTAAAGACTGTGAAGAAATATAGACAATTACATTTTGCATTAATGTTTGTAGTTGAATGTGAGTAGATAAGTTATAGCTCTTACCAAGTGCAAAATTACTTCTTTGTGTCTTTAGAATTTTAACATCATTGCCTTTACAAAAAAAGTTACAAGCTCTAAAATTGGTTAAGAGGACTAAATAATAAATGATATTGTATAGCGTGCTCAACATAATACAAGGTTTACTTTTCATATTGTAATGAATTTGATGTTAGGAATGCTTTTGTAGAATAACATAACAACAAAAATATTGATTTTTATTATTATTATAAAATAAGAAAAATGGGTCATACTTTCGGTCTACTTTGAAATTTGTCACAATCAATTGTGGTTTCTTAAAATAAGCTATTATCCTCTATACATATATGGAGAGAAGAAATTTATAGCATTATAAATGTCTAATGACACGATTTAATTTAAAAAATGAGTAATTCTAAACTCCATTGTAGAAAACTCAAAAGTGTATAAGAATTTTAGAATAAAATGAAATTCTTTAACTTCAAGAGTTTCGAGACTAGAAAGTGTCTTCATAAGCACTCAAGAAATGTTGTTCAATTTCACTAAAAAGATCATTCATGCATTACAAGACAACACATTTTTTGCATTATTGGTTTTTCCATGAGAAGTCTTGAGATAATAAATAAAATTTCTACAATATTAGTTTGAATGCAATTATAAAGTTGTCATAAATGTGTTGTGAACAAATGGATCATTGAGATCTTGTGCAAGGTTAAACAATACCAATCAAAATCCTAACAAAAGCATAAGCATGTTATGACTAAATTCTTCATATAGAAAAGACATCCACAATTCAAATTGCTTATTCTTTATGTCTTGGAGTCTCAAGTATAATAAATTTTATTTTATTTTTAGCATGTTTGCAATATAAGAAATTAAAAACCAATTCTTTATCCTAAAAGAATGAATTATATGATTAAAAAATTAGAGAAATTGAAAATTACGAAACAAAAATATTTTTTTACAAATATTTAACATCAAATAATTCTTTATTTTAAAAAAAGTACAATTAAGTGTCATCTTTATACACTATTTTTATTTATTAAAAAAAATTAATCAACAACTTGACAGTAAAAAATGATATAACATATTTTAAATTTTAAATATATAAACAATAAACATAATTATACGTACAATAAACACCATTTTAAAATTCTTTGTAATATGATTTAATTTTTAGTTTTAAAAATTCTTTGTTACATTATTTAGTTTTTATTACTTTTAATTCTTTTGAAAGATAATGTTTTAAGGGCAAAATAAATCAAAATTTAATGAGTTAGTACAATCTATTATTATTAATTTGGCTAATGGTAAAGTAAAGTGTGGTGTAACAATCTTTTATAATAATTATATTAATTGCACAATTAATACAAAAAGTTAGAATTTTAATTTTCATTGATTTTTAGTTATAAAAATTGAATTTCTCCATTACTTTAGTAGGATCCAATAAGATTTCAATTAAATACTATTCTTATTTTTCAAAAAACAAAAAATAGAAATGTTCAAACTTTATAAGAAATTTAAATTGTGAAATTCTTGAAATGATAAAGTAAATGTAGTGTCACATCATTTTATTTTCAATCATATTAATTGCACAATTAATGCTAAAAGTTAGAGCTTTAAATTTTTCTTTATTTTTTGGTTTGGAAAATTAATTTTCTCCCTTACTATTATTAGTGAGAGCCAATAAGATTTTAGTTAAATGACTTTTTTTCATTTTAAAAAATAATAAAAATGTTTAAACTTTATAAAAAACTTAGAACCTAAAAAAATACTTGAATCTTATTGATTAAACTAATATATTTTATAGTTTTTAATTGCATCTAATGGATGTAATAGATTCCTGCCTATGAGAGGAACTAATAAGAACAAGGGGCACAAACGCTAAAGTTCCTGCCTTTATTAGTGTGGTGGATTGTAGGGTAGGAGTTGAGTGAAGTTTGCGAAGTTGTACATTTAATGGTAAAATTTATAGTTTGTAAATTTTGACATTAAACGAACTAAATTAAAACTTTGATAATTTATTGTAGATGGAAAATAGAAATTTTTAATGTCATTTTAAGAAATATTTAAATAATAAAAATGTCTTTTGCCTTAAATCATATAAATCTAAGATCAACAAATCAGAGAAACATAATAATGATCGTAATAACATAATAATAATTTTAGCTTATAAAAATAATTTAATAGTATTGGTATGCTTGATTTACTCATGACTAAATTATAGATCATTATTCAATTTTGAGTTGTCTCATATGTAAAAAACTAAGTCTTGTAATTATTACTTTAATAGTGCTAGAATATTGAACACTTAATAATAACAATGCCATTTTAATAATAATTATACTTACTAAAAGCTTCAAAGCTTGATATATATTTTTCAAAGTTAAATAGCAATGATATTTAAATTTCATATAATATATGTTTTAAAATTATAAAATAATATTAAAATCAAAATATATAAGTATTTAAAAAAAATGACCTTATTATTCAAATTCTTCATTAATTTTTTAACAAAATTTATAAATATTTTTAGTAAAAATTTATGAAATAATTAGTTTCTTAAAAATACACTTTTGTTATTTATTAATTTAATTACAATTTAGAATAGAAAAATAATTTTTTAAATTAGAATAAAATAAATTTAAATTATAATTAATTTAGTTTCTTAGTTTCAAAAATTAGTTATAATTTAGGTAGTTCCAAAAAAAAAACATTGACAAGTTATGATGTTTGCTTTTAAAAAGTTTAATTAGAATAAGATTGGAAAATAGTAGCTACTAAAATATAGTGTAAACTTAAAGAAATAACATTTTACAAATTACAAAAATAAATATCAATGTAAAACTAATAATAAATATAAAACATTTAACTTTATATTTGAACTTGGTAAGATAAATAGATAGGGATAATTAATATTGATTAGACATTCATTTGTGAGGTGGAAGATAAAAATGATTTAAAAAAAATTAATCCACTTGTCACAAATGTAGAAAATATAAAGTTGTAATTAATGAATTCATTAATAGAGTTGTTAAAAAATATTTGTATTTTTTTAAAGAAAATTGAATTTTTTCATTGGCAAAAACACAATAAAAATATGATTTATAAAATAATAAAAAATTAGAAAAAAATATAAACATTTGAAATTCCTTTTAATCTTTAATAAAATTCTATCAATTGATCATTAAATTGAAAAATTGAATTGAATGAAAATATTGGCAACGTATTCTTCTCCTGTTTCCACGTCAATCCTTTCTAGCACGTGTATTGTTAATCGTGGCGCATCATGTCACACCTGTCAAATCTGGTATTCCTGGAACTCGTTCAATATTTTGAGTAGACATCAGGCACAGGAGGAGGTTCAAAAAAATGAGCGTAGCTCAGAGTGCGATTACTATTTTTCACAGGCAAAGACCGCTCAATTTATAATGCGTCCACGGAGGTCAATTTGGGCTTCAATTTCCTCAAATCAAAGGCTGCGAGAATGGCTTACAGGCGAAGCAAAGCCAAACTTCTCAATCCGCTCCCATTTCCACAGCGCAACAACATTCTGTAACTGCTCAGAAAAACCACAGTCAGCCGCTGGATCGACGCCTCTAAGCGAGCGGGGCCCTTTTGTTTCCCGCCTCAATAGTCGCGGGATTTTGCGCTTTGATGGGCCTGATACCGTCAAGTTTCTGCAAGGTCTCGTCACAAATGATCTGAGAACCTTAGAGGAGCCAACACAGCAGCCGGTGCCCACACCGAACCAGCCGGCGGTTCAAAAAGGTCCAGTTTATGCAGCGTTTCTTAATTCGCAGGGGAGATTTTTGTACGATATTTTTATTTACCGGCCTGTGCGCGCGGACGAGAAGCTTAATGCGACGGGCTCTGGTCCAGGTGCTGATTCGAATGAACCTGCTTTGTTCGCCGACGTGGACAGCGATTCGCTGCACGAGCTTCTCGATCATTTGAACAAGTAAGTCTCATCATTTTTTCTCGTGAACTTTATTATCGGATAAATAAGTCCTTGATGCTTAATTGGATGTAATTCATGAATTGGAAGGTTTTTCACCTTCTAAATTCGACCGAGGCTTGTATTTGGCCTTGAAGCATGCGATATTCACGAATTTGCAATTCTATTATTTCTTCTGGAGGTTTGGATGTTTCACTGTTAAAGGTTCAAGGTGTTTACGTTTAAACATATCAGAGTAGGCTTCAATTGTTTTGATTGCCAAGGATTATTGGTTCCATGACCGAGAGTGGTATTTTAAAATTTTCAGTGGTCATGGTCTGCTGGGTTCTTTTCATTCGTAGATATGTGGCCCCGAACGTGGAAGGCCTAGGTTCTGGCTGCGCTGTGCGGAAAGTCATTTAATTATTCAAAGGTAGAAATTTACCTTCTGAAACTAACCGGTCCAGATAGTAAGACTTGAGGGTAAGGCTGTGCAACGTTTGACCTGGGCTGTCCCCAGAATCACTTACTTACCGAAACGTAAAAGCTCACTCTATGAAACTAATCAGGCTTGATGGTGTGTCTGAGTCTTAGTGCTGGCCATAGCTCCCGTGAAGACCTGGATTTAAATCTCCATGGAGCTACTTGATCGAAGCTCACATGATGCTTGGTAATGCAGTTCTCAAAGCACGTTGACAGGATATAAGAAACCCCATTTGTGTCTCAAGGTTGTGGGCAGGAAAACCTTCTTGATCCCCCTAAAAGTAAAACGCTACATCAGTTGATGAAAAGCACCCAAAAATTGATTATATTGTATCTTTAGGAAAACTCTCCGTGATCCCCCAAAAACAAAATCTTCGCAGCAGTCAATCCTTTATAACTCCCACAAGCTCACAAATCATTAATACATAGTCAGGGATAACCAAATGAGAAAACATAATCAAGACAAAATATCCTTTTACCTGGAAGGAGAAAGGAGAACTGATGGAGGAAACTTATTTCATCAGTAGACTGAAACTCTACTAGAGCATTAGTAGAATCAACATATCCTAAATCTAGGGTAATATATGGAGAATGCAATGCCAGTGACCATACAATTTAATGAATTGTTGGGAAAGACAAACAAATAATAAACCCAATTTGATTGTAGACTGCACTCTAATAACCCTCAACATGTGATAGCTTAATTAAACATCAATTTTCCTTCACAAGATTAATGGTTTGACATTTCATCAAACACTTTGCATGAAATCTTTATCTCGCTGTTTTTTATCTTTAGATTACTTCCGCTTGCTTGTAATGGTTCAAATTTAGTTTAGACGCATGCAAATTGTTATTAGATGTCCAAACAAAGAAGCTGAAGTACAAATGCAATCTTTTTGACCATTCAAATACATACATATGATTTCAGCTTGTGAAATGTGCATCTACAGCCAATAGACATTTATACAAACACTTGGCATGCAATTTAATGACTGAAACACATAACTACAACTCTCATGGAATTTGCAATTAAATGAAGAACCTGTAGATGACTGCTGTAGATATCAAATTGCGGCAGATTTGTATGAGGAATAATGTACAACAATATGCTCCCTCCAACTTGTAAAGTTTAATAGACCATGTTCGGTGTAAATTTAGCAAAGTGTTTGATATGTATTCTGATATATAACAGACTGGTGTCTTCTTGTTGATAAACTTTAATGTACTTGTTGTAAAATATAATAACCTTATCTGAGATCAGTATTGCCGATTTTATTGATATGATATGCAGAATGAGAATGAGACTAATATATATATATATATATATATATATATATATATATGTTGGAACATGACGTAACAGAGTCATGACTCTATACGTTCATGTCCCAACATACACATACCGATTCATAGTAATTAACACTAAACAGTGTTATATATAAATCATGAGTTAAACTTGACACCAATGTAGTATAGCAAATGAAGCCACCCGATAACAAGTTGGAGATGGCGCTTCAACACGGCTAGTGGTGTGTTGATAGAAATATGATCGACAGTGTCAATGAAATAGTCTAGTGTAAACTAACCACCCGACTGTTATTGGGTTAAACAGACAAAACAAAATTGAAAATACTGCACTATAAATTATCATTGTGTATACACACACACACACATATTGATTACTAGTTTAAGGCAGATGTTTCAATACTCAAACGCTAACTTTCTTAACACTCCCTTTTTAGCAATGAGGGATTGAAACTTCTATATACAATTGAGTAGACTTGATTATATCTGATGAAATATGATGTCCGGCAAAAATCCGGTCTAAATAACCATAATAATTGATTTTAATGATGTCTGGACAAAATTTGGCCTTTAACCATGATGGATATCAATGTGTTCGGCAGAGTTTGGCCTATAACAATGACACCAATAATTTTCATGATGTCCAGACAAGATCCGGCCTATAATCATGATGGATATCAATGTGTCCGGCAAAATCCGGCCTATAACAATGACACCAATAATTTCCATGATGTCCGGACAAGATCCGGCCTATAATCATGATAGATATCAATGTGTCTGGCATAATCCAACCTATAACAATGACACCAATAACTTTCAATAGTTTTGGTATTTAAAGGTTGGTTATCTATTGATAAGATCGTCACCTTATAATAGAGACCTTTAATAAAGATTATGAAAGATCATCACCTTTCATTTAACAAGTTTGCAAACAATAATTTAATATAATATTCATGAATAAATTTACAAAAATGTAATTACATATTTGTAATACCAAGTTTAGATCTAAAATACTCTATTTTCACTCTTGCAACAGGTTTAGTGAAAATGTCAGCATTTTGATCATTTGTGTTAACATAAATCAGCTTGATCACATTCCTGTCAACCATGTCTCTGATGTAGTGGTAAGGAGTCTCAATGTGTTTTGACCGATTGTGGAACACTGGATTTGCTGAAAGTTTGATGCAACTCTGATTGTCACAATGGATCACAATGGAATCTAACTTCTCCCCAAATAATCCAAATAATAGCTTCCTTAACCAAACTGCTTCATGTGCTCCCATGGAGGCTGCCATATATTTTGTTTCCGTAGAACTCAAGGCAATTGTAGGTTGTTTTCTACTGAACCATGACACCATTGCTGATCCGAGACTGAAGCAACATCCAATGGTACTCTTTCGATTTAAGGAACAACCAGCCCAATCAGAGTCTGTGTAGCCTTCAAGTTTGATTTCAACATTTCTCTACTTTAGTCCAAGACCAATAGTGCCATGTAGATATCTCAAAACATGTTTAGTCGCCATCAGGTGTATTTTCTTAGGTTCACACATAAAGTGACTTAGTACATTCGTAGCATAGTAGATGTCAGGTCCAGTGTTTACCAAAAATATGAGAGATCCAATAATCTGTCTGTAGAGGGTACGATCAATAGATTCTGAATGTGCTGCTTCCTCTTTTAGCTTGTGTAGATTAGTTTCCATTGGAATTGCAAGTGATTTGCTATCCATCATCCCAAATCTATTCAAAATATCGTGAGTATATTTTCCTTGGTTTAAGAATATGTAATCTTCCTTTTGACATACTTCTAGGCCTAAGAAATAATGTAGCAAACCTAGGGGTTTCATGTCAAATTCAGCAGCAAGGTCTTGTTTGCATTTAGCAATCAGATGATCTTCACCTGTTATTAAGAGATCATCAACATAAATAACCAAGATAATCATATCTCCATTAGATATCTTGAAATAGATATTAGAATCAACTTCATTTTTAGAGTATCTTAATTTGATGAGATAACTATCAATTCTTTCATAGCAAACTCGAGGGGCTTGTTTCAAGCCATACAATGCTTTCTTTAGTTTACATACATAAAGATTTTCATTTTTTATCACGAAACCTTCAGGTTGTTCAATATAAACTTCTTCATTTATGATTCCATTTAAGAATGCAGTTTTCACATCCATTTGATGCACCTTCCATCGGTTTGCTGCTGCTAAGGCAAGAATTGTCCTGACTGAAGTAAAATGAGCAACTGGGGCAAAAGTTTCTTTATAATCAATACCTGCTTTCTATACAAAACCTTGGGCAACAAACCTCACTTTTTGTTTCTCAATGCTCCCATTTGCTACGTATTTGATTTTATATAACCATTTAGAAGAAACAACATATTTGGCTTTAGGTCTAGGTACAATGTCCCAGACATCATTTTGAAGTAGTGATTGATGTTCTTCAACCATAGCATCTTTCCATGCTTGGCAAGTTAGAGCTTCTTCAACAGATGTAGGTTCAGATTTAGTGAGCTCAGTTACTAGTGTAGTATAACATGATTTGTTTTTGGTTTTCTTGACTTCCTTAATGATTTCATTTGGTTCAATATTATTTTCTTCAATCATTTTTCTTGCCCACAATGGTCTCTTTTTGGTGATTGAGATGTTTCTATTTTTTGTATCTAGTACTGAACTTGTTTCTTCTGATATATTCTCCCTCTGAATTTCAGATTGTGGACTTTCGTCTAAGTTTGTTGAAGGCTCATCATTTGTGCTTATGGATAGTTTTAGAGCAGTGTTTTCCTCAAATATGACATCTCTGCTTACTTCTACTGATCTTTGTCCAGGAACATAGACTCTGTATCCTTTTGAGTTTTCACTATGCCCAACAAATATCCCTTTCTTTCCTAAAGGTTCTAACTTAGTTCTTCTTTCTTTAGGTATATGTATATACACAAGACAACCAAAGATCCTAAGATGACTTAAGTTAGGTTTATTCCCTGTGAATACTTCTTCAGGTGTTATATTTTCTAGGATAGAGTGTGGACATCTGTTTTGAATGCATACAACAATATTAGTGGCTTTTGCCCAAAATGAAAAATGTAGGTTTTGATCATGAACCATAGCTTTAGTTGCCTCAACAATAGTTCTATTTTTTCTTTTTGCTACACCATTTTGTTATGGATTATAAGGTACTGTATACTCCCTCTTAATCTCAACAAATGTACAAAAAGCTTTGAAATTCTCAGAAGTATATTCTCCCCCATTGTCAGATCTTAGAGTCTTAATTTTCTTCGACACTTGATTTTCTACCAATTCTTTGAATTCTTTGAATTTTGATAACACTTCATTTGATTCCTTAATTTTTAGAAAGAAAATCCAAGTCTTCCTAGAGTAATCATTGATGAAGATAGGAGTAACCTCCTAGGGAGAGAGTTGGCATGGGCCCACATAGATCAGAGTGAATTAGTTCCATAATTGATTTAGACTTGTGTTCACTAGTAGGGAAAGGTATTTTAATGTTCATTCCTAGAGCACAACCGTTACATATACTTGTATGGGTAGACTTTAAGTTTGGAATTCCAGAGATGATTTTGCCTATCTTTGGTAGTGAACTAAAACCAATATGTCCAAGTCTCCTATGCCATATTTCATCAGAATTTGTTATTTCATGATTAAGAGCTTGGTTTTGAATATTACATAGTTTATATAAGGTCCCATCTCTAGTCCCGATAGTGATAGCATTTTTAAGACTTGTGTTTTTAGGCATGTACAAGACTTTGTCTTCGTTGAAAGTAACTTGAAAACCTTCATCCGTTAATCCAAAGATTGAGATAAGATTCTTTTTATCCCAGGTACAAATAGAACATCTTTCAACTTTAGTGTAACTCCAGTCCTTAATTGAATAGAGCAGGTTGTAATGCCTTTGACTGGATGAGTGGACTTGTCTCCAATAGTAACTCCTTCAGATCTGTTATTTTCAAGTGTTTCAAATTTCTCTTTGAATCTTGTTATATGACGGGAAGCGCCACTATCTATTATCCACACACTTTCATTAGAGTTTATCGCACTTGACAAAGCAGAGTAGAAAACTAGATTTTCATCTTTCTTACTTTCGGCTAACGAGTCTAAGATTCTTTCCCTTTCATGACATTTGCTGAAGATATGTCCAAATTTCTCATATTTAAAGCATTTAACTTTAGAGAGATTAGTATTGTTGACCTTATTATGCTTTTTCTTATAGTCATGTTTCTTTCCTTTAAATTTCCTTTGCTTTCCTTGATGATTTGGAGCTGAGAAAAGAGCTTGATTTTCTCCCTTTTGATTTGATACAATACCTCTTGAAATTAATCTTGACTCTTCTAATGTACAATCAGTTTTTAGTTGATCAAATGAAGGGATTGAAGGTCTACTGACAACTTGAATGAATGCTTCCTATGATAGTGGTAATCCTCTAAGTGCTAATATAGAGAGTTGTTGATCTTCTACTTTGTTTGCAATAGAAATTTGAGTGATTCTTAATTTCAGAAATCCTTCCAAAATAAGATGAGATTGATTCTCCCTTATTCATTTTAGTATTCATCAATTGATTTTTCAAAGTGATCAATATGCTTGAGTTGTTTATTTCAAATGCATTTTTATTGTTGTGAATACTTCAAAGGCTTTCTTCAGATTTGAAATGGAAGGAAGAATGTGATTCTTTACGAAGTCTATTATGATTTTCTTGGCTTTATTGTTTCGCCTTCTCCAAGTGATTTTTTCAGTTTCATCTTCAGGAATTGGATTATCAGATTCAATGAATGGTTCTAGTTCTAGTTCTTCAAGGATTGCGGTACTCTGGATTTTCCATGAAAAGAAATTTACAACACCTTTGAGTCTGTCTTCTACTCTCACATTATTTGACATATTTGCAATACTTTTGATAGTCTCTCTACCAAGTAGGCTCTGATACCATGTAAAGTTTAATAGACCGTGTTTGGTGTAGACTTATCAAAGTGTTTGATATGTATTCTGATATATAACAGATTGGTGTCTTCCTGTTGATAAACTTTAATGTACTTGCTGTAAAATATAATAACCTTATCTGAGATCAGTATTACTGATTTTATTGATATGATCTGCAAAATGAGAATGAGACTAATATATATATATATATGTTGGAACATGACGTAAGAGTCATGACTCTATACGTTCATGTCCCAACATACACATACCGATTCATGGTAATTATGTTAACACTAAACAGTGTTATATATAAATCATGGGTTAAACCTGATACCAATGTCGTATAGAAAATGAAGCCACCCGATAACAAATCGAAGATGGCGCTTCAACACGACTTGTGGTGTGTCGATATAAATATAATCGGCAGTGTCACTAAAACAGTCTAGTGTAAACTAACCACCCGATTGTTATTGGGTCAAACAGATAAAATAGAATTGAAAATACTGCACTATATATATATATATTACTAGTTTAAGGCAGATGTTTCAATACTCAAATGCCAACTTTCTTAACACAACTAAGGGCAGATCATAGTTAGCATGTAATAGACATTGCCCCAATAAATAAAACATCAAACTCCAGAGGAAAATGCAGGTCTACAACTTATAATTTCTATCTCCAAATCCTTTCAAATCAGATCAGTTCACTAACAAATATCAGCTTCTCTTGCACAGTTAATACAAGTGAGAAGACAAATCAAATTGCTATACTTTAGTAGCAATTTGCACTACCAAAATTAGACAATCTTCCACTATACTTCAGCAGTGGATAACAAATCCTCAGAATAGACCCTTATACTTCAGCAAGGGCACAAACTTCAGAACCTCAGAAAGCCACAAAGGCATCAAAAGAAAATATAATATCCAAGCATGCTTTTCCCAATGAAATGAGCTCATATTTATAATGCCTTCGTTAACAAAAAAAGTAAAGAACTCAACTTTTGAAATTGTGAAAGTTTCCCAAAAGAACTCAACTCTTGAAACTTTCCAACTTAACTCTTTTGGCAACATTTAATACTTGGCTTAGGCATAATATTAATGAAATAAATGGCCTTTTTCAATGATGACTCAAACATCGACTTAAGTGATATTATAAAGTTAAATTATGACTTTATAGTAACTTAATAAGTCATATGGATTTAATAATAATTTAGACACTAAAAATATTATAACTCCCAAAATACTCATCATTTAAATATGCTGTCTGAAATAGGAGTCACACTTATTATTTCTCCATGTGACCAAATGCACTTTTCAAAAATATAAAGGGTCCATCTCAATCAACACCCCAACTTATCACAAATAGTAAGTACAAAAAACTAAGCCCAAATGAAGTTCGATTTGAGCCAAACGAAGACCAGCTTGTAACTTATTGAATTGTAGAGAAGATAAGATCCTCCCAAGCCAAGCCACTGCCTCAGAAGACCCTCTAACCACAATAATTAGTGTACAAGGATCACAATAATGGGCTAATCTCTCAAACTCTGATACTGGCAACAATGGGGACACTATAGTCCTCCCTCCCTATGATTGCTTGTCCCCAAGCAATCTTGAAGCAAAATGAACATCACAAACCACGTGGGTCCTAAGGGTAGAACTATGTACTATCCCTGCTATGTACAAGCAACTCCTGTAGCACCAGTACCCAAATAACTGACATCAATATTAGAATCATTTGAAAACCGACTCTAGGCACTGAGGAAGGCAACAACGCATCAGAACTCAACCCAACTGAAATACCAATTCTATCCACACCTAAGTCCCCATCAAACTGACACTCGTACCCAACTGCATTGTGGAGATGGTAACAACCATAGATACCTGAAACACTGATATCAATTCCAACCTCTGCTAAACTATCCAGGGTATGTAGATACTGCAAGTGGTCTAACTTGCAGCTGTCAATCCCATCTGCAAAAAATGGTGCTAACCCATCCCATAATGGATGGTATGAAATTGGAGCCAACCCACACCGATGTGAAACCAAATCCTTTACTTGGGGGTCAAAAGAAAAATGATGAGCACACGCCACTGTATAATGTCGGTAGAAAGCTCCAATCTTTGGCAATGGCTCATCACTACGAAACCAGGAATGAGGAGACAACTCCAATCTCTGACTTCAAACTACTGGTCATGTAGGATCTTGGTTAACCCTCTCAGCAAACTCAACCTCAAAATCCTTGTGTGGAAGCATGGTAGACAGAGTCTCTACAATCTTTCTTACTAACCTCCGAATAGCACGAGAGCCTCGGATGAGAGTACCCTCAAACACTATATGAATCCTCTCGCACATCCGAAGTCTCCAAAAGATACTCCATGAAAGACTCTGTGTAGTAGAAATTATATGTGGAAGCATCAACCTGCTCCTCGCGAACCATAGCTGATCCCTCTGCAAATGTAGCACTGCCAGTTGTCCAATGGTACCAATTGTATGTAATGAAGAAATAGATTTGTTTCTGGCAGAAGGAAGCAAATCACCATGAGAGCTCATCTTTGCTAATGTTCTCACCTCCTCTGTACCTACTGCACCCATAAGCTAGACGAATGTGTCGGCTACATTATCACATCCATCATCCCCAACCATAGAAGCAAATTCACTACCAACCACAATATGCAACTGAACTGGATCTAGAGTTGGTGTGGTTCGAACATGCTCCAACTCCATGGTCACTTCATCCAATTGTAACTGTGACTCCTGAAGAGCCAACTGAGTACATTGAAGAGAATCCACAGTTACCTCAAGTTCTTGGGTGAGCTCAACCTCCTCCTCTTTCTCTAACAATGTCTCATAAGAGGTGCTACTCCACTCCAGAAGGTAATTCCTGTTAGCAACTAGTTGCAAATAGTTTTGCTTCAAGATCTTGACAGCCTCTTGAAGTGCATGAACCTCTGCTAGAGAAAGAGTACTATCACCGTGCTCATCAAACATAGGAGCACCCCAACCAGATGTAGCCAACATTTGATGGATCGCATCATAATGCTCGAAAGCTGAAGAGATGTCACTTTCACTCACTTTCAACTGAATGGTCACATGATGCCTCTGTAACCCTTGCCTCCTTTGCAAGCTCTCTGTCTCACTAATTGCACTGTGATAGGAAATCGAATCACAACTACCCACCACAAGATCACTTATTGTATCTGTGCTATCGACCTCGCACTACTCTGCATCTGAGATACAACTACTATGTACCTCAATCAACTCCTCATCTGAAGAAATGGAAGCCCTCACAATATCAATATCCCCGCATGTCTCAGCTTACACCTCAAAAGATCGATCCTGTAAACACTGATCTTGGGACCCATCCAAAACCTCCTCGGAATCATTAGTTGATACCTGACAAGGGATATCATACTTGGTGCAGCTCATAGCATCATCAAATGTATCATCAGATGTGTCCATACTATCTGCATCCACATCTCCTAATAAAGCCTCAACTGCTGACACCTTACTTTGCACACATGACTCAACGTTAACCTATGAATCAATAATGCTAGAGAATGAACCCATATCTATTGATTTCGTTGTACACTCAAATCACCAACATCAAAGCTGGGTGACTCCATACATGCATCGGTCCCACTTGAAGAAGCAATTGCCTCCTGCACTAGAGCAACACTATGGCAACTCATATACAAATCTCCAATAATAATTCCCTCCTCGAGAGAGTTGAGTATCAATAGTAACAATTGCATCAACTGTCTCTACACTAATTGTAGCAATAGCTCTGGGAGCCTCAACCTGTTGAAGCTCAGTGCTGCTATCTTGCGCTGCCACTTACACAACCACATGTCCCTGTGAAATAAGTCCATGATCAATACTGCGGATAGGACTAGCAGGTGTTGTACTAAATATAGGTACATCTACATCATGGACACTTGTTGGGAAAAACTCAAGCCTCCTCCTTCTCGACCTTTTAAAGGCGGAAACCATATACCTTGCTGCCCTCTCAACTATCTCTGGCTTTGAAAAGTTCTCTGCCATCCTTTGCTGATGAAGCTTAAGTTTCTCTATACTCTCTCTCAAGGAATTTAATTTCTTGTTATCTTTTTCACTATTCCGCCAGCTCCCATAACTACTAGACCTCCTGTATCTATCCATAATTTCTTGCTATCTTTTTCACTATTCTAGCTCTCAATCACTAGAGATAGTTCAGTAGCTTGCACCTTACAGATGGCAGTCCCAATAGTTGAATAGTTGATAAGACTAGAGAGGAGATCATTCCCATTGAATATCAGGTTACAACAATTGATCTTGGGACACCAACAAAGAAATGGCGCTGGTTAATCTCTAGACAAAATGCCAAAGTCAAAAAAAAGTCAAACACGATTCTTTTACAGATTCACAAAAACACAGCAAAATTTTCTCATAATTTTTGTTGTTTTCGATCACAAAATATATAGATCATGAAGATCAAATGCTGAAAATTTCAAAAAAATTCATTGTGTATTCATTGTTTTGAAATTTTGTCAATGGTGCAATTTCTAGGGAGGATAGCTGCGTCCCTAAGAAATAAGAGTTCCAAGAGGTCAAGGACAGTACCAATACAATTAAGGCAAGGCTAGTTAAGGTTGAGAAGAAGGAAATGTTGGAGTTGGAAAACAAAAGATTAAAGGAGTACATACAAGGTTGAGGAGAATGAAATATTGGAGTTGGAAAACAAAAGATTAAAGGAGTACATACAAGGTTGAGGAGAACAAAATGTTGGAGTTGGAAGACAAAAGATTAAAGGAGTACATACAAGGTTGAGGAGAACAAAATGTTGGAGTTGGAAAACAAAAGATAGGGCAAGATGATGCTACATTTGCTTTACCTATTCCCATTCTGCAAGAATTGTTTGATATCTATGAAGGAACCTGGAACACACATCAAGAGGTTAGGGAGTGGATTGAAAATAGTTCAAGACAATCTAGGGATTCCTTACCAAAATGGTTCAAGCTTATGACAAGACTATGCTGCTCATGAACAAGATCCAAAGTTTGGATGGGATATGGGAAGATTTTCAGCCAGTCCAAAAGGAGACAATTGCTTGTCTCAAGGCATTAAAGAGGATTCCTACATCAACGCTAGTTTAAGAGGGGATAATTGAAGAAGAGAATCTACATGGTTTCAGTCACTGGCATTGTTCTTTGGCAGTGAGGAAATCAACTTTTGATCATGCACCAGAAGATTGTCTTGGGATCGAAGGATCAATTCTATACATACATTAAAAAATCCTCACATTAATCAAGAAACTAGTAGGTCAAGAGGTTGCTGTTTCAGCAATCTGAACTTAGAAGAATTGAAGGAAAGGGTGAAATCTTCTTATTTTCGTAGGCAAAAATTCATTAAGGAAAATTAGTTGGATGATCTTGTTTCCCTCACAGTTTCTATCAGCAATTCACAGGAGCATATGGCAGATTGGGACAGCATTCTTGATGCTTGGACATGTTCTTTTGGAGGTGATAGAATTGCAGCATAACAGCTTACCAAGTGTCACAATGGAATGGTTTGATGCAGTGATGTCCAAATTTCTTGAATTTGCCACAACAGAAAGAGACAAAGGCGTGCACATTCCAGAAGATGATTTGTTGGATGACTAAGCATCATCTAATTTTCTTATTGGCTCTGTTTCATCAAATTCTGTTCTATGGAGAATATTCCACCTTCAAATCAATTTGGGCTGTTCATTGTATGAAAGACACACATATAAACTCTGCCCCTCTCTTTTGTAAAGGGAGTCTTTGGAGAATTGTCACTTTGTTGCTGGCAAAATTGAAAGTAATCTTTGAAGTTGAGTGATTTTGTGAAGGTTTTGGAGTATTCATGTGGTTCTTTGATTTCTCAAACATAGTTTAGAATTTGCTTCAAATAATTATGTGGATAAAGGAACTCTTGGATGAACCTTTTTGAAACTCACTAATCCATACTACTTGTAGTTTGGAGATTGAAAATTGCTTTGTCTGGTCAATTGGAATTCAAATATGAGCTTGACTTCAATTTTACATGCTTATTGATATGCATCCTATTGATGGTGTTGGTGTGATTAGTAATGGTTGAACATTTATTGTTTACCTTAGAAGATTGCACTAGTTTGGTGGAAGTTGATGACAAAACTAAAACTAGTAAGTTCATAAAGACGTTCACTATCTCTTGCATTCTAGGATTAGGATAGGATCTCTAAACCTAGTATCTCTTTGCACTTTATTTCAAAGCCTTGTTAGAATTGGGATGAAGTACTTGTGTTTCCAAATCATTCGCAAGGTAAAGTTGATATCTCATTGAGTGAATAGTGTAAGTCCCCACATGGTTACCAACAAACCACATTATAAAAATGAGTTGTGTCCAACACCAAAGTCGCAAGTATGCAATATAAACCTTGGGGTTGCTTTATCTATTCACACATTTTCATATTGTTTAGCATTGTAAGCTTCCTTTTTCAAGAGAGGATTAATATTTGGTGTTTCATCTCGGAATACTAAGCATTTTATCTTGCAAGTTGAGGTGATGACAAAACTCACATCAACACATACCTTCATTAATTTTGAGATCTTAAGTGAAATCAAGTGCCCATACTTGAACATTAAAGGCAACCATATTCAAAGATTTTGATCTTTGTAAACCTTGTATTTCATTGGATGTGATGCAAGGCTAGAGTGCCTAAAGAAGGCAATCCTAAGGTACCCTCACTAAGAGTTACACAGAGAAGCCAATGTATGGGAGAAAACACAAGAAATAGTATAGAATTTAATGCAGATATGTGAGTCAGTCTTCCATTAACATCTTAGGCATGTTGCGACCATAAACATCCAAAATACAATCTGCCAGATCAAAAGCTCAATTCACAAAGCCAAATCTTTATATTTTTCTTCTATTTAACTTTATTCTCCTTTTGTTAATCCTATATCCCTAATTATATAGCCAACAAGACCATAAGTTGGCTTGTCAGGAAGATTATTACAAAATATAGGTCCTGCTCCAAAGGAGAATTCAACGACCTTACAATCTAGCTAAATAACTTCCACGGGGACAACGATAGGTCCACATGTGATCCAAGAAGCCAATCCCAAGGCCACGGAAAGCCTTGGTGCCTCACGAAACCTTGCCAAAGCCAAACCTGTATGTTACTTGAGTTGCCAGGAAACAAGCACGCCTCAAACAAGGAGAAGGACAACTCCTGCAAATGATGTAATTAGTTTCTGCGAGATTAAGTATAGGATCCATTATAGGTCCACAGTAAGGAGCTACTTGCGTTGAAAGAGAAAACACAAACGACAAAGGCCATTCCTCAAACAATAGATAGGAACAATAAAAGGACATCTTTTTGGTTGATGTAAGATGCCAAAGTACCCAAGATGCTCCTGCATCAGACACCTAGGGTAAATAAGGCCTGATGTCCACATCAGGAAGCCCTAATGCTCTGAGAAGTATCATAAAGATCCAACTCAGCTTGTGATACCCAAGAACTGTCTTCCACTAGTTTATTGTTCAATTTCACTAAGTACTCTTTGTAATCCTTTCTTCTGGTGCTTTTACTGACTTTGGTATCCAAAATTCTATCGATTCCCCTTGTCTTCTTCTTAGGATAATCAGGTTTATCAGGTGTCTTCATCAGATTCATAGTACAAAATGTTTGAAATATTGAAAACTGGTGAAATATCCATGTCATTGGGTAATTCAACTTCAAAGGCATTTCCATAGTCACACTTCCTCAAGATTTTACAAGGACCAAAATTCTTCATCTTCGACTTGCTATATGTACCAACAGGAAGGTTGTTCTTCAAATGTACCACCACTTCATCTCCAACCTCAAAAGTTTTACATCTCCTCTTATCTACTCTCTCGTTATACTCCTAACTATCGTTATTCAGATTACTCCTTACTTCTTCATGCAAATACTTCATAAAGTCCTCAAATTCCTTAGCTTCAACACTATGTTTCATCTCATTATTCAAGTTCCTCAACTCTATAGTTCCTCTACGATGCATTCCATCAACAATCTCAAAAGGTATCTTATTAGTACTTCTGTTCACTGACTGTTATATGCAAATTCAGCTTTTGCCAAAACCAAGTCCCAATTAGTAGGTTTGTCTCCAATCAAGCATCTCAACAAGTTACCTAAACTTCTGTTCACAACGTTAGTTTGTCCATTAGTCTGTGGATGAAATGTAGAACTAAATTTCAGCTCAGTATTCAACTTTTTCCTAAGTGTTCTAAATAAGTAACTAGTAAACTTAGTATCTCTGTCTGAAACAATAGTCTTAGGTAACCCATGTAGTCCCACAATCTCCCTGAAAAATAAGTTTGCTGTGTGTACGACATTTGATATCTTCTTACAAGGTATGAAATGTGCCATCTTAGAAAATCTGTCAACTGCTACAAAGATAGAACCATTGCCTCTTTGAGTTTTAGGTAATCCCACAACAAAGTCCATACTGATATCTTCCTAGGGCTTACAAGGAACAAACAAAGGTGTATACAATCCAACATTTTGACTAGTCCCTGTAGCAATTCGACAAATTTTGCAACTTTTCACCATCTTGTGAACATCCTTATATATCTGTTGCCAAAAGCATCTCTCTGAAATCAATTTCACTGTCTTATCAATCCCAAAATGTCCTGCAAGTCTACCATTGTGTTTCTCTTTAATGTACTCCCTTAGAGATCCTCTAGGTATACATAACTGAATTCCTTTAAACAACACGTCTTCCTGAATGAAATAATCAACCCACTTATCTTGTTTATCGATCACAAGGTTATTACAAGCTTTCCAAGGTTTTTGCAAAATCAGAATCAGTTTCATACAAGTTCTTTAGATCATCAAATCCAAGCACTTCAATTCTCATCTCTGTCAACAGGCTTCATCTCCTACTCAGAGCATCAACTACCTTGTTAGACTATCCACTTCTATGTTTCAATACAAAAGAAAAGTTCTACACATACTCAACCCATTTCATGTCATTGATTCAATTTATTCTGATTTCACAAATACTGTAAGGCTTTATGATTAGTGTAACACACAAATTCTCTAGGCATCAAGTAATGTCTCTATTTCTTGAAGGCTTGAATAATAGCATAGAATTCTTGGTCATAAACTAAATATTTCCTCTTAGCATCATTCAACTTCTCATTGTAAAAAGCTATAGGCTTACCTTCTTGACTTCAAATGACTCCAATTGCACTTCCACTAGCATCACAGTCAACTTGGAAAACTTTAGTAAAATTAGGCAAAGCAAGCAGAAGTAATTCTGTGACCTTTTCCTTCAATGTTTCAAAGCTTTTATTTGCTCCTTGTGTTCATCTGAATTCCTTTTTATCACCCCTTATAGTCTTTGCCATAGCATTGCAAGCTGAACTGAAATTTCTGATAAACTTCCTATAGAAACTTGCCAATTCATGGAATGATCTAACTTCTCCAACACTCTCAGGTGCAGGCCATTCAAGAATAGCTTTCATTTTCTCAGGATCCATCTTCAAACCATCAGCTGAAATTACAAAACCAAGATACACTATCTCCTTTTACATAAAAGAACAGTTCTTCAAGTTTATCAACAATTTTTCTTCTTTCAACCTCTGCAATACTTGTGTAACATACATTTGGTGCTCTTTCTTTGTTTTATTGTAGATTAGTATGTCATCAAGATATACAATCACAAACTTTCCCAAGAACTTTTTCAAAACTTCATTCATTAACCTCTTAAAAGTACTAGGTGTATTAGTTAAACTAAAAGGCATAACCAACCACTTATACAAACCTTCATTTGTTATAAAAGTGGTCTTCCATTCATCTCCTTCTCTGATTCTAATCTGATGATATCCACTCTTTAAATCAATCTTTGTAAAGTATTTTGTTCCACTCAAATGATCCATAATGTCATCCATCCTAGGTAAGGGAAATCTGTACTTAACTGTTATCCAGTTTATAGCTCTAGAATCAGTGCACATTCTCCATTCTCCATTCTTCTTAGGTTCCAACACAAGGACTCAAACTTTCCTTGATCAAACCTTTCTCAAGCAATTTATGCACTGGTCTATTCAGTTCTTCATTCTCTGCATGTGTTAGTCTTTGTGGTACTTTATTAGGCAAACTAGTTCTGGGTATCAAATCCATACAATGACTTGTACTTTCTCACAGGGGTTAAACCATATGGTACATTATCAAAAATAATGTCTTGAAATTTTGTCAACAAAGATCTAACCTTAGGTGCATGCTAAAGTTCATCTTGTTTTTGAGTCTTTCTAGGAATCAAAGCAAAACAAACATTTTTTCTCTTCATCTCTTTAACGGACTAATTTCCTTCAACCAAGCAAGCTCTAACTATAGTACAGTGATTCTCTTAAGGTTTTTCAACCAAAGGCTACAATACTTGTTTCTTCTCGTTAGCCCAAATAGTATATTGATTCAATCTACCATGATGTAAAGATTTCCTATCATACTGCCAAGGTCTTCCCAAAAGAATATGACAACAATCCATAGGCATAGTATTGCACAAAACTTCATCAAAGTAGTTCCTAATTTTCAATTTCACAAGGCATTGTTCGCTTACCAGTAGTTTATGTTCATCCTTGGTCCAAGCAATGTGATAAGGGTTAGGGTGCCTTAATCTCTACAACTTCAACAAAGATACTGTAATGGACACCTAGGAATGCCCAAAAGTTGAACCAAGTCTGAAATTATATTAATACTGAAAATGTTGCAGTCAGTTACAAAGAGATGTATTCCAAAGGCCAAACCCTAAGGGAATGACGTCTAGAATGTTATAACAGAGAATGAACGTCCTCTATTGCCAAAAACAAGAGTGTGATTCACACATCCGAGCTCTTATCAAATACAAGTCATAAACCTCCGATACAATAATTCCATGCTAAACAATGAGACTCTCACCCCTATTTATCCTATTCCTTCACCCTTCTAGAAAGAACTAAAACATTAATTAATTGCAAGTGCTAGAAGCTTCCTCCTTCCAATAATTAATGCATTCTCTAGAAATCCCTCCCTAGCAATAATTAATTAAATGACGAGAGGCTTCCGTCCTTCCAATAATTAATACATACCCTAGAAGCTACTCCCTTGTAATTAATAATTAAATTAATTAAATACAAAGTCACCTTTAAATTGAATGACTTTATAAGAAATTAATTTAATTTCTTCTTATCCTCCACTTAGACTTTGGAGAACGTGAAGGCTAAAACATGGGATCATTACAAATCCGCCCTCCTTGAAATTGCTTGTCCTCAAGCAATTAAGTAACATAATGAACTCCAACCTCCACCTGGATCCCAATTGAAGTAATGTGTGATATCCATATGGACATTAAACAAACTACAAATGAACATCATTAAGATCAACCACATGTCCTGCAAATTAGCTCCCAAAACTTGTGTTGATGAAGTATAAGTCTGAATGTCGCCAGAAGGCGGCTCCATAGAAGATCTATGAAATGTCTTCTTCCTTGTATCCATCCACATAGTAATATTGGATTGGAATGCATATTATCACTATCATGCATTGGAAAAGATGTAGCTGCAGGTGAACCATATGTGCTCATGCTAACTGTATCAACAATAGGTGTTGCCGCATCGAAATATATGGACATAGGAACAACATTAACTGCTGCAACAGAAAACTGAACCGAATTTGTAGTTGATGAAAACTCATAATCAACAACTTGTGTGGCTTCATTAGAAAATACATCAACCACTGCATTTATACCATTAAACTCCTCATTGGATGCTTCAACTGACATAGAAGTGGCTGCTGATATGATAGTATCCTTGGATTCTCCTAATTCCACTATTGCTACGTCATCATCCCCTGACAAGGCTTCATATGTGGTCTCCTGACTTTGCACGCATGTCTCTACTGACTCTGCCGAAATGCCCACATCACCAACATCATAGCTGTTTGGCTCTATACGTGTCTCGATCCCACCTGAGAAATCGACTACCTTCTGCTTTGGAGCAACATACAAATCATCAATGTTGATGCCCATCTGTTTAGCCATAAGCTGCAACATCATATCCATTCGCCTATTTTGCTCCTGTTGCATACGTTGCCTCTTCTCTAATATACCCAATAACTGTCTGAACATCACATCTTGATCTGGACTAATATACATCTTTATCCGGCTATCAATATGATCTCCACAGGATGGCAGGACTTATAGCTCTGATACCACTGTAATGGGCACCCCTGGATGTCCCAAAAAACCAAACCAATTTGCTGAAAGGAATTTTGTCAAACAGTTTGCATGCAACCTCTTATTTCTCCGTTTAATGTTTTAAACCCCTTATAACTCCGGAAATCAAACGTTTATTTGTTTGTTGTGTTTTGTGCATGGAATTGGTATCATACAACATAAACAAGAAAGAAACTATAATAATCACTTTGCAACATTTATCTTCAATCTTCAATCTGGTTTTAAAGAGACTTTTCCTCAAAACAGGTTCATTATCCAATTGTTCATTCCACAAGGTGCTTCTCATCATTAGATTCTCTCCTTTTTTAGTTTGTTCGGAGGATCAATAGCTTCCTCTTGAATCAAAGCATTTCTGCTACACTTTCCTGTCTTCTTTCCAAAAAATGTACATTCAAAAGCTCTATGTCCTCGACTTTTAAAACAAGTTCCTTTAAACCAAGCCCTATCTTCTCTCTTTCCATTACTGTTATTCTTAGGGTAAGTAGAAGAATTACCTCTAGTGTAATTACCTCTTCCTCTGTTAGCATTATCATCTTTCCATTCAGGTTTACCTCTGTCATGATGTGTACTGTCAAATCTCCTGCTTTCTCCATAAGAACTACCTCTGCTCCTGAAATCTTCCACCTCTTGCTCTCTGTCTATGTTCATGTTTCTTTGTCAGAATCTCTTCAGCCCTCAAGGCATACAAGTATGCTTCTTCAACACTTTCCATCTTTACAAAGCTAATTTCATCTAGTATGAAATGTCCCCTTTCTGATTTTATATGATATTTAAAGCCTCTAATCAGATTTTAAAATCAAACAACCAATACTTCAAAAGATCAACCAATTTATCAATAAAACCCAAATCGGGTATGCTCGAAATAGTGGCAAAAACTTCACAACTTCACATATTATTAATAAATCTGAAAGTAGACATTTTTACAGAAATTTTGCCAGCATAACGGCCTACAAAATGAAATTTCCAGATTTGTATAGAGTTTACACAATAGCTCCCAAATGAAGGACAAAAACAGTGCTCATCGGGCTCCCAAAAACAACACAAAATAGCCCGGAAACACCACAAACACTAATAATCTATCACAGAAGTATAACCATGACCCAATACATATGTTCAACTCTATTTTAACATCTATATGTTTGATATACAACAACAAACCAAACTGATATGAAATACTCAACCAAAACATCAAACTCTTACAAGAAACACACCCGAAAACTCACAAATTTGCATTGTTCAGCACAAGGGCAAACTCTACATGAGCTGGCACATGGAATGGCCTCAAACTCCCATCCTTAGCTTTCCTAGAAACTTGCAAACTCCCATCCTTGGGTCTCCTTCTCCACAGGTTTGGCAGCCTCTGAAGAACAACAAAACAATGAGCAAAAATCAAATTGTAGAATGAGCCCAAAATGCCTCCAAACCCCTTTAAAAGAGGGCATAACCCTAACTCATGACCAAAAGGGGTCAATGATACATATTTTAATAATAATTTTCATTTATTAATCCATTGGTTTCCAAAGATTAGCCCATTTTCTTGAGACTTCACTTTTTGAGCCTGCCAGCCTTAGCAAAATTTATTTTTTAAAAAATATTTGAAAAGGGGACATGACAAGTCCTCCCTCCCAAGTATTGCTTGTCCTCAAGCAATGAAGGTTGGGATACTCAAGAATATGTGCTCCTTCGCAAGTTGCATCCTCCAATGGTAATCCTTTCCATTTGATCAAATGCTCTATGATGCTCCTATTTCTCAATCTTTTCTCTCTTGTATCCAAAACCTCTTCTGGTATCAAAACTAATTTCCCTTCATCATCAAGATGTGGTAATTCTGTAGATACTATGGTTTGCTGACCTAGAACCTTCTTCAGGTAAGAGACATGGAAAACATTATGTATTTTTCTGTTTGGTGGGAGCTCCAATTCATAAGCTACCTCTCCTACCTTCTTGATGATCTTATAAGGACCATAGAACCTTGGCTTGAGCTTCTCTGCCCCACTCCTCTTCAAGGTGCTTTGCTTATATGGCTGCAACCTGACAAATACCAAATCTTCCACCTCAAAAGATCTTTCAGTCCGTTTTCTATCAACATACAGCTTCTATTGGTTTTGTGCATGTTGTAGATTATCCTTGAGGGACCTTATTATGTCTTGGCTTTGCTTGACGAAATCACTTGTTGTAGGTACTTTGCTATCTAAAAGTACTAGATCAACAAAGGAAAGGGCATCATAACCATAAAGAGCACGAAAATGAGGCATACCAATAGACATGTGATGAGATGTATTATAACAATACTCCCCTAGGTGTAACCATTTCACCCAAGCATGTTGTTGATTTGAAACGTAATTCCTCGAATATCCCTCTATCCATTTATTCACTATCTCTGTTTGTCCATTTGTTTGAGGGTGATAGCTAGTACTGGGAGTGAGTTCAGTTCCTGCCGAATGAAAGAGCTCCTTCCAAAAAGAGCTGAGGAATTTACTATCCCGGTGACTAACGATGTTTCTAGGCAAGCTATGTAACCTAAAAATTTCCTTGTGATGGGAAAGAAATGTGCATACTTAGTCTATCTACCATCACATATATGCAATCCTTACCTTGAACCTTGAGCAACCCAGTGATGAAGTCCATGGAAATACTTTCCTATTTTTGTTCAGGAATAGGAAGTGACTGCAACAACCCTATAGGAAAAATTTGCTCACTCTTGTTTTGTTGGCATACCATACATTCCTTAATGTGTTTAAGGACATCCTCCTTCATACCCTTCCATGCAAACCGCTCTCGAAGTTGCCTGTATGTCTTGAAGTATCCTTGATGACCAGCCAAAGGTGTGTCATGAAAGACTCTCAATATCCTCTTCTTAGTTTTTGATCCTGGCACTAAGAAGATCCTATTCTTGTAATAAATCAATTCGTCAACAACTTTGTACCTGTTATCATCCACTAACTTATCCAAAATCTTGGTGGCAAAGGAATCTTTAGCATACTCTGAAATTATGGAGACTTTCCAATCAACAGAGATAGATGTTAAGGAACACAAAGTGGGCTTTCTTGAGAGAGCATCAACAACCACATTATTCTTTCCTTTCATGTATTCAATATCAAAATCATAAGCTTGCAATTTGCTTACCCATTTTTGTTGACGATCATTTGAATCCTTTTGGTTCAAGAAGAACCTGAGGTTATTATGGTCTGTCTTTACAATGAATCTCCCACATACCAAATATTGTCTAAACTTATGAAGTGCATGCATGATTGCCAACATTTCCTTATCATAGATGGAGTAACCTTTCTCTGATTGATTTAATTTTCTACTCTCAAATGCTATTGGATGTCCCCTTTGAGTTAGGACAACCCCTATACCTTCTCTAGAAGCATCACATTCAATAACAAAAGGTAAAGAGAAATTTGAAATTGCAAGCACAGGGCATGAACTCATTACCTCTTTAAGCTTATCAAATGTTTTTTGTGCCTCTTCTGTCCAAATAAAAGCTCCTTTCTTTGTCAAATCAGTCAAGGGGGCAGCAAGTTGAGAAAATCCCTTGGCAAATCTCCTATAGTAGTTACACAACCCGAAGAAACCTCTCAATTGAGTAAGATTAGTGGGTGGAGCCCAATCCAAAATTGTCTGGATTTTTTGTTGATCAACCTGTACTCCTTTAGAACTTATAATATGTTCCAAATATAAGATCTCTGTCAAACCAAACTCACATTTAGATAGCTTAGCATAGAAGGATTGCTGCTCCAAGATTCCCAAAATAGTGTCTATGTGCTTTAGATGCTCTTCCCATGTTTTACTGTAAATCAAGATATCATCAAAAAATACCAAAACAAATTTTCGAAGATGCTTGCTGAATACCTTTTTCATACAAGATTGGAATGTTGCTGGTGCATTAGTGAGGCCAAATGGCATAATAAGAAATTCAAAGTGCCTATAGTGACATCTGAAAGTTGTCTTTTCCACATCTTCCCTTCTCATGTGGATTTGATGGTACCCTGATCTTAAGTCAATTTTTGAGAAGTATACAGCACCATGTAACTCATCAATGAGTTCATCTATGCATGGTATGGGATACCTATTTTTTATGGTCTTCTTGTTTAGAGCCCTGTAGTCTATACACATCCTCATTGTACCATTCTTTTCTTGACAAGTACCATAGATGATGCAAATGGACTAGAGCTAGGCCTTATGAATCCCATGTCCAAGAGTTTTTTTCATAGTTTTTTCTATTTCTTCCTTATAACCTCTTGGATGGCGGTATTGAGTTGTTATAACTGGTTTGACACCCTGTTCTAACTCTATAACATGCTCAAAACCTCTATCTGGTGGTAATCTTGGAGGCAAATCATTGAAAACTATACTATGCTTATCAAGAATATTTTTAATTTCAAAATGGAAATTATCTTGATTCTTTGGAGAGCTTGTTGGATGGATTATGACTCTTGCCGCCCATGCTATTTGTCCTCTTTGACAAGTCCTCTCCATCCTCTTTGCAGTGACCACCTTAGGTGCTCCATTCGATGAGCCTCTCAATAAGACTTCTTTCCCATTGGAATGAAATTTAAACTCCATAGTTTGATGGTTCATGTGATAGCCTCCAATAGAGTGCAACCATTGAACACCCAATACAATATCAGTCTCCCCAATGCCAACAACATAGAAGTCATCACATAACTCATAATCTCCTAAGGTCATCTTGAGTTGTTTCACCAACCGTGTGCAAGGCATAGTGAATCCATTAGCTACAGTAACATTGAATCCCTCAAAATCTTCTGCTTTAAGTGCTCTTTTCATGACAAATCCCTCATCAATAAAATTGTGAGTTGCCCCACTATCAAGAAGAATTGTCAACCTTTGCCCTGCTAGTACCCCTCGAATTCGAAAGGGATGGTATCTTGGGACTTCTGATAATGCTACTAAAGTGCTATCCTTGCTGATTTTTTTTTTTTTCTCTTTTTCTTCCTCCTCCTTAGTGTCATGAAATTCCTCATGCTCATCTGAAGTAGATTTTGAAGCAACTTCAATATAGTGCACTTGACCTTTCCCCAAACATTTGTGTCCTGGAACCCATAGTTCTCTACAAGTGAAACAAAGCTTTTTCCTTTGTAATTCACTCCTAGTCTCTTCATCTGCCTTCTTTTTTGCTACATTTGTCACATCCTTTGGTGGTAGTGCTGAAAAAGTCTTTTTCTGAAAATTTCTCTTATGTTGCCAAAGATTTGGGGGTTTTTGATTAGTTACTGGTTTCATAGGCACACAAGTTTCAAGTTGCAAGCTTCTTTTGATAGCTTCCTGTAAGGTTGAGAATGAGAAAGCTTTAACCAAACCCTTAACAAAATCTTCCAAACCATCAAGAAAAAGATAAACAATCCTTTTTTTCACTCATATCAGGTACCATAACAGCCACTATTTGAAACCCTTATAGTTTGCTTCAACTTTGACAATTCTTTAAAATACTCTTCATCATCCTTCAAGTCAAATCTATCTATCACTCGTTGACTGAAATCATCAAATGCAGTTACCTGATCATGACCTTGAGTAGTCATTCCATGATACCACCAATCATAGGTTGCATCTTCCAAGTGTAGATTTGCGAATTGAACAACATCACTCTCCTTCATGGGGTTAAGTGTGAAGGTTTGTAATTTTTGTAGCCATGCTCTAGCTGAAATTTTATTTGTTCCATCAAAATTAGGTGCTGTAAACTTGCTTATTTTATTTTTGAGCTCTCTTTCACTTATGTCATGCTCCCTCCTGTACTCTTTCTTGGGCATCAAAGTGTTCATCATATCCACATATTCTCTAAAAGGAATTCAACTGCGAAAGTCATCATCTAAGCCATTGTAAGTAGCTCTTAATGCAATCAAGTTTCTTGTAACGTCTTCCATAGGACTAAGGGCTGGATTTGGTACTGGTGGCTCATCTGTAGGCAGGAAAATAGTTTTTGTTGATTTAGAGGGTGTGGGTTTCAGATTTCTTGGCTCCTCTGAAGTGCTCCCTTTCTCATTAGTAGATATAGCTCCTTGTAGTTTTTCTATCAATATCCGCAAAGCCTCTCTAGTTTCTGCCAAACTATCCATTGTTTGCTTCTAAGTATTCTGGAGGTCCTGGAAGAATTTCTTTGCCATCTCATCTGGGTCAGCCATACTTGTTCCTTCCTTGGATTTTGTACTTTTAATTTTAACTGGAGGTTTGATCAAAATTTCTTTATTCTTTCCTCGTGCAAATATCTCTTTTCTCTTTCACTTAGTTGCATACAAACTTCTACAAATCCTCAGGCTGGCAAGATCATAGCTCTAATACTATTGAAATGTCCCATTTCTGATTTTATATGATAGTTAAAGCCTCTAATCAGATTTTAAAATCAAACAACCAATACTTCAAAAGATTAGCCAATTTCTCAATAAAACCCAAATTGGGTGTGCCCAAAATAGTGCCAAAAACTTCACAGCTTAACATATTATTAATAAATTTGAAAGTAGACATTTTTACATAAATTTTGCCAGCATAACGGCCTACAAGATGACATTTCTAGATCTGTATAGAGTTCCAGATTGGTATAGAGTTTACACAACTCTCAAACAGAGGACAAAAACAATGCTCATTGGGCTTCCGAAAACAACACAAAATAGCCCGGAAACACTACAAACATTAATAATCTATCACAGAAGTATAACCACGACCCATACATATGTTCAACTCTATTTTAACATCTAAATGTCTGCAATACAGAAGCAAACCAAACTGATATGAAATACTCAACTAGAACACCAAACTCTTACAAGAAACACACATGAAAATTCACAAATTTGCACTGTTCAACACAAGGGCAAACTCTGCATGAGCTGGCACATGGAATGGCCTCAAACTCCCATTCTCAGCCTTCCTAAAAACTTGCAAACTCTTGTCGTTAGGTTTCTTTCTCCACAGGTTTGGCAGCCTCTAAAGAACAACAAAGCAATGAGCAAAAATCAAGTTCTAGAATGAGCCCGAAATGCCTCCAAACCCCTTTGAAAGAGGGCATAACCCTAACTCACGACCAAGAGGGGTCAATAATACATATTTTAATAATAATTTTCATTTATTAATCCATTGGTTTCCAAAGATTAGCCCCTTTTCCCAAAACTTCACTTTTTGAGCCACCTAGCCTTAGCAAAAGTTATTATTTTTTAATTATTTGAAAAGGGGACATGACATAGTATAGAAGTTTTCAAACCATTCAGATATCTAGCAACCTTCTAAACTTCATCATCAACATGTCCAGATCTAATATCCAACTTATAGAATTTTTCAGTATAATCCTTCATAGTCATGTCTTTCCGTCTCAAATTTTCCATTCTTCTCAACAAATTAACTTGATAATCAACAAGAAAGAATTTCTATTTCAACTTACCAACCGTCTTTACCCAAGTCTCGATATTTTGTCTTCCTCTTCTTTGTCTATCAGTTTGCAAGTGTTCCCACCAAAGCAAAGTATGGCCTCTCAAGTTTGTAGCTTCTATCTTCAAGAATACTTTCATAATCAAAGAAATTTTCGATCTCAAAGATCCAATCCAACAAGGCATCAATGTCCAATTTTCCAGTATAGCAAAATAGTTCAAAAGAAGGTCTCGAATTTTCTCCACTCAAGGCTCTTAAGTGTCTTTCTTCATCTTGTTCAACCTTAGGTATAGGATTAGGTGCAACTGCTTTTGCTTCATCATTATCATCATTAAGATGTACTCTTCTCTGGGCTGTTTCAACTTCAACTGCTTAAAGTCTAGCTGTAATTTGTCTCAACATGTCCATAATAGCATTATTTGCATTTCCTCCACCTCGGACTATTTTGACAATAGTTCTCGCAAGAATCGTTACCTTTTGCAAGTTATAGGTTAGAACTTAGTCTGCCACCCTACAACTAATTCACAACAAGGTTCTCCACAATCCCAAACTTCACAAGGGCAGCAATCTTCGCTCTGATTCCACCTGACGTAAGGCTAGGATGCTCTACTCTCATTAAGAGTAAAAACATGGAAGCCAATATATAGGAGAAACCACAAGAAAATATATAAAATTCAATGCAGATATGTGAGACAATCTTCTACTAACATCATAGGCATAAGGCCTACCTAGTTGCAACCATAAATATCCAAAATATAATTTGCGAGCTTAGAAGCTCAGACTTACAGAGCCAAATCTTAATAATTTCCTTCTATCTAACTTCATTCTACTTTTCCTAATCTTAGATCCCTAATTATATAGCCAACAAGACCACAAGTTGGCCTGTCAGGTAGATTATTACAAAATTTAGGTCCTCCAAAGGAGAATTCAATGGCCTTACAATCTAGCAAAATAACCTAGGCGGGGACAAAAATAGGTCCACACGTGATCCAAAAAGCCACCCCAAGGTTGCAGAAAGCCTTGATGCCACACGAAACCTCGTTGAAGCTAAACTTGCACGTTGCTTGAGCTACCAAGAAACAAACATGCCTTGAATTAAGAAAAGGACAACTCCTGCAAATGATGGAATTAGTTTCTGTGAGCTTAAGTACAGGATCCATGATAGGTCCACATTAAGGGGCCAACTGCGTGGAAAGAGAAAACACGAACAACAAAGGCCATTCCTTGAGCAACAGACAAGAACAATAAAAGGAAATCTTTTTGGTTGATGTAAGATTGCCAAAGTGCCCAAGATGCTCTTGCATTAGGATGCATTTGAACCATCCAAATTTTCATAATTGTTGTTCATTTGTCACTTGTCATCATGCAATCTTACTTTCTCTTCGTTGATCTTTGTAGCTTCAATTAAATTACAATTTGAGGGAAATATTTTGGAGTTTGCTATTCGCTAGTGGAAGAGATCACGAAGGGAATTCAGTTATTGTCTAAACACAAGTATAATTCAAAATTCCTTTGGCATTTGGTTCTATGGGACCCTTATTATCCTTCTCTACCCATGTTTCTTTAGAGTTTGAATTCGAGGGATGTGAGATGTTTCTTCACTTATTACTTGATTCTTTAGATCAAATATATTAGTTTTCCTTGTCTTTATGAAGAGTGTTCTATTTTCTAGTTGTTAGCTTTATTTGTAACTATCCAACCTCAACCTATTAGTGCTTTCTTCTATAATGAAATGACCACAAAATTTAACATAAATATTTAAAGCTTTACTTTAAGCTCTAATAAGTAATTGTTGGGCAATGAAAACCCCAAGTACCTTGATTTTTTTTGTTGATCTACACATACAATTGATATATTAGGTTTTAAATGGTTTCTTTTCCCATAGTTTTCTAGTTATCTTCAAGAGGCATATGAATTCCTTGATTTTTCATTGATGATTGTATTTGTAAAGTTTTTCCTCTATTACTCCCTATATATCATTATTGATTTCTTTGCCAAGTTGATTATCAACAACATAAGGTCAATCACTTGATTACTACATATTGGAGGATCTGTCATTAATTTGCCTTCTCCTTGTGGTCCTTTTTTGTTCCATCCTCCTAGTTTGTATTGTTGTGGTGATAATTGTAGCCCTACGTTTTGGGATACTTTGCAATAACTTTATCATCTTAATGTGAAAAAAAATTGTCGTACTTGTGTGATATTTTTACTCGACTTTAACCAACCCATAGTTCTTGCATGTTCTTTGGACCACTATCGTTCCTTGTCCATTGTATTTTCTTTTGCTCTTGCTTCAAAAAATATTTTCTTTTTTGAACATGGTTTGGACTCTGGAGTAATGACCAATACGTTGTATGTTATCTCTAGGTTAGTCATGTTAATGTTGACTTTTTTCTTTGGACACCCAATGTCTTCATGATCTCTAGGTCAACAAAATTTGTAGAGTAATTCCGTTTTGTTTTGGTTTCTATAGAATTCTCTTGCAAAATGTCCCCATTCATTAGATTATGGACATTGTATAATGGGATGACACTTGGAGTAATAGTGTTATAGGCTCCTAACTTCCCCTCTTTGATTCTAATGGCTTCTTGTGGATGATTTTTATTTATTTTGTGGTTTCATTAGAATGATTGGTCAAATAGTTACTCTCCTTATGTGAAGAGCACTTGTGTTACTAACTTGTATATTGTATGGGCACTCTTTATAAAATGACCCCTAACTTAACAAACATCACAAACATTTTTTTGGGACAACACCTTTGGTATGACCTTCAATTTTGCAATTTACACCCTTATTCTTTAGGCTGTGTGTTTCCTTTCCACTTTCAATTCCTTCATTCCAGCCATGTCTCTCCTTAATGCTTGAGTTATTGTTGATTGCCTCTCGCTACTTCTACTTGAACCATTCTTTTCATCCATTTTTCCTATAGATCATAAAGATAGTTAATCTTCACTTTCTATATTAATTGCTCTGTTATATACTTCACCATATGATGAAAGTAGAATGACTTTCAATTTTTCTGGGTAAAGGGACAAGACCTTCATTCATCTTTTCTTTAAGCCATCAACAACTTTTTATAATTTTTAAAGTAACCAACACATTCATTTCTAATTTTAACTCTTCTTGTAGACTTTTTCTATGATTTCATTGTCATCTTATAGTAGTTTGAATTCTTTTTCAATGGTCTTATTTAATTTCTCCAATATTTTTTGGATGTTGGTTCAATCTTTGTGTACCAATTAATGGCTACACCTCTTAGGGTGTTTAGAAAGAGTATACAGTTTGTTGTCTTGGACATTAGCCGTTCAAATAGTTGCATAGGTCTCATAGTGCCTTGGATCCTTTGATACATATCTTCTAACTCAAATAGCTTTTGCCTTTCCACATCGGGGCTTGTAGTGTAGTCACCAAAGTTTAACCAAATGCAAATTGAATATAAACTTGCTCCTTAGTGAACTTTTGATAAAAAAGTATTGGTGCTTTTCTAGCATTCTCAGACTGATGGAAATTGTCTACTCTTCTTGCAACTTCATGTTTGACACTTTTGCCTGTAAGCATTGACCCTATAGTTTTTGGCTTGGTTTCTTCCTATATTAACAACTCTTAGATGCTTTGGCTTTGAAAGTTGCTCTCACGTGCTTCTCTTTCTTCTTTTATGAAGACATTTTTCTCCTAACAAAAGCTTTTAAAGGAGGTTTAATTGATTCTTTGTATGGAAATTGGTCTACAAGGTCGACCCATGTTTTATTTGTAATTGAAGATATCTTGCTATTTCCACTGCTTTCCTTCATATGATTAAGCATAGTTGGTTGAATTGGTTGATCTCTTTTCTCTTGACAATGACTCAAACCAATGTTCCAATGGTGACTTATTCTTTGTGATGGTTTTTTGCTTTGGATTTGCACTGCTACAGTCTATTCTTCTTCATTGTTCTCTTTGTGCATCTTGACCACATGATCTCTTCTCACCTTTATAGGGTCCATGGGCATGGATTTCTTAAATTGTACCCAACTCCTTTAAGATGATGCAGCCATTGTTTACTCGTCTATTTTGATTAAGCTAAGACCTAAAATAATGGACATTAGTAACAATAAGTACAAGATGGAGTACTGAAATATATATATTTTAACCTGGAGTTCTTATAGAAGTATACCAACGATGACCAGCCAAGGATCAAACTTCCTTTCCTGACAAGATATATTTAAAATCCCTAGCAATTGCCAAGTAAACACAACCATTGACAATTACCAGGACTGATTTCTAATAGCTTTCACAAGCCGACAAATCATTAACATGTAATCAGGAATTACTAAGTGAGCCAACAATCAAGTCAAAATGCCCAAACTACTGTATGCTTAATCTAAATTTACGTTTTTAGGATGTGGCCATTTGAAACTCTTTAATACTTTTACTGAAATTTTATCACATGTTATAGTATGTAGTGACCAAATGTACTGAAACTAACAAACTTCAATTTCAGTTATCTTTTATCATTTGAATAAATAAAGAGAATAGTTGTATAATCAGAGATTGAGGAGGATAGAATGTGTTTTGCAGTGACCATTTTTGTCGAATGTTATATATAGAATATTGTGGCTAGACAAATTGTAGAAGCAGTTTCTTAATTTTGAAGGTTTCATTAGGAAGTGTGTGTTTTGCATTGATCATTATTGTTGAATGTTATATATAGAATATTGTAGCTAGACAGTTTGTAGAAACAGTTTCCAACTTTTGAAGGTTTCATTAGGAAATGTTGAAACAAAGCTGTGAGTTCAGAACAAGCTGCAGTGCTTAGTAATTTGGTACTCGATTTTCTGGAGTGGTGTGAAATTGGCTTATAGTTGATGATAGTAGCATTCCATTTAAATGGCATCCAGTAAAAGTATAAATGAAATCCAGAAACTTGAGCTTAAAATGGGAAAAAACTTGGCAAAATACTAGGAGCAGAATAACAATGTTCTAATCGTGAAAACAGAGGAAAAATAAAAGAAAAAGAAAAGTAACTTCAAATCAAATATAGTGCATATAGATAAATATTAAATATTGAAAACAGTTCTTATACATTAGAAGGGTTATATAAAAAGCATATGGCTGCCCCTAAAACAGTAGATTGTTCTATTATGAACTCTGATGGACATTTTTAAGGGCAGCCCTGTATTTTTTATTTAATCCTTCACCATAGTATAAATTAGAAGCAAAATTCTCATTGTGCTTTAAAATTCAATGTCTAAAAGAGATCTAGTCAAAGTATGTCTTAATTCAAAATATCCTAACCCTATACCAAAAATGTAACTCCCTTTGCTCCACGTTTTTGCTTCTTAATATAAAAATGGGCCAAAAGAGATTATTAAACAATTAAAACTAGAGAAACTCAGGAAACAGCATGGCAAATGTGTGTCTTGATTACTTGGGGTTAATCATGGGTTTTGCATCTATGAGTTTAAGCTTGGGGTTTATCATGGGTTTAACATTTATGAGTGTAATGAAACTATGTAGAATAACTGATACAGCCCTACTCAAGCTTTAGATGCAACTTCAATTATGTCCATTCTTCCTTCTAATTATGCTTCTTTTTGGGAAGTATTGTCATTATTTTCTTGTTGCCTTTGTGGTTGGAATGCAATTTTTTTTTGTTGATAATTGTTATTGCTTATGCCTGTTTTCACTGACTGAAAGAAACAATATGCAAATGTGGGTTGTGATCACGTGGGGTTAATTATGGGTTTTACGAGTGTAATGCTACTGCGTATTGATGATTCTAGTGCTACTATGTATTTGATAGTTGATACAGCCCTACTCAGTTATAGATGCAACTCTACTTGTAGTACATTCCTCCTTGTGATGAGATTTGTTCTCTTGTTGCCTTTGTTGTTGGTAATGCACATGTTTTCTTGATAATTTTGTTTACTGCTTAATTTAAGTACATGAACTAATAATACAAATGGCAATGCATACTAGATATAGGAGTAAGATATATCTTTATTAGCTCATTAATACATTGTAGAGAAGAAGATTAGAGATGGTCTGCGAAGGATTACAATCTACCCAACCATACATACCATAACCCTTTTTTGGGGGTATACAACATATTTAAAGGACTCGACAATTGCCAAGAGGGAAACAACCGTCATTGTATGGGTGGCTATTGTATCTTTGCATGGCTAGAAAATTCTGCAATATTAAAAAATTGTGGTACCCATATGGACAGTTGGTTCAAAAGTTGTTCGTTTCCTGTATGGAAAAATGATTCCAGACTAACTGCACGTGTGACAGAATAAAACTCTCCAATGCTGATGATTGTCGGTGCTGTGTAGCTGATTATGGGCCTCATAGCGGGTATGGTCTAGAAGCATGTATTATGGTTTTGATGGACCATACGGGATGTGACTACTGTAGAAGATGAACCCAATAAATTTGTTCGTACTCAATGGAATTCTTGTGTCCATGCAGAAAATTGTGTTGCACGTACATGGTGAGATGCCTGTTGTACAAGCTGATGCATGTAATGTACGGTGGTGTACCATTTTTGTACAGGAGGTTGCTTTGCTAGGTACTATGCGAAGGTGTCATACCGGTATCATATGGGTGTATGCCTTGCCACATATTATATGGAGGTGTCATACAGGTGTTGTATGGTAGGATTGAAATTAGATGTTTGTTTAGTGAATGGAATGGAGTGTGGTATCCGTACGTTGTTCATGATGTCATATAGATAACTTCTCGTGCTGTAGGGATGGCTCCTTCTCTAGACTTCTATGCTTTCTAACCTCCCAATTCTCAATCTAGTTAGTTTTACCCATACTTGTGCTTTATCCACCAACTTCTAAATCTAGCAAAAGAAACCATTCCATCATTGAGTGTGGGTTTTATAAATTTTCTAGAGAGTATGAATCGACCAGTGTCTTTTGTATAGTCTTCATTTGTTCGTGCTTTCCATCTTTCATTTTCATACTACTAGATTTATCCTCAATGGCTTTACATGCTTATATTTGTTTATCTTCACAAAAATTTGCATCTTCTGGAAATTTGTAGCATTGTTGAGAGTATGAATCGACCAATGACCTTTGTATAGTATTTATTATTCTTGCTTTCCATCTTCCATCTTCATATTATTAGATGTATCCTCCACGACTTTACATGCTTTGATGAGTTTATCTCCACAAAAAGTTGTGGCTTACAAAAAATTACATGTTGGCGCAAATACCTCATTGCTCTCTATTTGCCAATGAAATAGTCTATTGAGAAAGCTTGTCTCATCCTCTAAACAACTTCCAAGTTCCAATACTCCATTAGATTTCGGTGGCTTTCCTAACTCCATTTGGAGCTCTTCACCCTTTAACTTTGAGTCTGATGCTAACTCATGGCTCACTATCTGGGTTCGTAGGTTGATGATAGACTTCCTCATTCTTAATGGAGAGTGTGTTTTCTTCCAATTGAGGTTTTCTTTCGATGTGATCAACCAACACCTTCTGAGGAGGGTGTTGTATCCTTCTTTTCTAGCTAGGCGACAACAGAGTGTAAAAAGAAATTGTGTACCAATCGTTACCTTTTGTGTGATTGATGTCCCCAATGGCTTAATGCTTTGTTGTTCGGCACCTACCAAGTGGAAGGTTGACGACCGAATTCCCTAGGCACTTCCAAGTTTCCTGTGGGTAGCACATTGACTCTTGAGCCTCGTTAACAATGTTATTTGTCAACTTTTGTCCCATTATCTCCATCTCAATAACAACCGGGTTCCAGGCTTCCAATGCCTACCATCAACAACATCAAATCGATGGTCATCTCTCTCTTGGCTTCTTTGTGGCTTTGTCATGCTCTTTTAGGAAATTGTGGCATTACCACTTATGTTGGTAATGGCCATCTTTAGTTGTAGCATAGTTTGCAGAAGGTTGAATACTTGTACTGGTAGGGTGGCTTGTAACAACTCTCTCAAGATAGTTTTCTTCGACTTTGACTATAGTGGAGTATTGGTTGCATTTGAGGCTCTTCTCTTCTCCACCATTGCCTGTTCATGTCATTCTTGGCTTCTCAAAGTATTAACTTCCCCAAGTATTAACTTCCCCATAAAGGGGTTGAGATATACTACCTTCTTAGTTTGGAATGTGGTGATTGCTAGTACTTCCTCGTATGTTTCCTTCACGTCCAACATATTTACTCCCTTTTGTTTTGGGCATTCGTTGTCCTCATGGTTCCTTAGACCACACCACTTGCACAAAGAACTCTCGTTGTTCTGCCCGCTATGGTAGTCTCATGCGAAGCGATCCCATTCGTGACACGTTCAACATTGTATGGTAGGGCGTCATTCGGGGTTGTATTGTATTTGATTCTAGTGATGATTTCCATGACTACATGAGATACATTTTGGGGTTCTGATGGAGTGGGCTGTCCCAATGTGAAGAGTAAGTTGTGCTCTGGACACTCCTTTATCGAATGATCCATCACTTGGTAAATCTCACAAAACATTATTTTAGGACAATTACCTTTCGTGTACCCTTCAATTTTGCACTCCGTATACCATTACTTTCTTTACTAGTTCATTTCTCAGCTTTTAATTCTCTCATCATTCTCATCATGCCTTGCCATAAGGCCTAGACTATTGTTCATTCATCATCACTACTACCCTCACTGCTATCATCATCTTGCATCTTCCTCTTCCCTGAAGATGATGTCTTGTTTTCACTTTTAAGGTCTATCGCATGATTGTAGGCATCGATGTACAAAAGTGGAGGCACCACTTTCATCTTCTTATGCAGGAAGGGAGTCAACCGCTTGATGAACAACCTCTCCTTCAACCGTTTAGCTTGTCGATTCTCCAACTTTTCCTACAATTCCTTGAGCCTATGATTGTAAGCCCGTATACTTGTTCTCCCCCTGTTTACTATTATAAATTTTAGTGACAATCTCATTGTCATCTAGTAGCAAATTAAACTCAGCATGAGCACCCTCAAGAGGGCATCCCAAGAAGCTATGGATGAAGCACACAATTCTATGAACCAGCCAATTGCTATACCTTGTAGCATTGTTGGAAACGCTCTCAACCAATAGTTTTTGTTGTCTTGACCATTTGCTACCCAAATAGTCTATAACAAGTCTCACGAGTCTTATTGTGCCTTGTAGGGTCTTTTGACCCGTTCCCTGTGATCTTTTGTAGTTTTTGCCAATCCACAATCGAACTTGTTAGAGGAGTCACCATCTTTTTTGCTTGATTGCCCCTTGTTCACGTGACTTGGGTGGATTGTTCACCAACACCCTCAAGTACTTCCATGCCTTTGACTCATACTCCCTCCCTCTGAGGGTCCTCCTGAGATAGATAGGGTGTTAACGCTGTGCATAATGTTAGTCAGTTCAAGAATTCCTTTGTATTCCGTCTGACAACGTCTGTATGGACGGTTTGTCTTCTTCATTCTCTTTGTTCTGCAATTCTTAAAGAGTACCCTATTACTTGGTATTGACCACCCGGTGGCTTCCTCTTGCCTATATGAGATCCAAGGGCGTATTCATGCAATGCTGATCCAATATCTTTTAAGGCAGTGGTGCCAAAATGTTTACTGCTATGCTTGGTAAGTTAGATACATGAATCAATAACACAAATGGCAGTGCGTACTAGATATATGAGTAAATCATATTGTTATTAGCTCATGAATATATTACAGAGAAGAAGACCAGAGATGGTCTGCCAAGGATTACAATCTACCCAACCATACCATATGCCTTGGTGGTAGGCAACATATTTAAACGACCTATTGGCTGCCAAGAGGGACACAGCCATCAACCGACATGGCGACTACCTGAGAAGGTTAAATTTTTTAATACGGACCATTAATACATTGATGGATAACCAATATTATCAACCATAACAATATGCATTTTATGCCAACTACAAATTTTATGACTTGTACATGTTTGCACTGTATAAGTGATGTGTAAACAACATTCTACTTACTTTTTTTGGTGTATTCTTGGCCCATTTAAACTTTAAGTACCCGTGGAACATGCTTACAGTTCTGGAAAATAACCAAGTGCTTTTAAGGCTTGTGTTTGATCTGGCATGAATTTTTTGCAAGATGGTTGACTAATAGTCAAATTTATTAGCATGTGAACTTTCTTGAATGCAATTTCTTATAATTTGTAGCTATGGCTTTGTGTTTTGTGCTTTTTTTAGTGTTTGTGTGTTTGGAATTGCTCTTTAGATCATTTTACTTTCTAGTAATACTTAGATATGTTTTAAATTTTGGTTGCTTGAGACCTTTGAACACTTTGAATCAGTTATAGTAAATTGTCTTACCACACAGACCTGTTGGTCTGATTTGGTCATTTATGGACATTAATATAATTTATATCCTCCTCATGGTGCATCAAGTACATTTAGTTGATATAAAATGATTGGCACTTGTGACCTGATTTTCTCTTATACTTCCTCTAACCAGTTGTACCATTCCTACAAAACTATACTGACACTAGGGTGTTTTCTGGAGAAGTGTTCTTTTCATCCCTAGTTTTTATAGTACCTGCATTTTTTTAATGTTTTAGCCCAGAAATAGAGATAAACAGCAATAAAAGAGCATAAACAATACACAGAACATTCAAAGGATAATCAAGGCATTTATCTTGGAAAAACCCTTCCATAGGAAGGGAAAAACCCAGCCACACCAGCAAAAACATCTCTTATTGATCGTAAAATATACAAGTACATGGCTTTCCACTTGATTTATTTACAATATATCAAGCAATAATATAAATAGATTGCATAAGACTCTTCATCTTTCACATGAAGATTTCTTTGAGTCCCAAAAATAAGACCTTTCATATTTCCATATATTCAACACTTCATATTCCATATGCATGCCTCTTCACATGACATATGACACATGTCTTTTGCATAATATTGACTTAAATATAATCACAAATATCTCTTTCAGCTGAAGATGACCATAATGGTCATAACAAACATATTTCTATTGCAGCTACAAACTTCAACAATTTTAAGTTTCAATTGTTCAATCTCTCGAGGACAGATTGATATACAGTTGGCAGTATGTCCTGAGATGCATTTAGAAAGAAGAGGAATCCATGCAACAAATTTTAAGTTAAGTGGATTTTGTGAAACCAACAAGTTTTTAATATCTGTTTAGGAATTAATATGCATCTATGCCTGAAGAATTGAGTTATAAATCTGATGAGCATTTAAAGTGGTTGAATTTTCAGCGTTGTTCAAATTCTTTTCATGCTCTACATTGCTTGTCAAATGTTATGACTTGTTTAGTAAGTAATGAATTAACCAGAGTATGAATCTTTTATGGTGGTTTGCAGATATCGCTTGCGTGCAAAGGTGGAAATACAAGATGCCTCAAAGGATATGGCTGCATGGCAACGATTTGGTGGTGCCTTGGTACAAGAATCAGGTGTCAATAAAGATGCTGAAACAGAAGGCATTGGCTGGGGTGGTGGTAATGACTTTAATGGTTGCACTGCTGCTCAAGGTTGTATTCGCAGCTGGAAGTGGTTCAGGGATCCAAGATTGGCTTCACTTGGTTTCCGGGGAATCTTTCCATCAGATAGCCTACGTAAGTTTCAGGCCATAGATTCCAGTATGGGTGCATCATGTTGGTTAAGTTGCATTTTCTGTGGTAAGATCTGGTATTTACCTATATGCATTTTCAAGCGTCATATTAATGTTTTAAAATGTCATTTTTTTCCAGCACCACTAGTAGAAGCCGATAAAGAAATGGATGAGCGATATTATCTTTTGTGGAGGCTAGAGGAAGGAGTACCAGAAGGTTCAGCAGAAATTCCTAAAGGTTCAATTTTTTTTTTTCTTAATTGATGTTATGCATGCTTTTTATCATAGCCTGGCACTTTTAGCCATCTGCTTAGATATGAGGTGCCAGATTGCCCAAAATCATGTGTGAAACATTGCAAGACATATGTGAAGTCAATTGAATGTATTACTATTGGGTGTATGCTGTATGTAAGTTATTAAGGATGAGCCGTGTAATTTTTTGAACGTGTAGACATGGTGATAAATCAGTCTCCATTGAAAATGTTAGAAGACATTATCCTGATTGTGAGTTATTTAAGCTGTGTGTCACTTCCAGGAGGTTCCCAAGGATGAACTGAGATTCTCAAGAACACAAAGCTTTTGCATTACAACTTAAACGATGAATGTGCTATAATTGTCATGTAAACCCATTGGCTGGGTTGTCATCAAGTATTACTCAACTTCAATAACACAGAAGTATCTATAGGCATCTTAAGGGGTCACAGTTTTTTCCTTACAATGTTTTTGTTATATAATACAAGATTTACAAATTACCATAGTTCATATTATGCTTTTTTGTGATACTGTTAATCTGAAGGAAAAATTGCTTTTTGTTATGTAATGCAATATAAAATTTACAAACCACCATTGTTGTTTTTTGTCAGTTCTTGTGAAACTGTTATTGTTTTAAAAGATATAAATGTGTTGATTCCCCATTCTGTGATAAACTGGTTTCTTTGAAAAGGTATATGAATTTTCAATATTTTTTTGGATCATGGCTTGTTAACTCTATTAAATTTAATTCTGCCATGAATTTGTTCTATTGCAATCACTACAAGATTGGTATTCTTTGCTATGGCAGTTTCCAAGAATCTGAGGGTTAAAATGGCGAGTATAACTCTTCACATGAAATTTTTGTATTGGCCAAGGCCCATTAAATCTGCAATTTTGAACAGAAAATTTCAAAAAAGATCAGAATGGTGAAGTGCTTGTGATGATGTTTTGACCAGTTTAATTTTTATATCGTAGAGGCATGTTATATACCAATATAAAGATAGAAAAGTTGGCATATACAAATCAGAGAAATATCCATTCAGGTCCATATGAAGCAAACCTCTGAATAACCTGATTATAAGAAATCTTATCTGAATACAGAAGCCATCCACCTTCAAATGAAGGCACTGACTCTATTGGAGAACTGAACAACAACAGACAAACCTTGAAGACCTATATGGATGTAATAATCGAATGTCGGTAGTATGCAGATGCCTAGTAACCTTAAAATGCAAGGAACAACATTTGAACAGGCAAATGACAGGGGAACAGGGTTGTTGGGGAATAAGGAATGGGAACATGCCCCTGGGGAAAATATTACGAGTTTTTAATTTCTCTCTATAATAATTTAATTATTATTAAGAATAATAGTAATTTAGCTTTGGAATATAATCTCAATGCACCCTGGCAGTTCAACCTTGATTTAGTTTTTTGTTTAAGTGCATATGCAGTATACATTACTGATAAAAAATTATGTTTGATATATCTTTGCAATGTATTAAATAAACCTCTTAGTTCCCTTACCAATTTGTTTGCTTTGCTATGGCCGTACAGGTCATGTGAACTTGTACAGCTGTTGCTTTCCTATATAAATCCAAACAATTTATGGACAAGGTTGATCCATAACACACTAGGTTGATAGCCCCAGTGGTTCATCAACCATGCATTTGAGATGTTGGTAGTACCATATAGTTTTAACAGTCTGCTCTAATGGCTGATATCAAGCCTGCAACAGTGTGCAATGCTAAAACAATAAATGAAACAGCTCAAATAAACATTTAATAACAGTGCTCAACCACAAAAATTGACACATAACACCTTATTTATCCTTGCATAAAATGTGTTAAGGGTAGAAAATCTACAGAAAGAGAATACCAGTTGTTTCTCATTCAGAATATTGTGCAGTTACATGGAAACTATGCCATAGCATTCACTCCCCTGGGTTTTCATAATGACCTTTACCTCTATCTTGTCTCCAAAAAAATTTGTGCTCCATAGAACTCTTCTAGGTGGCTGTTTGCCTTTGATCACAGAAATAATAGAGGTTTTACATGTCATGTGATCTCCTCAATAGGGTTTGATTTATAATGCACCCTTGCCTTTGCAATGATGGGAAGATTCCTGGTCTTGGAATATCAACAATGACACTGTATAACTGCTTCAGCCAATTGACCTCCATGGACTTGCAATTGCTAATTTGTGAATGCAAATGACCTTGACTGCAATCTACAAGATTGCAATTATTGTTTGTCCCCTTTGCATGAATTTAACTGCCTACCTTGGAAACAAGTGGTAACATCTGTAATTGAACAACCAATCACAACATGTGGCATTTTTCTGCCTTGTCATTGTGCATGTGATGAATAGAAACCAACTAAATGACCTCCTTAGTTAATGACTGACAAAGACTAAATCATATGCTTTGGCTGGAATATTCGTCCTTATACAACAGTTTTTCAGCTTCATATTCACTTCAACAACTTCAGGCTCTCTTCGGCAGCCACACGTCCACTTCAACTAGCTAATATTACTTTGGCAGCGCTCCAATACTTAGAAAAAGCACGTTTAGTAGTGCTGTGCAGTGCAATCAAGACATGACTCCATTGGTCGGCATGTCCAAAATAGGTGCCAAAAAGTCAATGTTGGATCACCCCTTCCTATTCAGGGGGCTTTTGGTCCCCAAAAGCCTTAGGACATCACTTAAATGAACTGGGAAATGCTTGGCCCGTTTGCTTTTTACGAGTTTTCCTAATTTGGCTTGGCATCACCGAACAAGTAAATGTGAAATAGTCATAGACACAAGCCTGTCTTAACTGTTCTGCTCACAACGTCAGCATAACAGAAAGGAAAAGTTTTTCCCACTTTTTGGGTTGCCTTATTTAACTTAGTTATCTTCCTTCTCAACTTGTGCATGCTCAACAATATGTTACAGTCCTAGTCCTGACTGTTCTGCTTCATTCTGAAGCTTCACAAAGTCATATTTGTTCTCCCTTGTGTTGATGAGTGTTTTGTGACACTTAGAACAAAATAAAACACCGAGTATTCTATCTTCCCTTGAACAAAGAAACCTCAAATATTAAACAATATGACAACGTGTGACAAATAAGGCAACCCAAGGTTTGCACTATGAACTAGCAACTTTGTGTATAACCTAGTGAATATGATGTGATTTTACTGATAACACAAAGGGACTTATGTTATTCTTTCTAGACTTAAACTCCTTTTTTTAAAGTGTGAATCTTTTTGTGATATTGCTATCAGGATTTAACTCTGTAGTTTTTGAGTAAAACTCATCAACTACACAGTTAAATCCTTATAGCAATATCACAATTTGACTTGCTGTGGAAATTATCTCCTACTTATCATGTGAACCTTTTTCCCAAAGTGGGAATAATCTTTACAAAGCAGTTGGAACTTGAATTCTAGACAAACTCGAACTTGAAATAAAGATGAAAAGGATAAGGCTTTAGAGAAATCTAATATAAACCTAAGGATAATGATGATAATGAATGATTCTCGGACGGGCAAACTCCTTATGGAACTACTTTCTACTTAACTAGAGATAGCTCGATAGCTCACAATGCCATATTAAAAGTGCAATGTTCTAAGATGGTGAAAGATTTTCCTATTGTAAATAATCCACTCCAAATACTCAAATTCGGGCACAATTTAAATGAACATCCACAATTGAACTATCCAAAATGAGGTTCAAACTGTTAATGTTATATGAATCCTTTTCTACAAATGTACTAATATTACCATTGTTATTGGTGTGTTCCAAATGTAGATTTGAAGACTTATAAATATGAGAGGAGACATGTCTCTATGGTTAATCATCATTAGATAATAATAATATTTTAACAATAATATAAATAACCATATATAATATAATATACATAAGAATATTTGTCTAAATAAAGATTTACCATTAACAATGTATCTCATAATCGAATCAATCCGTTTGAAGCTACAAACTTAACACTCCCTCTTAGCAAGGGAGGATTGTTATAGAACACATTATGCTCTCAAGTATATGAAGAGATATCATCTTAGTATGATATTCCTGGAATGACATATTTAAGGATATCAACATATATCCATCAACTTAGATGTTATCTTTCAATATAATCCGAAGTATGTTTCGACAAGAAATATTAATAATATGATATTCATCATACTTATATTCTTTTGGTATGTGCATAGGCATCAAATCCTTGATGCCTACCAAAAGAATATGTTATATCCTAGTAGGGTATGAGTTATTTGATTTCCGACACTCCGGAACAACAACTTAGTGAAGTCGATTAGATAACTAGTAATCGACATGTCATGAACTCTATCATGACAAGTATCATGATCTTTGGCACTCCGGGACAGCAAGTCAATGTAGTCCAATCATGATATGTTCGTTATCATGACTACTGGCACTCCGGAACAACAACTTAATGTAGTCTATTATGATAACATGTCAAACTATTGACAAGATCATCACCTTACAATAGCCACCCTCTATCTATCTATCTATCTATATATATCAATGCAAGATCGTCACCTTTCATGACATAATCCACATATGCAAAATAGTAACCACCATGAATCAAGTTAGAGGGTGGAACAAGGGCTTTCACCTCAACTTCTCTCTCACAAATGGATTACAAGGAATTTCACTTAGAACTTCTCCCTCATTGAGAAGATATCATTCACAAGGGATTTGCACCTCAAAATTCTCCCTTTGAGAAATGATCGTGGGAAGTTAGGTCCTGTAGTTATTCCCTTAGAGGCTCTCTTCGCCCAAGGATGCCTGTCGAACTCCCTCTAAATTTGATATCGATCTTCCGATTTTCTGGTGATGAGTCATTACTTCCTCATAATGGACACATTAGTAGGCCCATCAAAACCATGTTGTCACACATATGTATTTCTAGACTCCCTCTGAGTATCAATCTTCTACACTCCTGCATTGCTTTTGAAGAAGTGTCATACTCCTTCTTAATGTAGAAGTATACTCATAATCTCAATCATCAAAAATATTTGCTTCAAGAGCCTCACTTTATCCAGCCTGATCACAACTTCTTTGAAGCTACTATCATAAGCTCCCTAATATACCATTCTTCTTTCCTTGCAAGATCAACTTCAGATACAAAGGAAAAGATCAAGAAAAATAATTCATATAATACATATAAAACTGCAAATGAAAGAGAGACTATAATGGGTAGATAAATGTAATACATAAGAATAATAAATACTAATCTGTACATCAACATCCTTGATCCACTGAAGTTCAATATGTGTCAAACTAGAAAATGCCTTTTTAGACATCTGCCCTTTGAATCATCTCCCCTCTAAGGATGTTTCATGTTAGAACTTGTCATCTTCCTTCTAAGAATGGTTCAAATGGGAATGGAACATTGGTTATCATTCCCCCCCACAATGTAAAATTCCCACTCTTATATTGTCGAACAATTTTGCATCATATCAAAGACATTGTGATCTTATTTATGTTCTTTTTATTCTTTGCAAAGAATCATCCCAATAGAAGAAATTTTTCTATGAGGATATTCACATGCTTGTGTTACAAAATATTTGTCTCTAAATAGTTCAGCGCTTAATGTTTCACATATATTTTCCTGTCATGAATTTTGGATTCCCAGTTTTATCAACATAAAAGGGTCATTATAAGAAACTCCCCATAGAAGATAATAACCTTTAATTGCCCAATCAAATTAGTTATCTTCTTCTTAGAAGTCTCATTAAGAGAATATTGAACCAACCTACTAAAAATAAGGACCAAAATTTAGGAAATGAATAAGCCTAATGACCATGCAAAAGTACTTGATTCATTTCTCCAATTTCTTGCAGTAATCCTCATCCAAGATGATAGCTCAACTAGTTCAACAATCAATCCTTGATAGGTACCCCAAACTCTGTCTTAATTAAGGCTATGTGTGTCATTTATACTGAAGAAGTTTCCTTCCTTTATGTGACTCTTTATAACTGATATACTGTTGTGATCAAAGTTAGTCATTCTTCAAGTCAATCACCACTGTTTCATTATACTTCATATCATTGCCTTAAAACATCTTCTTGATTAATTAGTAGTCAATGACACTTAATACCGGGGTTATATTAAGATATTGAACTACGAAACATTGTCGACTCAATCATGAATTAGTAATAGTAACGTTGGATATAATAATAGATCTATTCGTGTTAATAATAAGGGAATTAATCCTATTCCCATTATCAATCCTTTCATTATATATTTTCCTTAAGATCAATACTATTCACAACAGTATGGAAAATGACTCAAATCTCAATTCTATTTCAGTTATAAGTACATATTTAGAATAAATCTATTAGAATATACTTATATTAATTGTTCATATCATTATTGGGTAAAGAGCTAATTATATTTTAATATACTAGTATAAATATATTTCATAAGTATCTCCTCATACTTTTTATGTACATATAGAAATATTTATTATCCGATTATTAATATAGTTCATAGTACCATGGTTATTATACTAAGGCACTTGACTCATCGGTTCAAGAGTATAAGATAAAGGCATCTTCCTTATTTTTTTTTGTTTTCTATGTTTCCCTATGCCATGTGGGGCCGTTTATGGCAAAGTTAGGAGGGTGTATTTGCACCTTAGCACGTTTTGAGTATATGTTAACAACAGGTTGGATGAATGAGATTTGCTTTTTCCAATTTCCCTTCTTAAATTGTCTCATGGGCTTTGCAATTTGTTTAATCAAATGGTGCGTCCATTCACACGTAGATCCTACCCATGGCATGGATAGTGGGTTGGTCCATGCTATTTGATTTTTTTTTTGTTTTTTTCATATTTGTTAATGCATAAAGAGGGGTTGAACCAATGATGTTTCACCCATAGTATTTTTTTTCTTCTATTAATCATAATATAGTCATTATCAAGTCAAACCACGAAAAGAGAACCAATGAGGAGCATAGTCAACAAGCGATCTGTGGTCCGCACAAATCTTCCATTAAATATCATACCAACTAAACAAAAAACCAAAACAGAGTATCAAAAAGACATAGAAACAAAATTTCTAGACATCCATCCAGGCTGTCTAGGGCAGAGGACCATCAGATCACCAGAGCCTTAGTTCCTCATCCCTGATTATTGTGTTAGGATCCTTCATAATCTGCTTCCATGGAAGTGTTGGCGCATGGGGAAAGGCACTGATCATAATGCATGGGGATCTGCCTTCGTTGAACTTTTCTTTGTTTTCAGTAATTACAATCATGCTTTTGGCTTCACAAGATTCTGCTAGGATGTTAACCATTCTGCCCATCCTGGTGTTGCTGATCCTTGGTCTGTACACCGTGGCACTAGTGCTAGCCTGATACCCTTCACCAACTTGCGAATTCAGCTCCTCTGTTTCCTTAACTCGATTTGCTCCAGCATATTCCTTAAGAGTGCCGTCAAACGAGTCCAGCTTTCACCTCAAATTTAATTCCTTCCTCTTTAAGTACTTTTGCACACTCGAAACCCTCAATGCCTGTCTCGGTTTAGCCATGTAGCTGAAGGTAACCTGCATGCATATTTTATGCATAATGAGTCTCTTAAGAGATTCAGTAAGAATTCCATTCCTATCCTTAAATACATCATCATTCCTAATAAGCCAAATAGACCAAAGCAAATAAGAAGAGAAGACGACCCAGAATTTGTTAAGCTGTTTGGGGAGGCCAAGGATGTTGTCGGTAGAAATTGTGTATCAGCCGATGGGTCCCTTCGGGAAGGAAATTGTGTATCAGTCGACGGGTCCCTTCGGGAAGGAAATTGTGTATCAGCCAACGAGTTCCTTCGGAAAGGAAATTGTGTATCAGCCGACGGATCCCTTCGGAAAGGTTTTTATGTAACGACATGTATGTGGCCGACGGACTCCTTCGGGAAAGTTCTTCGAAAAGTATTTATAGCCCCTTCGGGAAGCATTGTAATCATCAGGAGATCATATCATTGAAGTATAATGTACTGTGGGCATATGCGAATAATAATAAGAGTTCTGTTGGTTGCTGTTCATGTTCGTATTATTTGTCTGCGTGCGTTTCTTAATTAACTTATGCGGTAAACATTTGGCACCGTTGCTCGATGGACTTGGTACGCAAGCAGGCGGATATGAATTAAATGCCAAATCAGTTGAACAAAGATAAGAATAAGCTGAAAGAAAAAGATGACATACGCGTTGCACAGGAAAATTTAATTCTGGCTCAGCAGATAGAGCCCCGAAGGAGATTCCAGAAGATTGTTGACGGAAACAGGAGTGTGGAAGGATTGTTGAAGGAGACTTGACAACGGCTTGATTTGGTGGAAGAAGCGAGGGAGGAGTTTTTGAACCTGCATATGCCACGGGAAGAGAATCCTAACGGAAGGAGATCGACTCGCACGGCTCAAAGTGCCGAAGGAGCACGAGCGTGGAGTGACCTCTTTGTCCGAGATATACTTCCGGAACGAACAGCTTCGGTTGACGAACCCTCTTCTTCACCAAACAGCACGGAAGTCGAAAACAGTGCGGGTGTTGCAAATAGTGCGAGTGTTGAAAACAGCGCAGAAGCCGAAAATAGCGCGGAAGACGGAAACAGCGTGGGTGTAGAAAACAACGCGGGTGTGCAGAACAGCGCGGGTGTTCAAAACAGCGCAGGAGCTCAGAACAGCGCGGGTGCTCAAAACAGCGCAAGTACACAACAAAACCCCCGACATACAGTGATAATGGTAGGTCCGAAGGAAAAATTGCCTAAATTTGATGGTGATGAAGTAGCTAATCCCATTCGACATTGTAAAACATGTGAAACGATCTGGAGGGCAAATGGCATAACAGATACAAACGAATGGATCCGACAATTTTTCGCTACCTTAGGGGCTGTTGCGATTGATTGGTTTACTGATGCTGATCCACAGAAATTAAATAGTTGGGATAACATTAAGAAGGAGTTCATCGCAGAATTTCAACTTTTGCGTGATGATAATGAAATTGTAGCCGAGATATTCAATACCAAGCAAAAGAAGAATGAAACAGTACGGGTCTTTGCTAGGAGATTGAAGGACTTAATCAGTAAAATGGAGAATAAGCCGGCAGATGGGCTCCAGAAAAGATGGTTCATTGAAGGCCTTCACCCGAAGCTGCGGAAAAAGATGAAGATCGTGCCACCATCAACATGAATGAAGCGTACAATCGGGCAATGAACTTCGAAAGTGACCAGAAGACGAAGAAGAAGAAGAAAAACAGCTCGTCCGATTCAGAAGATGATGCATCTTCAGGAGAAGATAGCAGTGATGACGAAGAAAGCAATAAGAAGAGCCGGGCCCTCCAGAAGGACATGATGCGGATGATGAAGGAATTCAAAAACATGAACAAGGAGACTAAGGGTATGACCTATGGTGCACGAAGTGTAAGAAAAAAGGCCATACGAAGGGATCTTGCCCGAAAGATCAATTTTGTGAAATCTGCTAGATCCTCGGACACTCGATAAAGGAATGTCCTTTCAATTTAAAAACAAGGGCACTGCAGCAAGTGTTCCTGTCACAGGAGGCATCCCCGTCAGGTGGGAACGGGAACACCGGTACGGAAGGTGCCACATCAGGCGGATACAGAAACAACTGGCGCGGTCCAAACAACAACAGCAATAACAACAATGGTGGCAACAACAACAATGGAGGAAGGAGTTCAATTCAGAATGATGCGAATGGTCGGCCAATTGTTCAATGCCGCGCATGCAATTTGTGGGGTCACTTCGCTCGAGAGTGTACAACGGCGAACACACCGAAGTTATGTAGATGGTGTGGACCTGGTGATCATGAAGATGCTAGGTGTCTGAAGTCGGGAGTAAACTTGATCACCGTCAGGACGGACGAAGAAGAGGTTTTGGCCATCACACGGAAGCAAGCGAAAGTGTACCCCGACTTGGCGGAAGAAAAGAAGAGACTGGAAGAAGCACGGGTAGAGATCCAGAAAGCAACACAGGTAGAAATGGCACACCTGAAGGACACGCCGAGTACTTCCGTACGAAACTGCGCAGAACAGAACATTGTCCGGCAAATTTTGCAAGTCGAGATACCTGTCAGGATAAGTGATCTGTTGCTCACTATGCCTCAGCTCCGATCGGCACTCACAAACATTGTTCCCATTGCTCAACTACTAGGAGAACATGGAAGGAAGCAGGAAAGTGGAGCAAGTACAGTGGACAAAAAGGAGAAGGAAAGTGGCGCAAGTGCAGAAGATCCGATGTTGTTAGCCCTCTCATCTGGACGCCATCCAACAGTCGTCGAAATGGGAATTCTCGGGACTGTATTGACAGAAACAATTGTGGATCGAGGGTCTGGTGTCAATGTGTTGCCTGAAGACACTTGGAAAAAGTTGGGACAGCCGACATTATGGCCGCCTACATTCCAATTGCTAACGGCCAATCAACATGGAATCAAGCCATTGGGAGTCCTGACAGCACAACCAGTGATGATTGGAACACAGCCATTCCTGTTGGACTTTGTCGTAATCCCACTGAAGCGGAGAGGATATGATGCCATTTTGGGCCGAGGGTGGCTGATACAAGCCAAGGCAAAGCACGATTGGAAGAAAAATACTTTATCACTCGAAAGAAAAGGCCGGAAGTATGTCATCGATCTGCACACTCAGATGGTTGGAGAAGAAGCTCTATCATCGGATTCTGAAGGAGAAGACGATGGGAGGAGGCAGATTATGGAACCCGATCAGGAGGGAGTCCTACGATTGGAAGGAGATGACGATCTGGATTCAGTAAATGGTCTTTACCACTGGCAGATAGAGGATTACGAGCTCTTTCCAAGTTGTAATATGCTAAGGATCGACGAAGGTAAGAAAGAAGAAGGAAATGAATGTCCGAAGGAACACAGAGAAGCCAAAGGAGGAAATGACTGTTCGAAGAAACACAGAGAAGCCGACGGAGGAAATGAATGCCTGAAGGAACACGGAGAAGCCGAAGGAAGAAATGAATGTTCGAAGCAACACAGAGAAGCCGAAGAAGGAAACGCGGATATGACTGAAGCTGAAGGACAGAACATACAGTACGAACCCAAAAGAAGGAAAGATTCTACTGTACGACTGCGCAGGAAGAAAGTATTATGTCAAACCACAGATATAGCAGAAAAGTACCGGCGGCAAGGAAGACACACGATACGGTTTGCACAGGCAACAAAGAGGAAGGTTTCAATAAAAGTTGTAGCAGTACAGAGTGAAAGTGTTATTGACGGACAGAAGGGGCAGCTGACGGAGTCCATGGTACGAAGCTTCGGGAACAAACTAGGCGATATGGAGATGACACAGAATCGGCGTAGCAGGTTTCAACCAGGATAGTTGGTGTTGAGGTATGATGGACGGAATGAGATCAACCCAGGCAAGTTCAGAGTTAAGTAGGTTGGACCATATCAAATTCGGGAAGTAGGTGATAATGGAGCAGTAAAACAATGGATCCTAGACGGAAAGGAAGTTGGCGACACAGTGAATAGGTTGAAGTTGAATGTCTGCCATGAAAGAAGTAACGCACCTCCATGGACGAACAACTGAGAGAAGACTGTAAGTACTGTACATATGTAAATATTGTACATAGTTGTTCAAAAAATTTATTATTAAAAAAAGAAAAAAGAAAAAAGAAAAAAAAAAGAAGTGAAGTAAAGCACCGTACGGTTTCTGGAAAGCACCGTACGGTTTCTGGGAAGTACCGTATGGGTTCTGGAAAGTACCGTACGGTTCCATATTTGCAGGAGACAGCACCGTACGAGGTTTTCGTCTGAAGGGAAAAGGAAGTAAGTATGATTTTTTTTTCATATCTGAAGGAGGGCGTACGGTTTTCCAGACAATTCAAATTGCAGTACGGTTTTTTTAAGAATGTACGAATTTCATGTTGTGGTACGGTTTTTTAAGAATGTACGGATTTCATGTTGTAGTATGGTTTTTTAATAATGTACGGATTTCATGTTGTAGTGCGGTTTTTTAAGAACGTACAGATTTCATGTTGTAGTACGGTTTTTTAAGAATGTACGGATTCCATATTTGTAGTACGATTTCCATCTTGAAAGTTGCTGTACGGTTTTCCTTGCACTGTATGGTTTTTAAAAGTTGCATTTTCTAGCACTGGGACCACCGTACGGTTTTAAGACAAGCCCCAGAAGATTAACGTACGGCATTTGGAGCCCAATTTTGTTATTTTCCATTGTACGGATTTTGAAGACTTGGTGGGATATTGCAGTACACTTTTCCAGAAGATTGCAATAGTGAAGATGCCTTCAGACGGATTTCATCACAGAAGGGTGACAGGAAGTTTTCTAAAAAAAAAAAAAAAAAAAAAAACAACGACAGAATCAAGTTGCTTAGAATGAGTATCAGATGATGCCATAGGGAAGGGGAAGCACCTGGGGCGTTGCCCCCTGGACCCCCAGTCGTTGCGGATATCAATTGTGGGAGTCTGACCAGTTGAGAAGACTTGGAGCTGCTGTAGGCATGGAGTGTTTGTGTATCAGAGGCACTGAGAGTAGGTGTTGGCCGTGAGGCTGTCTTGGTGGATGCGTAGAGATCTCGGGAGGAGCTGATCATCCAGTTGGAGGCAGTGCAGCGACACTTGGCTCAAGGTTCCGAGGAGTTGGAAGCAGAGGAAGCAGCACAGGTGGCTATCAAGGTCAGCTTGAGGAGTCAGTATTGTGTTAGCAAAGGCTATAGATGCAACGGGATGAATGTGAAAGTAATATGGCAGATCAATATTGTTGTATTAGTTGTTTGAGTTTTGTTCTGTAGTCGTCAGGAGACGACTTTTCTTTTTTGGGGGGGATGATGTCGTCGGTAGAAATTGTTGATCAGCCGACGGGTCCCTTCGGGAAGGAAATTGTGTATCAGCCGATGGGTCCCTTCGGGAAGGAAATTGTGTATCAGCCGACGGGTTCCTTCGGAAAGGAAATTGTGTATCAGCCGACGGATCCCTTCGGAAAGGTTTTTATGTAACGACATGTATGTGGTCGACGGACTCCTTCGGGAAAGTTCTTCAGAAAGTATTTATAACCCCTTCGGGAAGCATTGTAATCATCAGGAGATCATATCATTGAAGTATAATGTTGTTGATGCGAGTTTTGTGTCACTACATAACATATTAGTAATTGGATGCTTGATACAAAATATCAAATACACAATTCCTCTCTTGAAAAGTTATCTCTCATGGGACATGAGTATAACTCCAATGTTCCTTACACCGTTGGATACTCGCTCAGTTTTATCAGTGTGATTTGCTGGTAATCACGTAGGCGGCCTTACGTTTTCTTGTTTGAGAAAAATTTGGATCTTGGTGAGAAAATGGAGATGGTGGTTCGGTGTGAATGCTAGATGATGTTGATGGCGCGATGATGGCAATGTAGGGTGAATGGCGATGGAAGGTGAGAATGCCGATGTTTTGGTTTACTTCTCTAACTAACCTCTTCTAAGCATGAAATTTGGCTGCTCAACTACTACTACTCCTAAGAATGGAAGGTTAGCAGATGGACGGGGATCGAATCTAATGAAGGCTAACCAGCGGCCCTACCTCCATAGATGCAACGCTTCAAAGGAAAGTAAACTAGATCACCACACAAAGCCTCCCAACCAGCCGCTAGGATGCTAGTGGCCTAGTGTTGACCCTTATCAAACATCTACCAAAGCTACCATGCAACAATCCATTTTATTTTACTCTTACTCTAACAACTTGAAATGAAATTGCTTCAACTTGAAAAGAAAATTTAACTATGTGGAAGTAGAAAACATGCAATAACACCCAATGTTCTTAGTCAACATGCAATGAAAAAGAGAGCACTTTGGTATTATTTTCGCAACAATTTCTCCAACCCCTCCTTTTTACAAATGAGAGCCAATGGCCTTATATAGAGGTCCAAAATACAATGGACGGTAGAGATCAAAACAAGATCGACGATCCATATTGGATCCAAAAACCCTAATTAGGGTTGCCACCCCATCGGCCAATGAGAAGATGCCACCTCATCAATGGACCAATGAAAAAAGTGCAAAAGTGGCAACCAATGAGAAGGCACCAAAATGGTGGCCAATCAGAAACAAACACTTGTCCTATTCTAGAAGAAAGAGAAAGTTGCCACTTGGGCTTACATAAGATGATCTTCTAATATAATTCTTCCTTTTTCTTTTGTTCTTTTAGCTAAGGCAATGAACTTAGCTAGCCTTTCGTTAACTTCTTCCATAGGAGGACAAGGTGTGTGCTTCGCTCGGAGTTTTGCTGACTTTGCCACGCTGTTTGCTGCTTGTAGTATCCTTTCGTGATCCTTCTCATATTCCTTTGCAAACCCAATAAACGCATTGAGTGAGGAAAGGGTGTTCAGATGTTTCCTTTTGACGGCAGCCTTTCCTAACTCATCCAATCTCGATCCAAATCCTGTCTCACTGACATCCTCCTCTCTAATACCCTCAAAATCAAGCGCCACCCCAACGTCGCTCATCATGGTCGAAATGGAAGTGTTGACGCTTGGGCCGTGTTGTGCAATCTCATCATGAATTTCTTCAAGTGTTCTGAATCTGGTAGTCAATGCGACATACCAAGATTCAACTATGCTCAATCCTCTCTCATCAACCAACCGGGCTCTTTCCAAATATGCCTCCGGTAGCCTAATGAACGCCTGCAGCCTAGGAATAACCAAATCCTTGATGGGAAGAAAATTCTTCCATTCCTCTTCAAATAATTTGAATTTGTTTCTAACAGTCACCAATGACTGGAATGTTGAGATGAAGGAGGGCAAGAAATTTCGCCCATCTTGGATTGTATCATAGATCCAACCCCTTACTTCATGTAACTGAGCTGATACCTCTTCTGAATTGCTCCCGCTGTCTTGAGGAAGGGCTGCCTGATGCAGCTGTTGGATTGGCTGGCAATCTCTCCAATATTTGTTTTTGGCCTCCAACTTTACTATCTTTTCGTTTGCCTTCCTCAATCTTTCTCTGATTGATGCTATGCCTTCCTGAACCTCCTCACATTCCATATCATCTGTATTTCTTCCCAAATTATGTTCTACTATTTCGTACTCCTGGGCTGCAATCTCATCCGCTGCCTTATTGACTGTTGGTATAGCAATCTGAACCCTTCGGTGACCATCATTGTCGCTTCTGATTACCCTTGCCACCGTATTTGCCATCTGTTTTTGGTTCTCGCTATCATCCTTTTCTATTAGTCCTTGGATATCATCAACTGCGTGAGCCATTACCACCTCGCCTCTCGGCATAAGCATTTGCCTTAACCATAGTGGTGCAGTGCATCTCCCCAAATCCGGATTCGGTTCGACCAACAAAGCATCACCAACGGCCTTAGACGCCTGACTTATCTCTTCAATATCAATCGGCCCATCTTCTTCTCTACTAGTTTCTGCCATATTTCCTTGCTGGTTCTCCGAGAGAGGGGAGTACTCCGTACTTTCACTGTAGCCACTTGATTCCGAATCAGAGCTCACCTCCACTGCGGCCCCTTTACCACTCGAATTGACCTCTTGGCTTCTAGCCTTAGTTATACTCTCCCTTGACGGCGCTGCCCGCTGTCTCTTGGCTGGAGGTTCCGAACATTCTTGGCTTTTCTCTACCCCCAAAGCCCTCTTCTTGCTATTTCTAACTGTCTCCGATTGCCGGCCACTTCCTTCACCCTTCTGTCCGATTGATTCTACTAGACCTTCCTTCGGTTTCATCATCTCATAAGTAAGGAGAACCTTTTGTCTTTGTAGCTTTCTCATCTTGGCATTATACCAGGACTCGGTATGCAAATCTACTGTCCTTGTGACTGCCTCCAAGGAAGGATCCTGATGATCGTCCCAATCCACTGGATTCAACTCTGTTCCAACTACTGTCTCATAGTCTTCTCTCAACACACTACGATCATCCTCCAATTGATCGGGAATATCAAAGCCTCTCCATCTGATATCTCTCATCATGTTCACCAACAATCTCGAGAAAGCTAGCTTTCTCTCGTGAAAATCATCCTTTGCATTGGCCCAAAAGTCCTCTATAGTGGGAACATGCTTAAATTCGCCTCCATGAGATGCCTTGATAAGACCAACAGGGTCGAATCCTTGCCTTGCTCTGTACCATCCTAGATGATACCACTCCAATTCCTTTTTCGCAGCCTCAAAGGCGGCCCGATTTGGGCAACTATCATTGCCAATTATAATTGAGAAGGAAACGCCTGTTTTCCCCTCATTCCTCATTACTCTATCATAGTGCTCAAGCTGCCTAGCCAATTCCATCAAAACTACCTTGTCGGGCGGGTATCTTGGAAGCCTCTTGGGACAAACTGTACTTCCTGCCACTCTAATGTATGTGAATTGCGGGAATTGGATGAACCAACTCCCAAACTTCTTAATCCTTGCTTCTGCTTCCGATGAAAGTCTCTTAGCAGGCGCCCCTTGTAATACCCTTACTGTCTTCATGGCGAATGCATCGCAAAACATCTTGTAATCCTTGTTATTGTGCAAATGAAGCTGCGGATAGCATTTATGCACCAAATATTGCCCCGGCCCATTACCAATCTCTCCTAAGGCCCTAAGTCCCGGACTCTCATACAATCTAGCAATTAAGTAAAACAGATAGGATCCCATGTAGAATTGCCTTTGGTTTTGAACTGTTCTAAGTTGCAACTCTAAATTTTCACTTATGATCCTAGCCCAATCAAATTTTCCTTTTCCCTTTTCAATTTCATCAATGAAGAAGTACATCCAGTTTTCGAATTGCATAGCTTGAGCTAGGCCCATGATCCGGCTGAGAAGAACAATGAGATCGCCATATTCTGGCTTGAAATCTGCCACTGTAAGCCTTGTTGATTTGTTAACTCCTTTCCTTCCTTTGTGTATCCAATTCCGCTTTAGATGTGAGAAGTAGGCCTCTTGGTTACCTTGAAATGATTTGGCCGCCTGATCCACCATTACAACTGTCATGCCCTTTCTCTGGGGAATATTAAATGTCTCTTCAATTGCTTGTTCGCCAATGTTGGCCAACACTCTCTTCCCTTCGCCAAAAATGATGAATTTACTGTCTAGATCAAATCTGGATGCACACTCCATAATCAATTCCGGACAAGGCAAAGTAGGAGGAAAAGCTGCTGCATGTACAATTCCGCTCTTGTATATCCTCTTTGCCAAGGGGGATTGTCCTTCCTTTAGTCTGTTCCTCATCCGTATCATGTCCACTGTAGCGATATTAGTATCGGTTATTTTCTTCATTTTCGAGAAGAAGGAAGTTTTGGGCGTCATATCCTCTTTGTCTTTCTTAGCGTTTGCCCGCTTGGGATTCTTACTTGCACTATCATCCTCCATGCTCGTCGCCCTATTACGGGATGGTAGAGTGGTGGACCAAAAGGCAAGAAGAACCAAGTAGTGCAATTCTTAGGAAAGAGCGAAAGAATGGATGTCAGCTTAAGCACTCCTTGCAACTCTAGATGATGACTTTCACCTTAACTAATAATCTTACAGCAACTTTTCGGAACCCAGGATATGACATCAAAGAATTACAAATCCCTTTGCAAATTAGAAAACAAAGCCTCTAAGCTTATCCAACACTTGCCTTCTATGCAAAAATCAAACTTTCATATGTATCTCTTCTCCCAACAAAATTGCCCAAATCTGATATAAAAATTGCAGCCCCTCTAGAAAATCAGAATTTTGTCTTCCACAAATTTCGGCCCCCACAAAATTCGGCTCCCACAAAATTCGGCTAAGCATGAAAAAAAAATCTGCCCTTCCACAAAATTTGCCCAAGCAAAGAAGGAGCAAAATCTGTAAAATCTGCCACCTAGGGCACAAATCGCAGCGCACAAAGTGGAGCAAAAATCCCCAAAAACGCAAAAAATCTGGCCCTTAGACAAATCGCCCAACAATGGCAATGGAGAAATTGCCCAAAAATCGCCAAAAAACTGCCTTTCACCAATTTCGCCCAAGTCTGGAAATCTGCCCTTGCTTCAAATTCGCCCAAGCATGAGGAGCAAATGAATTGATGAAAATGAAATGGGAGGGGACTCCCTTTATAGCAGCTTTCACCTTCCTCCCAGGCTGGCCGACTTGGTCCTATAGAGGAAAAAAAAACCAAAATTAAAGCTAAGTTAGTGGCCCACTTTAAATACTTTGCCAAAATTTTAATTTTCTAAAATGAAAACTGCACTTTTAATTTACTAATTAACCACAAATTGCAAAACGAAATTAAATGGTGCCTTGGGGATGCTAAAAATTTCTATTTAATGAGGGTTTGCTAATTAATACATCCTTGAAGTTGAATTTTGGCTAACCAAAAGCCATTTCTTAATATTAATTTACCAATTTCATTAAATACCAAAAGCTTTCAAGGCAAATTTAATCTATTAAAGCCAATTTTTGCAATTTTCCTCTAAATCGATTTTGCTAAATAATTAAAATTTTATGACAAAAAAATAAAATTGCCTCTAGAGTAAAAATCGATTTTGCAATTTAACTTCATCTTACAAAATTAAATTCTATTTCACCAAAAAAAAAAAGATTTTCCAAGAACTTAAGTCTAACGAAAAATTTCCTTATTTGAAAATCATTCAAATTTACAATTAAATCCAAATTTTCAAAAGAAATCGTCTAAGTACAAAATTCACAATCTTATCCTGCCAAGTTGAAATCAATTTTGAACTTATTCGGCCTAAGGATAGAACTGATAGCTCTGGAAAATCAAGTTGAAACCGGGCGAAAAATACATCTAACCTTCTCCACTGGCCCTAAAGGCGATTAAAAAGGGGGTCCCCAAGAATTTGGGGCGATGTGTAAAAACCTCACAACAAATGTACTGTGGGCATATGTGAATAATAATAAGAGTTCTGCTGGTTGTTGTTCATGTTCGTATTATTTGTCTGCGTGCGTTTCTTAATTAATCTATGCGGTAAACAAAGGATACACCCAAAAATAGCAAAGAACATGAGTAGTTCAGACTTAATCCGTACACCAAACCAGTTCCAGACCCCTTTGGCAAAATCGCATTCAGAAAACAAGTAGGACATGGTTTCGGGCTTGGAGTAGAAGGAAGAAGTGAAGGGGTTACCACCAATATTGCATAGTGGAAGTTTGTGAAGCAAGGCTTGCCAAATAAAAAATTGAAACTTTGGTTTCACATTACGGTGCCAAATGGCTGATAGATGTTTGGTCCAACTCTTAGGTTCTAAATTGCATTTCCATTTGGAATTAAGATAGACAAAAACATCAATATTGTCAGACAACAAATTATAAAGGTTCTTAACCTTCGTATTATAGAGTTTTGAACCATCAGGCCAACAAAGAAGAGTATGTCTATCAATGTAATAACCACATTCATGGGGATTCTGGCCTTAATTCAGGCATCTCTCACAACAACATAGGTTCTTTTTTGGGATTGGGGGAGGGTAAATCTAGAAGAAAGGTTCTCCCAAGTGGACAGATTTTTCTGTACTATAAGATCATTGAAGGTATGAATACCATTCCTATCCCAGGCTTTAGCTGAACAACCTTGTAACAGAGAAAGTAGTTTCCCTTTCCTTTCTAGGTTCCACTAGAGAGATTTCTCCCCACACAATTTGCCCTGCTTATCTGTGAGTCCAGCCCCTGCCACCCATTATCTCACTTTGTCCCATGCTTTCCAGATGGCCTTAAAAACTGCCGACCCTTCCACCTTGATTGTCCATCTACCTGAGAGAAGATCATGTATGTGCAACCCTTTCCAAGTTGTTCCCAAAAATGGTACACCTCTTGTAATATTATGTCTAGTTAGTACTTTCCACAGTTCATTTCCCTTTTTGGATCTAGCAATCCATTTAGCAGCGAGAGCAATACCTTGTAGCCTTGGGTCTTTTAGTCCCATCCCTCCCAGTTCTTTCCTCATGGTACACCAATCCCACTTAACTGCATGTCTTTTTTGATTACCTTTTACATCTGACCATAAAAAATTCCTGATAACCTTCTGAATGTAGTTAATTTGACTTTGATTGAAGAGCTATGCAGAGGATTAGTATATGGTATTATGCTGAGAGTATTTTCTGGCATACCTTAACTCTGCCTGCCAATGACAAGTAATTATTGTTCCATCTATTAAGTTTGTTGGTAATCTTTTCCTTAATCCACTCCTACATTGAGTTCAAATTAGGGGAGACTGAGAATGGAATCCCTGAGTGTCTGACTATATGATTAGGTCCCCCCAGGAGAATCCAAATCTACTATACCATAAGGGTGGATGCTTTCCCAATCCCAGCATAATGGACTTGACTATAGAGACTTTGCTACCTGAGGCTCTGCAAAATATATCCAATTTGGAAGTAAGATTGCTGATATGATCTTCTGACAAATCTATTAGGAGAGCGGTATCATCTGTAAACTGGACATTATTAATTTCCTCACCATTAGGAAGCATAATTCAACTTTTGGGGAAACAGAGCTGTCTTTGAGGATATAATGTAGGCTGTCTACTGCAATGACGAATAGTGAGCAAGTGGGCATCCTGGTCTTATAGATCTAGAAAGGTAGAATGAATCTGATCTCAGGCCATTGACTTCGACAGTAGCATGTGCTTTAGCCATAAGAGTGAGTACCATCTTGACAAACTACTTGGAGAATCCCATTCCTTCCATAGCAATTCAATGAACTTCCATTCTATTCTGTCATAAGTCTTCTCATAGTCAATTAGGAACATCCCTGCTTGTTGTCTAGATTCTTTGGCCCACTCCATGGTTTCCCAGCAAGTATTCAAGTTTTCTAGAATATATCTACCTTTGACAAAACCAGTTTATTTGTGATAACATATGGTAGAATATTCTTAAGTCACAGAGCCATAATGTTTGCAAGAATCTTATATGAGACATTGAGGAGGGTGATGGGTCTCCAATTTTTAATCAGGGTCTTATCACCTTCTTTAGGGACGAGTTTAATGAATCCTGAGTTAACAGTGACACCTAGTGATCCTCGGTCAAAGCCTTCTTGATACAACATTAGTAAGTCTTGCCAAATCCAATCAATGTGAGTCTTGTAGAATTCCACTGGTATCTCATCTGGTCCCGGGGCCTTATTATTTCTCATCTGAGGGATAGCTTGAATAATCTCTTCTTTGCAAATGAGGGCACTAAGTCTTTTTTTATCATCCTCTGCTATCTTGTCTGGAATTAAATTCTTGATTCTAATCCTTTCACTTTCTATATTCAATGCTTGTTCTTCCAATGTGAACAAGATATTATAAAATTTTGCAAAGAGCTTTACAATCTCTCTAAGGTCAATGATAAGGTCATCCCCTTCTCTAATAGTTTCAATTCTGTCTCTTGCTTCCTTAGTTTTAAGTATTTGAAAGAAATATCTAGAGCCCTTATCCCCATGATTTATCCAGTTGACCCTTGCTCTGGTTTTTGCCCCCTGTATCTTAATTTGCTGGATCTTTCTAAGCGCATCTCCTGCTTCAGCTAGCACTCCTTGGCGGGTATAATCCTGGGGTTTGGATTGTAGGGATGCTTCTGCCTCAATCAAGGTATTATGAAGTAATGTCTCCTTCCTTCTCATATCCTTTGTTTTCTTCTTTCCTACTGCCTTGAAGATCTGTTTCCAACTTTCTATCATAGTATTCCATCTGGTGATTGAATCTGGATGTGTTACCACACAATGATTATACCATCTTACCATAAATGTGGCTGCGTTAAGGTCAACATCTTTTAGCAGGGTAGTATTGAGGGCAAACCCTTCTGATTTGGGACTATCATTATGCTAGTTATCTATCCAGAAAATGTTGGCAACAATGGGAAGATGATCAGAGAGTGTGAATGGATACACCAACACATTGGAACCTTCATCAAATGTCTGAAAGCTAAATGTGTTTTTGTTAACATATAATCTGTCCAATCTTCAACAGATTCTATTGCTGCCTTTCTGAAAATTGGTCCATGTATACCATACCCCTTTGTATTCATTTTTCTTACCTGCTAGGGGGTCAAACAAGATGTGTTTAGATATCATACTATTCCAAAAGAATTTCTCATCCCCCTTCCACTCAAACTTGCACCCTCCAACCTTATCTCGTTGACTCTCTATCATATCGAAGTCTCCAACTATTATCCACGAGATATTATGAAGTAGAGACATCCATTTCCAGAGGGAGACCCTACTCATATGGTCATTAGGCGCATATACTGAGCACACTTCAAATATCTTCCCTTGATTGTCAAGGATAACCCAAATAACTCTATTGCAAGGGGATGATCCTCAAGCTACCACAAGGTTCTTCCATTTAGGACTGATCAGGATTGTAGTCCCTCCTCTACCTCTCTCATGATTGGTAAAAAAGGGTTTAGCATCCTTCCAAATACACTTAACGACAATATCAAGCTGGAATCCAGTTGCTTTGATCTCTTGGAATATTAGGAAGTCAGCGTCCTTGTGAGCTATGAGCAGTCTTTTTATGATATATTTCCTATCTGGGGTTTCCAAGCCCCTCACATTCCAAGATATGTATTTGGCCATTATAATTGAGGAGGAGGGACTGATTTTCCTTTAGGAGATCTAAACTTCTTAAAACAACTAGGCAAATCATCTTTTAAAGCCGTCGATTGCTTGGCAAGGATGGAAGATGAAGGCGGTCTACCTCTTTTCCTCTTGGTAACATGTTCCCCTTCCTTCTGAGTCCCAACCACTTCCACTACTTTTTCCTCCCTCTTATTCTTAGGCTTCCATCCTTTCTTCTTTGCATTAAATATAAAATTCTCAGCTCTCATTTCCATATTTGTGTCAGCAGCCTCAATTATGTCCTCATTGGATTCGTCCATTTCTTAATCATCATTTTCATCCTCACTTGGGATTCTAATTTCAGAGGCCAATTTCTTCCTTCTTTCTCCATTGATCAGGGTTGTATCAAGTCAGGATTAGCGGGGATTACAATCAGATCAAAACCATTTAATTTGTCATCTCCCTCATAGGAATCCATAATTGCGACAAGCCCATCACTCCCGAGTGATTCTTTAGAGTTGCTAAGTTCCTTGGGATCCTGAGACCTAAGAGCTGAATACCTAATTAGTCTCATCCCCATTCAAAATTGCTTCTAGTTCTTTGGGTGGAGGTAGGACTGGGAAATAGTTAGATTCTTTCCTAAATTTATACCCTGATCATTTCTTGATTTTCTCCACTACAATCTACTATGCATTCATAGTTCTGTGCTTAGGTTTTTCCAGGGTTAAGCCTATGGCTTCTAGAGATGGGGAGGGTAAGATTGGGTTGAAAGGCTCTTGGGTGAAAATCAAGGGGTCCTTCTCAGTCGGGGTTTTGAATGCCGCTTGAAGGGCATCAAGTTCCATGCATAGGCCATTTGAAACCTTATGTGTTTCAATGCTAAGCACATGAATTCCTTTGGTAGGCTTCTTCTTGTCTTTGATGATGTATGTTGCCTTCTTGGTTTTATTGCTATTTGGGCCGCCAGAGGTTTTAGGTTTTTGCACAATAGGACAGTTCTTTTTGACGTGTCTGTCTTTTTTGCATAGGAAGCAAGAATCAATGCCGCCTAAAAGCGAAAGTGGACACACATAGTTCCCACCTTATACAAGAAAGGAAACATCTTTGGGGAGGTCTTTGCCTGGGTCAATGGCTATCAATACCCTCGCATCCGTGTGTGTAAGGAGGGTGGATGTTTTTTCAATCTTGAGGACTTTGCCAATGGGGTCAAGCACTTGGGGAATAAGATTCCACATGAACGGGGGGACATTGCCTACCATAATCCTTTGCGAAGAGGAAAGTGCCATGATTTCTTCATTGATAGCTTTTGGGGACCAGGGAATGGCTTTGAAGGTGGAGTTGCCAATCCTACATAATTGTTTGTCAACTACACTCTTTTGTGACTTAGGATCCTCAAAGAAAATCAGAAAAAGGCCGCTTTGGGTCATTTTGCAGAAGGAAAATTTGAACCCTATTTTTTTCGACCATTGATTATGTAACCAGTTGTTCAAGTACGATTTGGCTAGGACTTTCTTAATGTCTTGGGTGGCAAGGAATATGGCGGTATCTCTAAGTCTTACCATTTCACCTTTTATCGCTTTGTTCATCTAAGAATTAGGAATAAGGACATACGAAAGAGAGGAATAATCCTTACTTGAATCTCTTCCTCCCCGATTGTCACCATCTCCTCGCACCGCTCATACGAACTTTGCCCGTTTGGGATAACTGGTTTATTCTACACTGCCTGGGCAAATGACTTTGACAAAGCCGGAAGTTGAGCGAACAAATTTTGATGCTTTGATAACGATGCAACTTGAGAAATACCTGGCAACGAATTATTCATCCTTCCTATCAACTTTACTAGGCATTAAATCTCCAGGGTGGCAGGTGCTCGTAGTCTTGGCACCTTGTGTGGCCTGCAACGTTCCTACCCTTGAAGGACGGGGTTGTAGAGTGTCGATTAACCCAAACCCACAACTTGATTAAGCTATAAAGTTTTTAATGTGCACCATGAATGTTTTATTGTTCCATGCTTGCCCATAGTATTTCTTTGACCTTATCGGTCATTGTTATATCTGTCAGGGGCTTTAGACTGTACCAGAGCCGTGCTTCCAATGTCATGTGGGTCCCTATCTTCTGCTGTCCCCTCTTCATTTATTTTCTTCTGCTTATCTCTCCGTTGAGTACTCCATGTCATTGTTCCTTTTTAACCTTATAGCCCTCGTAGCATCCATGTTAGTAAATTGATTGTGTTTACGTGAAAGTTTCAAAACTTCTTTTATACTTTGTTAGGACTCTTGCCGATTATGTTTCTCATCGGGGAGACACATGACTTCAGTGGGGATTTCAATTGTTTTCCTGATCATCGATGTCTTGGTGACGACTCTCTTCATTCGGGGGACGTTTTCATTTTTCATTTTCAAACAATCGTTGGAGAGGATCTTGGAAACTCGTGGTTGCATCCACAGCATGCAGAATGCATGACTTGGAGATCTTAGATGTCACATGGAAGGTCTCAAGCCTATGGTTGCAAAGTGCCTGAAGAATATGAAGGGCCATATAATGTGCGGTCAAGAGATGAGGTATTTGTCGGTTGTGTGATGCAAATATTGGTGTCACTACAATAAACCTGCATTAGGAGATCTGGCAATTGCCACACTAGGCATTCAACATATAATGTTCTAGTTACAATGATCAAATGGAGATATTTCATTATTCATATCACTTGTAATTCCATAGCATAGAAACATTAGATGGTCTTAATTAAATTGGCAATGGTATTGCAACATCCCTGACATAGTTAAGCCTTCTACTCTTAATGTCTATGAGTGTTCACACTGTGCAAAACTTTTTGATTATTCCTTTCCTGTTTGGTGTCTAAGAGTCATCCATGTTTTGATTCAACAGTGACCATTGATGAGGATTTTATGATTACTAAGGGATTTGATAGAGCCTTCATGGGATGTTGAAAGGTTCGTTTAACATTTAAACCTCCTTTTTGCTGACAGTACCTCCTTTTTGCTGATAGTGAGCAATATTTTCTCTCTGAATTTCTTCGCTCCTTATTAACAGTATTTAGTAGATCTACCTTCAAGTTGTATAGACTTTATAGAAGAAACTTGGCTCTGATACCATGTTAATGTGATATGAATCCTTTTTTGCAAATGTACTAACATTGCCATTGTTATTGGTGTGTTCCAAATGCAGATTTGAAGACTTATAAATATGAGAGGAGGGAGAGACATGCCTCTATGGTTAATCATCATTAGATAATAATAAATTTTTAACAATAATATAAATAACCATATATATGTAATATATTATATATAAGAATATTTGTCTAAATGAAGATTTTCTATCAACAATGTATCTCATAATTGAATTAATCCGACTGAAGCTACAAACTTAACATAGACTAACATACACTGTAATTTGCAATTAACAAACTACAAATGGTATGAACCGAGGAATTCATTAAATATTTGCACATTTTACAATGAACTTTAAAGTAGAAACCATTCAAAATGTTGAATAAGACACAAAGACCCACCATATCTTCAATGAAAAATTGAAAATTGTATATTAACTTAAACTAATTCCGATCTCCTAGTGCTACTATTACTATTTGCTCTACTAATTTTCTAATTTTCTAATCCCTTACAAATGAGTAGATCAAGCATTATATAGCCCTCTCAATTACAATGAAGGGCCCAGATTGATTTGAAATCAATGATCAAGACAATTACAAGAAAATCCTAATTAGGGTTGTTACAACTTACAACTACCACTTACAAACATTTAATGTCATCCAATGAGATGATTACATTGCTTTGAAATACACATTCTTTTAGGGATGAACCAATGAGAAAACTTATTACAATATTGCAGTAAATGACTTGTGATTGAGTCAGGTATGAACTTGACATGTCAACGTGGACTTCCTGAATTGGTTGAAAATGATTGGATGCCACCTTAGCATGTATTGTTCACAAAGTGTTTCCTTTCTTCATCTTTGTTTCAGCTCCAGTACTTCATCATTGTAGAGAAATTTTTGCATCTCTAGCTTAGATACTGATTCTCACTAGAACCCCCGGATGCTGGTGCTGATGCTGATGCGTTCTGGTTCTTGGATGCCTTTGGATTCTCCCCGGATGTGCTTAGGAAGCCCCACCCGGGCCTGTAGATGCTTGTGGAGGCTCTTTTTGGGGCATCTTGTTGGTCCATGGATTTCCTTGAACTGTAAGGCTTTGATTATGAGGGCTTCGCCTTATAAGTTGAGGTTACCCATGTAAAGAGTTTTATTTCTGGCCAAGATAGATGGCATGCCACAAATTCTTTTCTTTGACTTTAGAGATTCTATTCTAAGGATGTATATGTGATGGCTTCAGAGAATTCAACTGTCTATAATTGCTGTATGTGATTTTGTGCATTTTATTTTATCTTTTCTATTTCTTGGCAACAATCTTTGATCATGTTGTGGAGTTCTGGAGTTGTTGATTTAAATATTTCTACTGTCTAGTCAAAAGCAAGTCCTAAGGCTAGATCAAGAAAGTCACAAGTTGACTGTATACCCGTGCAGTCAAGTTTACCCAAATGAACTGTGTTATCATTGTTTGGAGATGCAAGAAGGCATCCCAACAGTTTGATGAAAATTAGACTTTCTATCTGATTTATGCATGTTAGGTGTGGTTTTCAAATGTTATTTTGATTCTTTTGAGCTGTCTTACCATTTCAAATTGTGGAGCCTTCCATTCTGAGGCAAGGTACCGTCTTTCGCCACTAACCCATTATTTGTGAAAAGATGTGGCTGAAGTCATTGTCCTTTAAAATGTATTGTCCAGGCTTGTTGGGCTTTTAAGGCCTAGCTTAGGTAGCTGAGCTACTTGAACTTTTTGATTCCAAGCCCACAATGGAATGATTTAGTTTGCATGTTTCTTGTATTTCTTTTCACACACACACACACACATGCATCCAAAATTCAAAATAAAATAAAATAAAATTTGCGCATCCAATTCTCACATCCACATCAACATCGACAACTTAGATCTCTAGCAATATCTCTTGATATTCAACATTATTCAGTTTGTGATGGTTCATATTCCCCAATTGCTTAATCTTCAAACATTCTTCATCCTTGGAATTCTTGGTCATCTTCTTGGGTGTCTTGATCTTTCTTTGATCTTCTTTAAATGACTTGAATTATCGACCTTCATATTGGGTCTCGATGTTGATTTTGGATTTTCCATTAAACTCAAAACTGCTTGATTGAATCAATGAAATCAATAGGTGCATGTAGCAATTTACAAGAGCTTCAAAATGAGCTTTAAGTTTTCTAAATGTAGAAGACAAATAAAATAATAGTTTAAACACCTAAATGGTTATTAACTAAAGAATCTAAATGGCAAAAGATTCCAAACTATTAGAAGATTCTAAAATATTCTAATACCCTCCCTTAATGGTCATTCTGTGAGCTAGCTAACTGACATGACATTATCAAAAAGCATAGCAAGCCGCCTCCTCTCTAGAACGCTCTGCAACAAGAGCCTACTGTTGGGATTCTCCCTGGTTGGTCTTTTGTTCAGCCAACTGCTTTCTCTAAACCTTTGGATATGACCAAGCCTCCCACAATAGTGGCATGTGTTTTTCTTTTTGGAACCTTCCACAGATATGTGTTGTCCTTTTTGCTGAGTGGAGACATATTTACCTTCATCTGTGGCAGTATATGCCTATTCCGCATAACCATGTCACTGCTACTACCAAATTGCTGTCTCCACCTAGCTTGCTGCAACAATTTATTGCACAACTCATCAAATTCAAGTCAACATTAGACAAGGTGATGTTGAGCGTCTCAAACAAAGCAATGAGAATCAAAATTGGATCGGAATTGGCAAGGCTGAATCGAATCGCGAATCGACCACGAATCAGCAAATTTAAAAAACCCTTGAAATTTAGAGATTATAACAATTTAAAGCTTATTTCATGCACCCTTTGTTGAATATAAATTAAACACACTATAACATCATCAAATAGAAGCTAACATACATAAACATGAAACATAATGATAAATCCATCACATACATAAGTACGTTACACGTAAAATGTAAATTGTAGCTGAAGTAAATAGAAATTATCATAATGAGTCAAATTATAGAATGTATGTAAGATGAAGATCCATAAGACATCAAATCATAAATGCGTGTAAGATGAATAATCAAGATCCATGAAATGTATGTCTATTAGTATCTGTAAATTTATGTCTATTAGCATCTATAAACGTATCCTTTTTTGGTGTTCTTCCTTCTAAAACAAAGAGAAAATGCTAAAAAAAAAAAAAAAAAAAAAAAAAAAGATGTGTTTTTATTAAAATTTGGCTTGACTTTTTCCCTACTTGCGCAGTTGATTTTTCGCGATTCACAGAGGTGATTCATGTGTTTTTTTGCATGAATCAGCAATTCATGTGATTCATGCCATGAAATCGCTGAACTGATTCATTGGTTCCAAAAAATTCGGGAACCATGAATCAAATCGCCAAACTGGCGATTCAGGTGATTTCATGGCAATTCTCGTTACTATGGTCTCAATGAAGGGTTTGTAGGATCATGGTAAACTCTTCAACATAATCACTACCATGTTCTCCTCTTCTATCTTGTGACTAGTGGCCTCTACTTGATCGCTTATATCTTTGATCTTCATAAGATGCTCTTGTAGAATCACTTTCTCATCTATCATAAGGGAAAACAACATGTAATTTAGAAAGAACGCTCAGCTCTTGTTGGACATCTCATGAAGACCCTTTAGGTGATCCCAAATCTCATTAGTTGTCTTGATTGGTGGCACTTCTAGAAGCATCTCATCGGTGACTGTTATTTTTAACAACATAATTGCTTCTTAGTTACATTCATTAAGCTTGTCTTGGTCGTTTCCTGCCATTGTAGAATGAGTCGTGGTACTCAGAACAATTGCATCTAAATACCGGTACTCAAAAATTGCTATCATCCTTTGTTTTCAGGTATTATAGTTCTTGCTGTTGAAGTGTTGATTACCTTCCAACATGATGATGGTCAATGATGCCATCTCTCCCACTTGTCAACGAGGTCAACTTCTCACAATATTGGAAGGTCTGATTTTTCTGTGATAAACCAGTCAAAAAAATTAAGCAAACAGCTGGTACAAACTTCAAGGCATAGCTCAAAAAACAAAAACCCCTGCATGTGGCTGAAAGTGATTTTTGTTTTTGACAGAAAATCCTAAATTGAAGAAATATGAAACCCTAGCCGTTGAGTCCCATTGTGCAAGCCACATGGAAAAGTGGCAATTTTTTTTGTAGAAACCCTTTTCAAAACACAGCCTTCAGAGGGAAAAATCGTTGGCTTCTTGAAAGCACAGGTGGCAGAAATAATGCATACTTGACTTCTTTCTTCTTGGTGGAGTTCTCCAAATAAATCCCATGTCATGTGATGCAATTATGTTGTGATTTGTGCCTCTTTGGTGCTATCTAGTATGATGTAATTTTTCGTTTATTGCTGTTATAAGTTCGCATAAGGTGATGTTGTTAAGTATGTAATGTTGGCTTAGTTTTAGCATTGTGAAGGTGGGGATCAAATCATGGTAATTTCATATTAAGATTACCTAATTCAGATTTGCATACAAATTTCAGATTCTCATAGTGTAGTTATCCAAGCCTAGTATCTCACCAATTGATGTTAGAATTTGAGAACAAATTTTTAATGCTAATTCATTGGATAGAGATTGAGCATTTCCCAACAAGTGGTATCAGAGTTGTTTTGGTGTAAAAAACATTGGTGGTTTGTTATTCTTCTTGAAATGTTGGATGCTTGTAGGCTATAGTGAATGTCCTAAGAGTTAACATTGCTTTGCATATCCATGAGATTGGAAGACAGGATATTGTCATTGTGATATATGTTAACACTAGAAGCCTATGATTGTGGATCTTCATGGAGTTGCCTGTGCATTTTTTTTAAAAATATGCGAGTATCCTTTATTTGGTGGTTTTATTCCATTACCTTGTGGTCATGTGTAGTGAGAAGATGTCAATGTTGGATGGTTACTTTTGACATCTTTATCACATGGAGAAACATTTGCCATTTGGACTATGGATTGGAGTTCTTAGATTTGGTCTATATGGTTATGTTTTTAGGAGTTGTTATCTACATGGAGAAACATATGAGAGAAACAAACTGAGACCATATGTAATTATCTGTTTTTAGGAGTTATTATCTGCAGCCATTAGGAATAGGAAAGTCTATCAGTGGAGAGTGGACAGAGTGCTAGTAGCAAATTCAATCGTTCCACAAAATACTGCAAGACAAATTTATGAACTTGGAGGATGAAATTAGACCAAAACAAGAAAATATATATGGTGGTGTATTTTCCTATGTTGCTTTACTATTAGCATAGTGGTGTATCATAAAAGTTATTTGCTGCTGCCGCGTGTGTGTATTTTTATGAATGAACCCAAACCACCCCAATTTTTTTTTGATTCTCGAATCCGAATCCGAATGTGAAGCTGAATTGGGACTGATCACTTAGGTTTCATCAAAGTTTCATTTCCAAGTTTGGTTGCCTTGGTTGGAGGAAAAGTTTGGAGCCACAAATTGTGTCCTTACATATTTTTAGAAGGCATATAAAATGTGTTGTTGGGTTATTGGGTAGTTAGATAGTTGGCACATTCGAGAGAGTTAGATAGTCGCAATGGTATGCCTCGCGACCCCTCAGACACTATATGTATGCATCATTTCCTTATTTGAGACATGTGGGTATGGAGTACACTTGTGTATGGGTGATCAATGAATGAATATATTATTATCTCTCTTTACATTTCATGTTGAGTACTTTACTTTTTGTACACAATTAGTCTTTGTTACCCCACAAGGGTAAACATTTGGCGCCGTTGCCGTTTCGAATCTAGGGAAAGTGATGTGACCAATGGCATACCACAAATAGAGTAAATAGGAATACCTCTGGTGGAGAATGTGAGAGGGAACGAAAGCGGAATTCCTGAACTGTTCGAAGGGGAGCACGAACTGACAAAGAACTTCCACATCTTGTTCCGCTTGAGTATTGAAACCTTCGTGGAGAGAAGCCGTATGGGAAGAAGTTTCAGAGGACACTGTCTAGGACTCACTGAATGTGAGCCCCATTGCCAACCGATTGTTGCATCAATTTCTTGGACTGTTTGCACAAACCTTTTTGGCACAGAGATGGCAATGCAAGGAGATCGAGCGGGAGCAACAAAGGTAGAAAACCCTTCAGAACTTCTGAGAACGCAACTGTCGGGAAATAAAAGAGCATGATGAAAACCACTGAAGTTCCCACCTATGAGCGCTAGGCTATGGGAATGTGAGTGGAGTGTGAGTGAAAAAGAGCATTAACCTCTGTAACGGTCGCATAGACAACCATAATGATGTATAGACTTACATAAATAAAAGTGTTCTTGTTAACTATGATGCTTTTCGAGGATTAATGCCAAATTAGTTGAACAAAAAATAAAAATAGAAATGAACAAAACAATGATGATATTCATGCCACACAGAGTTTTCGTCCTTGCACAACAAGTCGAGCGACAACAAAGGCTGAGCCAACTCGCTGACGGGTACGTTGGTGGGGTCACGGAGGGTGACTTTGGTGCCGTAGGAGGTGCACTGAACGAAGAGCAAGGTTCGCCTAACCATTTACGACCAAGAAGTACCGAGGACTTACTCGAAGAGACGCAACAAAGGTTGAATTTGGGGGAGGAGACAAGGGAGGAGTTTCTGAACTCACATACGCTACAGGTGGAGAACTTAGATAGAAGTAAAGAGGGAAGCAGTGCGGCTCAAGGTGCCGAAGGAGCAAGAGTGCATAGTGATTACTTTGTCTCGGATACACCATTTGAGCGAGTACAGTTCGATAGTAGACCATGCCTCTTTGCAGAAGTTATCACACTGTAGCGCACATGGGCACAAGTGCACGCACAACAACAACAATCATTATAGACATAGCAACCACCTATAGCACCATAGACACCTGTAGCACCACAGCGGTCGCCAGTTATGGAAGGGCCGAAACAAAAATTACCCAAGTTTACGGGTGATGTCTAGGAAGATCCTGTCAGACATTGCCATGCGTGTGAAACTATTTGGGCGGCAAATGGTGTTACTGACAAAGATGAATGGGTTCAACAGTTTCCTGTAACACTACGGGGTGTTGCCATCGACTGGTATATAGACATGGACAAAGGAAAAATAAATACATGGGACAATCTTAGCAAAGAATTCCAAGTAGAATTTAAACTGTTTCGGGATGACAATGAGATTGTCACAAGATTTACAGTGCTAAGCAAGGAAAGAAGGAAACTGTCCGAGCATACAATAGAAGGTTGAAGGAAATTCTCGGGAAGATGGAAACCCAATCAGCGGATGAATTAAAAAAGAGATGGTTTGTCGATGGATTAAATACATCCCTAAGAAGAAAAATGAGAATTGTACCATCGACATCGTATACTGATGCGTACGATAGAGCGATGAATTTGGAAAGTGAAAGAAAAACTTTAGAGAAGAAAAAGAAAAGCAACTTATCATCCGAAAGCGACGAATCCTCAGACGAGGATAGTAGCAGTGAGGATGAATCTAATTAAAATGTACAAGCGTTATAGAAGGACATGGAACACATGATGCGGGAGTTTAAAACAATGAAAGGAGGCACAGGGCGGAATGATGAAGGAGAAATGTGGAGCACAGAGTGCAAAGAAAGTGGACACACAAAAAGAAGCGTGTCCCAAAAAGTCATTATGTGACATCTACTAGGTGATTGGCCATTCCACCAAGGAATACCAGTATAACTTAAAGATGAGAGGGCCACAAGTCCTTTTCACTCAGGAACAACCATCTACCTTCGGGGCTGCCAACCAACAAACAAACAAAGTGTCATCTGATGGGTTCCGAAATGACCGACGAGGAGGAAGAGGAGGTAACGAAAATAGAAACTGGATACAATATGATTCGAAGGGCCGACCGATGATTCAGTGTCGGGCGTGCAGCCAATGGGGCCACTTCGCCCGAGACTGCGACAAGAGTGACACACTATAGAAGTTGTGTCAATGGTGTGGTCTCGGAGATCATGAAGAAGCCAATTGCCCGAAGCCTCGGGTGAACTTACTCAACATTGAGGAAGAAGTATTGGCAGTCACTCGTAACAAAGCGAAACAAGCCATGTACCCTAACCCTCGTACAGAGAAACAAAGAGTATGGGAGGCAAAAGAAGAAATAATGAAGGCAATGAAAGCAAAGGGGGATACACCTGCGGCTACAAGTACTTCTGGACGAATAGAGGCTGAGAATAACATAATAGGGTGGATATTGCAAATGGAGGTTCCAATTAAAGTACAAGACCTCGTCCACACCTTACCCCGGTTGAAGGCGACATCACTAAACACCTGCACTGCACAACCAAGTGCTAACACCATACGGTAGCAAACCGTTTTGGGAGGATCAGCGGTAGATCCTATGTTACTTGCGTTGAATAGTGGACAGTACCCTGGGGTAGTAGAGATGGGTATCCTCAGGACAATCCTCATCGATACCATAGTTGATGGTGGGTCGGGGCTAAATGTGCTTCCAAAGGAGACATGGAATAAACAATAAAATCTTCCTCTGATCTTATAAAAGATTGTAATGGTCCAACCTTAAAATTTCCTCAGAGATGCTGAATGTTTAGTATTTGACATTAAATCGAACAGTTCATAAGCAGCCTGAGTATTCTCTGTTACTACTGTACTATTCTGAAGCAATTATATCAATAGGGAAACTGAATAATAAAATTGTGATTTTTGTCAATCAGTTCACAGCCCCACTGGAGTAATGTTAATCACTGTATAGATATTTTCAGGTTCTGAACATAACAAAGGGATTCCCAAACTAGTTTGATGCTTTGAAATTCATTTATGAGAGTTGCACATTTAACATATAAATTAACAATAACAGTCAAACTCATTGTTCACATAAGATAAAATTCGAAAATCTAATAACAGTAACCAAGCATGTTTATTTTGAGATTTTCGAACTGGGCACCACTTAATGTTTTCTCATTACCAGTCATAAAATAACCATACCATACAAAACTGAAAACAACAGATTTTGATTGGTTTTAATCAATCATGTGAATAAAATTCGAAATGCGAAATGGGGTTGAAACAGACCCGTGTAGTAGCCAAAGATGCCATTGGTGTCCACAAATACTTCACCAACTCGTTTGACACATGAGCCGACTCACGACCACATATTATTCTCTTTGCCTAACTCGTGGTAGGAGATTGAAGGCGCAACAAACCCAAAAGAGGGAGTTAATGTTTTTGGTAACCACGACTGTCAGCAGCTTCTTCCAAAACGACCTCCAGACCCGACTGTTTAACTTCGCCCGACCTTCCTTATAGCTTAAACCTCCATCCAAGATACCTAGCCGCGGTAACCTTGTTGCTCCCTGAGCATTCCACTGACCATGTGTTTCTTGTGTATTAGTCTGGACGAATCTCTTTCTTGTTATTTAGCCTGTATACTAGATGTCCAGATTGCGTTTGAAATGACCATTAAAAAATGATGTCCTCTGTACCTTCTTGTTGGGTGCCTATTATTCTTCAACTTTAATCTCTGCCTATTCTGTAAACTAACACCAGCATTCACTTCCAAATAACAAATGCTTACTTCATATTGCCGATTCTTTGCCCAACTTGTTTATACTGAAAGTAGGAAGGTTGGGGTGACGTCCAACTTCCTTGGGAACTCAAAAACTTGGGGGTTTTCGTCCTCTAGTTTCAACCAGTCACATTAAAGCAACCAGAACTCATGTATTTTAATTTCATAAATCTCTTTTGTTGTAAATCCCAATGTAAGCTCTACTTTATAGCCTCGAAGTGAGGGAAAACACAAGGAGCAAGGAATGTGGGATTAAAACTTCATTTTCATCCTGTAGTCACTTAAAATTATTTTATAAAGTAAATAACTTTATAACATTAAATGACTTAATTCCTCTCACTTTAATAAAGTTCTGAAGTAAATTAAATTAAACTCCTGTTGTGACTGGTAGACATCTTGCTAAATAATATTATTAATCTATCCGGATGTGGAGATAGATTAAATTGGCGCCCAACTCTCTAGTGCTGAGAAGGGGACATAACAAAGATAGGGCAACGAAAAATAAAGTGAGTCTTTGTCTTGACCTCTACTAAAGTACATAGCTTATAGATCCGTTCTCTGCTGTCAACATGATGGTCGGTCCGAGCCCGAAGATGGTGAGAACCAACTCTGAAGGACCCTAGAGAGAAACATAGGGCATGACACCACCATTGAGAAAGGTAAGTAGGACTAACAATAATCCCATCACAAATCTCCAGAAAATGCTGAGCATAGAAAGCCATCCTTGGACGTAATCCACCAGGAAAGTTAGTCCAGGTGGTGATAATGTACTGTTTGTAGATATCCAATTTGACATGCTCATTTAACTCCTGTCTAGAGGGGAGGAGATGAGCAGGGGCATTGAGCGAGAACTGATAAGAAGGGAGGTGATCAATATCAATCCCAATTGAGCTCAGCAGAGAAGATGCCTGCTCATACCAGCAACGAGCTCAAGAACAAATATTAGAACCCGCAATAGCAGCAAAAGAGAAATATCCTAGGTAGGAGTATCTATCTCATTCTCCAACCAAATCCACAAAACCATGGAGGCGATTAAGAAACCAAACCAGATAAAAAATGGCCGCAAGATTGAAGGGATGAGCACCGAACTTAGCAAGAATGATACTATGAGGAGTGAACTTGTGACATCTAATGATACGTCATAAAAGCAATGTTTGCACTCATTTGATTGAGCTCAATCAGAAACTAGGAGAGAAGGCCCCCAAACCACATAGCTATAAAGAATAGTCGATCGAACAAGGGAGTCCAAGAGGGGTAACTTGGATGAGGTAGCTTGAAAATGGTGTCTAAAACACTATTTCTCAAGCATAGCAAGAGAACCCATACCCTTACTAACTTTGGACTGTATCTTCGGTCTCATACTGAAGCGTGGTCCAAAAAACTTCACTTCTAGATACATATAATAAGAAGTAATCTCTATCTCCTGTCCCTGAAAGAAGTGAAGATGAGAGGTCTTTAAGCAATTAAAGACCATAACCTAAGTCTTACCCAGGTTAATCACTAGCTGTCATTGATCACAAAAGGAAGCCAAACCATCAAGAAGCCTCTGTAAACACTTTGGAGAAGAAGCAAGAAGAACCACATCATCTGCAAAAAGAATGGAGATCAAGACCTGGTGTAAGTAGCAACTGTCTCTTGGGAGAGAGAACTTTAAAAGGAATTCCTCAAGCTTGTCAATATACAAACTGAACAAAGTGGGGGAGAGAGGGCAGACTTGTTTAACCCCAATGGTGCTATGGATCGGAATTGAGAATCCCTTAGGTGTCCTAAATCTACCCACCACAGTTTTGTATAATCTCATGATAGCAGTAAGTAACATCTCTTAAATCCCAATCACACGAAGCCTCTAAAATAGAGCCATCTTAGGAACAAAATCGAAAGCCTTGCGAAAATCAACAAAACAATAGTAAACTTTCACCAATCTATGTCTAGCCTCCTCAATAATAGCTTGTAAAGTGAAAATGTGATCCATGGCTTGGTAGTTAGCCCGTAAACCAGCCTGTCCTCTAGCTCTACAATCTCTCCTGTCAAGCTCTCTGGATAACATAGCATTCAGGATTGTAGCATATAGTTTGGAAAACTTGTGTCCGATCATAATGGTCCTGTAATTACCAGGATCAGAGACAGAACCGGTCTTGTGAATCGGATAAATCAGATGCCTTGACCAAGAAATCAAAAAACTAGTGCAAACCACTCTATTAAAGAGTGTAGAGAGATAGGGGCCCATAATCAAGGCACAAAACTTGAAGGGTTCAGCCTGGAACCCCTCCTCATCTGCCGCTCTGTTGCATCTCATGGATCTGATGACCTTGTAAATGTTAGAAGGGGTGAACAAGTGAGAATATAGAGGTGGAATGGGGTTGATAGAACGTTGCCCAGGAATGTCATAAAGAGCCATGGTGTGAGGTAAGGGAGTGAAAGTCAAGGATGGACGACAGAGGGGGAGAGCGGGGAAACAGGGCGCGCAGAAAAGCTGGGGATTGTGGATAAGCGTGGAGCATAGGGATTTACATTGGAATCCGATAAAGGATCGTTTCTTACAGCGAAGAAAATAGAGGTAAGAAACACAAAGGTGAGGAAAAGTAGGGGAATGAGCCTCAAAAGCATAACGCATTGAGTGAAGAAAAGCTTTGTAGTCAACATCGAACCATTGGTTCATAGGGCATGTATTATGGCGTTTTCTTCGGAGGGAGAGCAGAGAGCGCTGAGGTATGGAAAGGATGGCAGACTTCCAAATGGCTGACACAAGCAAATCAAACATGGAGGTCTCATCGGAATCATAAAAATCACACAGGATTAAGGAGCCTCGAAAGATGAGAGGAAAAGAGCTCACTGTCACCGTCAAGGAAGTGAAAGCAAGTAAGGGGATGGGTAGCAGGAGGAAAGAGGTGAGGAGACTGAAGAGGATGTGACGAGTGAGAAGAAATGCGAATATTGAGGAGAGCATGGTCCACAAGAGGAAGGCGTAAGATGATGAAGTTGTGAATGAAGGGGATAAAGGAGGGAGAGGTGAGGGCATAGTCAACAACGCTAGCACCCCCACAATGAGGCCAACAAGTGAAGAACTCAGAACCAGGAAAGCATGGAAGACCGTTCAAGATCCCAAGACCAGAGGACTCACAAAGCTGCAGAAGATGGCGACTATAACAAGAAACGCTGAAGTCCCAAAGTAGTCGGATCAATCTTTGTGGAGTAGATGGAATTAGAGCATTGGTCATAAAGCGGAGTTTGGAGTTCTCTAGTCCTCGCATTGAAATCACCAGGAATGATGATGTCCCCCAAAGCAATGAACCAAGAGATACTCTCACATAGGTCAACATAAGGGTCACTGTCCTCGGTACCATGGATAGCATAATGAGAGGAAACTAGTGGGAAATAACTGACAATACTAAAGAAATCTCTCTGACGTTCTCTTACAGTCAATACAGACCCACATGAATCTGGCATATGTATCAGAGTGGACAATAGAAGTATAGCTGAAAATATCATCTCTAATCAAACAAGCAATGCCATCGAACCCACAAACCCCACCAGAAGCACAAACCTCCTCTCTACAAACAGATAACCATTGATAACTTGTAAAACCTAGAAGAGGAGGCACGAGACTCTCATGAATCTCAGTGACGACAAGTTTATCAACAAACCCCACTGCATGGATCAACGAAATACCATAAGGATCCCTATGGCCGATCTTCGGAAAACTTACGACGTGGAAGAGACCGGGTAATGACCATAGAGAACCATTACCATTTCAACAGTTAACAAGAAGAGAGCAAGTGGGGGTTTCCCTCTTGTTCGACTGTCGGCGAGACCATCATTTGGTTTTGGAGGTCTGTCTTGCTTCCCATCCACTCATGTGGGAATCTCGAACAATTGCTTTGAGATTCCTAATAATTGCCTATTTCATAGCCCGTCTAGCCTCTGCCACAATACCACAAGCATGTTTCAGCACTGCAACCTAAGCCTTCATGAAATCTTCATCTAGAAAAATCTTAGAGGGAGAGAGAACAATTTCCTCTTTGCTCTGAGTGCACGGAGCCTATCTAAAAATGTGAGAAACCGGATGAAAAGGATGTTACCGTGGGCAATCCAACATTTATCTAGTGTGATGTCAGAGAGACCAAGCTGATCACTAAGAAAAGAACATCCAGCAGAAAGAGGGTCGGAAGTGGGAGGGAGACCGTGGACTTGCAGGTTGAGCTCACGAGCACGTCTCACACGTTCATCTTCAATCTTTTCTTGAACAATCTTATCCAGATTCGGTGAAGGTGCAGTAGCAACTGAAGTGTTGCAGAGAGAGATCTATGATTTCACTTTCTGTTTAGTTTCCAAAATTAGAGAGGAGTATTTTGCTGCAATTTCTGATTGCTGTACTTTGATTGTATCTAATTCCTCAAACTGCTCGATAATGGATTCTAGATGTGATTTTAAATTTGTAGTTTTAGAAGTAAAAGTATCAGAGAATTCTTTGATCTGAAAGGTGAATAGCTTGTGGCACGTTTTAGTTCTGTAATTGTCACGGTTAGCGATAATACTTGCTCTCTGAGCAATTGATTATTCGTTTCTAGCTTAGTAACCCGATCGTAGAGCCTTTGGTAGGTCAGAGGTTGTGATTGTGACATAGTTATGAGACTCAGACTCCCCTCTGTCTCAGAAAGTCAAAACCCGACTTAGACTCAGAGTCAGACTCGGCGATAGGACTCGGCAAGGACTTGAAAAATCGAAAAATCCACGAAATTCAAAGATTTTTTCATGCATCATTTAGTCAATTAACATCAAATACACAATAATTGAGATAAATAGAAGCTACTTAACACTCATACACAATTTTGCATAGATCACATAAGTATAACAATGAATTTTTGAAGGAAAAAACTGAATAACATAATATAAAGTTAAACATAGTGTCACTACTAAATGTCTACAATATATGAAATCCATGGAATCAAAAGTTGAAAACATATATCAAAATATCAGCTACAGTGTAGAAGACTAAGGTTAATAGTAGCCTATGCCCTCCTATGAATACGCCTAAGATAAGTCACGGAAGACTCAGATATTGAGAAATATGTTTGTTTAAGCTTATGTGCGCATTGTAGACAACGACAAGGCTCTCAAGTATGTCCATCAATTTGCTTGGTGAAACACAATCTTTAATGGTAAACGTCTTTTAATAACAATTATAGTTGGCTTACAAATTTTTGCCAAGAAAATGATCAAGGACATAGCCAGCAACACATATACAAAGTTTAAAAGTTTATAACTTTATGTACAACACTAGAGAGTTCTAACATTCATGAACACATAAGTCTAAAAAAGAAAAGAAAAACTCATATACATCATTATAGAATTCTAACACAAATATATGTAAACCTAAAAATATCTGTACAACATTATTGAACTCTACAATGCTGAAAGCAACTTCTTCATAATGAAACCCAGATAGTAACCAATATTGGCAGTGAGCCCCACAACATTATTTTTAGAATTAATATAAACTGAAAAGAATACACCATCCAAAACTATCTTTGAAAAAAAAAACAGAAAAAAAAATTAAATAAATTTTTTTTTTTTTATGGGAGAGTCCTGGGCTCGGGACTTCGCGAGTTCGTGGACTTTGCTTGCCAGGACTCGGCCGAGTCCGAGTCCAGAGGCCATTTTCCACGGAAAGGCCACCTTTGCCTTAGACTCGTAGAGTCCCAGAACATTGGATTGTGATGAGCCTACATCACCATTTGCAGTCATCCTCAAATAGTGATATGAAACTGAGGCAAAACAAACCCTCTAGCAAAACCCACTGAACAGTTGCGGAGGGAGCCGAAACAATTGAACAGTGAGAACAAACACCAAGTAACAGAGGAGGAGATTAGAATGACCAAGGAGAGCCGCTGCAACTAGAAACACCCGCGTATTATTCAATTCAACACAAACCCATGTGCATGCAACTGTAACAAGTGGACAGGCCTAGCAAAGCACAACTTGGCACACGAGCAAAATGCGAAATGGTAGACCCGCGTGCATGAACTACTGCAACAGGTGAACCGACCCAACAGAACACAATCCGTCACATAGAAACAAGCCGTGAAATGGAGGACGCCAACTTGAGCACAAACGTGGGAGAAGAAAAACCAGCAAAACCGTAACTATGAAACAAAGGAGGTAGGGCACCTAAGTGCATGAAGAGAGAGAGGGATCAATCAGAGAAGCCATACGGAAAAAACATCGCGGAAGCCAGAGATGTGCGGGTAAAGGTGGTCGTGGGAGACGTTAGGTTGCAGTCGGGAGTTCATTGGAAGAATAAACTCATGTAATAGAAGAGGAGATTTTTCCACCAGAGTTCGGAGAGTACAAAGGAGAAGCATGAGTGAATGAAAGTCTAGCTCACAACTTTGACTCAGGTAAACCAATCAAATACGAAGAACCATCCATACGTGTCACGAACCTTGGGGATGAATAGAGTCCGCGCAACATCCTAGTTGGTGATGATTGGAATTCTGTGTTGAAGGTGGCGGCGTTCAAAATCTTCATGGAGTACAAAGATGTGTTTGCCTGGAGTTACAAGGCCTTGAAGGGTGTACCACCAGAGTTGTGTGTACACTGTATACCCCTAGTACTTGGCACAGTACCCATGTGGAAGAGACCGTACAGAATGAACAAAAATTATGCAGCTAGGGTTGATGAGATCAAATGCATGTTGGAGGCATGAATCATATTTCGAGTTGAAACAAGCGAATGGGTCTTGCCCATTGTGATATCATTGAAAAAGGAGGAAAACTAGATTAGAATGTGTCGATTTTTGTTGCTTGAATGCTATCACTATAAAAGTCCCCTTCCCTATTCCGTTCACGGATACAATACTTGAAGTTGCTGGGCATGAAATGTACTCCTTTATGGACGGATTCTATGGTTATAACCAGATATCGATAGTGGACGAGGATAAGCTGAAGACCACTTTCGTGGTAGAAGATGGCATTTATGCATATAATTGAATGCCCTTCGGGTTGTGCAATGCACCAACGTCCTTCTGAAGAATAATCCTCCATATCTTCGATAAAATGTTCGTAGGGAACTTTTGTGCGTTCTTGGACGATTGGTCTATCTTCAGTGGACAAGATACGCATTTGGCAGCACTTGGGGAATGCATGGAAAGGTGTCGTTGGGCTAGGCTGGCACTGTACCCAAGGAAATGCAGATTCATGGTACCCCAGGGTAAGCTGTTGGGGCACATTGTGTGTAAGATGGGACTCAAAATTGTTCTTGACAAAATACACGTGATCATGGAGATGGAAGCGTCGATCGATGTCAGTGGAGTCAAATCATTCCTAGGTCATATTGGCTATTACAGGAGGTTCATAAAGAACTTTACTCAAGTTTCATGCCCCCTCGACAGGCTGACAAGAAAAGGGGAACCCTATGTTTCGGGTATGGAGCAAGAAAGCTTCTTTAAGGAATTAAAGATGAGATTGCTAGGGGCACCAATTTTGGCATTATTCGAATTGGAATAAAGAGTTCCACGTGCACATGGACGCATCTAACCCTGCAATTGGCACAACACTTGCACAAATGGTTGATCATGGCTTGGATCATCCTATCTACTTTGCTAGCAGATTGTTGTCAAAGGTGAAGAAGAACTACGACGTAATAGGGGCTCTAGGAATGGTGTATGCTGTACACAAATTTAGACACTATCTGTTGGCAACACCCTTCACATTCTATGTAGACCACCAGGCTTTGATGTACTTCCTATCATTTAGGGGAGGGTGAGCAGATGGATGTTGCTACTCCAGGAGTTTACATTCACCATCGTGGTGCGATCGAGGAAGAGCCACATTATAACCGATCAATTATCTCTAATCAGGTTGGGAGAGCCACCGAAAGGAGTTAATGATGACTTCCTAAATGCACATTTATTTCGTACAACCATCCTTCCGGAGTGGTATAAAAGCATCAACAGATATCTATCCACTTCACAATTTCCGAGGGAGATGCCACCAGGTGAAAGATGGAAGTTGGCACTGAGTAGAACATTTACCTTGATCAATGGTCTATTGTATAAAATAGGGCCAGACCAAGTATTGGGAAGATGCGTTATGGAGGAAGAAATACAAAGCGTCCTTCGCGAAGCCCATGAAGGCCCAACAAGAGGGCATATGGGATTGGACATGATAGCAAGGAAAGTACTTCTGGCGGAGCTATGGTGGCCTATGCTATACAATGATGCCAAAGAGTGGGTGGTGAGCTGCGACTCTTGTCAACGTGCAGGTAAACCCTTGAAACAAGATTTATGCGCAATCCATCACATGCATAGGAGTTGTTCGAATGATGGGGTTTAGATTTCGTGGGACCCTTGAAGCCAAGTTGAGCTCGTAGATGCTGCTACATTGTGGTAGCAAGAGTATCTCACAAAGTGGGTGAAGGTACAGGTGTTGCCCGACAACTTGGCAATAAGTACAACAAAATTTATGTATGAGTAGATAATCACGCGTTATAGCATCCTTATCCAGTTGACAGAGACAGGGGAGGTCACTTTGTCAATCGTGTGATCCAACTGCTCACGATCGAGTTCAAAAATTTTCACTCCTAGCCAACAGCTAGGCTGAAGCAACGAACAAAATTCTAGTGTCGGTTATATATGTCACGTGGGGTGGAGCAAGCCGATTGGGAAGAGAAGCTACCTTCAACACTTTGGGCATACCACGCAGAGTCATAAAAGGACAAACGCCCTTCCAACTCATGTTCGGCCAAGAAGCGATTGTGCCAATAGAATTTGTCCCCAAGTCCCCGGATAGCAATTAACAATAGACTCAACGATATGGAAAGTCTTAAGGAGAGATTGCATAGGCTAAATAAGCTAGACAAATGATGACTAATGGTGCAATGGGCAACTGAGGTAGCACAAACTGGTCGTATAGTGTGACACGAAAAACATTTGAAGCGGACAAGGTTTCAGGTGAAATGGCTAGGACCCTACAAGGTACGAGAAGTTGGCAACAATGGAGCCATTAAGATAGCTGACTCAGTGAATGGCTTGAAACTCAAAATCTATCACCAATGACATGAAGGACAGAGTGATCCACCGAGCAAACTAGCTATGAGAAATACTTAAAATATTAAAAAAAAAGAATGAAAAATCAAAAGTAGCCCGCGGACATGGTCCCGCAGACGCATCCCGTGGAGATGTCATGTCCCATGGATGTGGTATTGCGGACATGCCCTGCGGACATGGTACTGCAGACCTATAAGGTCACCCTCAAGGATATGCAACACCATAGTCAAAACAGGCCACAGAGAGGGAAGAACTTTAAAGGCCGCGGTGAGGAACAAACTGGCTAGTAGGAGATCATTTCGCATTAGCACTCACCTCCACGACTCTGCAGGAACATTGTATATATATTGTGACGTGGCCAAGTTCGACGAACGCCACCAATCGAATGACAAGTAGTGGGAGCTGAGGTGAACAGGGGAAACTCGTAGAGGCATGTTCATAATACCAAACCATAGTGAAGAGAAGCAACCGCAGAGAAGAAAGGACACAAGCAAAGAAGTGTGAGCATCGTGTAGTTCTATGGGAAAATAGTCCACACACCATGAAGAATGATAGGAGTCCACACAAACAAAATTTGAGGGTCGCGGTTAGGCGTTGGAAAGCACATGTTGGAGGAACGGATTGCGTTTATAGGGCAACTCTAACCGTTTTTGTTACAACTCGACAAAACAAGAAATGGTTAAAGTATGCAGTCGATAGGAAAGAGACGATAGTGGAAGGACCAGTTGGAAGCAGATAGTTATAATATGGACAAAAATGCAAGTCTTGGCCTCAGACATCCATGTTGTAGGACCAAGAGCCCTGTCCAATAGTACGAAACAAAAGGTACGTCTGAAAGTACAACAAACTTCCCACAAGGCAGACATTTCCCATTGTATATTTCAGTTTGAAGGCTTGAATGACTGTGAATGTATGTGATGGTGGCAAGAGATGCCAGATATTGACCTCATCAAGAAGATACTAGTGCGCACATAGGTGCATTGGGCCATCCAAATGCCAATATTTTCCATCCAGTTGTTTGAGCAGGTATTGAGAACTATGATTGAATTGAATGACAGACATAGCAAGACAAGCTCATTCGAATACAAAAAACATCCTACCATTGGTTTGTTCAAGCTCTTGATTTTACCAGAGTTCTTGGTATTCCAAGAAAGGGAGGCCGCAAGGTGGCAACCAAAAATCACAAACTTCCGTAGGACCGAAAGGAATATTGGGGTTGACAAATTTGATTCCGTCATAAAGGGCACCAGGAGTAGAGGGTTGAGACGTAACTTTGTCAGGGAAGGACCTTGGCGGTGTATCATTGATGTTGTGAAAAGCTGGCTAATAGGGGCAAGTAGGGCTTCTGATATAGCCTTATTGCATATTGTTTTAATGAATAAAATCATGAATGAGATGGTGTATGATTGGGCATCTGTCCTGGCTGATTGAATGGAGGAGTTTATGACATTGCAACATTGCACTTTTTACATGCCCCACTACGTCATTAGATTATTTTTGGAGGCTGCACTTCATCAAATTCCTGCTAATGTATTTGAGGTACCGCCGAAAGGCAAGTTGGCGCAGGGGGAACCCTCAGTATTTTATTGGCAACACTTAGATATAGGTGACGATGGCTAGCCAGAAGCCGGTGATGCACGAATTGAGCACCAGTGACATTGATAGTGTTCGAGAAGATACTATGGATTGTGATTCGTAGAGCAACCACTCTCAGGCGGGGGACAAGGATGAGGTGACCCATGCAGTGTCTCCACCTAGGTCACTCTTCACACCCGCTCTATTACCCACGTTGGCACACTTGGTACCCACCACTTCCACTCCTTCGATTCCACCATTTGGCCAAAGGAGACCACCTATTGTTATGACACCACCATTGGCGATGACTGAGACCACAACAGTACTAAATGAGTAGGTGACAACGCAGAGGGAAGTAATCTTTCCTGAAATGACCGCCAAGAGTCAGATAGCGGAAGTTGCCCTAGATCAGACTAGCCCAAACATAGTGGTTATAGTTCCAGTAGAAGGTGCAATGGAGATACACTAGGAGATAGAGGCAGATGAGAGTAGAACACGAGAGCCTCAGGTTAGATTAGAGGTAATTGGCAGGGAGGCTGTTGTCACCATTGCTTCCACTTTGTTGGCCAAACTAGTGAGCATGTCGTAGTTTGCACAACCAGAGGTTGAGGAAGTCCAGGGGATGGACAAGGCCAATATGTTTTTGCAACAATAGTTTCGACTCACTTCTAGAGACGTCGGTCCCTCCATTCTGTACCCAAGACGGGAGGAGGTTTTGGCTAGAACACCAACAACACCATAGGAGATAGGGATCCTATTGTCCGAGGATATGCTAGCAGATGAGGAGGCCACACCAGAGGTGGACGTGGTTGCCACAGGAGGAATGGAAATAGATATGGACCAGCAGGATGAGCAGGAGGACGAGGAGAGGTTCTCCTATAGGTTGGACGAAGAGAGATCCATGACATACATTAGGGCTTTGGAGGATGTGTTGGAAAGAGGTCGGATACTTGGACATAATGCCTTAACCAGAATAAGGGAATTGCAGCCATGTTCGATTCCGCTCTTGCTTTGAGGCAAGAGGATGGCTAGCAGTAGAGATGCTAGAGATGCTGGAAGACTGGGCTAGAGAATTTGAATCGGGACCAATCACCAACACCATGGAGAGGCTTGCACATGAGACAGTAGCCGTGTATAAAGACGCCTACTATGCTTGATGGTGTGCGGAGGCAGACATAGTTTTAGATGAGAGGTCCAGAGAGGTAAAGGCGAAGGCTCAAGAGGAGCTAGGTATTCACTTGGCTAGCCAATAGGCAGCTTGGGCGGCAGACCGAGCAACGCTCTTATAGGACAAGGTACAAGCTGAAAAGGGGCTAACGGAGGCTAAAGCAACCTGTGCATAGAAGGAAGCATAGGCCATGGAGGCACTGCTTTTACTGAAGGATGTTGTGGAGGTCAACACAAGGACACTTAAGGATTTGCACGTTCGGACGGATTAGGTCTACGAGTTGCGTCGGGTTCTCAACACTCCAAGGATGCAACCTCCCTCTTGGTCTTTGTTTTTCTTGATGTATTTAGATAGTTGTCTCTTATTTTTTCAGTGTGAGTTGCCAGGAGATGACTTTTCTTTTGGGGGGGGGGGGATGATGTTGCCGGGTTATTGGGTAGTGTTGGGCGTTCGTTTTGCATGAGGTCAACGGCAGGAATCCATAGTGTAATTCCTCTCTTGAAAAGCAAATCTTTTTAAGGATCCACTCCAAGGTTCAGTGTTTGTCTTGCGACGTACCGAAATCCGCTCAGTAGAAGATAAATGTGAATGTTCACGAGGAGGCCTTTGCTGGTTCCAAAAACTCTTTTACCTTGGAATCAAGTAAAATTTGTTTGCTGTCTCAAAATATCACACCAAAAGAACAATATGTTTTGTATTTTTTGTTTTTCAATTAATGCAACTCTAACAATGTAGCTACTATGAGGTCCTATTCTAACTGGGGGTTAGCAAAGCAAATAACGAAACTGAAAGCAAATAACATGAAATCAAATAACTTGAAAATGAAACTCTTAAACAGACATAAGCTACAGAACACAACACGCTGCGAGTTAAACCTTTGAAGAAATCGGTAGGAAACCAATGAAAACAGGAGCAGTGCTTCTTAGAATCCACTGATGTAATCGTCGGTGAGAATCTTTAACAAATCGAATGATGTTTCACTCTTCATCAAATCGCAAGGCCACGAAAAGTGCGCTCATGCGAGACAAAAAGCTATGTAGACACAATCGGGTGATCTCTTCTCAAGCTCGTTACGTCAACGGAATTCATATATTTGTAGCAAACACCAAAACTAAAAGATCACACAACCAGAAACAACGCAATAAACCTTTGGCTCAATCAAAATCTCATGAATAAAATCCACAAAACAATGACACATTCAGGCAAGAATAACTACACTCCAATTGCTAGCACCAAAAGCATAATTTTATTGCATAATAACGGCGGCCCTTTTTACATTTTACAATGGGGTATTTATAAGAAATCGTCTCCTCAATTTGTGTTGAGAGTGAGAGATATCTTGATGCAATAAAATGCTTTTAAAACATTAAAACAAACTAAATATATACAAACTGATAATCTAACTGGTGCTTAGAGAGACTCCATCCATATTTTATTCATTAATTGGATGCATGAGCCCTTTATATGTCGAAAACAATGAAAGCATGAGAGAGAAAGTAGGAGGAAGCCATCAGTCGAAGTAGAAGTGCATGGAGACACCAAAAATAGAAGCTGGCCCTTCACTTGATGTGTGCCGGAGTTAACTTGCCATCAAAATGCGTTTCTAATTCATGGAAAGCGCTATTTTTGGAACTGGCAGTCAACTGTCGGCGCACCTCTGAATTGCGGAGCTTGACTGCGTCAAAATCTCAAAATTTTACTAAGTGTCAAAATTGAAATTCTGGCATCTGGGTTTTGCTCATCTCTATCCTAAAGATATGTTTGGATGTTTGCCCTTGAATTTTTCTGTAATCTCAGTAATCTTAGCAGCATTGGGAAGATCCAAAGCCTCATACTTATCTTTGACCTTCTGTTTGTAGTTGTCCACCTCAATTCGAGTTTCTGCAAAATCTCTGAGTTTGGTATCCAACTCTAACAATGCTTCTTCTGTCCTGAAGGCTTGTCTGATGTCTTCATCGCTGGATGCTTCCTCTAAAGTCTTTATGAAGTTTTCCACAACTACCTCAACTGGTAAAAGCTTCTCTTGTTCTTCATCTTCAAAAATATCCAAGCATGCATCATTGTACAACTTTTCTGCTTCCAAAATTCGCTCTCGGGCTTGGTCTTTGAGCCTATGTATCTCATCATGCAATGTTTCCATCACTTTATTTCCCTCTGCAATCTTTTCTATCCAATCATCTATCATGTCTAGCTCTTCTCCGGTATAAACATCATTCAGAATGTGGTACCTTTGTCCTTTTATGGCTTGTAGAGTTTGCAAATCCTTGCTCCAAACCTGTACCTCATCCATAATACTGAAGTCCTGCCTCAAAATTGCCACGATCTTATCAACATTCTCTTGTGTAGCATGTAATAACTTCAGACTTCCTGTAATTATAGTGATACCCCTATCCTTAAGGTTGTCTCGCCAATCCTGACAAGCTCTCAAGAATGGACTGAGCTGTACACCTTCCCCTTCTTTAAGAATGGTAGTCAAAGTCTCCTCAGGGCGTTCAGAATCAAGAGGACCAATAACTTCAGTTAAATATCCTTTCAAGATCTCAACTTGCCTTCGAAGTGCTCTGATTTCAATCTCATCATGTTCCATATGGTTAAGAACCTCCTTGACTCCCATAGTCATCATCTGTCGAGAAGTATCCCGTGTAGGCTTTCCTAACATGATATCCTTCACTTCATAGTCCTGAACCCTGATAGCTTCTTCATCTGTACCTTTCGGAGGGTGAGCCACCTGTGCAAATAAGTCCTTGTTCCGAGTAGTAGTAATGAATGCAAATGGTGTTGCATCCTATAATGCAGAGTCAGGCTTGTTCAAAATCTTTGCAATGTCACAAATATCATCCTTTGAAGCAAGGAATTGATGCTTAGCACTTCTCATTATTTCCTTCCGGAACCATCTCGGGTTATGTCTTTCTGTAACCTTGGCTCTAGATGATGAAGGGATGTGTTCAACTACCTCTTTCCCTTTGTTGCTCTTGCTCGGAGTATCTTGTTGTGAGGGTTCTTCTTTTGTAGTCTCAGTTTCTGTAGATCCCGTAGTTTGATCCTCAACTTCCTGGGGAGGTTGTTGTATACATTCTACTACCTGTGCCTCTTTTGAGGGCTCATCAATAACCCTTGGTTGTTCTCCTTGTAATGATAATTCCTTTTGAACATGTTCTTCTGAACTCGGAGGTGGAAGTGTCATTGAAACCTTATCTACCATCATAACCTGAGGTGAAGATGGGGGCATTGGATGAGGACCTTGTGTCTCAGGTGGCATCTGCGTCCAATCTTGCTGTTGAAATTCACTTGTAGGAGTATCTCTAATCTTATCTCCAACCAATTTTGTACCCACTGGCATGAAATCAGAATCTGGAATGGAGAGAATATCATCAGCTAGCTCCCTTTGCTCATTCACCCATCGTTGTACTTCGTCTTCCGAAGAAGAGAGTTCTACCGTTTTAGCTTGGGTGGGTGGTGGGGTATTTGTGACATTCTTCTTTCTCTCCAATTCTGTGGCTTTGGCCAGTCGGGTTCTCCCTTGTAGAGGCACTTGCTCTTCCTCCCCATCTGACTATGTTTCATCCTCATCTGATTCTTCCTTGAGAATGGTTTCAGGAATAGATGGATTAGGCACTAATCTTTTACGAACTCTTTGCCTCTTGTTCATTCTAACCTTAACCCTCCTTTGCTTCTGTGGAACCATAGGAGTAGCGGGCTCTTCATGCATTGGATGAATGGATGTCTCTAGAATCTCTCCCTCTTCTTGTTGGCTTGACAAAATAGGAGGTAATGGAAAATCAACCTGGATATGAGAAATTCCAAGGTCTCGGGGGTCCTGGGGAGTAGATTCATGTTGCTGCGAAGGGGCCTGTTCTTCAACATGCTCTGTCTGGATCCTCTGAGGAGAGGCTCTCTTCCTCTTTTCTTTCTTCTTCTCTGAAGGATGGTAGTATCCCACTGGACGATCAAGCTGGTAGACTGTTTCTGGCCTGATAGGAGACTGGAGCGCAAAGATAGGAACTGTGACTTTCCTCCTCTTTACCCTTTCTGGGTGAGCATGTGCATGGAATATCACTGTATCCGGAATTGGATCAAGTGGAAAGGGTTTCTTGATCCAACTCTTTGTCTTTCTGATGACATGTCTTTCTCGATGATTAATATCATCTCCTTCCTCTCTATCAATTTCTGCATTTAGGATGGGCCTTTCGCCAACTTTATCTGTATTGAATAAGGGATCTAGTAGCTCTTGCGAATCTTGTAGCCTTATCTCATCTGGGATGGTCAAATGGAGAGCCTTCTCCGCTAAATACAAAGTCATTCTACAATAGCCCTTGATACGAACATCATAATCATTTGTGGCATTCATCCAATGATCTTCAATGGCGTCTTCATGGTAGAACTCTTTTCCTGCCAGATTTTCCACTTTACCAACATTGTCAAAGTGGTCGGGGAGAGTTATATTCTTCGAGAGGATAATTTTCCCATTCCCATTCGAAAGTCGGGATATCCTGCTTTCTTTTTACTTGGTATGCTCCTATTACAAAAGGCCAATCCCAACAAGGCCTTCGTTGTTTCTTGATCCTCTCATAAGTTGACTCAATCTGCCGAGAAATTTTCATCAGAACTAACTTGTCACTTGGGTATCTTGGGAGCTTCTTTGGATGGATGGATGCACCACCAACCCGAATGTATGTGAATGTTCAGAACTGGATGAAATATGCACCAAGAGCTGTGATCTGTGCCTTGGCCTCATCAGACAATCTCTTCCCATAATCCCCTTCGATAAATCGAATGATGGCAAAGATGAAGGCATCATTCACAATCCTGTACTCTTTGCTTTGTGGCGAGAGCTTCTTCTTAACTAGCTGAGGATAAACTATATACGGCCATGCGTTAGGATCTTGCATACTACTCTTCTTGTACAACCCGGGATAGTTAGTGGCTCTTGCTGCCAGTAGATATACCACATAAGAAGTCATATAGAACTTCTTCTTGTCCTTTATTGTCCGCAACTGATCACACAAGTTTTCACTAAGTGTGGTGGCCCAATCCAGTGGCATCTTTGCGTGTTTGATGGTCTCAATGAAGTTAAGCATGAATGGAGCGAGATGACCCCCTGCAGGCAATCCCATAACTCTGCTCAGGAGAATGATTGAATATCTAGTGTCATCCTTCATGTATCCTCGAGTCATATCTACTTTACTGATTGTCTTTCCCCGAGATGGCTTCTCAATGAAGTATGATGAATATATGATGTCGATGGCCTCCTGGTGATGATCCTTATGCCACCTCTCGGCTGCTTCATATGAAAGCCTGATAAATTGATCAGCTCTAGGTAGGTGAAAAACCTTCTCGATATTATTAGGTTGTAGATCTAAGACCACTTCCCCAGTGACGCTCTTTACCACCCTTTCCTCAGGAACAAAGTGTTGAGATAAGGTTATAATCAATTCAGCTGACTAAACAGTCCCAGGATGCGATGCTGCATTTACTAATCCAGACCGGATTAAGGCGGATCTCAAAGAAGATCTTTGAGTTGGGTTGTTACAAACCCTAAAAAACTCTCCCAAGTTTGTGTGTCCAAGTTCTGTGTCTTTGATCTCAGAGCGTTCATCGTGCAACTGTGACTTCGGGGTTATGCCTTGGAACTTGTACACAACTGGTTTTGCTGTTGATCCGGATGTTGATGCCATTTGATTATATTACTTGCACGTCACAAAGAGAGAAAGAATGATTAATTATTGGATATATATAAAACATAAAAAAAAAAAACGATCTCCTAGAACTTATTTAATTTTTTTTTTTTTGTTTTTCACTTTATATAAAAAAGACTAAATTTAAAAAAATAAATTAAAAAAAAAAAACAAGAATGGGGGTTAAAGCGTGGCGGCGGCCGCGCGTGGCCCAGAGCAGAAGGCCGCCGCGCCGTGCGCCCAAAAGGGTGCGGCGGCAGCGCAGCGTTGCGCGCGGCCCATAAGGGCGCCACGGTGGCGCACGCAGCGCTGCGCCGTGCACTTCCTCTTCTGGTTGTGCGCGCGCGAGTGCTAGGGCTATATGGACATAGAGGGGGGGGGAGGTTTCATAACTTTCCCTCTCAACACCTCTAAAAAAAATGAAGTGAAAGAAAGGGGGAAGGGGGGTTAAATAACCTCCCTTCTTTGACTTTGCAAAGTGCGCATGCGAGTTTTTTTTTTTTTTTTTTTGTTAAATTTTAATTTTTTTGACTTTTTGACTTTTAAAATTCTAACTTATTTGATCGAGTTTTTCTTCTCCTGACTCCTGAACTATGAGTGTGTGAGTTGAAAAAAGGTAGGGGGTCCCCATTCCTAGTAAGGAATGGGGCGTGTGTTGTTTAGACCACAACAGGTAGTTAGACGGTTGACACATCCGACGGAGTTACACAGTTGTGACGGTTTACCTTGTGACCCCTCAGACACTATATTTATGCATCATTTCATTATTTGAGACATGTTGGTATGGAGTGCATTTGTGTACAGGTGATCAATGAATGAATATATTATTATCTCTCTTTACATTTCATGTTGAGTACTTTACTTTCTATACGCAATTAGTCTCTATTACCCCACGAGGGTAAACAAAATGAAGTCATCCTTGGGTGTCAAGTTTGGTGCTAAGACCTCTTTACAACTCTATAATTTCTGCTCCTCAAATGTGGAATAGTAGAATATAGAGTTAAGAACACTTTAAAGCTCTATACTTTTAGCTCCTTAAATGTGGAAAGTGTGGAATGGTAGAATATATACTATAGATACAAGAATCTACGAAGGGGCAAACTGGAGCACAAAGAGGTTATTTATAGGTACACAAGTGTTGCCATATTAGAGATAAAGAGAAGAATGAAAGTGTGTGACAAATTGTAATCTTGTTTTAAATATAATGTATACTTGGCCTTCGTAATTGGTGGAGTTTCTTTTCATAGCGGCTTCTATACATAAATCTTGTGCAATGTGATACGTTCATTGTGCTGATTTGTGCCCTTTTGTTACTACTTTTGGTCATGTTATCTTTTACTTTTGGCAAGGCACACATGGCAATTCTTACTTATAGAGATGAGAGGGGGAAATTGTTTCTTCCTATCGTTAATTGAGGATTCTCTTCTTTGGACCATTCTTTAGCTTAGCTTTAGTTGCTAAGTTGAGAGTAAGCATTGGACATATTGTTCTTAACAACCTTGAAAAGAAATATTTTCATGTTCTACATTAGGACATTCGATCAAAGATTCACCTATTGGCAACCCTCATATGGTTTGTAAGATTTGGAGACCATATCTTTTGGCTGTGGATTGAAGTCGAATAGCTTGATTATTGGTTATGATTCATGTCAAGAGGTTCTCCCGTATGCTATCATTTTGTAAAATAGCATGAGTATTGGTTAGGGTTCATGCCAAGAGATGCCCTTATGCTGTCATTTTGGAGAATTTGGCACAACTCCTCACATTATTTTAATATTGTTCCATGTTGTGACTAGATACACAGGTGGAGACTAATGGCCACCTCCTAGATTGGCCACATTAGGTATCTATGTCTTGCTCTTATATCCTCAATGGCCTTGACACATTGTGGGCTTGAGTCTTGTTGGTAAACTTTCTCCATACTGCCTCACTAACCTTGAGACTGCTAGGACACTCTTGCAGAACTTTTCAGTGAATGCTCTTGATCTCTTCAAGGGGGGATAAAAACAAGGGTATCCAGATTGAGATATATAGAGCATCCCTTTAGTCCCCTGGATTGCACCTAAACTGTCACTATCTTCAAAGTTTCAAATTTTCAGCAGTATCGAGAACTACATCTCCAGTTTGGTGATAGGCCCATCTTTCTTGTGGTGTGCTAGAATTTCTTCCCACCAGCTTTACATTGAGACAGACCACTATATTTCTTAGGAGTCTTGTATGTTCTATAATAACCATAGACCAAAGTACATTGCAGGGGATGGTTATTTGTCTCTGCAGAGACTCTTTTGGTCCTTTTCAAGTCTTAATAGCTTATGATGACTAGAGACGTGTTGGCTTTTTTCTTGAGAGGTTGTTTGATCCTTGCTGAAAACCTTCTGGAGACATATCTATTAGAGTGGTTCATACTAGATTGATTGCTCCCTATTTTTAGCTCTCTCACTTTGGTAGCTTCCAAGTACATATTATAAATCTGGGAGGTGTCACAAACCTAATGATCCCATATCTTCACACCCATCAACCTAATGACCAATATCCTCACACCCATCACGTATGCACACGCTTTATTGCAGCCTCGAATGTCAGGAATGCTATCTAGGACATTCAGTAATTGGCATTAGACCATGCTGTTCCTTTGATGCATTGTTTACCTTTCGGTTTGCAGTTTTCCTGGGAAGTGCTCTTGCATTGTCTTCTCAACAGCATCTCTTTCACTGGACCAGTTTGACATTGATGGACATTATTACATAGTTTAAACTAAATTAATAATAGCAATAATGTTAAAATTCATTTCATATATTTTCTTTAAAAAACTTAAAAGATTATATTAGGCATTTATTTGCACAGATCATGTAGATAAATTGGAATCCTTTTGATGAAAATTATGAGTTTGAATCAACTGTGTGAGAACTTTTGCAATTTGAATTGACATTTTGGTCAAACTCCTGATCCAGAATGTTTTTTTATCACACTTTGTGACTCATTATCATTTTTTCTCCCATTTTTGATAATGAATCATGAAGTGTGATTTTCCTAGAATTTTCAATAGGAGCATTCTATTTAACTCAGAGAATATATATTCTAATCAAAGTAACAAGAATCGAAGTCGGATTGGAATCGGTAAGGCCGAATTGAATCGTGAATCAGCCATGAATCGTGTTTACCGCATAGATTAATTGATTGATGCACACAAACAATAGATGGAAATAGCGGAACTTCTTCCTTTATTCGCATATGCCAAAACATTACATTATGCTTGATGATATCTGATGATGACAATGCTTCCTGAAGGGGGTATAAATACTCACCGAAGGGCCTTTCGGAAGGTTCCTGAAGGAACTCGTCGAGCACAAGTCGGCTACATAACAAATAATATATACTATCCTACCTGTCGGCTCATTACAATTATATACCGACTACATCATCCCTCCCAAAAAAATAGTTGTCTCCTGACGACGATACAACAAAATTGTGCAAGTAATGACCAAGATGCTACGTGGGGGGACGGGTCCGTGCTCATAGATCGCTCAGCTCAGCCCGAAGCTTGTACACCTGTTCCTTCCGAACCTTTAGCTCGACTTCTGCTTCCATCTGAAGCTCCAACACGGACTGCATCATCGCTCCAACTTCCCCCATCTCCTCCTTGTCCGCTGCTGCCTGCACCTTCTCCGTTGCTAACTACTTCGTCTCGGCTGCCAACTGTGCCTTCTCTGCTAACAGGGCTTCTGTCTCGGATTGCCAGGCGGCCCTCTCAGATTCCCAAGCTACTCTCTCTGAAGCCAACCTGGTAGCTGACTCCTTCCGAGCTCTCTCAGCTGCTCCCTAATTCGCCTGCGCCTTCCGCAGAGTGTAGTACGCCTGCCTGTGCAACTTCACTATCTCTTGGAACAAAACCTCAACTCGACTGTCCACACCAAAATCCGCTGTGGTGGCCCAGTCCTGAAGCATCTCATCAGTCTCTACATCCGGCCAATCTCGCTCCTCAAAACAGACCGTGAAGGCAGCTGGGCATCCAAGTTGCATGAATGAGATGACTCCCTCCAGCTCCTTCACAATCAAATCCACTGCCTGAGTCTCCATGGAATCCAACACTTGATGAGCCCATGAGGCTAGAGCTGCAAAGTCGGCAAGAAATGCCTCCTTCGTTCCTGCCTCCTGTGCTGATGAATGTCCCTGCACAACCATCTCCACAGCGTCGGCCATCCGCTCAACAGTACAATGTGATGGTCCAATATCCGAAACAGGTTGTGCTCCTGTGGCTCAGTGTCTACCTCGGAAATATCATCTCGCGTAGGAGTTGGTACATAAACCATCCGAGGAGTTGGAGCACGGTGGAACCGCGTGCTCAAAAAAGTATTGACCTCCCTAATGCAACTCTCTATCACGCTTTGGTAATGCCAAAAGTGCTGCATCCACTGTCACCACTACATCAGATCCTACAACATCCAAGTGTACACCCGAAGTACTCTGTCTGTCTGCTAACTCCGGTGCTGGAAGATCGGCTACCTCCATGGCCGTCTCCTCCCCTCCGTTTGGTACGTTCTCTACTGAAGGTTTCTAAACTCCTGCTAGTTGTGCTACGGTGACTTCCACTGCTGGTTGTGCTACAGTGACTTTCACTGCTGGCTGTGCTTTGGAAACTCCTGCTTGTTGCGCTACGGGAACTTCTATTGGCTGCGTTATGGAAACATCTACTATTGGCTGAGATACAGCAAGTGCCACAGGTGCTGCTACCGGAAGTGCTTCAGTAGGGGTTGAAAAAGTCCCTCGGCTAACAGGTGCTGTTGTCTGAGCAAACCCTACGGCAAACCCAACTCCCGGTCGGACAGGAGAAGGCCTTACCCCGTGCTGCCATGGTGCTGCTACTGTGATTGCCTGCTGGGGTGCACCGGTCATCAATACTGGCCGCCTTGCCTGTCCAAACCCTGGAATGTGAGCCATGCGCAGACCTGCTGGCACCAAATAGGGAGTAACAGGAACTGTATTGCGCGAAAACAGCAAGGGGGTAGCCATGACAACCTGAACCTCCTCATCATCTTCTTCCTCTTCTTTGTCCCCTACACTATTCTCCTCCGAAGATGTCTCTTGACAACCGCTGTCTGTATCACCTCCCTTGTCCACCCGAGGCCTCTTCTGTCCTGCAGCGCCTTTTTGCCTCGTGGCTATATCCAAGTGCTTCCACCACATGATAGGGGGTTCCCTAGGAGCAAGTGGTCCTGGTTTTGCTTCCAACTCATCTTTTGGAATCATCCGTGTTGCCGCATCAAGAGACCAATGGCATAGTGAGGCATATAGAATGTTTTATGCTGGAGGATCATGAACTCATGCATATGCTCGGCCAACACAGACGCCCAATCGTACACCTTTCCGTTCATTATTCCATTCATCATAGACACTTGTGGAAATGAGAGATCGGATGCCCTAGATGATCCCGTAAGCCTGCTTTTGACCAAGTCCATCAGGCATCGCCATGGTCCTTCCTGAATGTCTGTTTTCTTTAAACCCCTCCCCTTTGATGTCGCAACCAATGCCACCTGCTCTGCTTCCGTCATATCTCCACATACTAGTCTAATAAAAAATAGCTTTATCTCCTTAGAAATTTTCTTTTGTTGGACCTTTTTGCCCTAAGGCCCTGGAATACCAAAGACTCGCGTGAAATCAGCTGCCTTGAATGAGATCACCAAGTCCTTGTCTAAATACTCAAATGTGCTCCTTTGTGAAGCTCTGCCATAGGTCTCAATCATGGCATGCAGGTACCCTTCATAGTCTCGAATGCAAAAAACAGGCATCCGAATAGCTCGTTCTACCTTTACTCTTCTGATGCTGGCTTTTATTGGATGCGTATCAGGGGATTCTTGCCACCATCTTCTGCAGTCTATTCCACTCAACCCCTCGAATAGTATAGTTTGTGGTGTGATTTCGGCTGCTGTAGGTGTCGGGGGTTTCCGCTTCTGCTTACTGCTGGTGCCTTCATTCTGATTTCCCGCATTAGACATGTTCATGCTCTCCCCAACTTCAGATTGTTCTAGTTGCTTTTTCCACTTTCGTTTGCCTGCAGACTCCATATTCCTGTAGGTCAATTATTATATTCTTCTTTCTCCAAGCGTATGGATCTGTACGACAATAATATTTTAATTCAATACGGTGGTATTTCCTGAAACACTCCAATGCCAACAAATAGATCCGTATGCCTGGCTCTTAAGTTTTGCAATATTCTCCAAAATTTCGTGTTGAATCATGTGTTGGCTCCAAAAATCCGTATTGTGACTACATGAAAGAATATGTACTGTGACTATATGAAAGAAGCCATACACTGCTTGCTAAAACCTGTGTGCTGGCCATTCCTTTAAAAATCCGTACATTGCATCCAAAATTGAAATTTCCTATGCTGCCTTCACTATGCATTTCCGTACTTGAAGTCCAAACTTCCTCCAAAATTCGTATGTCGTACGGTAATCAGATGTTATAAACCTGTGATGAATTCAGAAGACTGTACGGTGACTGGGACCCAACATCCGTACACTACCCTGCAAGCAATTCAAAATCTGTATGGTGCCTATCTGGGAAAAATCGTACGGCAGCTCTTAAAAACCGTACACTGCATTCTTTAGTATAAAATCCGTATGGTACATATAGAAATCCGTACACTGTTCAAAACCTTCAGAAAATCCGTACGGTAGCTGTTTAAAAAAAAAAAATCCGTACTGAGACTCCCAATTTCCGTATGGAAAATAACCTGTAAATGTTTTTCGCATAGATTAATTAAGTAATGCGCACGGATAATGAACACAAACAGCAACAACAGTACTTTATTCGCATATGCCTAGAGATTACATAACTGGTAATAAGATGATTTACAATGATTCTAGATGGGGTATAAATACTTCCCACCGAACCTTCCCGAAGGGGTCCGTCGGCTACATAACAATCCTAATCTACCCGTTGGCTACAAAATCTTTACCCGTCGGCCCATCGGCTACAAAATCTTTATTGACGACAACACATCGTCGGCAACACAATGTTTACCGATGACATCATCCCCCCCCCAAAAAAAAAGTCGTCTCCGGACGGCAATTACAAAATATTTGAGACAAATTGACAAACAAAATACATTAACTGACTAACAAGATAGATCTAGCTTGCACCAAACTAGTCTCCACCCCATGCTGCATTTGTAGCCTCGACTAAGACAATACTGTCTCCTTAATCAAGCTGACCTCTATAGCCACCTGTGTTGCCAACTCTGGGTACACTGAGCCAAGTGTTGCTATACTGCCTTCAACTGGATGATCAACTCTTCCCGAGCTCTCAATACATCCACCAAGACAATCTCACGTCCAACACCTACTCCAAGTGCCTCAAAGCGTAACATCCCTCTCGAAAGGCTTGCTCTGCTGATCTCTCCACCTCTGGCACACTATGCTTGTAGGAGCTCCAGGTCTCATCAACTAGTCACACTTCCTACGACTAATAACTGCAACAACTGGGGGTTTAGGGGGCAATGCCCCCAGCGGGGTCAAGAGGCATGGGGCTCGCAATACAGGGCGGGGTCGAGGGGCAGCGCCCCTCGCCGCCAAAACCAAATTAGCACTCCAAAACCCACACAATAATGCATGAACACACTGTTTTTGCAATATCCCACACTCTTTCTGGCAAGCGCTAATGTTTTCCCTTCCCTTAGGCATTATTCGTTACTCATTCCCAAACTGCTTCAATCTGTCATCTTTTTTTCTTTTTAAATTAAAAATTTAAAACCACTTGTTACCCTTCTTCTGTGTCTACCGGTGTACTGCAATCTTCTTCTCCCTCTCCAGAACAAAACAAAAGACTTCCCGTGGGTCTCCTTCTGCGGCAAAGGTGTCCGTGGACCCATGACCGCGGGACACTAAGTGTCCGTGGCGCGGGTAGTGTCTGTTAGTGGTGCCCGTAGGACACCCTGTCCGCGGGACACTTAGTGTTCGCGGTTAGAGCCCGCGGGATACTTAGTGTCCGTAGCCAGAGCCTGCGAGACAGGGGTCCGCGGGACCACTTTTACTCTCTTTTTTTTCTTCCTGGCGAAACTCTCTTCCCAGACACTTGCATGATCTTATTCGGCATCGGAACGTAATCATACACTTGAGTTATCCCCGTAGCCTATCTTTTCAAAGTGCATTGAACCATAGATTGAGCTTTGGAGCGCTTCTTCCCAATAATCAAAGAGACGCTTTTTCTAAAAACGGCTCCTTTTGAATCCGCCTCAGAAGAATCCCTTATATCCCTTCCTCGGATTCAAACCTTGGGCGACCGCTTCTTTGGATGCTTCTTTATGGAGTCCGGCACAACCAATGGACAATCCCTATTATTTTGATCAGTGGCCCATTGTGCCTGCAATCGCTTTTGCTTGAATTTGTTCAAATTATACAACCCTTTGCTTAGGCTTTCCATGCCACGTACCATGAATTCTGTCGGCTGCCATTCCTTGCCGTCAACTATATTCTTGATTTTAGAACCTTCACTCTGTATTGCTAAAGTTTTTATTGAGCTTGTTCTCTTTGTTTCCTGTGTAGACCATACAATGTGTTTTCTCTGCTGCCGGCACCCTTCTAATAGATCAGTGGTTCGTCATAACCTTTTCTTCCTGCGCAGTCGTACTGTGGGATCTTTCCTTTTTCTGGGTTCGTACTGTATGTTCTTCCCTTCAGCTTCAGCCGTAACCACCTTTCCTTCTTCCACTTCTCTGTATTCCTTCGGACATTCATTTTCCTCTTTTTCTCACCTTTGTCTATTCTTAAATAGCTTGGAAAGAGTTCGTAGTCCTCTATCTTGGTAAAGACCGTTGACCGAATCCAAATCGTCATCTATTGATCCACCTTCCAACCGCAGGACTCCCTACTGATTCGGTTCCATACGTTGCCTCCCTTCATCTTCCTCTTCGGAATTTGATGACCAAGCTTCTTCTCCCACCATCTGAGTGTGCAAATCAATGACAAATCGCGGCCTTTACTTTCTAGTGACAAGGTGTTCTTGCAGTCGTGTCTGACTCTGGCTTGAATAAGCCATCCGCGACCATGGATGGTGTCATATCCTTTTCTCTTCAACGGGATCACGACAAAGTCTAGTAGGAACGGTTGTGTGCCAATTGTTATCGGCTGTGCCATTAGAACGCCCTAGAGGTTTAATGCCGTGTTGGTCTGTTGTGAGCAACTAAAATGTAGGGGTCACAACGTCGGCTATCCTAGCTTTTTCCAGGTCTCCTCGGGTAAGACATTTACGCCAGAACCTCCGTCGACTATTGTGTCTGTGAGAACATGTCCGAGGATCCCCATCTCGACAACGACTGGATGCGGGCTGGATGCGAGGGCTAGCAACATTTGGTCTTCACCACCTGTAGCAATTTCCTTCCCTCTACCTTGTTCTCCTGGTATCCTTGGAGTTGGTGTGATATTTGTGAGAGCGGATCGGAGTTGGGGCATCGTAAGAAGAAAATCATTTATCTTGACAGGTATCTCCGTTTGCAAAATTTGCCGTACAGTGCTTTGTTCCGCAGCGTTCCTTGCCGAGGTGTCGGTGGTGTCTTTTAGCTGCGAGATGTCCGCCTGCAATGCCTTTTCAATCTTTGCCCTTGCTTCCGCAAATTTCCTCTTTTCTTTCGTCGGGTCCGAGTACTCTTTTGCTTGCCTCCGCATAATTGCCAGAACCTCTTCTGCATCTGTCCCAACAGTGATCAAGTTTACTCCAGATTTTGGGCATTTTGCATCTTCATGGTCGCCGGGTCCTCAGCACCTGCATAACAATTTTGGCGTGGTTGCTGTTGTGCACTCATGGGCAAAGTGATCTCACAACTTACAGGCTCGACATTGAACAATCGGCCATCCGTTCGCATCATACTGAATTCGACTCCTCCCGCCATTATTATTGTTATGGTTTACATTGTTGTTATTTTGCCCGCATCTATTATTCCTGTATCCTCCAGACATGGCACCCTCCGTGCTTGTATTCCCACTCCCTCCAGACGTGGAAGCCTCCTATGCCAGGAACACCTGTTGAGGGCCTTTGGTTTTCATGTTGAAGGGGCATTATTTTGTGGAATGTCCCATTATCTGACTAATATCGCAGAACTGGTTCTTTGGACAGGAGCCCTTTATGTGACCTTCTACCTTACATTCCGTATACCATAATTCGCTTTGTTTCTTTTTGCATGTTCTTGAATTCTTTCATCATTCGAATCATGTCCTTCTGAAGGGCTCGGACCTTCTTGCTACTGTTTTCCTCATCTCTACTTTCTTCTTCCAAGGGTGCATCGGCGTCCGACTCAGAGGAGCTACTCTTCTTCTTCTTCTTTTTCATCTTTTGCTCACTCTCTAGGTTCAGTGCCCGGTTGTACGCTTCAGTGTATGACGATGGCGGCACGATCTTCATTTTCTTTCGCAATTTCGAGTGTAGGCTTTCAATGAACCATCTTTTTTGTAATCCATTAGTTGGCTTATTCTCCATTTTATTGATCAAGTCCTTCAACTTCTTGGCATAGACTCAGACTATTTCATTTTTTCCCTGTCTTGTATATTTCTGCTACAATTTCGTTGTCATCCCGGAGTAGTTGAAATTCCACCGTAAACTCCTTAAGTTCATCACAAGTGGTTAGGTTTTGGGGATCTGCATCGACAAACCAATCGATTGCAACACCCCGTAGGGTGGTTGGAAACTGCCGAACCCATTCGTTTGTGTCGGTTATGCCATTTGCCCTCCAAATTGTCTCGCATGTCTTACAGTGTCGGATTGGATCGGCCGTACCATCACCATCGAATTTCGGCAACTTTTCCTTTGGTCTTGCCATCACTACTGGATTTTGTAAACAGGCGTTGCTCGGTCCTGCAACACGGGCACTGTTCACTCCCACACTGTGGCTTTGCATTCCCACATCGGCGGTTTGCACTCCTACACTGGCGGTCTGCTCTCCCACACCGGCGGTCTGCTCTCCCACACCGGCGGTCTGCTCTCCCACACGAGCGGTTTGCTCTCCCACTCCGGCGGTCTGTTCTCCCACACCGGCGGCTTTCTCTCCCACACCGACGGTCTCAACAGCTGCGAAGCTTGGTGAAGAAGGATCTTCTGAAGTTTTCCCGTGCAGAAGTGTATCTCGGACTAAGAGTTCACTCCACGCTCATGCTCCCTCGACACTCCGAGCCGTGCGAGTCGATGCTCTTCCGTCTGGATTCTCTTCCCTCGGCGAACACAAATTCAAAAACTCCTCCCGTGCTTCTTCCACCAATTCCACCCGCTGTCGAGTCTCCTTCAACAATTCTTCCGCACTCCTGTTTCCATCGGCAATCTTCTGGAATCTCGTTCGGCACTCTGCTTAGCTGTGCTTGAATTAAATTACCTTGAGTTGTGCGAATTTCATCTTTGTCCTTCACCTTGTTCTTATTTTTATTCAGCTGATTCAGCATTAGTCTTCATTCCAGCCCTTGTTCCAGGTCCATTGGGCAACGACGCCAAATGTTTACCGCATAGATCAATTGATTAATGCACACAAACAATAGATGGAAATAGTAAAACTTTTTCCTTTATTCGCATATACCAAAACATTACATTATGCTTGATTATATCTGATGATGACAATGCTTCCTGAAGGGGGTATAAATACTCACCGAAGGGCCTTTCGGAAGGTTCTTGAAGGAACCCGTCGGGCACAAGTCGTCTACATAACAAATAATATATACTATCCTACCCATTGGCTCATTACAATTATTTACCGACTACAAATCGCCCATGAATTGGCAAATTTGAAAAAACCCTTTAAATTTAGAGATTTTAACAATTTAAAACTTATTTTATGCACCATTTATTGAATATAGCTTAAATACACTATAACATCATCAAATAGAAGTTAAAACTTAACATACATACACATGGAAGTTTGGAACATAAAATCCATCACATATGTAACTCTGTTATGTAAAATGTAAATTGTAGGCTAGCTGAAGTAAATAGAAATCAAATGATCATAATGATTCAAATCATAGAATGTATGTAAGATGAAGATCCATAAGACATCAAATCATAAATGTATGTAAGAATCTAAAGTTTGAAACGTATGTCAAGGCTCCAACTCAAGCCTCATCATCATCCTCAACATCATCCTCAAGCTCGGCTGCAGCCTCAGCCTCAGCTTCTGAGTATCCAGTCTGCCTACTAGAAAGGCGTCTAATGTAGGTCTTAGAGGACCGTCGAGCCATATCCCCTGCATGTAAGATGGGCTCACAAACATCACTAGGGTTTGTGTCTGTGTGTGCGCATGTGCATCTACCAGTGCTTGAACATACTCTAGCTGCCTCAGCCTCTATATCCACCTGGTCAACCCACGCACAGTCTTCCTTAGTGAAGACTGGATCCACAACCTCTGTGAGCCACTCTGATTCTGGATCAATCTCCTCTAGAATTATCGGAGAGGAGTCAAGGCCCAAAATCTGTCTGATCCTAAGACAAAGGTTGTAATGAACAAAGACAAGATCATTCAACCTCTGCATTGTTAACCTATTTTTCCTCTTCGAGTGGATGTGTTTGAACATGGACCAACTGTGCTCACATCCAGAAGTGCTGCTTGGTTGACTCAGAATACGGATGGCAATTTTTTGAAGTTTTGGCGTTGTGGCCCCAAACATTTGCCACCATCTATCTGAAATAAGGGAAAATAAAAATAATTAGTCTTATTTACAACTTACAACTCTAAAATTACATAATCAACAATTAAAATTTAAAATGCACAACTTATAAGTCTATAAGTCATAAACTTTAAGTTTAGAATCTAGATTCATGAACATTGAATATATTATTTAATTTTTACTTGGCTGTATTGTTGCCTGAGCATCTATGGCCATCCTGCTAGAGAAAAGTGGCCCTTCTTTATTATTGAACTTGTCGAGCTCAATAATTGCAGCAGTGCTATCCTCATCACTACTCAACCTCTGGATCACTGTATGTAAGCGAGTGAGAACCTCCTCATCTGCCTTGAAGTCAGGACGAAAATGAAATGCCGGATTCAAAGAGTAAGCTGCTACATGGATGGGTCGGTGGAGTTGATTCTGCCATCTTCTATCAATGATATACCAAATAGAGGCATACTTCTACTACACTCCTGCATATTGGATGGCCTCTTTGGCCCTATCCATGCCCTCATATATGTAGCCCATAGAGGGCTTCTCCCTATCAACAGTTCGTAGGAGAGATACAAGGGGCTCAGTGACCTACATATAAAGTAAAACAAAAATTTGAGTCAAAACTTAAATATAAAATAATATAATTAAAGTAAAACTAAATCATTAAACAATTAGCATAGTAAACTGTAAAATACTAAATGTTAAATGGCAATAAATTTACCTTAAGGATTTCTCTAGCATGTTTCCAAAAACCATCATCAAATATGCAATCCACCACATCTATCCCTGCTGTGGTCGCAACATAGGAAGATGAAATCCACTCTCATCCAACAAACATGCTCCTCAAATCGTCCCTTGATGTCAACAAGGACTGCAGGGTGATGAAATTCGAGGCAAACCTCGTGATGCCTGGACAAGCTAACTCCTTGCCTCCTGTGTACTTCCTCATTGTGCTAAGGACAAATGAATGATTATAAATAAACTTGCATATGTTTTTTGCCCTTTCCACACATGACTTGACCCACTTAAGTTTGCCAATTTCCTCCAACATGAGGTCAATGCAGTGTGCCGCACAAGGGGACCAAAGTATGGTGGGGTGCCTCTCCATCAAAAGTTTATCTACAACAATTTTAAGTTAATTAGAAATTCAAATTTCAAACATGTTAGAACTTAGGAAACTTGGAATTAGAAAAAGTTCAAAATTCAAATAAATTTATTTTCAAAACTTGAAAAGTTAAAAGTTTGCCTGCAACAACATAACTTGTTGCATTATCCATCATCACTTGCACCACATGTTGTTCCCCCACCTCTGCTATGACTTCTTTAATAACCTCACATAAGTATGTGGTGTTTTTTATATGAGCGGAAGCATCAATGGATTTGAGAAACATGGTAGATCCTACAAGTAACAAAACAACGAATTATAATGTTAAATGGATCATCAACAAATCAGCAATCAACAAATCAAAATTCGAAATAGTCAATCACGATTCAAAATTATGTATGTAGGAAAGTAGAATGATCAATTACCTCCACAGGATACAAGAAAATTGAGGAGTGTTCTTCCCCTCTTATCTGTCCAACCATCAGTCATGATGGTGCAACCTTTTTCGATCCACTCCTTTCGGTTCTCCTCAAGCTCAACCCTCATATCCTTTACCATTTCATCCAAGAGGTATCCACTCAACTCAGCCTCAGTTGGGGCTTTAAACCCCGGACCACAAATAACAACTACATCTATCATGTTCTTGAGCCCTGTCACAAATAGATAATGATATTGATTAGAAATTTAGATGTCAAAAAACTCAAATCATAAAACAAGTAGATATAATTAAAGTTTTACTTTTACTTTTAAGTTTAATTTTATAGAAAACAAAGAAAAAAGAATCAATTACAATAAATGGAATGTTGCAAAAGTTCCAAAATTTTCAAATCTCTTTTCTGGCAGCATCATGAATCTCCTTGTTCAAACCCATGCTTTCAAGCGTGGGTTGGGAGCCAGGAGTAGTGCGGGGCACAAAGTAACTATCCATTCTGTTTTTCTGCACTCTAGGCCGCAATAGATTGGTGTTGGACTTTGTCTCAGTATAAGACTGACTAGCACTAGCACTCGCATGAGCACTAAAACTAGGACGAAAAGGAGGCCTAGAAGAACCCTCCAACACAACCTACGGATGCAGAAGCTGATGCAGATGTAGATGCGGCTGCAAGAACATGGGAGCCAATACCCCTTAACCCTTCAAGTTCCATTTTCTTATTCAATTTGTCTTCTTCAATTTTTTCTAATGCCACTAAACAAGTGCCAGTTTGTTGAGTGCAAATTGTAACATCATGTCTAGGTATAGCAGCAATGTGGTATTTCAATCTATAAATACCTATAGAATTTATTTTTCCTTTACAAAATATACATTTTGTTTGAAATTTGGTTCTTCCAGGAAACTCTTTGTTATATTTCCAAAATTCATCTTTTTTATCCATTGTGGAAAATGAAAGCAAAGGGCTGCTGCAATAAAAAAAAATCATGTAAAATATCAAAGTTTAAAACTAATAAACAAAAGCTACAAAATAACAAACCCTAGTTTGCAATTTAGTAAAACTAAAAAACATTCAAGATTTGCAAATAAAAACTAAAAAAGTTTAACAAAAAATGCATAATACACTAACATGCAAAAAATAAATCAGCACTTACTTCTTGCAAATGAGTTGAGGAGTGTTGATATTGACTCTTTCATCCTCTCAATGCAATTTATAGTCTCCGCAGATGGACTTCTGATCTCTTTGGTGCTCTTCTTTCTTGCTGGTTGGAAACCTATGGTTTTTCTTTTCTCTTCTTCTTTCTCACTCTTCCTCTCTTCTACTCATGCTTAACAATTAGAAGGCCCTTTAGGGTTATAACAAAGAGGAAAGGCAAAAAAGAAATGAAATAAAATATGTATATTTTTTAAAAATTTCATTGCAACCTTTTGGCTGCCGCGGCCGATGCATGATGGAGATTCATGCAATTTTTGGCATGAATTGTCCAAATTGGCGATTCAGGCGATTCATGCCAAAAAATCGTTGCCAGCGATTCATGATGCCAAAAAAATCAAGGAGGATGAATCTTATCGTGATTCATGCGATTTTATGGCGATTTTCGGAACTATGATTCTAATGAATTCTATTTTTACACTTAGTATATGATACTTTACATCCATCTAATATTTATTGTTAAACTCTGCTCACTTCAGATACATTAACAAAGTATTCATATGATATTTTACATCCATCTAAAATTTATTCCTAAACTCTGTCAACTTCAGATACATTAACGAAGTATTCTTCATGGTGGCTGTGAATGTGTTTCTGCACACTAGGTCTGAGACAAGAAAGCCAGTTCTCCAATATGCATAAGCATAATTACCCCACTGTAAAACAAAACAAGCAACTTACCCATCGCCCATAAGCATAATTTCCTGCTTTACAACAAACCAACCATGTCTAGGGATTTAAGACCTGTAGATATATATTTTTGTTTACTGATATTTGTTTGTTCATTACCTCTGACAAGCTTGCCATTTCCCTTGATTCCACAGATTATGTTTTGGGCAATAACAATTCTCACAACTCGAATATGTGACTATGTGATGCAAAAGCAACACTTGATGGCCCATTTGAATGTGAATTTATTCAGGAGAATTCCCTATTCTTCCAAAACTTTTTGGTATTGGAAGGGGACAGTTTGTCGTGTCCCCAATATGATTTTAGAACTTGAAATGGCATATGCCACATTGACAACTTAGTGTTTGGAATGGTGATGTCAAAGGCTATTAGAAACTTAAAACACGTGCAAGTTTACATTTTTTGGTGCATAATCAAGGACATTTAATGTCATTTGATTTGAAAAATCCATAATATCTCTGGAATACACTTTCATGCTTGTGAGAGGTCAATTATGAGTTATAGAATGACTTAGCCGCTAGCACCTTTTGGTACTAAGGTCTAATGATAACCTTGGACAACCTGATAATTTGATGTAGCTGTTTTTGTTTTGATATGTATAGCCCTATGAACTTACGTAGATTATTATTTTTCACTCAGGCATTGTAATTCAAAGTGAGATTAAATAACAAATTGTGTTTTAATGAAATTTAATGTTAACTATATTCAAGTGCTAAAAGCAGAAATCCGAAATAATTTGATTCTTATTTGATTCTTTTGGGGTCAACAAATAAAATTTGTCGCTAAGCTCTTGCATGTTAATATCACCATATATATACTGTATGGTTAGAAATTGAATGGAATTCACTCACAAAGATGCTGAAATTGAAAATGAATGTGTTCCCTAAATAGACTTTTGGTGCAGACTTTCTTAAGTCCTCCACTGATCTATTATGCTTTCTGGACTGTTGGAATAATGACAAATGTAAGTGTTAATGGGTTAGTTCAATCAGGATTAAATATTATTGAAATTGAAAATATGTTTTTGTAATATATTATCATAATTTTTCAATATATTATATTATTATTATGAGTATAATTTATATTAGAATGTAATATATATATATATGTATATATATATATATATATATATATATATATATGTATATATATATATATATATATATATGTATATATATATATATATTACTAAAATATTATATCAAATATTATACCATAATAATAAATAATAACAAATCATAGAAATAATGATTGAGTAAAGTATGGTTTAAGCATACGACTGTATTGGTTAAATTATTTATTTGCATAAAATAAACATTAATACTGGGAACCATGTTTCTGATGGCCCATCGTGGACGTGACTCCCCGTTGGGATATATAATTCCAATGAAACTCTGCGTTAAACCAACAACGAACACATATTTTCTCCTTCAGTCTTCAGCCTTGAAATCAAAGGTTCTCTCCAGGATATTATATCATTGCTGACAGTCATTTTGAATTCAAATTACTCAGTATAAGTAATTTATACAATCTGTGCAGTATATATATATTGGTATTGCAGTACACCAATAGTCTCTGAATTTGTTACTTCATTCCTTTTAAACTCCAGTGGTGAAAATATTTACTTCAGTTGCATTCTTTCTGTACCTTGCTTGATAAAGATTCATATATATTCTGATAGATATATAAGGATTTGAGACCAGCATAAACAAGTTCATTCTACTTGTAATTAAGTCTGATATTTAACATGGTATCAGAGCAGGTCTAAGAGACGATGGTGATCAGACTTTACTATCTAGTGCACTCAAATATTGTTAAATTCCATATCCATCAATATGGTAAACGGTATGAGACTAGAGGACAGACTCGAAAGTGACTCAAATTTTGCAGGATGGAAATTGCGAATGAAGTTAACCTTGAAAGGGAACGGTTTAAACCAATTCATTGAAAAATCTGAACAGCCACCCAAAGGAAGTGATGAATTGGATAAATGAGAAAATAACACTAGAGCCATGAAAGTAGTTGTGGATGGTGTTAAAGACTATTTACTTCCCATCATCATAGAGCTAGACACGACATATGAAATGTACAAAGCTCCTGAAGAGTTGTTTGAGATTAACAATACCATAAGGATTATCACATTAAGAGACAAACTCTCCAACATCAAGATGAATAAAGGAGAGACCATTTCTTCATATTTTATGAGAATAAGGAAGCTAAGAAATCAACTATCTACAATAGGTCATATCTGTGATGGCAAGTAATTAACCGTAATGGCTCTCAAAGGACTCCCAAGATCATGGGACACTTTTAGGCAAGGTGTATGCCCTCGATCCAAGTTTCCTAAACTTGATAGACTCAAAGCTGATTGCATACAAGAAGATTGTATGTTAACATCTTGAGGCATTGGTACCACTTCCACAAAAGATGTTCAAGTTCTTCCAACTCAAGTAAATAAAAGAAAGAAGAAACAAAAATTCGAAGGAAAAGGAAACAATAGACTACTCTGAAATGCAATGCTTTAGATGTGATAAGTATGGTCATCCAACATCTAAATGTCCTGATAGACTCAAGCAACAAGCTTCCTTTGCCAAAGTTAGCAACTCTAATGAAAATTCAGAAAATAATGCTTCTATTCAGCTCTATCTAGTGAAGTATCAAACAGATAAAATGCACGGGTGATGGATAGTGGAGCTTTATTGGGTTCAAAGAACAATTAGATTCAATTGAGGAAGACTATGTTGATGATGTAACCATTGGAGACTACACCAGCAACCCAGTAAAAGGCATTGTGTAAGAACCCCAACTAGTTCTAACTCTAACAAACCATCAACTACTTTACTTTTAGATGTTTGATATTTCGTCAAACACTTTGCAAGCATACTCTGATAGTTTCAAGTGTTGTTTCTAGGGGTTTTGGATTTTCTAACAAGGAAATGATATGAAAGCATCAATTGCAACTAATGTTCGAGCTCTGAAAATTAGAATCAATGGAAATTCAGTATGTATCAATTCTGAAGGCTGCATGAAAACTAACTCTGTTTATTACAAATGATGACGAGACTGGAAAATTCTCAGCTCTTGATACAAGTTGCAACAAACCTTCAATTTCCCCTTTGAGATACATCCAGTTCACCAATTCCTAGGCGGCTATTGGCAAGACCATGATGCTGAAAAATTAAATGTACTGACTGACCTGTAATGTTGTTCTGATATGAGCAGATATGGATGTCCAGATAGATGTATAGGCAGTGACCAACATAGAGATATCCAATGCCTTTGATCAGATGTACATGTGAGCCCAAAATTAATAATGTCTTGGCATCCAAGACCGCAGGAGAAATGATATCCAACAGCAGAAATCTCCAAGCATGAGATCGCTGAAGCTTTATGCAAAAGGTAACAACACCCAGCCAGGTCTTTGGCACCTAGAATTTAAATATTTAAACAACAGCAGTGAATTCTCTTGATTCTAAACAATTTCTGGCAGCACTAATCTCTCCTTCCAAAGCAACAGGAAAATCAGACATGGAAGACAGATCAATTAGAATAATTCTCAGGCTTAACCACAATATCTCAGCTGTGGAAAGCACAATCAGCTTCAACAATTGTGCCCGCTAAATTCAGATTGCAACAAACCAATCCACTTTACCTCAGTAGTGGTAATGGAGACAACACTAGCAAATTCTCTCCTCAAGCCACAGTAAGCATAGTATGAGGAGGAAATCGATTTCAGACTTCAAAATCAAACCCTTATACCTCAACAAGGGCACAAAATCAGGAACCTCAGAAAAGCCACAAAGGCAACAAAAGCAAATAAATAATCAAGCATGCTTTTTTCAACAAATGGGCTTGTATTTATAACCTCCAGATTCCCTTTTGTTGCCAAAATGTAACTTCACTCTAAAAGCTTCACCACACAACATTAATTAGAAGTTAATCAGACCTCAGAAAAGCCACAAAGGCAACAAAAACAAATAAATAATCAAGCATATTTTTTTCAACAAATGGGTTTGTATTTATAACCTCTAGATTCCCTTTTGTTGCCAAAATGTAACTTCGCTCTAAAAGCTTCACCACACAACATTAATTAGAAGCTAATCAGACCTCAGAAAAGCCACAAAGGCAACAAAAGCAAATAAATAATCAAGCATGCTTTTTTCAACAAATGGGCTTGTATTTATAACCTCTAGATTCCCTTTTGTTGCCAAAATGTAACTTCACTCTAAAAGCTTCACCACACAACATTAATTAGAAGCTAATCAGTGTTTCGAGTCTCTGTGAGTCTGAGGTAGAGGTGGACTTTCTGAGGCAATTGGCCTCTAGACTTGGACTCGGCCAAGTCCTAGTAGAGTCCACATGGACTCGCCGAGTCCAAAGACTCTCCAGACTCGCCAAGTCTCGAGCCCAGGACTCTTGCTGGCAACAAAGGTCATAAAGTGCAAAAAATAAAATAAACAAACACTTAAGTTGGAATTTTTCGGTTGTTATAACAGATATTTGACCTAAAAAGGTCATTCCACCATTTACTTATGCTTGTGATAGAGAGGAAAGAGCTATAAAAGAGTATTGGGGTTTTGAGAGAGAAATTAGCAAACCAGTTGGCTCTCCCGTATCGACTACTGATGGTTTGTGCAACTTTATAGCTTGCACTTAAGCATTGAGAGTAGCTTAAGGAAGCATTTGGAGGAGGCTTCTACATACTTACTTGCATTTCCATTGTTTGACTTTGTGCAAATTTGAAGAGGTAAGAAGGAAGTTTCATTTTTTTTTGTTGTTTTGTAATATGTTTTACATTCATATTTTTTACTTTCCATTTTGTTTACATTTGTTTTAGTCTCTACTTCTAGTATCTACTATTTAGAATCTAGATTTATTCTAATTTATCTTGATGACAAATATACTAAGAAAGCCCTAAAGTTTAAAAATTTGATTTGATGCTAACTTTTTTCTATTTATAATATATTCATATTGCAGCAGCAAACACATTGACATCATGCTTCAGGATGAGCCTTATGGAAGTGGAACTAGGCCTGCATTTAACACTAATGCAAACCCAATTGCAATAGCAAGGGATAGGACTTAGAAACATGCCATTCCGGGCCACAAAAAGGGAGTTGTTACATGTTGGCATTGTGGTGTAGTATATAACGAGGGTGGCATAAATAGATTGAAGTATCACTTAGCACACATAACTAGGCGTAATGCTAAAAAATGCAAAGATGCACCCCAAGATGTAATGCGAGACATGCAAACCTTCTAGAGGATAAAATGGAGAAAAAAGAATTGAAAAGAAGCAACAAGAAGAAATGGCACAACTAGCTCAACAGGGATCTTCTAGTTTTCATTCTCCATTATCCCCTACTCCACCTACGGATGCTACTGCTTCTATGAGTGTGACCATTGGGCCTCGCATTCGTAAGCAAAGATCGACACTTGATTCCATGTTTGTTCCACGCACGATTCCAAGTGCACAACCATCGCTCAAGAGCATGGGTTTGAACAAGGAGAAGCATAATTATGCAAAAGTGGCACTTGGAGACTTTTTCATCTACAACAACATTTCATTCAATGCAACAAAGTACTTATTTATTTAAATTTTAATTTATGTCTTCTCTTGCTTTCATAATATGCTTATTTTGTTTATTTTAATTTGTATTTTGTTTTCAAATTTATTTAAAAAATAGTAATACTAATTTGTTTAACTTAAAATTCATTTAGCTTGTTTTAAGTCCCCTTATTGGCAAATTGCAATTGATGTTGTTACTGTTTGTGATCTGAGGTTCAAAGCCCCTAGTGTTGACGAGCTAGGAGGCCCTATTTTGACCCAAAGGGTGGTAGTGGCCTACTTAATCCAGCATACCAATTCAGCCCACATTTCAAGGCTAATGATGAGGTGTGGAGTGGCCTCTATGATGTTGTAGAGAGAATGTCACCTGATTCAAGAGTTGGAACAATTGTAGTCCGTGAGATTGAGTTGTTTAAGAAAGGTCAAGGGGACTTATTTGCATGGGAGTTGTGCAAGAAAATAGGACAAAATTGATGCTTGGTAAAAATCTTTGATTCTACATCCTAATTTCTAATTCTATTACCATTTTAATTTGATAAAGTCAAAGTTATTGAATTTATTTAAAATTTTCTTGTTTCAGATGCATGGTGGGAGATGTTTGGCACTAAGGTGCCAAATTTACAGAGGATTCGATTTGCATCTTGAGCCAGCCATCTAGTGCATCAGGATGCGAACGTAATTGGAGTCTATTTGAGTATATAAACTCGAAGAAGCACAATAGGTTGGTAGTGAAAAAATTGAATGATCTTGTCTTTGTTCACTACAACCTTCGCCTTCGCCATAGATAGATCCTGGGCACCGATCCATCACCGATTGTATTAGAGAATGTTGATCCACATGTAGAGTGGAACACAGAGATTGTTGATCCTATTTTCAGTGATAAAGACGTGGAGTGGGTTGATCAGGTGGATCGGGGGGCTAAGGTAGTAGCGATGACAATCGAGGAGGCTAGAGCACGAGGAGACAAAGTGCAGGACCCTGAGGCTAGGAGTGATGGATCCGAGTCTAATGATGAGGATTATGTGGGTGAGGATGAGGATGAGGATGAGGTTCAACCTCAAACACAGGGAGAGAGCATGGCTCTATGGTCTTCCATGACTTATCTTAGGCGTACTCGTAGGAGGACATAGGCTACTATGAGCAATAGTCTTCTTCTGTTCTACACTCTAGTTATTCTACTGTTCTACACCCTAGTTATTTTGATATATGTTTTGAAATTTTGATACCATGGATTTCGTAATCTATGAAAGTTGTAGACATTTAATACTGCAGTTATACTATGTTTATTACTTTAAGTTAATATTGTGTTATTCAGTTTTTTTCCTTTAGAAATTTGCTTTTATACTTATGTAATCTATGCAAAATTGTGTATGTGTATTAACTTTTAAGTAGCTTCTATTTATCTCAATTATTGTGGATTTGATGTTAATTGACTAAAAGATGCAAGAAAAAATCTTAAAATCTTTAAAAATCTTTGAATTTCATGGGTTTTTCAATTTTTCGAGTCCTTGTTGAGTCTGGTTGCCGAGTCCGAGTCTGAGTCGAATTTTGACTTTTCGAGTCAGAGGCGAGTCTGAGTCCCGTAACTATGAGAAGCTTCCCCTAGATTCTTTCACTTGACTTGGTTTAACTAATTAATAAATGGCTCTTTCCAAAGATAACTCAACCTTCAACTTTAAGTGAAATTATAAAGTTAAATTATAACTTTATAATAAGCCATTTAATTATTTAATAATAATTTGACCACTAAAATTATAATAACTCCCAAAATACACATCATTTAAATATGTTGTCTGAAATAAGAGTCATACTAATTATTTTTCCATGTGACCAAATGCACTTTCTAAAAATAGAAGGGGTCCATCTCAATCAACAACAACTTACTGCAAAAGTACACAACACAGCCCAAACGAAGTCCAATCTGAGCCAAACGAAGACCAACCTGTAGCTTATTGAATTGTGGAGAAGATAAAACCCTCCCAAGCCAAGCCACTGCCTCAGAAGACCCTCTATCCACAATAATTAGCCTACGAGGATCACAACAATAGGCTAATCTTTGAAACTTTGATATTGACAAAAATGGGGACATTACACATTGGGACATGTACTATCAATCTTAAATCAGGAATTTCTTTTGAACTCACTAAAGTACTATATGTACCAGGCATAAAGAGAAATTTGGTCTCTATATCAACACTTGAAGATAAAGGATACAAGGTCACTTTCATGGAAGGAAAAGTCTTAGCTTGGCCTAATAATACAAATAAAAAAAATGCTCACAAAATCGGTTCTAGACATGGATGCCTATACAAACTAAACTCATGCTCTGCTGCAACACTAATTCATGATTCTATCAAAGAAAATGAAATCCGGCATTGGAGACTAGGACATTTTCATTTCTGAGGATTACTATCTTTATAGAAAATGATAATAGGATTACCTAGACTCAAATCTAACCATGAAGGAACCCGTAAAGGTTGTGCTTTAGGGAAGAACATTAAAAACCACTTTTCATAACAATGAGAGCAAAACCATAGATGTATTAGAACTTGTTTACTATGACATATGTGGGCCAATGTTTGTTCCTCCCTTAAGAGGATTCTTATACTACATCATCTTTGGTGATGACCTCTCGAGAAAAATATGGATTTACTTCCTAAAATGTAAAGAGTTTGAAGAGATTTTGACAAAGTTTAAAGAGTTCAAAGCACTTGTAGAGAACATATTAGGAAAGAAAATTAAAATTTTAAGAACCGATAATAGTAAGGAATATACTTCAAAGATCCTTCTTAATTATTGCAAAAGTGTTGGGATCAGGAGGGAGTTTTCAGCTCCTTACAATCCCCAACATAATGGGGTAGTAGAAAGAAAGAATAGAACCATAGTCGAAGATGCTAAAGCCATGCTGCATGATTAAAGCCTAGAAACTTACCTCTGGGGTGAAGCCTCTAATGCTGGTGTTTTTATTCATAATAGATGTCCATACTCACATCTTGAACATAAAACCCCTGAAGAAGCATTTTCTAGAAAGAAACCTAATCTCAGTCATCTAAGAATATTTGGGTGCCCTGTTTATATTCACATTCCTAAAAAGAAAAGAACTAAACTAGAACCTTCAGGAAAAAGGAATTTTCGTAGTATATAGTGAAACTTCTAAAACATATTGTATATACATCCCAAGACAAAGAAACATTGAATTGAGTCGAGATGTAATAAGTGATGAAGATGTTGCTTACAAGAGATCGAAAGTTAAAAATGAAACAAATAATGTAGAAACCCTAGAAGAATCAATTCCTGAAATTCAGAGGGAGATTAAAATAAAAATAGATAACTCTCTAGAACCTATGGATATGACATATATATCTAAAGAAAATAAGAAGAGACCTCTATGGGCCATAAAGATAATTGAAGAATCTAAGAGTATTGCAGCTCCTCTTGGAGCTATAAGAGAAATAAAAAGACCTAATATATTCTCTAGCTATATTGCACTCATGAGTGAACTCTCAAATTCAGAACCCTCTAATGTGGAAGAAGCCATGAAACAACAAACCTGGAAATATGCCATGATAGAGGAATATAACTTCGTCCTTAAGAACAACATTTGAAGAAACCTATGCTCCAGTTGCAAGATATACCTTTGTTAGAACCGTAGTAGCTATTGTTGCCTCTAAAGGATGGAAAATTCATCAAATGGATGTCAAGACTACCTTTTTGAATGGAGTAATAGAACAAGTTTACCTTGAGCAACCTGAAGGATTTGTGGTACATAATAAGCGATCACATGTATGTAAATTAAAGAAGGCATTGTATGGGCTAAAACAAGCTCCTCGAGCTTGGTATTAGTGAATAGATCATCACTTAACCAAACTTGGTTTCTCTAAAAATGATGCATATCTTAACCTGTATTTCAAAATACAGCAAGGGGATATGTTAATTGTGGTACTATAAGTGAATGAGCTATTGATTACAGGAGAAGATCACCTAATTGCCAAGTGTAAACAAGATCTAACGTCTGAATTCGATATGAAGGATCTGGGATTAACACTATATTCAAGGACTAGAAGTATGGCAACATGCTACCAATATCATTCTAAATCAAGGGAAGTATACACTGGATATAGTAAAATGATTTGGAATGATGCAAAGCAAACCTATGAAGACTTATTGGAACAAATTTACAAAAACTAAAAGAAGCAACTAAAGACTCTGAGAATGCTGATCATACTTTCTATCGACAAATCATTGGGTCCTTAATTTATTTAGTGAATACAAGACTTGATATTTGTTATGCTATAAATGTAGTGAGTCAGTTCATGTGTAAACCCAAATAAGTTCATTTAATAGCAGTGAAACACATTGTCAGATATCTTCATGAAACAGTTGAATATGGCTTAAGATACACAAATGTTGAACTAAGTCTAAGTGGTTATACGGACTTTGATTGGATAGGAAATGCTTTAGATCAGAAGAGTACATCAAGACGTTTTACCTTGGGATTAATAATGGTATCATGGTTCAATAGAAAACAATCTTTAGTAGCTCAAAGTTCGCTGAAGCAGAATATATAGTAGCATCCATGGGAGCTTGAGAAGCTGTATGGTTGAGGATGCTTCTAGTTGGTTTGTTTGGAAAGTCACTAGCACTGACAACTATCTACTGTGATAACTAGAGTTGCGTCAAACTCTCCTTGAATCTAGTATTTCATAATAGGTGAAAACACATTGAGATACCATATCACTATATACGAGACATGGTTGAGAAGAATGTGGTCAAGTTGAAATATATTAGTATAGAGAATCAAATTGCAAACATTTTTACAAAACCACTTGCTAAAACAAAGGTGGAACACTTTTGTAGGAAACTTGGTATGATTGTAATTTTTGAGAGAGTGTCTCAAAATAATTGATTATTGTACATTATATATTATAAATGGTATGAGTTTATGAAACTTGTGTACATAAGAAAGTGACGACTTTCAAATGATCTTTTGTATTTGCAGAAGTTATTGGAAGGTGACAGCCTTATTGTTAGAAAGTAAAGTCCACTAAGATAACTGAGAGGGGGAGGGTGTGAATCAGTTATCCAACTATTAAAACATTTACCAACCTTATTAATCCTTAACCATGTGAACAATATAATCAGCAACCATAAGAATATACACATACGCAATAACTCTAGATATGTTAACTAGGGAAACCCTTGATCAGAGGGAACACCTCGATGGGGTGGTACCCACAAAATGATGTACTAATATAAAAGTTCCTTGTAAGAGGATGGACTCTATTAGGAGCCAATGAAATACATGCAATATATATCAGTTACTGTTAGGAGAATTTGAATCCCTGTTAAGAGATCCAACCCTGTTAGGAGTTGTGCCAACCCTGCTAAGAGTTGTAGAAGGCTGATGGACCCACTGTCCAAATAGCTTCAAGGGAAAGATCACCGAACTTACTGTCCAATTGATCTCTGTATTATTCCTTGCAGAATAATAGAAATGAAATAACTTGAACTCCTTTGTCCTCTCAACCAAACCAAAACCTTTTCTAATTTTAATACCAGATTACCAACTTCGCATCCAAATAATCCCTTGGATTGCTTACACACATTTACAAACTTCGCATATCACTTGCACAATTTGCACTTCATGCATCAATCACATTCTTCACAACAAGGAAAATAACCTTCCTTTATACCATATTCTCAAAATAATTCCTTGAGGCTTTCCCAATTAAATATAACAGGACCTCATTAAGATATTACAATTATTTTACAATTACACAACACTGTCGGCTCACAGTCTTCACAACTTCTCACACATGCGACTTTTGACCTTGCACACTCACTGATGTCATCATCAAGCTGCCTATTGTCACTGTCTAACTTTGCTCATCACGATTCTATCCCTGTTGAGAGATACAATCCAAACATTAGAAACCACTTATCAATTACTTTGTTTGCTTACCATCTTTTGTAATTCTTGAATAACTTTTGCATGTCTTCGATTCCCTGTATGCACACTTGTCCACTTCATGAGGACTCAATGTAAAATACATCCTCACCTGCGCTTGACGTGATCATCAATACACAGTCCATATGACCTCGTTCTCTGTCTGCTACTTTGCCAGTCTTCATAAAAACAATACTATGTTGAAATCAATGACAAACACAATCATGAATGCAACATGTTAATCATGCTAACCATCTCTCCAATGCTTAGGATTCTCCCCCAAAAGAATACCATCAACATTCATGCTAACACTTACAATAACTTAAAATAATGATAAACATTTTATGTAAAATGTTGACATAGATCATGACAGGCAATATCCTGTAAACCAACAACTAAGTGTTAGATGTCACTAAATTGATGGTCTATAAGTTGTTTGTATAGATATATGATAGGTATTTGGTGATATCTTGCGTTGATATCTTGATAGGCCATTACCGTATTGAGTACTTGGTGGATATCATTTAGTTGGTGTTCTATAGGGCATTACCCAGGGTACTTGGTGAAATATCATTTTGATTTAATTGATGTTTTGATAGGTCAATACTCATGTTACTAAATATGATATCAAAATAGTATTTGGTGAATATCATGTGTTGATATTCTGATAGGCCAATAGTCATGATATTATATAATGGAAGTCTTCTGATCAAAGATTTCCTTGATGTGTGATTTCTAAATATTACCAATGGTGTTCTATTTACATGTGTTTATCCTTCTAAACAAAGAGGGAGTGTTGTGTTAGTGCAATTAGGATAAAATATTATTGAAAATATAAATATATTTGTGTAATATACTATCATAATATTTCAATATATATTATTATTATTATTATGAGTATAATATATTAGAATGTATATATATGTGTGTGTGTGTGTGACAAAAATATTATACCATAATAATAAATAATAACAAATCATAGAAATAACAATTGATGTAACTAATGGTTGACTGGCTGTTTAAGCATATGATTGTATTGGTCAAGTTGTTTTGTTTGCATAAAATAAACATTAATACTGGGAGCCACGTTCCAATGGGACGTGACTCCCTGTTGGCATATATAATTGCAATGAAACTCTGTGTTAAACCAACAACGAACACATATTTTCTCCTTCGGTCTTCAGCGTTTAAATCGTCTTCAAGATATTATATCATTGCCAACAGGCATTGTGAATTCAAATTATTCAGTATAAGTAATGTATACAATCTGTGCAGTCTATATATATTGGTATTGCAGTATACCGATAGTCTATCTGAATTTGTTAGTTCATTCCTTTTAAACTACAGTGGTGAAAACATTTACTTCAGTTGCATTCTTTCTGTGCCTTGCTTGATAAAAACACACACACACACACACAAAAATTTATTTACAAGGATTTGAGGCCAGTATAAACAAGTTCATTCTACTTGTAATTAAGCCTGATACTTTAACAATAAGTACTCCTGAAACTTAACATTCTACTTTTCAAGTCCAATCAGGCACTATTTGCAGCAATTTTGTGAGGGATAAAATAACAATTCCTTGAACCTGCAGGTTTACTCCAAGCACATAAATTTCTTTACTCAACATGGCTGGAAAATTGTGAGAGATGGACTTAATTCTTTTGGAAACATTTCCAGTTGTTTCCAAGTGAAAAGTTTGTTGAGGGACAAGTGAATGCTTTTCCTAAGAAGCCAAAAACAAAAATAGAAAATGTTTGTTAGGACATGCAACTCTTTGAAGAGTTTGAATTTTAATCAGGCACTGTTTGCAATGATTATGTGATGCATCTGGATGGTTTGTATACTTCTCTACTTTGCCACTGTTTGACTATCTGTTTCGTTGCACAAATCTTTTGTCAGCCTATATATTTTGTCAGGAGAAACATTCTGTTAGATTATTTTTAGACTTTTAGTAAATTCAATTCCTACTATATTTAGCCCATTCTTCTAGAACCTTAATGGTCATTTAGGCTTTTTTTAAAGTGTTACCGAGTTAAGTCTATTTTTAGAGTAAGCTATTATTAGCATTTGTAAACACTAAACTCTGTTTAAGAGTTCATTGTTAGTTCAATAATCATTCCGTTTTCTCCGTTCATTCCATCTTTAACAATTTCATGGTATTAGAACACATCAAAAAGGCTTCAGAAAATTTGGCAAATTTTTTAATCAAAAATTTGTAGCCTCTTCCTATCTGGATTTTTTCTTTGAATTCTTTATGAAAATGAAAAAAACTTCACCCTAGTGTGATTTCAACCCATCTAGGGTTTACTGCAGCAATTCCTAGTTGTGACAAACGCGTCTAGGGTTTCTGACAGTTTCACAACTAATCCGGTCATCAAAAAAAATCAAGGGTTTTCATAAAATTTTCCCTTCAAAAATTCCAATGGGTTTTCATAAAATTCCAATTCCTAGTTGTGACAAATGCGTCTAGGGTTTCTGACAGTTTCACAACTAATCCGGTCACCAAAAATAATCAAGGGTTTTCATAAAATTTTCCCTTCAAAAATTCCAATGGGTTTTCATAAAAATTTCCCTAAAAAAATTATGATGGGTTTTCATAAATATTTTTCCCTTAAAAATTTCTGATGGGTTTACTGCAGCAATTCCTAGTTCTGACAAATGCGTCTAGGGTTTTTGACAGTTTCACAACTAATCTGGTCACCAAAAAAAATCAAGGGTTTTCATAAAATTTTCCCTTAAAAAATTCCAATGGGTTTTCATAAAAATTTTCCTTAAAAAATTCTGATGGGTTTTCATAAATATTTTTCCCTTATAAAAATTCAATTGGGTTTTCATAATTTATTCCCGTTTGAGTTTTTTAAAATTTTTTCCTTCAAAGGAATTCTGGTTGGTCTACAGTTTTTCCCTTAAATAAATTCTTTTAGAAAAGATTTCAGACTTTTTTTTCCCTAAAAGACGGAGCTCCATATGTTTTTAGCTGTATCTCCATTTTTGGTTGGTTTTGATTGATTTTTCACCTAAAAAATCGTGTTTGGTTTTGGTTGATTTTTCTCCTCAAAAATTGTTTTTGGTTTTTGTAACAGGTGAAGTTCACGTGGGATATTACCTTAGGGTTTTTAGTATTTACCATTAAAAAAAAATGATACATTGTAATCTTCAAACCATAGCATTTTGTAGTCAATTTTGGCACATCCCTTCATCTGCAACATTTAGAAGGGTCTGTTCTCAGTTTATCTCTGTTTGTGGCTCTGTTTCCGGGGAAGGACAGTTCGGCTATCTAACATTAAGTTGGGTGTTTGTGTGGTCATTTCTGGTCACTGATTTGCAGATTCTGGTAGGGTCAGTAAAAGAGTATGTGGCAAGCTCCATCATTGTGAAGAAGGGGGACCACCTTCTTTGATTTTCCCTGGCTACACTTGGTCATTGACATTCTGCAGATCCAAGGGTCTCAGTACCAGCAAAAGCAGAATGTTCTGAAGTGTTTGTCACTACAAGACATGTATTTTTTCTTATGTAGGGTAGTTGATATTTGATAGAATGACCATTAAGGGAGGGTATCATATTCTTTTTAGTATCTTCAGTTCTTGCTATACCTCGTCCATTCTTCTAGAACCTTTGTTAATAGTCATTTAGGTTTTTTTCTAGTTTTTCTCAGTTAAGTCTATTTTTAGACTACACTGTTATTAGTGTCTCTAAACTCTATTTAAGAGTTCATAGTTAAGTCAATAATCAGTCCATTTTCTCCATTCATTCAGTCTTTAGTGATTTCTATAAATGCAACAATTTTCACAATTTGATGCCATTTAGATTATTTCTCTCGTTCTCCTGCTTCTTGCCTTTCTTAGACAATGTCTTTGGAGCAATCAAATTCCTTATCAAGTTGGCCTCTACTGTTATAAATCATATTTGCATCTCTTGAGCTTGGTCAGAAGCAAAATTTAGTAGTCGAAGAGATTTTTTTTACTAATAAATTAATAATGTATGGTAAAATTGAATCCTGTTCTTTTCTCGAGTATTAGTCACCTAAAAAGTTGCTCAATAAACAAGCACATCTGCAGGTGAAATGAATGTTGTTCCAGAAATGGGAGGAACTAGGAAACTCAGAAATTGAAAAGTCTGCAATGGACTGAAAAATGATGTCCAAAATCAAATGTTAAATCAACATTGGAATCATCAATCTTGCGATTTGCCAAGCCTCCAATGGGTGCAACTGATGGTTCGTGGTCAAGGAAATATTTATTTTGCTTTGGGTATGAATGGATCTGAAATTGACTGCTGTTCTGATCATCCAATACTGTGAATAGTAGCTGTAATATGAATATCCTCCCCTATCATAGCTTGTCAAATTTCGAGTATGCCTTTTGAGAGGCCCCTGTTCAGATATATTTTTAGTTGCAAGATTTTAGCTCGAGTATCTTGTAAAGATATTCTATTTTTTAAGGATATTTAAACCTTTCTGCGGGATCTATTTTGATGTCATCCTGGATATGTGATGCTAAATTTGTTAAAATATTGATATGAAAGAGTTTTACTTACAATATAATATACTTACAAATCTTTTGCGAATTGAAATCTAATCTGAATGTTGTGATATGTTGGCTTATAATAGGTTTAATATATCCCTGATTTTTTTGTGTTTATTCTGGTAGTATATTACAACCTTTTGCCATCTTAAACTGGAATATCTTTTCTGATTAAAGGTGTGTTCTCATTATTGTGTTAGCATATGCAACTTTGGAAATGGGCATCCCGTTATCTAAACTCATATTATTATCCTTCTTATTTTTGCGCCTTGTTGAACATGTCATGTAAATTATCTGAAGCTAGATTTATTGTGTACAGGTGAAGCAATTCCTCTTGAGTACAATTTAGCGGGATTAAATGCTATAAGCTTTGAAAAGGGGTGTTATGTTGGCCAAGAGTTGGTGGCTCGAACTCATCACCGTGGTGTAATTCGCAAGCGAATATTACCAGTCCACTTCACACTAGGTAGTGGAGAAGGTAAGTCTGGAAACCTGGTAAGATCAAATTGTAAATATATATTCTTTTAATTGGCAAAACAATGGAGGAGCTTTAATATCTGTCTTTTCAGATTTTTTTTTTTTTGGGACGTGCCAATTACTTCCTGTGCTTTCACTCTGTGTGCATGCAAGAGTCTGAGTAATGTTTGATGGAATTTTTGTTCGTGCACAGAGGTCCAGCAAAAAGTTGCACCTAAGTCCGAGCTAATTAATGCAGATTCTGGAAAAGCAGTTGGCACTGTTACAACAGTGCTTGGATCTAGAGGTCTTGCTCTTTTGAGATTAGAAGCAGCCCTGAAAAATTCTAATCGCTTGAATTTGAAAGGCTTGGAGAGTATTAAGGTTGAAGTTGTACGGCCAAAGTGGTGGCCGAGGGAATGGGGTCAAGAAGAGGAACAACGAGCAGCAGTGGCATAAACTGGCCGTACAAAGTGATATAGATTCAGTTTTGTAGTTGAAATCTCAATTTCAATAAATCTAGGGCTCTCATATTTGCTCGTAGCGAGTGCTGTTTGATAACTGTTTATAGCTATACTGTATCTCTTCATCAAAACAATATTTCCGTTACACACCCTTTGGCTTTAATTTAATTGTTCTTTCTTCCTGCAGGTCTTGCTACTATCCCTTATGCGCAGATTTTTGTTTTTGACTGCATTGTGCATTGCGTACAGCTGTAAAGGATTGCATGGATGTTTGATTTATGCATTATAAGATTATACCGTCCTAATCCAAAGGAGTTTTGTGGGGCATTTCTATGAGGATGCCCATGGGCAGAAATAAATATCTAATGTTTAAGGTGTGGGATTTGACAAATTACTATGCTGATTGCTTACAGGGAATGCACTGATATGTGATTAGTGTAGAAATTCCACAATTAATTCATTGACGTGATTTTAATCAATTCCTTGTGCCAGTTTTACCTTTTGTTTGTATGTAATGTTATGCTCTGTCTAAGAAAACAGTGAATGTGTGCATAGAATAGAATTATATCGGAGCTGAAAATGAAGAGATTATTGTACGCATGAATTGCTACTGTTTTGAACTGAAAACGGTCACAAGAACATAACATAGCGAAAGAGGTAAAATGGGATTACAACATTTATGTGGTAAGAGCCTGCACGGAAATAAGGCTGTTTGTAATAAGCCGTACGAAACATATATTTATACATGTATAAAAGCTGTTTTTAATAATAAGCCGTACTTAAGTCTATGTACAATATAAACATATTTCGGAATATATATATCTTCAATTCCTTGTAAAATTTTCCATTAAATATCAAAAGAGCTCATTACAAAACCTGATATCAGTTTAGGTTATCCAACCAGGGATAAAATACGAAAATTTACATCCTATCACATTGTCACAGACAGAATACGAGAGTTTACTGTAAGGAAGCAAAGGTGCGTGGAATCGCTTCCTACGCTAATTTTTGAGAGGACGATTATGCAAATCAAAGTAACTATTGCAAAGATCTCAAGAAATGCATAATAACATAATCAAAATAACAAAAAACACACAACACAATGATTACCGTGGGAAAACCCTTCCGGGAGAAAAACCCCACCTTCCAAAATTCGCACAATGTATTATCAAACCAAGATGATTACAATACACTTGCAATGCAAGTTCTTATAGGAGCGCATCACCACAACTCGAACTTGGAAAGACTTCTTCTAGCACCAGTTTTGCAAACTAAATTCAATTACACAAACACCTCTCCAAGCCCTCCTTTTATAGTGATTTTACAACTTGGAAACCACTTATGGTTTTACAAAACCATGAGCAAAACTACCATGCCACATGTTACCCATTTTTGACAACAACCAGGTTAAAAATAGTAATCCCGTCCACAATTTGGTCTCTTAGTCTAGACCCCCATAAAAGTCACAAAATGAGTCATCAAGGCTCTAAAAATAGCTTACCTATATTCTACTAAGGACAAGACTCATTTAACAATTTACTAACCACTTTTCAATGCATAAACAAGCGGAAAACTCCCACAAACTAATTCTGGAATTTTCCAAGAAAAGATTGCAAGGTTGAGACACATGTTTCTCAACATTTACAATAGATCACAATTTGTATTTGCATAAATAATGGCCAAAATATGGAAGAAAAAAAGAGGTCCGTGGCCCTCATAATGGAATACCAAAAGAGGTATGTGCCCCTCATAGGTGCAGACTTTTGTCGGATCCATGCCACCCATCCTAGGAGCCCTTCTAAAGAAAAAAATGACCAAAAGAGATTGCTGTCTTTCTTAAGCCCTGCTATAAGTTCAGTGCTAACATCCTGAATGTACAAATTATCTCTAAAGAATAGACCAAAGGAACCCTAGATCTCTTTAGTAGAGAGATGCTGAAAGAAAACATGAAAACATGCTGGATGTCTAGTGATAACATCCAGAGAAAAGACCAAAGGAATCGCAAATCTCCTTAGCAGAGAGACTCAAAGAAGATATGCCTGGCAAACTCAGGGACCTTACAAGAGGAGTAGACACTAATGTTGATGCAGTGCAAGGCAGGAGTATCCCCAAAGGAGATGTTCTAGCCCCTAGCAAATAACCACACAATGGAAACACAACACCAAGAAACAACAATGCAAGATCTGATACCAAATTACAATTCTTGATTCATAGATATATAACTGATTACATGCAATATGCCTGGCTGTAAGGCCTTCCAAGTTAGGGCCAAATACAAACAACAATTACAAAATACAATTAGTTCTGCAAGATTTAACAAAATCCAACTTACAACCAATCTCAGCTAGTCTAGATGCACAACTAGATAAGAACACTAAGAAGAATCCACACTTGTACCCTCAGGTCCACCTAGAGATCCTTTAGTGCTTAAGCCGCAACTCTAGCTCCTATCTTTCATTCCATCCCAAACTCAATGACTAAAAGACTCCACAAGACCCCTACTTATACCAATCTAAGCCACAAGTCGGTCCAGAACACACATTAAATACAAATACATAAATTAAATGCCACAAGTCGGCATGCGATAGCAATTAAATGTCTAGAAATTGATATCCGAGTAAAATCGTGATATCTCTTAGCTCCGATTGAATTAGAACTCGTGCTTCGAACCGTAAGTATAAATTTAGGTTCTCTACAAACCCTTAAATGCGCAAAGGCTGATTGCCTAAGGAAAAGTGCACATCCATCCTGAAAGTTGCACACAACAGATTGTTGTGCAAAACTGCTAGAAATCGATACTTCGAGAGAATTGCCATATCTCCCAACCTATAATGAGTTAGAACTTGTGCTCTTGATACATGGAAGTACTCTAGGCCCTCTTCAATCCCTGAAGTGTGCAACTTCTCATTCGTTAAGGATAATTAGTTATACGCTCTGCAATAGGCACCCAGAAACCAAAAAAAAACACAGTCCCAGCAGCAAGGTTCAAAGTTTCAAACAGTTCAAACTTCAACTCAATCCATCCAATCTCTATGCAATCATGAGGAAAGGTTCTCTAATGTGTCTCCAACACATCCCTAACCATGAAAAACATAATCCCACCAAAATCCAAACTTGATGTTTCTGCATTAGACTCCCTAGGTAAATAGAAAAGTATGTCCCATACTTTGATGCTCAAAAAAAATCTGCAACCAACTTCATATTTATTAAAGACTTTTACTTCATCAAAGTCAATAGAACAAATCTGAAAATCTACCATCTATGCTTCATCCATTGAAACATCAGAATCAAATACATATTAGCAACCTAATCAGCATGCTCATACCCAAGAACAAATTGAACATAAGGCTTCATTAGCAAACCCTCATCCACATTAGCAACTAGTGAATCCACACCAGCATCAACAAACTCCATATCAGTATGTAGATTAAAATCCCCAGTAAGAAGAACATGTAAATCCTCAGCCATGTCAACCATAGGGAAATAAGGAACATACAGATCCACAGTATCATGTAGATCCAAAACCAAATCAACAACTAGTGAATCCACACCAGCAACATCAAACTCCACACCAATAGAAACATCTATATCCTCAATCATCTCAACAACAACATATGAATTCAGATCCATATCAACAACCATATGCAAATCCTCATAATCAACAATCTCAACAATCTCATTGCTTACAACAAGATGCTCTGCAACATACAAGAATCGGATCATCCATGACCATGTGCTCTACAATTTCCATGTCAGATCCAACCGACTGATCATGAAAACCAACCTCTGTCCCAGCATCAACAAGGTTAGGAATATCTTCAGCAACAACTTCCAGCTGCTCTACAAGTTCTGTATTAGACTACACAATCTGATAAACAAAACCAACTTCTTCCACCTTGACCTTTCTATGCCATCTTCTCTCACGAACAAGTCTCTTAACCGGCCAAACAACTCTCTTCTGGATCGATAGACTCCAACTCCACAAACATCTATGAAATGCCTTCCTCATCTTATCCTTATCTCGATCATCCGAACTAGTTTCAAACTGAGCAACCCCTTCTTAGTTTGATAACCAAACTAGCTTCAGATAGGGCAGAGATCTTAGGAAAATTCCTCTCCAACACATCACGGATATTCGTAGTCATCTCAGGGTCCAATCCTCTCGGAGCCATCTTCCAAGATCTTTGTAAACCCTCTGCAACAAATCCTTCCCACACTCTTTGTGATAACCTTGAATTGTTTACAAGTCAGATCACAACCTGCCACCTCGCATGAACAATCAAGAACCACATCACAAGTCTAGGACCACGAATCTGCAATACACAAGCTCTCTACGATCATGCCTCAACAAAATCAGTCTTCCATCTTCGCATCCAGTGACGCATCTGCAAGCCCTTTGTAATTGCAAGTCAGAACCACAATTTGCCACCTCGCAACCAAGAGATCTAGGACTCCAGAAAGAAAATCCACCACTAGATCAAGATCAAATCAGAGCTACTTCTCCACCCAAGTCTTAGTGCAAACTGCCTCTAACTTCGATGATCTGTCTACACGCTTAGAAACAACCTTCGCTTTGATACCACTTAATGCAGTGCAAGGTAGGAGTATCCTCAAAGGAGATGTCCTAGCCCCCAAAAAATAACCACACAACGGAAACACAACACCAAGAAACAACAATGCAAGATTTGATACTAAATTACAATTCTTGATTCATAGATATATAATTGATTACATGCAATATGCTCGACTGTAAGGCCTTCCCGGTTAGGGCTAAATACAAACAATAATTACAAAATACAATTAGTTCTGTAAGATCCAACAAGATCCAACTTACAACCAATCTTAGCTAGTCCAGATACACCACTGGATAAGAACACCAACAAGAATCCACACTTGTACCCTCAGGTCCACCAAGAGATCCTCTAGTTCCTAAGCTCCAGATCTAGCTCTTCAAATTCGCATATATCCTTCATTCCATCCCAAACTCAATGACTAAAAGACTCCACAAGACCCCTACTTATACCAATCTAAGCTTCAAGTCAGCTTAGAACACAAATACATAAATTAAATGCCACAAGTTGGCCTGCAACAACAATTAAATGTGCAGAAATTGATATTCGAGTAAAATCGTGATATCTCCTAGCTCTGATTGAATTAGAACTCGTGCTTCGAACTGTAGGTATAAATCTAGGTCCTCTACAACCATTTAAATGCGCAAAGGCTGATTCCCCAAGGAAAAGTGTGCATCCATTTTGAAAGTCGCACAGTAGATTGTCGCGCGAAACTGCCAGAAATCGATACTTCGGGAGAATTGTCATATCTCCCAACCTATAATGAATTAAAACTTGCGCTCTTGATACATGGAAGTACTCTAGGCTCTCTTTAATCTTTGAAGTGTGCAACCTCTCATTCATTAAGGATAATTAGTTATACGCTTTGCAATAGGCACCCAAAAACTAGAAAAAAACACAGTTCTAGCAACAAGGTTCAAACAATTCAAACTTCAACTCAATCTATCCAATCTCTATACAATCATGAGGAAAGGTTCCCCAATGTGTCTCCAACACATCCCTAACCATGAAAAGCATAACCCCACCAAAATCCAAACTCGATTGTCCTGCATCAAATGTAACCATCGGTTTGAGAAAGTTTCAAGTTTTTACCTTCGGAGGAAAAGCCAAAGTAAAAATTGCTTCTTGGGCTAAACTGCCTTGGCCCACTTTTTGTCTAGCAAGTAACATCAAGGCTAAGCTGTCAACATTCATTTGGTTAGGAGTAAATGCCATCATGAAGTGCAAAAACGGGGGGCATGGGAAGGGGGGGGGAGGCACTATGAATAGTCATAGGGAAGGCGAGGGGGCACAAGCATCCTTGAGGATGAATGAATGAATGAAAGATTTTTAATGATGGACTAGGTTCTCCATTGGTAGGGGGATGTCAAACTTGAGGGGATTAGTTGTCCTTCTATTAAGATTTTCTAGATTCTTTTGATGCCCTTACGAGCCCACAATTTAAATCTCTTGAGCCCATACTAGCCCACAATTTAGCAAAGCATCCCTAAGTTTGTGCCAGCTAGACGTCGGCCTTTATGACTAAGGTTCCGCCATAAAGATCTATCTTCAAACACCTTGCCATTCTCTGTAACAATCCCATTGATATTCAACTATTTACTAGCCCACAATTTAGCAAAGCAATTATGAATTTGTGCTAGCCAAACGTTTGCCTTTATTACTAAGGTTCCACCATAAAGATCCATCTCCAAACACCTACCCATTGTCTCTAACAATCCCATTATTTATAATCGGGAGTTTTACAAGGTCCCAAACCTTTCAGATGAACTTGAAAGCAAGAGACCCAAAATGACTGGCTTGACCTTGAAACATCTTGAAATCTTGCAATAGAGGCCCTTCTTTGGCACAAATTTAGAGATGTGCCCAATCATTTCCTTCCAACGTTCATCACCATAAAAAATCCACTCCAATTAGCCACTGATGTAATGCCTTGCAGTCTCAAATCTTTCAGCCCCATGCCCCCTCTATCCTTGCTCATGGTACACCATTGACAATGTAGTTGCAATAAATGTTGTAGGAGGAGAGGATCTTTTGACAAATTTTATACCTATCAGCCAAATGCCTACCACATAAGATAATGCTTTTTCTAGGAGAGTATCTTTTGACAAATTTAATACCTTTGAGCCATAGTGAGATAATGCCTATAGTTTCTTATCCATTCTCTTTTATTGCCTTGGGTATCTTTGAAATTATTTTCCTTAAGATTTCCTTTGGAGCATTCACAATCGCCATGGATACCTTTTGGTCGGGTATCTTTCACTGAAAGAAAGATTACACCACAACCTCACAAAGCTACAAGGAAGTCAACAAGAGTTACTCCACCAATAAAGAAACCATAGAAGCCTACAATAAAAATAGAGAAACCAGAAGAGCAGCCCACACCTACAACAACAACAAGACAAGAAGTTAAAGCTCAAGGATCTAGTCCTAAGAAGGCTAAGATCACAAAGGCTAAGACTAAGACTGATAAGCTTGATAAGCCTAAAGAAGACGCTAAACCAAAGAATAAAACAGGAGTTGTAGAGGCAAGCCAAGTGAAAGAAGCAAATGGAAACTAGATATGAAGATCACAAGAAGAATTCAAAATGAAGGCAAGATTAATCAATTTGAGAAGAGGCAAGCCAAGAGGATGAAAGAAGGAAATGTAAATTAGATATGAAGAAGATCACAAGAAGAATTGTAAATGAAGGCAAGATTGAAGCAAATGGAAACTAGAAATGAAGATCACAAGAAGAATTTAAAATGAAGGCAAGATTGATCAATTTGAGAAAAGGCAAGCCAAGATGATGAAAGAAAGAAATGGAAACTAGATATGAAGAAGATCACAAAAAGAATTGAAAATGAAAGCAAGATTGATCAACTTGAGAAATACAATGCAAGGAATGAGGACAATGATCAAGTGTTACTTAAAAATATGTTTTAAAATTTAAAATTTTCAAAAAGGAACATGTTAGAGATCAAGAGTAGTACACTATATACTATTTATGAAAAACTAGATGTTAGAAGACTACTGGCTTTGGAAGAGGATCAAAGAATCTAAGAATAAACACTTTGTGATATTAGTACTTTAGTTACAATTGATGAAATGAAAAGAATCCTAGACAAAAGACAAACCTAAAATGACAACAAAGATGAGAAGAGTCAAGATCATGGCTGACATGTATGAAGAAATAGGACTAGCAGAAGAAATTGGAAAGGCCATAGCAGAAGTATTAAAGGAGATTGACTACAACAGTCCATAGGTGCCTATGTCAGCTGGCATGTCTATTAGAAAGCAGGTAGAAAATCCTCTCGAGGACACATAAGATGTAAATATTTACCGCATTAAGAAACTAGACTTCTTTGCTTCTGATGTGCCCATTACACTTGATGCTTTGCAAGAAGAAAAAGAACTAAAATAAATAAATTTTATGGACAATTATCCAGCTTTTGTTCGGAGCGTCAGAGTTGTCGGAGGTATATCGTACCTCCAAAAAAATCTTATGACCCTATGGGACCTGATCTAATAGGTCAGAGTCCCACTTTTTTCCAAGTACATTGTAGACTTTGGAGTATCAGAGTGTTTAGAGTTCTTGGACCTCTGAAACTCTGACCTCACTATGCCCTTGCCTCTCACGCTTGTTTTCTTCTAAGTCTTGTACATGTGCGGAGACTTCAGGAATATCAAAGTTTACTCCTTTGATATGTTCGATGCCTCTAACCTTGGCCATACAATCTGCCTAGTTACCCAATTTGCTACGTCCTACACCAATGTTGGAGGCATTGAGTACGTTAGGGTTTTGCACCCCGATACCTTTTGAAACTTCCAAATTCGTCCATAGAAGTCGCTGAAGAAGCCCATCTGCTAACTCCTTGGCATGATTGGAGTTATTGGGGTCTCACATCCCCAACACATTGGGGTCTCACACACCCAACACCTTCAATGTGTCTGATCACTTTGAAAAGGAAGTCTACCAGGCTTTAAATCTCTCACCTTTCACATCTTGTCTTCTTTGACGTCCTCGATTGCTCCGAAGTCTAGTCTTTTAAGTTATTCTTTGGGGTTATGTGTCCTTAGAGTCATCATGTCTTTGCAGGGATTGTTTAAGTTTACTCATGATAATGTTTCTTTAATTCCCATAGCTTTAGTGATAATTCTCTTTTTGTGCAGGATAAACAATGGCATCTTCGTCTTCAAAAGCCAAGGTTGCTTCACCCCTACTGGTGAAATATGAGTATTAGGATAACCGCCATAGTTGAAGCTCATTGACAAAAATGCAAAGATTCAGGCTATAGATTTGGGGAGTTTAGATTGGAATGAATTCTTGGAACAATGAAAGTAACCACTGGGAAGGTTGAAAAAATGTACAGTTATTGTCATGATCGGATTAGCTCCTGCAACAACGCACTCAATAGTCATTTAGTCTTTTGAGTTATGACTTTGGCTCACCATTATGTACCTAATGAGAAAGTATTGGAGAATAATGTGGCGATGTCTATCTAGTAGAATTTTTGCATCTGATGTGACGTTTTTGTTGATTTATTAATTAATTTAGAAATCACAAAAAGCACGGTTCTGGGACTTTTAAATTAATTAATAAATCAAAAAAATAGTCACTTCAGATGCATTCCTTCAACTATTTAGCCACGGGTGAATAATGTGGGTGTTGTCGTCCTGGATCTGAGACCAGATATGATTCAACAAGTATTCCATATACCAAAGGGAGACTTTTTTATGGATCACATTGGAAAGTGTAGCAAGATGGTACGAAGAGGATTCCACAGAAACTAATAAATTAATAATGAAAAGTATTCTATTTGGCCGCCCCCAGGGAACATAATTGAGAAGGTTGATATGACACGAGTACATGGTCAGTAAATTGGTGCCATTATTCTGTTGAGTTGGGTGATGGGTAGGCCCTTTGGTAGGCAACTGTAGCCCTGGATGGTGCATTTTATCAAGAAAATCAAGACAAGGAGAAACATGATTGACTGGGCCACTCTGATTAGTGATAACATCCACAATCAGTTGGTTTCTTTCAAGGAGGACCTAAGATTTTATATGACTCCATATGCCATCTATTTGTTAGCTGCTAGACTAGAGCAGACTATCCTGATCTCTCAAAGAGGGTATTCTAGAATGATGTTGCAATGCGGCCCCATATGGTGTACCCTCGGTCAAGAAGAAGCTAGCAGATGATAGCCCTAAATTTTGAATAGTGAATGATGCTTTTGTCTTTAAATTAATTTGACATACTGAGGGGTATTATGCAAAGAGGTTATCCATTAAAGTTGCTACTACAGTAAGTCGCATAGGGGCTAACTAAATTCAATATAGAACTTTTACCTACATTTAGGTGTTTGGAAGCACAATATACCCAAAGAAGCTACCAAGATATATGTCTGAAAAACTGGTGTTGTTAGAGATTGGGAGGTAGATGAAGACGACTTAAGAACTAATAAAGATAAATCACATGCTTTACTAGGATATTCCCATCTTGATTGGTCCATGCACTACTAAGGAGATAAAGGCCACAAGAACTTTCTCTACAGAGAGGGAACAATACCCTATCGAAGATTAGATCTCAATCGATTTGATGTTTGATCCACTCAGATATTTCAGCAAGATCAATAGCAAAGATTACATTCATGAACCACATATTGAAGATCATTTGATCAACTATGTGGATGATTATGAGATCCGTATTAGAGACTACTATCGTTTGAACTTGAAATCATTGGAAATAACACTCAAATTGGATATACTCGTAAGGGATTGGGACAAGGATGTTAAGGATGCCATGGATCTTTAATATAATAAGGATAAGATATATGAATGCCCCATCCTCAATGGAGAGATGGATAAGCTTGAGAATGGTAATATGGACCATAGGGCCAAACATGTCATAGACTTCACTCTAAGGTGGATCTCAAAGCCATTCAAATTGGATCATATGCCTATGAACCCTCATTTGCTTGCACCCCAAAAGCCAGATAAGGGAAGGGGGAGAAAGTCACCATCCCTACATGGGCATCTACACCTCTGCAAAGGCTAGAACGAATATACCAACATGCTAGGGATGTGACGTATGAAGTAATTCATGAGAAGGGAAAAGGTAAGAAGAGAATGGCTCAAGTTGAGGAAGGAGAGTCTAAACTAGAAGAGGCAAAACCTACAAAGAAGACATAGAAGAGTATAAAAGGAAGAAGAGTAACGGTACACCATCCCTGATTGTATGACATGTAAGTGAGAAAGCTAAGAATCCAAAGGATCACATTCCTCTAAAGTGAAGAAATAGGTTGAGCCTAGTAGCTATTGTGAAGAGGACTCTAGCTAACACCCCTTTGTTGGTACAATTTGAGCTAATACATGTGGAATAATCTACAAACAAAGAGGAGGGGGGCATTGGTGAATAATTGGTCTTTGATTATTTTAATTTAAAAGATTTAAACTTTTCCTTAGTAGGACGAAAAGAACAAGACACAACAGAGGTCCAAATCATGGCTACTAAGGCTTTGACTGAGGGTCTAGAAATATATGTCCCTGGGATTATTCCTCCAAGCATCATTGAGGAGATCCATGCTCAACCTCGAGTAGGTTTGGAGGAAGATATAAAAAAAAGTAGAAGGATCAATTGTTGGAAGAGGCATACACAAGGAAAGAAAGTCTTATTGAGGAGGAGATGAGAGAATGATTCTAAACTCAACTAGAGTTTTCAGCTCTACCACATCCTTTGCCTCCACCTCCTCCTCCTTGATTAGCCAAGGCTGCTCCACCCCCTCTAGGAAATGAGGATCGACAAAAGAGGGACACACAAGAGGAGTCAATGTAGGAGGAACAATCGATGCCATCTATGCATGAGATCACATCTATCCAAAGAGGTTAGTTATAGGAAGGAAATGTTAGAGAAAAAAGGTTTATTTTATTTTATTTATTAAATTACCTTTCCTCCCTCCTTAAGTTTTGACTTTATGTACCTTGCATTTTTATTTAATAATTAATTAGTAATTATTAAATGCCACTTACCTTTTAGGTTACCCCTTTTAGTTTTTCAATTTCCTTCATAAGTATTGATCAGTTGTAATTTCATTCATTTAGTTTTGCACAAGCAAATATAATTTTCTTGTTTGTTGAGAAAACCCTTCTCTCTCTACTTTTCTTTCTTCCTTGTAATAGGTTATTTGCATGCAGGATATCCAGGGTTTGTGGATTTGTTCATCATCAAATCCTACATGGTATTAGAGCTTTGCCTCTGGCTACATGTTCTTGTTTGGAGTACAAAAGATACACGATTTTTTCAAATAAATCTTGTGATTTTTTGTTGTTTTCTATGAAAATAGGGGGTCTCTAAGTTTGGGGGCACTTTGAGCCCAAGTAGATGTTACAGTTGGTTTCAAAAGACGTCAAAACCCCCATTTTCACATAAAGTATGTCCTGTTTGGATAATGATGCATTCTATGGCAAAAAATATTTGTCCAACAAGGTTGTATGACCCTGTGCATGCTTCTCGAGGTGATATTTTCAGAAAATAAAAATATAATTTTTTTTTTAAAATTAAAAAAACAATCTAGAAAAGGAAGAAAGTTGTTTTTATTAAACTTTAATAAAGTTTTTAAAAAACTTTATAAAGTTTTTTTTTAAAACAAAAAATTATAAAGTATGCCCATGTCAGCAAGTATGTAGGTATTGACAAACCTGCACAGAGGCTCTTGTCAGCATGGTGTAGGTGTTGACGTCATCAATTTGGGCCGAAATTTGATGACCTTTAAGTTGTCATATGTTTGATTTGTTTTGTCCTAAACACCTATGAGTGGTGTTTTGGCCATATCTTTTGCATATGGGGGTATTTTTTCGATCCAAAAGAAGCTTCGGAAAGATGATTCAGAGATGGAGATGATGGTGCAATTAATTTTTGGAATTTTTTTTCAGTTTGGTATCTATTTTTTCAATCAAAGTCAGATGATGCTTTCTATCTTTTGGGTTTGTAACTTGTTTGTTTTAGCTTTGTTTTTCGATCCAAAATAAGCGTCAGAAAGCTCTTCTTGAGCCCTATCCATATTCTCTTTTATTTTCATTAGTATTTCTCAAAGGTACATGTGATATTAACTGAAGTCTTTTCTGCTCTCTTATTGGTTTGGCATTCCTTCTAGTAGCTAGCGTTTGACTTTTTGTATTGTGGGAGGTGTTTTGTATTATTGTTTTTGTTATTTACATCAGTAAACCAAAACTTTTTCAAAAACAATTCAACACCTTCTAAAAAAATGACTGAGACCTCTTCTTGTCTAGAACTTCTAATCCCTCATAACTATCACATGTGGAAGACCTTGATGACACGACTTCTCCAGTCAAAAGGATTTTGGTCTTGTTTAGATGCAGTGCAACCAGTTTTATAGAGGCCTTTTGAGGTCATGTAGCACAAGAACAAGATGGAGGAGGCAATAGGATTGATTGCTTTATAGGTATCCGATAGTCTACAGTTTCATCTTAATGGGTGTAATACCCCTCTAGCTATGTGGACCAAGCTTGAAGGTTTGTTTGGTACAGTGAATGAGTTTAGGGCACTTTAGATTGAGGCAGAGCTTACCTCTCTTATACCGAATTCTTTTCCTTTAATTGAGGACTTCTTAATGGAGTTCAATCAACAAAGATCATTATTGCAGGGTTGTGGAAAGACCAAGACTGACACTAAGTGCATTTATCTTATTTTTTCTAAGCTTCGTGGGAACTTTCATATTTTTGCTTCTACCTTCTATTCCACCAAAGATACTTTGGGTAACATATTTACTATGCCATCCTTTGAGGTTTTTTGTGATCATTTGACTTGAGAGCAAGCTAAGCTCTCTCAGTTGGATTCTCTCACAGGCTCATAGACTTATGCATTGGTAGCTCGACCATCTTCAGGGATGAAGGAGAAGGCACCAAAATCTCATTCTATAGAGACTCAGATTGATTCTAGCACTCACAATTCATTAGGTCCACCTCCTCCTAAGGTGGGTAAATCAAAGCCATAAAGAACGATGTGTGCTTATTGTAATAAGCCTAATCATGATGAGTCACATTGCTATGAGAAGAAGTTAGATGGCTATGCCAAATAGTTGTTAGATTTGACTGCTCTCCTTCAGAAGAGCAACATTGATATTCCTTCTACTTCTCATAGATCTTCTTCATCATCACCATTTTGGTCAGATGGTAAAGATATAGGAAAGGGTCATGCACTATGTGCAACTACTATTCCTCATTCTTCTACATGGTTACTAGATTCAGGTGCTTTACAACACATGACATCTCAGAATTTTTTCTCTTCTTTTGAGGCTTCTCCTACTCCACACATTTTGATGGGGAACAAGACTGTTATGACTATACGTGGGAAAGGTTCTATTGACATTGGTGATGGTACATTTCATGATGTACTTTGTGTTCCATCTTTGTCCTCTAACCTTCTCTCTATTTATCAAATTACACATAGTGGGAAAGGGAAGACAGTTGAGTTTGCACAGGATTCAATGCACATCAGAAATAGTGAGACAAACAATATCATTGCTACAGGGACTATTGATCATGCTTCCCGTCTATATTCCTTCTCACATTTTGGTCCACCATCTCCACTGTCAGAGACTCACTCACCTTCACGAGAGACTACTGAAGTGAAGTTAGGTCGCTTGAACTTATGTTTTGTTCCTGAGACCAATGTTGTGCCTTCCACACCATCACCTCCTCTTCATATTCCATCTCTTGCACAGGATTACTCTTCAACATTGTCTACTATTGCAACTCCATTCATCAAGCCACCTACTACAATTGTTGAGGATATATTAGAGGACACACATCTCCTCTCAGATGATAGATTGAACACACCTGCTATCCCACCTCCATTGGAGATTACATTTTAGGATTCTCATGCTTTCTCCTTTGAGCATCAACTAGGACTTCCAGCTACACCTTACATACATGGGTTTTATCATCTTTGTTCACTGCCTTTGTTTCCTTAAAATTGGACCCACATTGGTATGTTCATCAACATAGGAGTTCTGCCATTCTGGGGGGGCTATGGAGTCTTAAGCTTCTATCATGGAGGCTTTCATTGTACTTATGGTCTTGAGAGATTCTCTTGAGATGTTTCATTTGTGCATCTTTTTCTATCTCTTTTTGAAGTAGGTTTTTTCCCACTGGGTTTTCTCTATTTCTTCATTTCATAGAGATTTGATTGTGATTGGGTACCTCATCAAGCCTTGTTATCGGGACCCAAGTTTGCTTTTAGCATTGTAGTTTCCTTGCATTGTTGCTCATCTTAAGGGGGGTGTTAGATAAAAATGTTAATTTATATTCATTTATTGAATTGCCTTTTCTCCCTTCTTAAGATTTCACTTTATGCACCTTGCATTTCCATTTAATAATTAATTAGTAATTATTAAATGTCACTTACCTTTTAGGTTACCCTTTTTAGATTTTTGATCTGCTTCATAAGGATTGATCGGTTGTAATTTCATTCATTCAGCTTTGCACAAGCAAATATAATTTTGTTGTTTGTTGAGAAAACCTTTCTCTCTCCCTGCTTTTCTTCCTTCCTTGTAACATATTACTTGCATGCAAGATATCTAGGATCTGTGGATTTGTTCATCATCAAATCCTATAGGAAATGTAGGAGAAATAAGAAGGGTTGAAATTGAAGAAGCTCCTTCCTCTAGTGTCATTCTGGTATCAAGGTGCGAGGACTCCATAAAGTCAAATAAACCTGCATGGTTGTCAAAGGTCATTCTTACACGGAAAATGACTTATATTACATAGGATAATGTGGATTTGTCCATGGTGGGTCATTCTTTCCAGATTCCAACTGTTGTAGAGGAGTTACAATGAATGTCATATGTGATATTGGACCAATCAAGCAATTAGAGAGTGTAGATTCTAGTACTACCTCCAATGGGAAATAAAGATGAAATGACTTCATAGGACTATAAATTGAGAAAATAGACCTAGGTCAGCCTACAAGAGATAGACTAGCTACAATAGGCTTAAAGCACATTTTCAAGTGCATGGACTCTAATGAGACTAAAATACATGCCTTGTAATAGAAGAATCAAACTCTCAAAGATTTTGTTTCAAAGATTACGGGTCCTATTGATCCTTTGAATCAAGAAGCTTCATTAAAAGCCACACTCAAAAAGTAGGCTGAGGAAACATATAACATTCATCCCGATTCTATTTTAAGCACATGTCTACATTGGCTATAGAACTTTGTTTATTTTGGAAAAGTATATATTCAGGAAGTTATGAGTTTTTTGCACTATTTTTGAGAATACAGATAAGTTGAGGCTTCTAGTAGAGGAAAAGGATAACATCCTTGATTGAGTGCATCATGATTGGGATGGTATGAAGACCAGCCTCAAAATAATCAAGAGGAAAACTTTTAAGATAGTGTTGAAATTGTATAATGGAGAGGACCTCAATAAATTCGATGGATGGATCAAATCAATGGGTATTGGGACCAAAGAACTCATAGAGATGTTTACTAAGATATGAAATATAAGAGATGAGGAAACACACTAGATAGAAGATACATAGCAAACATTTGAAGATGAGTTAAGAACTTGCTTATGTCCATTGAGCATTGAAGATGAGTCAAGAACTTGCTTATATCCATCGAGCATGGTGGTTCAACAATTTGAAGGATCATTTGAAGCCATCTCACAAGAAGATGATCTCAGACACCTATTTGAAAATTAAGGAAAATTAAAAAAAGGCAGTCGCAAAGACCGAAACACTAGAGGAGGCCAAGACGAAGATAACAAAGTTTTAGAAGAAATCAACGAAGAGGCTAAGGACTATAGCATTACCAGACCTATCCAAAGTTTCATCCATAATAGAAAAATTTAGAGGTGAATTCCAAATGGTTCTCCCATACCCTATATGAACAAAACCTAGAAATAGTTTAGAGTTTTGAAGACTTTGCATTATTGATAGTTTTGCAAAAATTTTAGACCTCCAAAATTTCAGACTGATAATTCTAAAAATGTATGACATGTGGAACAATTTTGAAGAACAAATTTTGAACATAACCTCCGGTTCTGATGATTTTGACTATCGATGGGTTTACCCATTTTTTACTGCCACCTCTTATTTTAGACGACTTCCTTATGGACTTTTGGATGAGGTGAGGTAGCAAGGAGTTAACTACAAGTTGCCAATGGAGGGACAATCTTTCTATATTTTAAGTAGCCATGTTTTGAGAAATGAAGTTCAAACAATACTTCAAAGATCAACTTTAGTTGGAGCTTCATCTTCTTCTTCGCTTCTCTTATCCTCTAGTTTTTGCATCATGTTATGGCCTCATGCACATAATAATAATATAAAAAAGGTGCATGCCCAGTTGAGATAATGTTAGGAGTTAGTTTTGTATATAATTAGAACAAAATGCATTATTTTACACATTTTCAACATGGTAGAAACTTTACCTTCAAAAGTCACAAATTTCACGTTAGTTGTCTATATAGGCATGATTGTATAATGTATCAAGGGTCGACCTTATATGCTATAAAGATATAAAATTGGTGAAATGCATTATTTTACACATTTTCTACATGGTAGAAACTTTACCTTCAAAAGTCACAAATTCGGCATTGGTTGTCTATACATGCATGATTGTATAATGTATCAAGTGTTGACCTTTATGCAATAAAGATATACAAATGGTGAAATGCACTATTTTACACATTTTTTGCATGGTAGAAACTTTACCTCCAAAAGTCACAAATTCGGCGTTGGTTGTCTATACATGCATGATTGTATAATGTATCAAGTGTCGACCTTTTATGCATTAAAGATATACAATTGGTGCTCCTATTTTGTGTGTGGTATGTCCTGCTTGAATATTGTTTCTTCACAAATTTTTTAGTAATGAATGATGATAGAGCTAGTTGTTTATTGTATGTGATGCTTGTCAACCATAGTTGTTTCAAGTTTGTTATGATTGTTGTGAATACCTCTATAGTGACGAATTGGAAGGGAATATATGCTCGTGAATTCATTGTAATTTGTCTTGTATGTACGTACGTCTAAAGTGGCTTCACAGTTCAATGGGTTACAAAACATCATACAACCTTTGAGAAGAATTCCTTTGATGATTGCATCCATGAAGTTAAGGTCATGTTGATCCTAACACTGTGGGTTTCCTACCATACCCTAAAAAATTCAATTTGCAAAAGTGTTGTAATAGTGGCTTATGTCCATTTAGGTTATCTACAATTTCAACAATTTTCTTTTATCTCTTGTTACCCTAATCTCATTTGCAATTTATTTACAGATCTAATTAATTAGGGAATTACATATTAGTTGCACATTAAAATTACATACACCAAAAAATGGAAAATACAAAAAAAATGGAAATTGTCTCTTTTCTTAGTTTTTGTAGATTTTTGTGATCACATAAACATCAAACCAACAAAGGTTTCCTTGTGAAAAATCATATTTATCTCCTTTTGAGCTACCCAAATGGTTGACCCACAACCTAAAGGAACCTTGGAGATGATTTCATCAAATTTTCAAGAGAGATTTTTTTTTTGAATTTTTATTTTCATTGGATAAAAATGATGCTAAGAAGGGTTAGTTGCACCTTCCACATAGATATAGTTGAGTGGATTTCCTTGTACCCTGTCTACACCTTCTAGAGGAGGTCACCCTCATTGCATGCCATACTCAGAGTTAATAGAGTGGATATGGTTTAGGTACTCCAGGAGGAAATTTTAGAAAGGTGAGTACTAGGGGGGGGGGGAATCAGTACTCCTAGAAAATTCACCTAATCAAACATCAACATATACTAGATATGATATTCAATAACCAATAATATATATACTCATTAACTTTTGTCCATTTACTATTGCAATGTAAACTTGTTTACTTATTTGCTGAAATGTAAAACAACAAACATGTAACCATAAAAAAATCATGCATTCACACATAGCTCCATGATTTTGGTCTCGTAAAAACCCATGGTTAGAGGAAAAACCTATGGTGGAGATGACACACACAACTCTTCCTTGCAGTAAAAAGATATGTCTAGTTAAGAGCTAAAACATTGTCACCTTCTAAGTGACTCACCTTGTTAGGAGTGACTAATACATTGTTAGATGTATCTAACATTCCTATTAAAGGATACTTTGTTAAGAGATTCTATCCCACTTATATAGTGTTCACCTTGTTAAATGATTTACAAATAGTTTTGTTAAGAATTTTTAGTCCTATTAGGAAATACTCAATTAAGGGATTTCATCAACTCTTGTAGAAACTATTAAGTATTAAAACATGATGGTAGTGTCCTATAAATGTATTTTCCCTAAAGCTTGTTTAGATCCCTTGCGCTTTGCCTCTGCTTCCTCAATCCTTATGTTGGTTGTATTTAACCATATTCACAACCACAATTCAGTTATGTATCTAATGCATTCCTATAACTCTCATCAACTCTTCACAACTCTACCTAATCTCTTTCTCATCCTTTTACTTTTGCATATAGAAAATCTAATTAGGACATGTAATCCTTCCTTAGCTTCCTTACAAATCCATCTTGTTCTCAAAACTTCCAAATGCTTTGATTATGTTGGTTGCATCTTGATCTTTCTATCATTCTTGAGGTGGAATATTATTTTTATTTTCTCTGTTAAAACTCTCCTCAAAATCTTCAATAGATCTTTCCACAAATCTCTATAAAGCATTTCATCATGAATGCTTACCTATGGAGATCATTTTGACTTTTGTTTGGATTTAATGAATTTGACTGTAACATGATTGATTCAATCATTCTTTCAAAATTGTTCTTGGTTTTATGTTTTGGTGTTGATTAAAAGTAAACTAACTTCCCTTTGCACTAATATTTATTCATGTTACACGTGTATTGATATCACTTTAGTTATCTGATAACTAGTCTTTTACTTGTTTTTCCTACCTTTTGATAATGCTTAGTTTACCTGTTTTACTCCTTGCTAATAAGGTATAACTACTTACCTATTGTATTTTCCTTTTCACCTATTTGTCTAACTCCCCAGTAATGATTCAACCAATACAATGGTTTGCCAACAATGACAACCATGTTATCAAAATAACCATCAAACCCCAATAGATGATTTTCTAGTTAGATATCTCCCCCTTTGGCAGTGATTGCAAAAACTTTCTCAAAATGTCAAAATAGGCACTCTATTTACTTGTTTGATACATGGCATTAAAATGATCTAACTACAAAATATGTTTTCTCCCCTTGAACTAATATTCTACCATTTTCTACTTTTTATTATATTCTCCCCCTTTCTGTCTAATACTTGTCCCCCTTTTAAACTCTTTTAAGTTATTCTATATTCTTCGCTTTTTTGCCAACACCACTAAAGATAATAAAATGTATATGTACACAGGGGTCTTATTTCTTATGGTTGATCAAAACTAAACTTATAATGGTTCACTCCATTGTTCAATAGGTTCTCTCATAAGTCCTTTAACACTTTTAGTTCAATCATTTGACCCTGTAGGTTAGATGCAAAATCCTCCAGACTATCTATGGTGCTCATCTTCGAGGTTTGTACCAGTTCTTATGCTTTCTTTAGATAGGGTTGCATGATATCCATGTGTGGAGTGATCATGCCTTGCAATCCCAATAGTCTCATATTTATCCTTTCCTCTTCTGCTCTTAACTCCTATTCTCTGAAAGTTATCTTGGATGTATCATTCATTGTTTGTGAGCTTGAGAGGTTAAGATTACTTACATGCAATGACATTTCATTATGAAGTGTTGCAATCTTCTCTTGAATCCCTGAAGTGAAGTGAGTAAATATAAATAAGTTTCCATACAATTTTCGATTTCACTTATTGATTCTTTCATTTGTTTAATGATTTCAAATAATCCAACTTTAAGAAGAGCTATCTTTTGCAATATCTTCTCCATCATTTCCTTCTTTATTCACTTATCTGCTTTCTTGGGCAACTTAGTTTCCAATTCATGTTCATAACTACTAATAAAATCAACATAATTTTTCAAATGTTTAATTAATTCTTCTTCTTCATCTACTTCAACATTTCGTACTAGGTCTAATAATAGGTCTATTATATTTTGAAGTACCCTCTTCTTTATTTTCTTCCTATTTTGTCTATCTTTATCAACCTTCTTCTTTAATGCTTATGAATATAAGAGTTAGTCCTTGTACTTCATCCTCTTTGGACCTGTTTAGAATTTTAAATTCTAGGTGGTCTTCATTTGTTTCTTCATCTTCCTCTTCTTCTTCTTCTCAACTTTTCCTCTTTCTCTTTTCAATTTTCTCTTCTTCCATTGCTTGGGAACTAGTAGGTGTAGAATATTTTGAAGATTCTTGTTGCTCCTCTATCTATTCTTCCTTCTTTTCAGTATCTTCCTTTTCCTTTTCCTTTGCACGAGTGGCATCAGTAGTGTCTCTTAGGGCTTGTGACAATGTAGTATTGTCCTTGTCATTTTTACTTTGATCACTTGCATCCTTGTCCCCCTATTCCTATTATTTTTCTTTTTCTTTGTTCATTTTCTTTATTCTCTTCCTTTGGTTACTAATGTTGTTCATCTTGTGTATCATTATGCTTATCATTTGTATCCTTGACTTCTTCTGAAGTCCCTTTGGCTTGTCTATTCATTACCTATATAACCTCTTTTGTTGTCTATAGTTGTGACTCAGGCAATTCCATAGGTTGAACATTAGGTTCTTCAACCTCTTCTTCTTTATGTTGTTCCACCTCATTGACCTTGTTGACCTTAGTATCAACCTTGTCTGCTTCTTTTTCTACTGGGGCTACCTTTAATGGTTCTTGTGAATCTTCGTCTTCATCATTTGTGACATTTTCTTCTTCAATGACCATTTCTATAACTTCTTCAACTTGATCAGCAGTGAGATCAACTTCATCTCCTATATTTTGTAGACTACCATCTCCAACCAATTCATTTATAGTAATTTTTTCATCTACAATAGATGGTCCAACTTCATCATATAACCATGGTTGATCAATAACAAATACTCTCTTCCATATTCCCATCATTTCTTATTCCACTTTTTCTTCTAAGTCAACAAGTGGCATAGTAGTCATGCTTTTACTTCAAAACTTGTCCTTATGCTTGTCCATAGCCATTTCATCATCATTGGTTGACATAGATGGCATAATTTGCTTCAAAATCTAATTCACTTTGACTTTCTCTTCATGTTGATAAGAAGATATCCATCTTACTTTTGATGCTTCAAATAACTCTCTAAGAATCATTCCTTTTACATCACCAAGGTATTTCTTGAATTTATGGAAATGTGATGCGATAACATCTTCAATCAATTTCTTCCTATCATGTGATAATATAGAAAATTTAGTACTATTAATGGTTCCTATAATTCTATTCTCCTTTATGCTTCCTATTATTTCTTTGATTGTCTTTGGAAACTCAAATGTTTTCCTTCCAGTCTTCTTACCTAGGTTGATAACTTATTTCTTTGAATATATACTCTCTTCATCAACTTCAAATTTCTTATATATTTTGGTAGTAGGTGAAGTCTTGGTTTTTAATTTTGGTCCTTTTTTTCTAATAGGTTCTAGTTTCAACAATTTTACCTCTTGAAGTTTGTGGTTTCTCAATCTCAGCAATGGCAATTGCAATAGGTGGATCTTCTATTTTTTCTCACTCCATGCTTTTTCCTCCCTTTCTTCATGTTCACTTTTAATAGGTAGATAAGGCGTTTCAAGTTTTTTCTCAATTTTCCTACTCTTCTTAGCAGGTGTTATAGGACGTTCCATTGGTTTATCCTCAGATTGTGAACTACTTCCTTCACCACCTCTATCTTGGCTTCCAATTTTGTTATTATTCTATGTGCTCTTTTCACTATTTTTATTTTCTTGATTTCCAAAGTTATCCTCTTATAATCTTCCTCATACGTCCCAAATATTTGGGTATTTCAGGCCTAATAGGTAGTCTGCATTCATAATCAATATTTTCTCTCCTACCTCATAACCCATTGATGGTACCCATGAGGTTCTTAGTTCTTCTACTTGTGTTTTACAAGTATCAATGTCTACTAAAATGAAATTTTTGTCTTTGTATTTCTCAAAAATAGGTGGGAGAATCCTATACCTCTTATGCATCCTAACTTGGAATTCTTTGAAATAACCCCACATGACTATGTTAAACCCATCTCCTAGTTTTTCAATATACTCATTTATTTGATATAATGTTGGTCTATCTATACTCCAAACTATTGTATCTATGCTAGGAAAGAAACTTTGTACATAGAAAATCAAACATACCAACATATATCCATATTTCATCTCTAGTTTCTTGTCTGGTCTAACTCATCTCACATTCACTTTGAGTTGTGACATTGTCATATCAGCCAAGTCATATCTCTTACCCAACTTTTCCATTTCGTAGGCTACATGAATGGCTCCTCCAGGGATGTTGTTCAACCAAATAGATTGGTAGAATTTGTATCCAATGATCATTGAGGAAAATTTTGTCTCTAGATATGTGATATCATTAATAGTCATGGACCAGTTATCCTATCAGGAATTTAGTCAATTCTTCTACTGTTTCCTGTGAAAAAAATCCTCAAGGTACACTCTTCAATGTTTGTCAATAATATATAACCATATGTATTAGTTCCTTTATGATCATAATAGGTATCTCTACTTCTAATAAGAGAAATTGATCATGTACGTGACTCAAAATTTATCTCACCATTCTTTATTTAATAATTTGGGAAGGAAAACCAAATGGGTTAAACCTTTTGTTTCCAAGTGTTTGAGCTTGTCTTCCAATTCCCCGTCAATGTATAAATTCCCATGCACTTCCTTGATGTTTGCATCACCTAATTCAGTCAATTTCCAATGAATAAATGTTCTTATGTCTTTTGTTAACATTACACATGGAGGAATTGATGATAGAGGTCTCTCTTTATTAATCTCAAATTCCTTTATTGGATAAAACATATATTTTGGTTCAAGTTCGTTTGTGATGTCAATCAGAATAGGAGTATCAATATTTTCTTCCATGATCACTCTATAATTATTTCATGCTCCAAATTCAAGTGGTCTTCAAGACTTTAATCACTTCGTTCACACTGCTCTACTAGGGTTAACAATTTCTCAATTTGATCTCTCAAAAGTTCTCTTAAGATAACAATTTTCACAATACATAGAAAAGGGCTCCTTGATTCTTGTTAAATGACCGCTTTATGAAAGTGTATGGAAATAATGAATATCTTCATTATGTATTTATTTGCTAAAAGTGTTCCAAACTTGTGACAAATATGACATACCATACTTATTGCTTTCTAGGGTCCAAAATTAGCTCTCAGATTCATAAATATGTAATTCATCGCAACATGTCCAAAATTTCCACAAATAGTGCACATAGTATGAATTTTATCTTATCTTCTTAATATCTTTACTAGTTTGTTTGGTATCCTTGTCAGTGAAACTCTTGATATGTAATGTTCAACTTTATGTCCATAATGATTGCATGTATAGCAGTAACCTACAAAGCTTCCTTTTTTGCTAGATCATTTATGCATTCATAGGCTTAATATCCAAACTTGTTGCAGTTATAGCAATGCCCATTGAATGGTGTGCCTCTTGTAATATTAATTGATCTACTTCTACAAACATTTTTTGTATGACCAAGCTTTAGCTATAGTAGGTTTCTTATCTTAGGTGTTGATAGGTTCCTTAGGTTTTTGTGATAGGTTCTTAGCTCTAGATTTGGATGATTCTCCAACTTCAAATTTATTGTCATTGGTGATATATCCTAGGTCATTTGTGTCTCTTGGTCTTCTTGGATTCTTAAGCTGCTTATCAAATTTTTGCATGCTTTGATCAAACCTTTTGAGTCTCTCATTAGTTTTCTTTTTAACTTTTAGGTTATTCCTCAATTTATCAACCTCTTGCCTCAAACTTCCATTATCAATATGAATCTGCATATTCTCATCACCTATTTCATTCAAGTGTTAATTTAGTGTATTATTCTCTCACTGTAGTCTTTGAATGATTGCATCCTTGTCTCTGATAGTTTTTTCAATATTTCTCTTTTTTGTTTCAAGCATTTCTTTTGCACTTTCATCTATTCTCATCCTCTCAAATACTTTAGTCATTCTTAGGGCTTGACAGTAATGTTCCCTTTTCATTCTGGTCAACTCTTATTCCAAGGCAATATTATTCCCTATCAGATCCGTAATAGTATCATCAACTTCTTCTAAATTTGCACTATAGTTCTTCAATGTTGTCCAGACCTATCTACAGTTGTTCTGACAGTTCCTTCCTTTTTGCAAATGATACCTTCAACTTTACTTTTAGATGTTGTATCGGTTCTGTTGGTGTAATTAAGTATTTACTTATTACACTTTACTTAAGTTTACTTAGGTCGATGCATTATTTATTATTATGCATTATTTTATTATTTATAAGTGAGACACTTAGGAGTTTACGTACTCTTATGAATTGTCATGTTGACAACACTGGAGTAAGCAACTCTAATTTAGCACATGGTGTCTACAACATTGGAGTTTGCATAATTAACTAAGTTGTCATGTATACAACACAGTTATTCACACTCCTATTATAGCACATGGTGTCTGCAACATTATTTTGTGTGCTACACTTTTGTAGGCTTATCCTCTCATCATCACACTTACTCTTGTACTTAATGAAGGATAACTCACACCTAGTGGGCATGTGCCTGGTTGTATGACTTATCATGTTGTTGATTCCTAGGCATTCTAGAAGCATTCTAGAGGCCTTTATATATAGGCACTCCTAGTGTATGTTCACATTGAATTGAATACATATCAATATTCTGATCATACTCTTTTGGTCTACTGTTGTGTTTGTGCTTGAGTTCCTTGATCTTGGGTGAATTTTTCCCTAAGGCAAATTCTTACATGGTATCAGAGCTTGGAGAATTTCTCTTCACATAGCCATTTGAGATCATTGTTGCTTCATCACCTCGACCCAGATCCAGAGTATCATAGTCATTAGGGGCATCTAGAGCCATTACAAACCTCGCCATTGCGTCCGAAACGTCGAATTGGTGAAAATCGACTATAGATTTACCTATGTTGGGCCAAAGTTGATTTTGAGGCAATTTTTTTTGCAAACCGGCACTCAAAGGCCCAATTCGCAAGTTTGGTATGATCGTTATTTAGACCTACAATTTTATTTTTAGATTGAATTTATTTTTCTCTACATTTTCTGTCTACTTTTTTGTGGAAATTTTTAGAATTTTTTTTCCCCTTCTAGTTTGCAAAGAATTTTTTTTTGTAGGAACCAGGTAGTGACACCCCAGCCCCCGCAAAATATTTCATCAAAATATTCTTCTTGTATTTGGCAGCCTACACATTACAAATTTCGGCATCGATTTTTCCAAATCGAGCAATGCATAACCGGCCACAAGATCCAATCATTTACCTCCGGCGGCTTCTTTTCTTTCATTCCCCATGGCCACGATGTTTGAAACATTTGTAGGTCACACTACCGCCTGCATGTGGGATTAAGTTTTTCCCACCCCATGGCCATATATCTTTTTCGGTGTGCAACAGTTTGACCTTTCCAATGGCTTTTATTTTCCCAGCTCGACAATCACATTGGTAGCAATGATCCATTCAGTGGTGACCTTTTTTTTAAAATTTGACGCTGTGAAACTTTGACACGTGATTTAAAGTGTCCGACAAGGCCCTAGATCATTGGCAACTTTTTTAGACTTCTCAGCCACCTCATGATTCTATGGCACCTGCACTAGTCTGATTCTTTCACCAGCTGTTGTTTGCCATGTAGGATCAAGTGGCCAATGTAGACGACTCCACATCACTGTTGTTAGCTCAGGATCGTAGGCTTACTCGTATGTTTGACACATGTCATACTGACATCATCCTGCTATACATATAGTTAGCAATCTGTACTACCACATCAGCAGAGGGGACCTTTTTTGCTGACATCAACATTTCACGGTATTAAATTTGATGGCCATCTGACCATCATTTCTAGGCACTTTTAAACTACTGTGATGATCATTTGACCATCAAATATAACCTCGTAGTTTGTTGCCCATACCCCTCTCTAGATGCAGTTTTGATTTGACAGTTTGACTTTGGGAGGCCATAACTCTGTCACCCAGACTCCATATTGGGTGCAATTTTATTTGATTTTGGGTAGATTTCTTGAACTTTTTAATGGTGTAACTCTTTTCTAGTTTTGGTGCATGGATTTTCCAGAAATTACATCTTTTGGTGATTGTACTTGTTTAATCCTGTATTTTGCAACTTGAAACGCTTTGTATGGGCTCATTTGGACTCAAAAACAAGTTTTTTTTTTTGAAAAGTGCATAATTTTTCATCTACTGTTCAGATCTACATTCAAACTATAGTGTTGTGTGGACAAATATATCACTTACAAACTTAGGGCATTTTTTGCATTGTATTGCTTTGATTACTTTTCAAATTTGTTGTACATCTAAGTTACATTGCTTAGTGGCAGATTTGAGCCTCAAAAGTCAGTTGTATATAGCAAAATCAAAAGTCCATTTTGTACATTTTGACAAGTGGCCTATTGTACACGCACCACATATAAAGTGCCAAAAACATCTTCTTCTTTTTTTTTTGGGGGGGGGGGGGAGGGTGGGGGGGGGGGGGGGGGTGGTTGATTGAGTGAATAGGGGGGTGTGTATTGTGTTTTTGGGTCTCTCTCTTGTGCTCTTTTCATTTTCTGCATCATGGGTTCACCTAAAGGTCCACTTCTAACTTCACACAATTATTCTACATGGAAAGATATTGTATGGAGTAGATTAATGGAAAAAGGTCTAAATCTTTATGTTGATTGTACAATCTCCAAACCAACTAATGCTACAACACTCTTTGATTGGAAAATTAAAGAACAACAAGCTTTAGGAATTTTCAGGAGTTGTGTACATAGAGATCTCTTCTTCCACATTTCTAGTTTCAAGGAAGCCAAACCTGCTTGGGACAACTTGAAGCATTGTATGGTAAGGTGGATGAGGAAAAGGGATTCCAAACTGAGGATGATCTACTTTTATTGGATCCAAATAATTTTGACACAATTCAAGATTATATCAATAAAGCCAATGAGTTTAGAGCACTACTTAAAGATTGTGGTAATCTCGTGAAGGATAATCGATTGATTCATCACATCCTAAAGAGGCTACCTTCAGAGTATGCTTCCTTTGTTTCAAGTTATAAGACTTATAGGTTAACCATGAAAAGTTCTTTCCAAAAGCCTACATTTGATGTATTTACAGAAATGTTGATTTTTGAACAAACCAAGTTAATAGATATGGGACTTCTCACGTCATCAAAGACCAAAGTATTGGTGGCTAGTGATGAGAACCAATCAAGTCAAAGTGAAAAAAGTTCTAACAACAAGAAAAAGTAGTGGAAGCAAAAATCACAATCTGAGACACAAAAAACCTCCTCACAACAAGGCGGTTCTTCTTCTAACAAGAAGGGAAACAATGAAAAGAAGGACAAAATTTTTTTTGCATATTGCAATAAACTACATCATGATGAGCATCATTGCAAGAGTAAGAGAATCAATGAGTTAGAAAAATTACTCAAGAAGAACAAAATCAATGTGCCAAATGCTTCCAATGATTCAACTCCAACCACTTCAAAGGGAAAGGGGCAAACACTTATGGGTGGTTCAAGTTCTTCATCGGAATGGATTCTTGAATCAAGTGCCTCATATCATATGGGTTGTTCAAAGGGAGACTTTTCTTCATTGAAGCAGTCATAGGTACCACACATCTTTGTAGGAGATGATACAAAAATGGAAGTTGAAGTGAAAGGACATGTGGAGATGGAAAATGGGGAATTCAAAAATGTTCTCTATGTTCCAAACCTTAGCTCTAATCTCCTCTCAATTTACCAAATCACTCACCTTGGAGATGGCAACAAAGTTGAGTTCTTTCTAGATTCAGTAATGGTGCACAATCTAAAAGATGATTCATTGGTTGTAGTGGGTAAAGTCAATCATCACAAAAGGCTCTATTCTTTTTCCCACTTTGTGCCTAGGTCTCCTTCACATGCCTTTTTAACTCAATCTCATTCATAAATCAAATTATGGCATGAGCGGTATGGTCATCTTGCCTTCCACTATCTTCAAAAACTTTGCTCAAAAAACATGGTCAAAGGTCTACCTATAATCAACTTTTCTAAGGGTGAGTGTTCAACATGTTTAGTGGATATGCATCTTGAGCAGAAGAATGATAAAGGAAAGTCTTCAAGAGAACCAATTGTTCTTTAGTTGGTTCACATGGTTTTAGTAGGTCCTTTTGTAGTGACATCAGTCAACTGGGGTCACTACATCCTTACTTTCATTGATGACTTTTCACGCTACACATGGGTATTCTTTCTTCATCACAAAAATGAAGTAGTTGATAAGCTTCAAGCCTTCAAGAGTCATGCTGACCATCAATCAAGGAAAGCCATCAAGGTTCTTCGAATGAACAATGAAAGCAGATATGTGACAAGACTTAAAGACTTTTGCAAACTTGAGGGTATTGATCTTCATAATCCACTAGCATTCAGTCTGCACAAGACAAATGTTATAGCACTGAGGATACAGACTCTTAAATTCATGAAAAGTTGCATGATACAAGCCAATTCTCTTATCCAACACTTGAAGTTGAAGCTATCAATAGTGCCAATCACATACTTAATAGATCTCCTCATAATGCCTTAGATGGTAAGACTCCTTTTGAGGTAGAAAACCAGTTGTGAAACACTTTAGAGTCTTTGGTTGTCCAACATGAGAAAACATATCTTCCAGGGAATGCAAGGCACCACCACCAAGGCCTTGTACTTTCATCGAATATGAAGAGAGTGTTAAGGTATACATACTTATGGATCTTGAGACTCATGAGATTTTTGTCGAGAGGAATGTACACTTTGAGGAAAGTTCACCTAGCGTATCCTCTAATCCTCTCTGCACTTCATACACTATGAAAATTGGTAGTGACACCAGCAATAGTGATTCAATAGACTTAGATTTGTGGGATCCTATTGACAGATGTAGAGAGAGGTCACATCATCAGCACATTCCACATGCATACATTGCCACAGTGATAGGTCTAGCACGGTAGGGTACACCTTGTCTTCCAACTCTAGCATCAAGGGATGACTTCTTGACAGATATTTCAGGTTTGTTTGTGGAGTCATAGATAGCATATTTGGGAGACATCATTGATGATATACATCTTCTCTTTGATGATGATGATCCTTCTTCAGTTGTTGTGAGGGCTCACTCTGACCCTCTTGTCCATTCTCTACATGATCATTCTTCACAAGTTGATATGATTGTGGATCCTTCTGTACAACAGTTTTAGGAGGGCCTCTTTATCATTTGGGGAGACGGTTGGTTCTTTGGGATAGGTTCTACATCCATCCTTGCTAGATCTACACTCATTCTTTTTAGAAGTATTGGAAGGGGTGACCATCAGCATCAACATAGGGATAGTTGAGTAGGTTTTAAAGACATCATTCATCATCGAAATTTTTTCCACACATAGGAGAAGCATCTCACTTGTACCTTTGCCATTGTTTCTTCCAAAGGGGAGGAACATTATTCAACACTCATGGACCAGCTTCTACCTTAGAGTAGCTATCATTGATCGACACTTTACATATGGGGGGGTGGGGGGGACTATCTTGTCTCTCTCTTTCTTCTCTCTTATGGGGGGGACTTTTTCCTCTTGTGGGGTTTTGTTCTTCTCATACTTCTCTTTTGTATATACTTGATGTATGTTGTAATGGCGGGGGGTGTCTTGATTACTCCATCTATCCATGCATCTTGTCTTTTCATCTCTTTTTTTGGGGGAGGGTTTTTCCATGAGGTTTTCCCTCTTTCTCTGCTTTATGGGAGATTGCATTTCATTATGTACATGGGTACCTAACATGGTCTAGTAGTTGGGACCCATTATGCATTTTATCCTAGTTTTTTGTGAGCTTAAGTGCATTCCCCTAAGATTGAACTTAAGGGGGGGTGTTGTTGTAATTAAGTATTTACTTATTACACTTTACTTAAGTTTACTTAGTTCAATGCATTATTTTATTATTTAGTAGTGAGACACATAGGAGTTTGTGTACTTTTATGAGTTATCATGTTGGCAACATTGGAGTAAGTAATTCTAATTCAACACATGGTGTCTACAACACTGGAGTTTGCAAAATTAATTGAGTTGTCATATAAACAACATAGTTATTCACACCCCTATTATAACACATGGTGTCTACAACATTATTTTGTGTGCTACACTTTTGTAGGCTTATCCTCTCATCATCACACTTACTCCTATGCTTAATGGAGGATAACTCACACCTGGTGGACATGTGCTTGGTTGTATGACTTATCATGTTGCTTATTCTTAGGCATTTTAGAAGCATTCTAGAGGCCTTTATATATAGGCACTTCTAGTGTACTTTCACATTGAATTGAATACATATTGATATTTTGATCATACTCTTTTGGTCTATTGTTGTGCTTGTGGTTGAGTTCTTTGACCTTGGGTGAATTTTTCCTAAGGAAAATTCTTATAGGTTCATTAGATTCTTCCAATTATTTTTCTCTCTCATACCTTTCCATGTTCTGGATCTACTCCCAAGTTGTCAAAATTCCTTCTAGGGAACTAAGCTTTGATACTAATTATTGGAAAGGTGAGTAGTGAAGGGGGACGGGAGGGAGCGGTGAATTAATACTACTAGACAATTCACCTAATCAAACTTTAACATACACTAGATTTTAAATTCAATAACCAATTACATATACTCATTACCTTTTATCCATTTAATGCTCAAATATAAGATTTTTTACCTATTTGGTAATATGTAAAATAGTAAACATGTAACCATAAAAAAATCATGCATTCACATATAACTCCATGATTTTGGTCTTGTAGAAACCCCCAGTTAGAGGAATTTTTTTTTGGTAGTGATGACACCCACAACTCTTCACTACAATAAAATGATATGCTCGATTAAGAGCTACAATGTTGTCACCTTCTAAGTAACACATTGTTAGGAGTGATTGATATATTGTTAGATGTATCTAATATTCCTATTAAAGACTACTATGTTAAGAGATTCTATCCAACTTATTCAATTTTCACCTTGTTATAGGATTTACAAATAGTTATGTTAGGAACTACCTGATTAATGGATTTCAAAAATCTTGTAGGAACTATTAAGTATTCAAACAAGATAGTAGTGACCTATAAATACTTTCTTCAAAAATCTTTCTCCTTATGCTCTATCTCTACTTCCTCAATCCTTTTGGTGGTTTTATGTAACCAGATTCATGACTGCAATTCAATTTTGCATCTAATTCATTCCTTCAACTCATTAACTCTTGACAACACTTCTTGATCTCCTTTTAGTCCTTTTACCTTTGCATGTAGAAAACTTAGGGTTTGTAATCCTTCCTTAGATTCTTTACAAATCCATCTTGTACTTAAACTTTCCAAAAGCTTTGACTATGTCGGTAACATCTTGATCTTTGTATCATTCTCGAGGTGGAATATTATCATTATTTTGTTTATTAACACTACTCAAAATCTTCACCAAAGCTTTCCACAAATATCTATAAATCATTTCATCATGCACATTTCTCTTTGTAGATCATTATAACTCTTGTCCAAATTCAATAAATCTGATTGCAACATGATGAGTTCAATCATTCAAAAAAAATGGTCTTAATCTTCTTGTTATTTTGTTTACTGATTACTACAATTCATCAATAGTAAACCAACTTCCCTTTGTATCAATAAGTCTTCCTTTTTCTGGTGTACCGATAACACTTTAGTTCTTTGATAGCTTCTCGTTTACTTGTTTGTCATGTTTGTCGATAAATCTTAGTTTATATATTTAACTCCTTTATGATAAGGTATAATTGCTTACTTGTTTTATTTTCTTATCCACTGATTCGTCTAATTCCTTAGTATTGATTATACTTATAGAATGGTTTTCTAGCAATGATAACCATATTATAAAAATCATCATCAATAACAAATAAATGATTTTCCAATTAACAAGGGGTGAAGTGGTCAATAGAGTAGATAAACACAGCTTAGTCATCCAGTGTAGTGTGAAACTGAGTTCTAGAAGGGGAAGCTATCAATAATCTAGTGATCCTCATGGAATATGTGGATATAGATATGAATATGGCTCTCAAGAATGAGCCCTTAATAGTCATTGCTAGGGCCGAGTAGAGGTGTGACTATGTCATAGCCTACCATGGGGATGTAAGTAGATCCCATCAGGTATTTGTGGTGATTGATAACTTTCAAGATGAGCTTCAGGGTACTGGAGTTGAGACTATAGGTGCATTTCATGGTATTTCTGTCACTATTTCATTTGATTTTGGTGCTTTAAATTCTTTTATTTCACCATCCCATGTGTAGTAATGTGGGCTAGTTGCAATACAATGGGTAGATAAGTATTAGGTTGAGTTGGCCATGAGATCCAAAGTGATTGTGGATTCCCAAGTAGGTGGTTGTGTGTTGGACTTATGGGCCTTCATCACCATAATTGATATTCACATTCTACCCTTAGGATCTTATGGTATTGTGTTGGATATAGATTGGTTATCTTCTCACCATGAGAATATTAATTGCTAACTTAAGTTGGTATAGTGTGCCAATGACATAGGTTGGCAAGTTGAGATTTTAGGGCTCCAAAGACTAGTATTACTTGGGATGATCTTAGCTAAGCATCTGAAATGGACTGTGTGGCGTGGATGCCAAATGTTTGTAGTCTCTATCAGTGACCTTGATGGGTTTGAGAGTTGAGAGGTGTCACTTGATGATCACCTACTACTCTGTGAGAATGTTAATGTATTTCTAGATGAGGTATGTGTTTTGTCACCTCAATGGGACATTGATTTTCTATTGATCTCATCTTGGGAGCATAGCCTTTTTCTTGGGCACCTTAACACATGACTAATTAGGAGTAGATTGATCTTTGGTTGTAGTTAGAGGAGTTGTTAGCCAAGCGTCATATTCGTTCTAGTGTATCCTCATGGGATGGGCCAGTCATCTTCATTAAGAAGAATGATGGATCATTGCATTTATGCATTGATTACCGAAAATTGAATAAGGTGATAGCAAAGAGCCAATCTCTTTTGTTGAGTATAGATGACTTGTTTGATCAGATGAAAGGAGTGAGTGTGTTCTTAGAGATTGATCTAAAGTCAAGATACCATTGGCATCATGTCCAAAAGGTTGATATTCATCAAACAACTTTATATATATGCCATTGGCATTATGAGTTCACAATCATACCTTTTGGGTTGACTAATGCATCAACAATGTTCATGAGTTTGACAGATGGAGTGTTTTGCACTTACCTCGATCAATTTGTTTTGGTTTTCCTTGATGTAATATTGATATATTCTAAGACTATAGACGAGCATGAGGTCTACTTACAGTAGGTATTGTTGTGCTTATGTGGCCATCAATTCTATGTAAACTTGGGCAAGTGCAAATTCTTCTAGACTAAGGTGTAGTATTTGGGGCATATCATTACGAGTAATGGTATTGCAATGGATTGCCCAACACCCATTGGTGTTCTTGAGGTGCATAGTTTCATGGGATTGGTGGGTTAACCATCGATTCATGGAGTATTTATCTTGTATGGATCATCTTATTAATTATCTTCAAAGGAAGGGGAAGAAGTGTCTTTGGATGGAGTATTGTGAGATAATTTTTGAGGCTCTTAAGGAGTGATTAACTAGTGCATCTATCATTGCAATGCCTAATCTAGTAGGTGAGCTTATGGTGTGCACAAATGCATCATTAGAGGGTTTAGGGCCAATGCTGAGGTAGGATGGATATGTGATTGTGTATAAGTCCTAGAAGCTCAAGGACCATGAGTTGAACTACCCCACTTTTAATTTAGAGTTAGTGATGGTTGTGCATGCCTTGTGCACTGGAGATATTTTCTTTGGGTTATAGATTTGAGATGCATAGTGATCATCGTAGCTTGTATCATACCATTACTCGTCAAAACTTGAATCAACAAAAATTTCATTGGATAGAATTCTTGTGTGAGTATGATTTGTTCATTGCATCAAGTGGAAGGATAATATCGTTGTAGATGATTTGAGTAGGAGAAGACATGAGATATCAATTTTTTCATTGGGAGTGGATTTGTGTAGCCATACCTTGGAGGATTTTCCTAGTGAAACTTGGTATCTTGAGATTAGAAAGGAGATTGAGTTTGAATATACCCTTGAGGGACAATTCACAAATAATTCTTTGGAGTTTGATTGCCATTTGTAGCTCTTGGAGTACATTTATGTGCCAGTTTAGGGGATCTTTGTTCTTTGGTTTTATAAGAGGAACATCATGTACTATATTATACATATCTTGGCATCAACAAGATGCATGCCAACCTTAAACAGTTGTACTTTGGATAGGGATGAGGTATGATGTTGATTTTGTTGCTTGGTGCCTTAAGTGCTAGATAGTAAAGGGAAAACATTAACATCTTGAAATTCTTTTGTAGCCACATTCCATCCTGAGTGGGACACTATATCTATTGATTTAGTCACAATTTTGCATGTGTTATCTCATGTTCATGATGCTATTATCACAATGGTGGAAAATTTGTCTAAGGTATCTCACTTTTCACCCATGAGAGCATTGTATAATGTTGCTTCAATAGATCATGTGTTCTTGGAGGATATTGTTAGATTGCATGTGATTTCTTGAAGGATCATTTTAGATAGAGATTCAATTTTTACTTCAGCACCATCAAAATCTCTTCAACATGCTTTGGGCATGTGACTCAATTTTAGATCTTATTATCACCCATAGATAGATGGATATATTGCGCAAGTGAATCAAGTTCTTGAGGACATGCTTTGCATGTATGTGATGGATTACTAGGTAAAGTGGGAGAAGTATTTGTACTTGGTTGAGCTTTCCTATAATAATGGGTACCATAGTTCTCTTGGTATGTCACCCTTTCAAGCCTTGTATAGTAGACCTTGTTGTACCCCTTTGAGTTGAGATCAATTGGAGGAGTGACTAGTTTTGGGTCTTGACATGCTTCAAGATATGGAGTAGTAGGTTGTTTGTATGAGAGAGAATTTGGTTACTACTTAGGCCCAAAAAAAGAAGTATGCAAATATCCCTAGGCTAGATTGTCACTTTTCAATGATTGAGTATTTTTGAGACTTCATTTGTGGAAGATCCCCATCCATTATGTGAAAACCTCTAAGTTAGTGCTGCACTTTTTTGGATCTTATGAAATCCCAAAGAGAATTTATCACATTTCTTATCACTTGGTGTTTCTACCTAGCCTATCACCATCCATGATATTTTCCATGTTTTTGTGTTGAGATAATATATTCCTGATGTGACCTATATACTTGGTTGGCATGCTTATAGATAGAGGATGATAAACCTTGTTTGGAGCCCATTCACATTATTTAACATCAAAGGCTGACCCTAAAAGATTGGGATATAGAGAAGGTAAGGATCAAGGGCAACTTGAATGATTAGACTTTAGCCACATGAGAGGATACCACACAGTTGAGATATTTGTACCCATATCTTTTTGCAAGCTTCCAAGACCAAGCCTATGCCTAGTGGGGGAGGAAGTAAGCCCTCCGGTGTTAAAATTCCATTTTTGTACATATTTTGACCTGAGATGTACTTTGATGGATTTTACATATTTATTTTCATAATGAGATGCTTCAGTGACTAGACATTAAAATTATTTTGGTTACTAGTATCATAGTTGCTAGATGTTAGATGTGTTAGTATTCCATTTGTTCATGTCTGCACAATAATGTTAGCAATGTGACAAGATGCCTTATGATGATATTTTCATAAGTAGATTATGATTTATGTGTTATTAGATTGATGTTATTGGACTCATTTCTAGTCTGCTTTTATGTTGTTGATATCTATCTCTTACCTTTAGTAAATATTTTCTCAAGTGATGATAATTGATTATTTAAAAGTGTTGTGGTTCCACATAAAACCCCCCATTTTTTACTTTAGGAATGGGGAACCCCATTCATTTTTCCACTATGTAAATCAGTATCTTGACCTTGAAAATAGGGCATGTTTCAAGAGGTCACGATAGTCAAGAAATTGGGAAACTCGATGTGGCATTTTAGTCATCTTTTTGTTTTAGTTTTTTCCATCAAAGTTCTTTTTATACACAAATGTGCACATGCACAATTCCCCACCTATCAAACACCTACTCACCTTGTGGAGGTGCATGCTTATGCACCTGCATAGGTGAACAAGTTTCCTAACATCAATAGGCCTCTAGTCACCTATAAATAGAGGGAATGAGGCCTAAAAGAGCTCATTTGCATCCGACGAAACTTGAGTTGTGTACTTTCACACTTTTCAATGTCCACACCTTTGCACCATCTTCATCTTCCCTCACCAAGGGTGAGTAGTCACACACCATGCACAAGTACACATGTACGCATGTGCATAACGCATGCATGCCATATTGAACTCCACTTGCAACTGTCTCTATAGTTTTCCACCACCACGAGATGTGCATGTGCACATGCACATGTGCACAACATGTAAACCCTTGCCTTTAGTATTTTCCATACATCTCAGTTAGCACATATTGTGCAGGTTGTGCACCTACATAGGTGTACACCTGCGCAATGTGCACAACTCCCATCTTTTGGGCCTTTTTTCCTTCTTGTTAGTTTTGCATCCCTACTTTGGAGTTTTTTGAGGTTTGTTTGAGTGAGTAGTCATTATTCTTATGCTCCTACTAGAGATACTGACAAAGTTTTCTGATGTAGGTAACCATGGCTTTGACCTCATCCTCAACAGTAAAATCAAAGATCTCCCTGAAACCAAAAATGTTAAAGTTGAAGGGGATACTAAATAAATCCAAGTTTATTAATTCAGAAATCCAGGACACATAATTAGTACATATTGGCTGGAATGAGCTTATGATTTTGTGCAATAGCCCATATGAGAACAAAACCTCATGCCCTACCTCGGTGCAGTTATCACAACTAATCATGATTGTGGCACAACATTATGTTTTGGATGAGAACGTAGTCAAGAGCGTCACTAGAAAAAAATTCCTAGACATGAGGTCAGAGAACATAGAAAGGGTATTCCATTTACCCATCTCAAATGAATACTATGGGATCTCATAAGAGAGTGAAAACATATGGTACAAGGAGCACCAAGAAGAAGTAGATACTATAGTGAAGGATAATTATTTAATCATTGAGACCTCACATAACATGTCTGGAAAAGTCAATATGACTAGAGGATATATGATCGTGGACATTGGTTAATGCATAGTAATGTGAATTTCTATAGCTAGTCATCTGGAAACATGGATGATGCATTTTATATAGAAAATTAGGACCAAGGCCAACAGGATTGATTGGGGCACTATTATTAATGACCCCTTGGATGAATAGTTTACATTGGTCAAAAGAGACCCTTGCTTCTACATGACCTCATACGTAATATAATTTCTTTTCAAAAGGGACACATAGAACATGCTAATGCATGGCCATGTATTGGGTGCCTTCACTTGGTACAAAAGGAGCTTTGTGACAACATCCTAGAGTACAAGATCATAAATGATGCCTTCATTTTCATAATAATACAATTCATAAAAAAACATTTATGTAAAGAGGCTATTAGTTGAAGGGGCAATGAAGGTGACCCAACTTGGGGGATACTTCATCCAATTCCACACTTTCACATACATTCATGTTATAGGAAAACTATTGCACCCAAAGAAACTACCATGCTACCCTTCAAATAGGTTGGTCTTGCTAGAGATTGCTCGAGATCTTCATTTAGCTTATGAAAAGATCCTCAAAAGCATAAGAAGACATTGGTATGGCCCATTAGCACTAGACCTTATGAGGCTAGAGAAAAGAAAGATATTGCCTCTTATGAGGTGGAATGGGACAAGTATCCCTAGAGAAGTACTTAGTGGCCCACTCGTGCTTTGATAATATAGGGATGTTTAAACATGTTATAGGGAGGGAGGGAGTTCCCATGCACCCATTGAAAACCACTATCTCAATTGTGTGGATGATTATAAAGTTTAGATCAAGGACTATTACAAAATAGATCTGACACTAGAAGAGAAGGTCCTAGGGCTGCACATCTCAAACATAGTGTTGAATAAGGATACTCCCAACATCCTTGATCCTACATATAACAAGGATAAATTATTTGATCACCCAAAATTAATGTTGAGGTGGATAACAAAGAAAATGATGATATCCAACATCGAGCTTGACATGTAATCAAGATGACTATAGATTGGGTACATAGACCCTTCCCACTAGACACATTGCCTAGTGTACCAGTTCTAAAAGAACCAGCATGACCAAAGAAAGGTAAAGGGACCAAGTTCACCACTCCCACATATAAAGAGAAGTCTCTAGTAAGACCTAAAGTAGTATACTAACATGATCGGAAGGTAGTTTACTTCCCCAAGGAAGAGAAGACTAAAAGCAAGAACAAGAGGAAGGTTGTAGTGGTAGAGGAAGACACATGACTAGAAGAGCCTCCAGCTTAATCTGAAGCCTCCACATCTATTTGAAAGAGGAGAAAGACTGAGACTGTACTCACTAGAGTGAAGAGAATATGATTAAAGAAGAAGAGTATCACTCCTTCATCCTTTATCCCTGTGATATACCAAAATATCCTAGAGAAGGGGAAGAGGATCCAATAGACTATATCCCCTTGAATATGAGGATACACTCAACAAGGGTAGATGATGAGCAAGAAAAAAAGGAGAATCCATACACAAACCCCTCTAGCCACACAAGAATAACCTATCGATATTGAAGAGTCTACTAATCAAGAGAAGGAAGGATGAACATAAAAAATAATTGGGCATGGGTCGAGCAAGTTTGACTTCTCCAAATTTGATTTTATCCCTATAGGAACATACCTAAAGGAAGGAGACATAAGGGATACACCACACAAGGATCCAAAAGGTGATGATTCAAATATCATTCCTTAGTTAGTACAAGTACAAACATAGATACCTCCCCCTCCTCTAAGAAAGCCAAAATTGTTGCCTCTGCATCCTTTGGATCTAGATATAATGTTTATGCCTCCTCTAATACTCAAGGACCAAAATTTGACAACTATGGATGGAACGGTAGGTACAAACCAAGAAGGGTAGGTAGCTCAATTGAAGCAAGCTCCTACATTTGAATAGGCTCAACCAACAATGACATAACTTTCATCTCCTCTAAGACAAACACTGGCCACACATGGGGTAGATCATCCAAGAGTAGAGAAAACTTCAGAGAGAAATATAGACAAAGGAAATTGACTAGCATTCATGACAACTCCATCCCCTAGTTAATTCATGTCTCTACTAAGTACAACCCCAAAATGGCTCACACAGGTAGTAGAGACCTAGAGGAGGATGAATATTACAAGTGTGATTGATAGAATGTCACTCCTCATAGGAGCTTTGTAATCAATAGTACCTCCTCCAGAGGATCCTCAACAATTATCTCTGATTGTGAGAGATAGGTGGGATAATTTGGCCACTCATGTGTCTATTCATGCACCTTATGTTGATACACAAACTGTAGCTCCCCAAAATAACTAGATGCAAGAAATTGAAACAGGGAAGTCCACTAAGGATATGGAAAAGTTTTTGACCACCATGGGAATGAGGCAAGTATTTTACAATTTGGATTGGGGTGAGGAAGAGATCCATTTTTTTGGAAAACATAATGAATATTACATTAATTTATGAAAGAGGTAGTGGTTTCCATTGACCTTGCTAACCATGAGATAACATTAAAGAATTCCCTCGAGAAATGAGCTCCAACCGCACCATGAGGGATTCATTTTTGGATGCCTATTATAGATGGCATCACAATTTTGAAGATTTAGGAGTAGAGATCATTGAGGCCAACATGCAACTATTACGTGATATACATCAAAATGTAGGGAAGTTAGTAATTATAATCAACCAGAATTTTTGCTTGGTAGATGAAGTGTCCTGCTAGTGTAATGATTTGGTTTCTTTATAGAAGATCAAAGGAAAAAATTATCGGATGTTATTGAGCATTTTTGTAAGTGAAGAGATAGATAAAATTGATGACAGTGAGAAAATACAAGATAGAATGACAATGAGAAAATACAAGATAGAAACAAGTAATGTTATCCTTGTTTGAAGATATCCAGGACATATAGGGAAATGCCCAGGCTTAGTTAGTAGAAGTAGGTAACTATTATAGTGTGGGAAGCCTAGAAATTTTTATGATGACTCTAAGGAACACTTATGCTTGACAAAAGAAATAGTACAACAATTCCAAACACTTTTTGAAGTAGTGTCCCCCAAGGATGATATAAGGAGAGTCTTCAAAGTTGAGGAGATACTGAAAGAATAGGACTTCAAGATGGAGAATTTTGACAAGTGAGAAAAGAGGTCCATGATTTCCATAGGGTCAATGTCATGAGGGCTAAGTATGAATCATTGGACTTTTCAAATCACTAGTAAATCACTACGGCTATAGGAAATTTTAAGGAAGCTCATCTAGACATCATTTTGGTCAAACCACCAAAAGACGTAGATGCTGGAAATTGAGGTTTTGACTTAGAGAAAATTATGTCAATTTTGACCCTAGCATCTCTGCATGTGCCCACCTCCACAACTTTGGATTTTTTAAACTTTTGAAGAAGACACAACTATCAACCCCACACACGTGCAACTCCACAACTCTGCAGGTGCAAAAAATTTAGATAACTTACTATTGTACTGCTCGTTAACTGATAGTTACTAAATTTGACATTTTAATGTTTGAGTTGGGTGGTGTTAAGCTAATAGATGTGCATGAAGGATGTTGTATTCCAATTTTGGAAGGCTCCTAAGCTATAACTTCTACTCAAAGATGTCTCCCTTCTTATTTTCTTCTTCTCTTTATGGTTTTGAGTCACATAAAGGCCTATGCACATTACACCATTTGATTAATAAAAATAAGAGTATAGGCCTACTTAGCACCATATTAGGAGTTATTTTGTATATATTTAGCTTTATTTTAGTTATTTTAGCATACTCTTTGCATTCAAGAAAATCCTAGCTCTGAAAATCACAATAAGGAGAGAATTAACTATAAATATAGGGATGTAACATGTATTTAAAATTGAAATTTTATGCAATAAAGTATGTTATTGGTGCTCTGATTCTCTATTTAGTGATTTTTGTTGGAATGTGTGTTCTCTTTGTGAATTAGTGATTCATGAATAATGAAGGAGATAATAGTCTTTTTGTTTTTGAATGCTTGGGTGATCTTAGTTTTTTTATTTTTTCATGATTAGTCGCATACTATCTATATAGTGACAAATTGAAGAAGGGGAATTTGACACAGACGTTCATAGAAATTTGTCTCATGTGTGCCCACTTTTGTGGCTACACAATTCGATTAGTTGCGAACAATTATACTACCTTATAAAGTTTCATTGATGATTGCATTAGGGAGATTACAATTGTGCCTCTCTAAATTTCATTAGTTTCCTACCATCCCCTTTGAAGATTTACTTCGTAGATGGGTTAGTGTTGTGGCTTATGTACATTTAATTCCATTTTTAGCATTTTTTTTACTATCATGTTGCCTTATCTCTTTGCAATTTTTATTTTCACAAAAATATGGTTAAGCTAGAAATTCATATTAATCATACATTAGACTTACACCCATCAAAAAAAGAGAAAATGCAAATAGTATGGTTTTCCACTAATTATTTTCTAAGTTTCATAGAGTTATAGATTGGAATTCATGGAATCAACAAGGGCCTCCTTGTTAATTATCTTTAATTGAGCTACCTAGTTAGTTGAAAACCAACCACTTAGAGCCCTTGAGTTGATATTTTATTTACTTTTCAAGAGATATTCTCACGAACTTCTACCATTGTCATCGTACAATTACGATGCTCAACATTGGTGGTTCTAGAAGGAGGGGCCAAAGCTAGTTTAAATGTTTGAGAAAGCTAGAAAATTTTGATCTACTATCCTCCTTGTAGTGAGTACTAAGGTCATTGCCTAAAAAGCACAAGAACTTGTTCATTTTTGCAAGTCTCACAACGATAAAGGGACTTCCAAAATTTATATACCATTGCTAGTCATATTACCAACATATGCTTCATAGTCCTTCATTTCTTCACATCCAACACCTCCTCATAAAAAACAAAATCAGCCACCTCCCCCACCAATGGATTTATTTTCTAATGCTCATGATTCACCTAAAAAGATACAAGGTTAGCTCCATGACCTCCCTAAGAATCCAAAGTAATTCTTCTTAAGGTTCCTTTACGAAGAGACATGGATAGCAAAGACCATGTCGAAAGTTTTAAAGAAATCTAAAATAGGAAGCAAATTCAACATGAGAATGTGATTGTCCCTATGCCCATTTACACCTTGGGAAAAATGGAATTCAATTGGTATGTAAACCTACCACCGACATGTATCACAAATTTGTCATCTTTCAAAAATATGTTCTTAGAATAATTCAAAGCTTTCTTCAATCTGACTATCTTACACAATCAATTTATTTCCATTAAGAGAGACCTCCAAGAGATCATCTTGAGATCTAATCATCTTTTCCACATGATGTATCAAAGGATGGAGTCCCCTTATATAGTTCCATTAGAGGTTTTAATACACATTTATTTTAACTCCATAGATCAGCTCACAACTATTTTCCTAAGAAGGTTATGTTACATGCTAGAGTTTTTGTTGCACCAAAAGATCGACCTATCAATGCTTGATACAACCACTAGACTTATAGAACACAAGAGGCAGTTAAGCCATGTCACAAATCCTGAAGGGGAATATTGGTAGTTAGTCTAACAATCCCCCCTCAGTGTTACCCAAGGAGATTCGAACTTGTGACCAAGCTTGTTGGAAATGATTGAAAAGATCATGAGGAAAGTTGTTGGAATGATCATATGGAACTGGTAAAGAATGTTCTCAATCAGTGTTTTGTCATTGATGTCAAACTTGCTACTTGTAGGAATGACAATTGCTTTAGTGATCCAAATACTATCAATTAGTTGATTGACAAGAAGGAGGCAATCAATAAGATGTAACTAGAACACCAAGAGAAAGGTTGAAGTTATGATGTTGTAATGAAGTACAAGGATCAGTCAAGCCATTGATGAAATAAGTGTGTTGATGACATACTATAAGACATAGAGAATGGGTACACTGAAACATATCAAAGATGTAAGGTTTTAGCTAAGTCTTTTGTAAAGCCCAACAAAGATCATTAGAGAGAGGGAGTTGAGCAAAGCTAGTAGGTGCCAAACAGATTCCTAGTTGAAGCCGAGTGAGTAAACTTCAGATGTCGAGCAAGTTAAACTTCAAATGCCGAGTGATACAGATTTTATCAAGTGCTGAGTGATATCAAGTGCCGAGCAAATACAAGTGCCGAGTAGATATAAGTGCTAAGTAACACAGAGGTGCCGAGCACCAATAAAACCAACAGTGCCGAGTAACATAGAGGTGCCGAGCATCAGTAAATAAATAATGCCGAGTTGTTGCATTATTTTGAAAATCAAAGATTCACCAGATCTAAGATGACAAGGTTGTTATTTAGAAGTTTGTGAATTAAATGGAAGCTGGTGGCATAGAACACCATATAGAACATTTTTAAAAGATACAACTGACGAAGTTTTTAGATAAGAGCAAGATATGGGGTAGATACATTGTATCCTACCTAATCCATTAGAAACCCTAAAATTGGAGAGGGAGAATCGAGTGGCAAAGGCAAATCAAATTTCTATTTAAGGAGTCATAAGTTCATGAAGGAGAGAGAGAGAGAGGCAGTCAAGCATGAAAGCATACAATGTTGAAGGAGATGCTAAGGAGGAAAGAGAGCATAGTTACTCTATTTCAGTGAGAAGACCTCAGATATGGATGCATTGGTATGATGAGTAAGAAGACTTAAGGAGGCGAAGCTTGAGAGAAAGACAAGTAGTCAAAGCCGAAGTGATTGAATCCAAGCAAAAGATTGAACTGGAAGTGTGACCTGAAATCTGCAAAGTATGTTGTAAGTTGTATCAGATCAAAAAGCCATTATCGTTACTCTCTAGAAATTGTAACAGTTAGTTTAAATCCTATGGACTTAGGTTGGTTTAATAGCCATGAGATAAATCTTTTAACAGGGTGACATTCCAAGTGAATGTTCTAAAGTCCTTTAACCAGGCCCATTCCTAACAGTTTGGTGAAATCCTCTAACAAGGTCACATTTAACAGTGTGTTGTAAGCTTTTAATAGGGCAAGCTTTTAGCAGGGCATCACTTTAGAAGAGTGAAAATCAAGTAGCATATGTTACTGGTGGTTTTTCCCAAATTGGGTTTCCACATAAATCATTGTGTCATGTGTTGATCTTGCATGTTTTATTTCTACATGTTGATTTACTGTAACTTGCTAATATGGTTGATTTAAGTTTGGATGGATGAAAAGTGTATGGATTCATTAAAAGTACTGAAAAAGTATTATTAGGGCATTTCGACCTTGAATAACTGATTCACCCCCCAGTCTCAGTTATTCTAAAGAATTCTAACAAAGCTCTGATACCACTTTTTACATGCTATAGTTATCGTTGCACCAAAAGATCGACTTGTCAATGCCTAATACAACCACTACACTTATAGAACATATGAGGCAGTTCAGCCATGTCATGAATCTTGAAAGGGAACATTGGCAGTTAGTCCAACAAGTTACCTACCATAAACACTGATACTCTTGAAAAAGTCTTCCAAGAAGCGGTCACCTTTACCAAGCAAGCCAACCCCAATGGAGGGGGAAGCATGACGATCACTTTGTTGGAAAACACCATAGGACTAATACCACCATATCTAGAAGGATCGTGAGTGAGTGCACCTCAATTTAATCCACTTAAAACTATACCTACATACCAATTTTTTGTTTTCCCACAACAATTTGTTGTTTCTCCACTAGAAATCCTTACATATTTGGGGTACATGACCCCAAAAGCACATTTTTTGGGCAAAAAACTCCTCCACCAACTGAACCTGAGAAAAATAGCCATGTGGTGTAATGCCCCACTAGGGAACCCAAGAGAAATTAACCTATAATGATTCTAATTTTTCTAAACAATTTTTTTGAAACATTAAACATATAAGAGATAATAATGTGGGAGCAATAACTCAAATACACATTACATACATGAATAAGAAAAGAAATAACAATTACATTTCTCCAGGGTTCCATAATGTTGAATTACATATATAATTTTTATTAAGTTTAAGTTTAATAATTAAAACAAATTTATGTCATAGGAATATCCACATGTGCAAAATTTCACAAAGAATATACAAGTGCAAGAGGTGCATACTCATCCATTGTACATGTCATAGGGTATGAAATGCTAAAAGAATATACATCACGATGAGATATGTCATCCCATAGGAACACAAAACTTGAAGTACAAAATATTAGAGTACAAACATACACCATAATCATTAGGTGGAAATAATGGACCATATACATCAATGGTATATTCAACATCATTGTCCACCTTAGTGGTCCCACTCCCACTGTGCTAAGGAGATAATCTCAAGTCCCAAACAAATAACAATCCAAAAGTCACAATGACAATCTAAATCTCAAGATCCTAAAAAGCATTCTATCTCAAGGGTACTAAGTACACAAGCTAACATCTAATCCCAAAGGCAATGAGACACATAGGAAATCTAATGTGCATATGGGAAAGTGTCATCACATGAGTCAACTCTTAGGTTACCTTGGCGGTCTTAGTACCTCAACACCCTAGTTACTCTGTGGCATCAATATCCTTTCATACAAATAAGGCATACCGATGAAGAAATGTCGCAACTAAGCATCCTCTCCACTCCCATCCTAGTTTGCAGCCATTGAAGCATGGGTAATGTATCAAACTGAGATCTTGTTAATTCATTTTAGCCCCATTAATGAGAATGTTATCACTTATTAATACAACTTACAATGAGTTACCACAACCTCTTTAGGGATTTGACCCCCATTGGAAGCCACTTCCCAACATACACATAGATAACCTACCCTAAGCTCATATAAATTCATTTATAAGAATTCACCATAAACATCTCAGTTCTATACAAGCAACTAGAGTCACAAATAGATCATATATCAAAACCCACAATAGGTTGCATCAAAAGAATCACAACACATGAGCTTAAATAGGAATACTGATTTCTCATCACATAACACACAAGTTTAGAACATTGGTTGGGAAATGAATAATCATGACTAAAAACATCACATAAAGCCATCATAAAAATAATCACTTCCTAAGCCTCTGCTAAACATTCCTATTTGGCTAAACTACTAGGTTTTGCCAAAACCCAATACAAGATAAAGCACAATCATCTCAATAGGCACTTAAAGCAAGTGCAGTTACTCAACCATTCTAGTTTTCAAAAAAAAATTATAAAGATTGATTTGAAAATATAGTTCAAGATTTTGTTTGTAAAAAATTCCCCAATAGATATAGTTTTCAAGTTTAGTTCGATCATAAAACCCTTCTCAATTTCCCTAGTTTTTTAAAGAAATATGATCATAATAAAACTATATTTTTATTTCATTCATAATAATAATGATTATCATTTGCTCAAAATATAATAATATATTTTAAATAAAAATATTCCTAAATGAAAACATTTATAAACTCAATATAACATCACACAACTTCTATTAATAATATTTAAATCTAGCATTAAATAATAATGATATTTTAAAACATATTAAATACAATTTTAAATAAAATTTTAAAAAAACAATATATTGAATTTTATATTAAAACTAAATAACTAAACTAACATTACATTATTAAATATTTAAAAATTATTTAAAACTATATTTTAAATTTAAAAATAATAATAAACATTTAAAAAAAAAATCCTATGTTTTTTTTTTAAGCTCATAGGCTAGCTACTATGATAGCTTGTGAGGTTGTTTGCAGTGCTCACAACTACTGTGTTAGCCTTGGGTTGTTGTAGCAACATGTGAGCTATTGCAACAACTCTTACAAAGCCACCATAAGGGAGAAGGGAGGAGAAGGGGGGTGAGAGGGTCGTGGCCCCTTCCCCTCCAAAATATATTTATTTTTTAATTTTTAAATGAACTTCCCATCATGTACAACAATGCACGATTCCCAAAAATGGGTAAAAAATAATTAAAAATATTTACCACAATAAATTATTTAGTGTGGTGTACATATATATAATTACATGTTTTTATATATGTATCTGATAGGGAAACTAATTTCAATCAATCAAATTTAAAAAAAGAATCTTTCTTTTTCCAAATAAGATCTGTTTAGTTTTCTTTGCTTTCAAAACCCTAGTTTTGGAATGGTTTTCTAAATTCAATCTTTTCTATTGGGGTTTCAATCTCTACTTTTCATCAATGTTTTTCAAAACAAGAACCATTAATCTTTCCTATGAGAGTTTCCAATTCTTCAATCAGATTTATGGCAAACAATATCAATGTAATTCCCATAGATCTACCATTGTAAAATCTCATTCTTGCAAACATGAAGAAGACAAAAGCTTTTGAGAGATTTTCTAAATTGGAATTTCTATAGACCCTACCTCAATTTGATGCTAACAATTCAGTGAATCTTTGTGCTCCCAAAAAACCCATCTCCAAAAGTCCACAGAAAAATTCTTGCCTACCAATTCTCAATTTTCTCCTACCAAACTTGTGTGTGTAGAAATGAACCACAATCCCTTATTAAAAGGCCTCTAACCCTAGTTAGGGTTTCTATTTCTCAATTAGCCTCTCACCTTATTAATTTTCTTTAAATCTTTCATGCACAACTAGTGCCTGTTAATATTTTATTTTATTTTAAATTAATCTTTAATGCATAGTAAGTGCCATCATGCAAAGGAACAAAATGTTTATTTGTTTAATTTTACTTCATCGATATAATGCCTTTTCTGAATCATTATTGGAACAACACTAAGAACTAATATGATTGGAGATGGATTCTACCTCAGAAATGCTATCTCAAGAAGTAGCTAAAGGATGAGGAGATGGATTCTACCTATTTTTTGACCAATATTGGTTGAAATTTTAACTCAGGTTGGTCAAAATTTGGACCAACCAATTGGTCAAAGTTTTTCTTGTCAAAATTTCAACCAACTTACTAGTTGGTCGAAAACTTTCCAGAGTCCTAGTGTAATTTCTACCAGGCATTGGTCAAAATTTTGACTAATGCTTGGTCAAAAACTACCAGGCATTGGTCAAAATTTTGACCAATTCTTGGTAGAAAACTTCTAGGAATTGGTCAAAATTTTGACCAATGCTTGGTCAAAAACTTTTAGGCATTGGTCAAAAGCTCAACCAATGCTTGGTTAAAAACTTCTAGGCATTAGTCAAAATTTTGACGAATGCTTGGTCGAATTTTTTTTTGAGGCATTCTATAAAATAGTTCACATGCCTTGCCTATGATTTGACATTTTGCATGCATCCTGAACTCTCTCATCCTGATTATGGATTACAGAGAGTGATTTGAAATGATGATGCTAAAAAACACACACAATCAAATACAAAATGAACTTGCATTGTAAATCTGATATTGTTAATTTTGCATGTATGTCTACCAGGACAATCACAACTTAAACACACACACACACACACACACACACACACACATAATAGCATCTAAAATTGAAAGGGAAATATGATTGGAAAAATAAATTGTGAGAAAGAAAGAAAGAATATGAAACAATGGCAAGGAACGATGCGAATATTGATGTTGTCATGGGGAGTCCATATGATCACATCAAAACAAATCAAAGCCCTATAACAATCATATACAGTGATCAAATTGATTATTAAGCATTGAGGGACAATATGGTGTGGGAGTGATCAGTCAACAAGTGGCCATGGTGGAAGGTAGCAATCCTATTAAGAAAAATCATAAACAAGTGATACAATATGTATATAAGTAAGGAAATATTAAGATATGATGGAGATAAGAAATAGAGGTGATACTTAGGAAGATGAAATTAAAACATACAAAGATTATATATATATGGATAGAATAACTACTAGTTATGGAAAGTCATCAGAAGACACATCTACTCATATATGAATAGTCATAATGTTATATATACAAGAAAGAAAATAAACGATATAAATTATTAGCAAGCAACTATGAGATGAATAGGGATCAAAGAATACTATAATTGCACTCAATTCTAATAAACATGAAGACATGGAATGGGTAATGATACAAGGCATGGGTGAGAGTAAGATTGAATGATATAGAGATAGCCAACATTATGAATTTGTTGTTTGCATGTCATATTCAATGCATAAAGGAGTAGAGAGAAATATATCTCTTACAAATTATAGTAGTTAGGACAAATCTTGAGGTATTCTAACTAAGGACATTACATATTCCACCTGAATAAAGCCAATTTAAATGAACTAACTAGTTTTCCCAATCATTAAAGTAATATATAATATAGGATTAAATAGGTCAACTTATATAGAAGACATTACATCTTGCATGAATCTCTTGCAGATGGGCCAAATCTCCTTGCTCAAAGTGGCAGAGAACATCATAAATTGCTTGTCATGAGGGGTCATCTTGAAAATCTCATAGACATCTCTCTACATGTCTACAACATTAAAAAAATCAAACACCATACTCAACAAACTATGTAATCAGAATCTATTTAAAAACATATCTACTGACATACCAAGTGATTCTAGCATTCTATCACACTCATCAAGGACAAAATGACTAACATTTTTGAGATCCAAATCTTTTTCCCTTGCTAGAGCAAGTATCCTTCTAGGAGTACCCACCACTATGTGTGGACACTCATTTTTTAGCAATGCTTTATGAACTTTAATGTTTACCCCTCCATAGAATACAACCACCTTTAAGTCTATTAGATAAGTGATAAATCTCTCAAATTCATGGCATATCTACAATATAAAATAGAACTAGTAAGAAACCATTATTAATGACAATAACTAAGTATAAATTAACCATAAAAGCCCAGCTATCAAAGAAAAAATTCCACTATATCAGTCCATAAATTAAAATACCTGATATGCCAATTCTCAAGTATGACACAAGACAAGAGCTGCAACTTGCCTAGGAACAGGTTCAATCTGTTGTAGTGTAGAAAGAACAAAAATTGCAGTCTTCCCCATTCCAAACTTAGCCTGGCAAATCACATCCATCTTTAAGATGGCCTGGGGAATGCATTCATGTTGTAATGATAGAATCAAACAAAATAAAGTGATATCTCAGTTAGGACATTCACAAATGGGCTGATTTTGGAATAGTTTAAGATAGCCATTATTATGCTCCAACTTTAGAGGCACAGTGTAAGTAAATTACTTGTAGAACATTTACATGAAGTTATTAAGAGACTATTTCAACAAAAATTATAAGTACTTTGTAGTCAATCAATGAGCACCATGATAATTACATCATCTTCCGTCAAAAAAATAGCATTTTGATATATCTCACTGTCATTTTGGGATTGAATTTAGATGTCAATTCCTTCTGTGGGCAAGATATGAATTTGCACATAACTTACATGAAACACAATTTTCAAGTATTGAAGAAAATTAGTTCATATGTTACCATTAATTAGCATATATAGTAAAACATGTATGAAGCAATTTAAGAGTCTCTATATAAAGTTTACAAATCTATGATTACATTACAAATATGTGATTAGGGCTTCTTTAGAGTTATATTTATATTTATAATACACTTTAGCAGTTTGAAATTGTAAGTTGATCAAACTCAAAGGCATGTATATTCATTATGTTAGCTTGATAAAGTATATTGTAATCTATATATACTTAATGAAATGTTGCAAAACGTGTAACAATAGGAACACCTCTCATGCTATGCAGCTAAAAATGAACTATTTTCCTTTCTTTCCTTGATAATAATTCTTTTCTGAGCTCACAAACATGAGAGAAAGGGAAAATCATGAATAAGAATTTAAGGGTCATACTTTTATAAATGAAACATTATGGTTTTCATTCTCCTTCTCCTTCCTTCAGTCACAGTGAAGGTATATGACAACTTATTCAGGCATCTTCTACACAATGATGTGCCTTAGCTAAACTATGTATCCTAAAGGTGGCTTGTAATTCAACTCATCCCAGAACAAGGTCAAGTTAGCATTAACAATATTTGAAGAGAGTAAATAGCTAAAACAAAACTATACAAAGGAAACAACATTCCAAATAGTTATCCTTCTTAGAAGAAAATTTTGAGATAGAGAAATAGCATTTCTAGAAGCAATATACCTCTTGTATACTATATCTTATTCAGCCATATTTTACACAATGATGTGCCTTAGCTAAACCAGCTGTGTATCTTAAAGATGGATTTCAATTGTAATCATCCTAAAACAAAGTCAAGTTGTCATTAAGGATACTTGAAGAGAGTGAATAGCCAAAACAAGACTACACAGAGGCAATGATATTCCAAATAGGTTTTCCTCTATAAAGAAGAGTTGGAGATAGAGAAATAGCATCTCTAGAAGCAATGTACCTCCTTTGATGAAAGCCAACTGAAGCTTGTTTTGATCCAAATGCATACTCTAGCTTGGTTGAGTACCCAAAGCCCTATTGTGTAGCGATAGATCCTTAAAACCAGTGCCACCTTGGTGAAACAAGTTGCAAATTCTGTCTCACTTGAGAAGAAGTAATGCTCTTTTCTCCTAATGTCATTGCCATAGAAAATCTCAACAAATTACATCTATTTTACCAAGAATAGATGTTGGGATCCATAAGACAAAAAACATATATACCATAATTGCTTGAATTATTGACTTCATCAAGGTAATACCTCTGTCTAATCTAAGCAATTTTTCTCTCAAAACCAACAAGTTACTATACAGCTTACTAAACAATCTCCTGATAAGAAAGCTTTGGAAATCTGTAAGAAAAGAGAGATCCCCAAATACATAATTAGGTAGTTGGTCCACTGGGAAGCTGAAATGTTTTTTGTCCTATTTTGAATTATCTCATATGACAGTTAATAGAAAATTATTGATTTGTTTGGGTTAATCAATTGGCATGAGAACTTTCCATAATCAAATAGGTTCCTATGAAAAATCCAAGGTTGCCTAATATCTACTTTACCTTGTAAAAGTGTCATTTGCAATGTGGAGGTGAAAGAATTCATATGAATTGAGCTTATAATACCCTTGAGATAAGTGCTAGCTTATAATACCCTTGAGATAGGTGTTATCTTATAACTTCCTTATTATAACTTTCAAATAGTAAAAATATGTTTAAAAGGAAATAAATTAACATTTTCAAATATCTGATCACCTTCTGGACTTAAATATTGAAACATTTCTTGATCAATATTGGGAATGGAGGAATTGGCACAATATTGTGATATGCAAGAATATGTAGTTTCATACTAGTGCTTGATGGTTACATCATTGGAGGATGAGTGGGTTGGTCTGGCACTAGAAGAGCATTATTGAAGTTTAAGTGAATTGTTTCTAAATTTGGGAAATCATGTTTCATGGTTTTGTTTACTAAGTTTTGTAGGGGTTGTTTGATCTTTCGAAAAGATTTTTTATAGATTCAATGAAGGCGGCTTTATATGTACTTTTCGGATTTAAAATAGTATTGAAAGAAATAGAGACTAAAATGTTAAGAATAATCAAATGATTTCTATTTCAACTCTGTGGCCTAGATAGTAGAGGTATAGAAGTAACAACAGTGGCAATATAATTTGTACAACAATGTCAAAAGATGAACTGAATGCTTCATCTTGACAGTTTTTAGAGACCAATGTTTTCCAAAGGCTATAAAAAAAACATTGTCATCATTCCTCTAAATTGCATATTCTTAGTGTTATGAAGCAGCCTTATAAATAGTACTCTTACAGTGGGGCAAATAGTTGCATTTGACATTTGTGATTTGCTGATATTTGTGTGCATATATCATTGTACTTGTATTAATTTGGTAAAATAGTTGTGAATGAGTGATATAAAGTTGGGTTTTTTTGTGGAACATGTTCTTAGGATCTATGGGTGTATATGATCTCGATTCTAGGTGTTCTAATGGATGATCTTATCTTTAGCAAAAACCCATGATTATAGAATATCCACATTGAATGGATTGCCACTTTAGCAATTGTGTGGTGCATCTTGTCAATGAAATAACAAAGAGGGTATACAATGGATGTATACAAAAACCAAGGTGAAGAATAAGTGTCTTGTGGCTAGAGAGGGGATACACACATCAAAATAGTTTGGTTAGGCTTGTATATCTCTTCAAACATTCAATCTCTATTGTGACTAGAATGTCCTTATTTAAAATAATATTACTTAAATGTTACTAGAAATCAATTTTAGAATGTTTTCATTCCATGACTTAATTTTGTTTGACCAATCAACATTGCATTGGATTTCTCATAGTTGGCATTCAAAGTTGTAGTTTGTGGGTGAAATGGTGGGCAATGACAACATATGCTAGGCTATAGATTGCAAGTTTGTGAATTTTGGGAATTGTCATTAGAATGGTTGTTGATGGTTATGTAGAAGCATGTCATATTGCAAATGCTAGAATATGAGATGTCGTAGGGGATTGCACTTGAGAACAAGTTATTGTTCACACATACACAAGGTTGTCTAAAGTTTTGTAGTTGATATTGGACTGGCTATATCATGTCTTTGGTAAATTGTGGAAACTAAATTTAGAGCTGCCATAAAAGTACAATTTTTCTTATCTTACCCCCTTGGCTAGTGTGTAGTTGATGGCCTCCATTTTTTGATATATGTCTTAATGATAAGTTGCAAATTGATCTACTTGACTATCTAATCTCTCCCTAAGTGACTAAAAAATCTAGGGTCCTAGTCAAATACAATCAGTGTTGGTAGCTAGAAATCTATTGCAACATGATTGAAGAAAAGACACAAAAATATATTTTCCTTACATGCAACCATTATGGAAATATTTGAAATCTCATTAACTACAATAAATAGTCATTGTGGCATTTCCTCATGTAGGTGATTTCCAAATGAAATCAATGCTAATGATTCCTTGGGACATTGAATATTAGTAGAGGATTACAGAGCTCTAGCTTCTTTGTTGTGGGCTTTGTAATGCAATAGGGAATACAAGACTTAGTATGGTGTTCAATGTTTTGAGCATGGAAGACCCCAAAAATTTGGTGTAGTACTACTACTAGTGACTTGTAAAATGAAGTGAATCTACTGTCAAAACATTTCTTTGAATTAAATTCTCACTCCCATATATATGAGTATGCAATGTTGATGAGTAGTAAGATGTCCAAGGAGATGGTTGGGTGGCATCCAAGATACTTAACAGTAGATTGTAATCCCTTGTGCAAGGTTGTAGATGCAAGATTGTGTGGTTGACCTACTTCATTTGATTGTTTGTCTATGAGGAAAAAAGCCATTAAATGATCTAATTACATATCTAGGCTCTCCCACAAGGTTCATTGAAATTGGCTAACAAATATTTGATCACAATTAAACATAATGGGCCAATAGATGAACATAGCCATGGGTAAAGAAAAGATACACAAGGATGCTTTCCTTGCATGTGACCAACTAATACAACAAGCTTCTAAAAAAAAATTTACTACAACAAACATAGAGTAACTTTGGCAATTTTTTTATAGGTAGTTTACCCCTTTATTCCATGCTAATGATTTTAACAGCTTTTGTATTATTGGTAGAGGTTTATGTTATTTATCTACACAAACATCATATACTCTTCATTATCGAAAGGATAACATATTGCACAAATCTAGAAGGGCATATAAATGATATATTTAGATTCTTTTTGCATTGATTATGCCACATGTAATTAAAATCTCACCGAGTTGTAACCTTCAAATGGAATATCGCTTGTCGATTTGGCTTGTTTGAGTATCGACCATATCCCAAGATCAATTGCATAAACCCTTTGTTGGAATTTACAAGAACATGTAGATTTAGCTTCCTCCAGCGATATCTTTACAAGAACATGCAGATTCACCTTCCTCTAGTGATTGATATCATTGCAAAATTTACCCACGAAGCCCCAATATTACCCACAATGATACCCTACGCGGGCAGGAATGAAATAACATAAAACAATAATATCATACAACTATAAGCCTGAGCCAATATATAAGATTAACATACTTTTTCTTTCTTTCTTATGACCTGAGTTGGTCAAAATTCTGACCAACTTGGGAAAACTTAGGACATTTTTTACCAATATGAGGATGAAAACCAAAAAAGAAAATAAATCATACCTTTGGTCAAAAAATATGTACCACATCAGGAATATACTGTCTAAGATAGAAACATGGAAAACATCATGAATACAAGCCAAGTTGGGAAATAATGCAAGATGGTAGGCAACTAGACCTATCATCTCAAGAATCTCAAATGGACCCAAAAAACTAAGGTACTAGCTTCGAACCCTTTCCATAAAAAATTAGACCCTTTTGTAGATGCACTCTCAAGAATACCTTGTCTCCCACTACACATCTTTGATTATCTATCCTATGAGCATTTGCATACTTATGTCTATCCTATGTTGTAGACATGTAATTAGGGATGCACATTACCTATTTCTCCATATCTCAAAGTATCTTGGGACCCAACAAGATGTGATCCTCTAGACTATGCCTGTTGAAAATAGATTGAAAAGCTCATTGTTGAAAGAGATTATTGAAAATAGATTGAAAGAGGGAGATTTTTGAAGAAGACTATGTGTTTCAATCATTATTTTATTACTAATGTCAAACCTGCTATTTTCTAGTAAGACAACTGCTTATAAGATTCAAGTAGTATCACTTAGTTGATTAATGAAGAGGATTTGATCAAAAGATGTAACAATAGCACCTAGAGGAAAGGTTGAGTTATGCTTATGTAATGTAGTACAAGGATTAGTTAAGACAGTGAAGACATGATGTATTCATAATCTACTTAAGGTTACAAAGGCTGGTTATAGTTAGAAATTTTAGAAGAACAAGTTATACAAATTTTCTCTTCCAAGCTTGACCGAGTGGATAGTAGGTGTCGAGCAAAGATAGAGCAAGCCAAGAAGAAAATTAGTTGGAGCTAAGTAAATGTTTATTCTAGTGTATGCCACGAAAAATAGTTGATGTTGAGTAAAGTTTAGTTGATGTTGAGCACCAATAAACTTTAGTTCATGCTAAGTAATTTCACAATGGATGTCAAGCCACGCAGTATGTGCTGAGCATTAGAAGGTTGATAATGTCAAGCTACTATATTATTTAAAATATTGTGGATTCAATGAATGTAAGCTAACAAGTTTATTTTCTTGAATTATGTGAACTAGGTGGAAGATAAGGTTGATGAGTTGGTGGCATAGAATTCAAGGTAAACCATTTAAAGGAAAATTTAAAGTGGACTCTAGGAGAAGTTTCTAGAATAGATATGAGATGTGGGGTAGATACATTGTATCCTACCTAATTCATCCAAAACCTAAATTGGACGATGGAGAATGAGTAGAAAAATATCTCAATTTCTTATTTATAGGAATAGTTGGTCATGAAGTAAGGTTCTCATGTTTGAGAACCTAAGGGAGATAAGGAGTCAAGGGTTTTGCTTCATCAAGTGACCTAAGAGAAGAGTCTACAATGGTATGTTAAGAAAGAAGGCTTAAGGAGATGAATGCTTGAAGGTTGAACAAGCTATTAGAGGTGAAAAGTATGAAGGCCAAGCAGAATTAAGAACTGAATAGAGATCTGTAATCTGCAAGTGAAGTTGTAAGTTGTATCAGATCAAAGCCTTACTATTACTCTCTAATAATTGCATCAGTCTAGGGTAAATTCTTTGGATTAAGGTTGGCCTAACAATCATTTGTAAATCCTTTAACTTGGTGACATTCCAAGTGAATGGTCTAAAGTCCTCTAACAAGGCTCACTTCTAACAAGGTGATTGAAATCCTTTAACAATGTCACATTTAACAGTGTGTATTGTAACCTTTAATAGGGTTGGCCTTTCATAGGGCATCACTTTATAAGAGTGAAAAGAGTAGCATGTTAGTGGTGGTTTTTTCCAAATTGGGTTTCCACATAAATCATTGTGTCAAGTGAGTTGATGAATCTATTATGTTTCATGCTTTAAATTTATGCAAGTTGATTTGACAGTAACCTACAAGTTTTTATTGATTGCATAATCTTATGGATGCATGCATGAGTATAAATGTTTTATGGGTTCACTAAGCTGTGAAAAGTTTTATTTATACATTTGGACCTTCGATAACTAATTCACCCCCCCCCCCCCCCCCCCCCCCCCACACACACACAATTATTCTAAAGTAATCCAACAATCCCAACACAAAGATGTACAACAAGGAGGACCATATAATGCCTAATAAGGTGTCATCCTAATTGAACTATGATATCCATAATTATGTGAAAATTAAACTAGATAAAGGTAATCCTCCCAAAGAGTCTATCATTCTATGACATGCATCCTCAACATAACCTCTAGAACATGATTCACTCTCTCCGTTTGACCATCTATCTCTAGGTGATATGCTGAGTTGAAATTCAACTGTGCTCCAAGATCATGCTGCAATGAAGTCCAAAATGTAGATGGAAATACATGATCCATATCCAACATGATCTTTTAGGGAATAGCATGCAATCTCACAATGTCTCACATCAAGAATTTTTCTATTGAAGTCTCTATGTAGGATGACTTCATCAGGGAAAAGTGTGCCACCTTATTCAACCAATCAACGATGACCGTGATAACATCATGTCACCATGGAGCCATAGGTAATCCCATGATGAAGTCCATAGAGATAATATCCCACTTCTACAAAGGAATGAGATTAGGCTCAAGAATTACTATAGGATGCTGGTGTTCTACCTTAACTCTCTAGAACTCATGACATCTAGCCAAAAAATAAACAATATCACACTTCATCCCAAATGAATAATACAATCGTCACAAGTCTACATGCATCTTCTTGACACATAGGTGTGCAAACTAGGGTGCATGATGGGCCTAAGATAGAATCAATGTATGGAGATCATTCAAATGGTGGTACAAAAATCCTCCCTAAGTGATGCAAAAGGCCATATGACTCCAACACATAGCCCAAAAATCTTCCCTCTAAAGGTCTACCCGAATCAATCTTTGCACTCACTTCCTAATACCATGTATCTGTAGGAAGTGCTTGAAGTATATGACTCCTCAAATTAACACTAATATTCAACATTGATATTTCATGTCTCATGTGACTCAAAGAATCTACTGCTACATTCTCCTTCCCCTAAATGTACTTCACCTTAAATTCATACTCACACAAAAATTGCATCCAACACCTCCTAGCATTTATATTGGGATGCATTAAGATATATTATAAATTATGATGATTGATATGCAACTCAAAATGATATTCAAACAATAAGCATCTCTATCTGACTAAGGCATGAACAATAGTGGCTAGCTCAAGATCATTAGTGGGATAGTTCAGCTCATGATCCTTAAGCTTGTGAGACTTGTACTTCCTACATGAGGACTACTCCAATCCCTTCTAGGGAAGCATCAGTGCACACCATGAAATCACCTACTAGATCAGGTACTTCTATAATAGGTGCATTATTCAAAAGCTCCTTGAGCTTCTAGAATGCCTCTTTTCACTTCTTTGTCCAAACAAACTTCTTTCCCTTTCTCTAGAGGAAGGTGATAGGATAAGAAACTCTAGAAAATTTCTAAATGGATCTGCAATAATATCCAGCCAAACCCATGAAACTACAAATCTCTGAGACATTTAGTGGGTCTAGGCCAATCCACTATAACTTGGATCTTTGTGGGATCCATTGAGATACCATCTCCTAAAATAATATGCTTTAAATATTTTACCTTAGACTGGAAGAACTCACACTTCATCATATGTGCATACAACTAATTGTCTCTAAGACATTGCTGGACTAACTGAAGATGTTCCTCATGTTCTTCTTGAGATCTATAATAAATCAATATATCATCCAATAACATGAGCATAATCAATCATGATAAGGAAAAAATAATTTATTCATCAGGAACATGAATATTGATGGAGCATTCATCAAACCAAATGGAACCACTGTAAACTCATAGTGACCATACCGAGTAGGAAAAGTTGTGTAATGGAGGTCTGTATCATTAATGCACAAATGATGGTATCCTGACTTAAGATCAAGCTTAGAGAACACCTTGGCTCCCTTAATATGGTCAAATAAATCATCTATCCTTGGAAAGGGGTATCTATTCTTAATCATTACCTTGTTCAACTACATTCAATCAATACAAAAGTGTAATGATCCATCTTTCTTCTTCACAAATAGCACAGGTGCTTCCCATGGAGAAACACTCAGTCTAATGCAACCCTTACTTGAGAGTTCATCTAGCTAGAGTCACAACTCATCCAACTCCTAAGTAGTTATCTGGTATGGGGATTTAGATATGGGTTGTGCTCTTGGGATGAGACCAATATGAAAATCAATGTCCCTCTTGGGTGGCATCCCCAAAATCTCACTAGGAAAGACATCAATAAAATCTTGTAATATAGGGTGATCTAGAGTCTAGTCCTTAGATTCCTCTTCCTCCTCTAGTTCATTCACCATAATGGAAAACACCTAATAACCCTTTTGGATGGTCCACCTAAGCAACATCATAGAAATCATGTGGAGGGATATGAATCTCTAGATGCCTACAATCTCTATGTCCTTACCCTTGTCATCCTTACATTTAATAATCTTTCTCCTACAGTTAATGCTAGCTCCATGAACTCCTAACCAATCCATTCAACACCACATCATAATATCCAAGGGGAATAACTCAAAGGTCTACAATAGTGGTGAAACCTCCTAGGTCCAATCCACATTGATGCATTAGAGAATTTGTAGCTACCTTGGCTCTTGAAGCTGGTTCTACTTGCCAACCTATGTCTCACTTAATTGCCTCAAGCTTGCACTTGGTTAGTATAGAAGGTGATATGAAATATCCTATAGCACCATAATCAAATAAAATAGAAAGAGGTGTACCTATGATAGATTTGGTAGTCTCAACAATGGTACCTTGATGATCTTCCTGATGGAGTTCTACTACTACAAAGACTCTATGAGATCTCCATGCATCACCCACTATAGGTTCAAAAGCTATGAGTCTTTATCTAGAATACTATGAGTCACGTTGTAAGAATTTGGCTGCAATAATCCCAAGATTTCCACATGAGAAATATCATGTACCTCTTCCTAAACCTCTACTAGCTGGAGGTGTCCTAGACAAGTAGTGGTTGGCCTTATTGGCAAAAGAGTGAGTATGTTGTGTCGACTGACTATATTGATTGCACTTATTGCACTAAGAGTTACAATATTTCTAGGATTTGGAACCACCACGACTACTCTAAGTTTACTGAAAAGTGTTGGACTAACTGCTAGTCTTCCCCTTTGGGATTCATGAAATGGCTTAATCACCTCCTATGTTCTATAAGTCTAGTGGTTGTATTGGGCATTAACTATTTGATCTTTTGGTGCAATGACAACCCTAGCTTGTAACAAGTGGTATCAGAGCTTGGTCACAGGTTCGAATATCCTTGGGTAATGCTAATGGGGGAATTTTTGGACTAACTTCCAGCCTTCCCCTCTGGGATTTGTGACATGGCTTAATCGCTTCTTATGTTCTGTAAGTCTAGTGGTTGTATCAAACATTAACAAGTCGATCTTTTGGTACAGCGAAAACCCTAGCTTATAACAAAAAGAACATCTCTATTGATGTTGTTGCTAATGCCCCTGATTTCCCTTAAAGAAAGGAGTCTTCCTATTACTACTTGCTTATTGATTTTGTGTACCCCTAGATCTTGAAGGTGCATTTTCACTAGTAGGTGCCCATACAAAATACCATATCCCAAATTTATATTCTTCTCCACAAAATATCCCATTGAACCGCATCCTTAAGGATCTTAGGTTGGAATATCTTCACACCCCTAATGATATAGTTATTGAGTCCCTGAAAAAAGTGTTGTACCATTAGTGGTGAGATGTCACTGATCCTTGCATATGAAATGAGCTTAAATAACTCCACCACTATCATGGTATATTGTCTTAGATTGTAAAGATAGTATGATGAAGATACCAAGTACCCATCTTGATAACCAAGTACCACTACATCTAATAACAAAATATGAAGACTAGCCTATAAGTGTAGTGGTACTTGATATCCAAGTACCACTACAAAGTTCACAACAACCCTTGGTGCTCAAAAAATGCCCACTTCAAATGTCAATGTAGTAGAGGCTATGCCTACTATGCTAAAACACATATATACCATATGCCCACTTCAAGTATCATGGGTAAAGATTGTAAAGATAGTATCATGAAGATACCAAGTACCCATCTTGATAACCAAGTACCACTACATCCAATAACAAAATATGAAGACTAGCTTATAAGTGTTCGACAATATAAATGAAAGAAAAATAGGGTAGGAACTACACATGGCCAATGAGTTTGTGGTTATGAAGAAAACAATGTCACGTCTCTCTAATGAGCTCACAAAGATGAAGTTATCTCAGGGATAAAAACAAAATTACCAATGCCCAACTGTTATTCAAAACAACAATAATGATACATAGAATAAAAATAGAACCTATGGTTCACACAACAACAATAATGTTATTAAAAACTAAAATATGCAAAAAATAATGATAGGTGTACAAAGGAAAAACCATTAGTGGAATAATTACCCCAAAATGGTAGCAATCCCACTGACAATGCTAACCTTGTTAACTTCTTTGAGGCACACTTTGCTAGACCTACTAGAAACACCCAAATTAGAAGAGATAAATTTTAATATGATGATAATAACAACCAAAATCAACATTCAAATATGAAAATATATCTTCCATCTAGTTCAATTAAATGGTGTTAGAATCCTATGATATAGCTCCAATAGAGGATGATAATTTAGTAAACAAAGAGTTTGTGTTTCCTTTCAACCACGAATCTAAACCTGAAGCAGTAAAGATGTTTGCCTTTTGTAATGATAATAGGAACATTTATTATTTTCACAACTACAGAGAACCTCTAACTAATGGTGTCTCTCTAGAGTCCCACCCTATACCCCTAGATCCATGGGAAAGTAAAAACCTAATCCTAAGGGTCTGCACTATTAATAATCCTCCCATGATGATGAGGAATCCAACATTATCTTTAGAGAAATATAGTGTGATTTAAGAAATTGGGAAAGTAAAGGCTAACATTTATATGTTTGACATGTTGCAAAATTTCCCCAGCCAAAGGGAATGCCTATTGAAAATATTAGACCATACAAAGTCCACAACAACCCCTGGTGCTCAGAAAATGCCCACTTCAATGTCAATGTAGTAGAGGCTATGCCTGCTATGCTAAAAGATAAACTAGAGGTACCTCCATTTTTTCTAAGTATTTGGAATTTTAGAGGAAACTTACACAATTATCTGATAAATTTAGGTGGTTTTTGTAATGTCATGCTGCTCTCAATTTCCCAAAGGCTAGGAGTAGTACCACAACCAAAAAATTGAGTGGTAATACAACTAGACAAGACACAAGTCAAAGTGATTGGTGTACTAAAAGTTGTACACATACAACTCAAAAATGATCCAACAATCTAGGATGTAATTGATATACATGTGGCAGATATTCCTAAAATGCATGAGATGTTCTTGACCAAAGAATGTATAAAGTGTCTAAGGAGATTGTTCTTGACTGATTTCACCCAACTATGGCTGCCATGGAAGGGTTTGAATAACCAAATAAAGATCTGTGCAAAACCTAAGTTGAAGATGATGGTCACTAAGTATAACTCTCCCATTGAGGTCCTTTTTCACATGTTAGATCTAGGATCATACTGCATTCTAGTATTCAATTTGCAAGAAACCTTTGAGAGTATCCCCATAGAAGGAAGATAAGAGCTTTCACTTAATGATAACACATTCAAAAAATTCATGGACATCATGATATTTAACATGCAATATCTCAGAGAAGATGTTGATCCAAACATACTCTTACTACCTAGTTTTTGCTACCTTAATCGAGAAAGCCATTCATAATTTGAATGCCCATGTTCTCAAGATGGTATATCATGAGTTCTATCAAAAGTAGCATCACCAAAAATTGTGACACAAGATTTTGATATCATGATAGACACCAACTTACCAACCATGCAAAAAATATAGTTGGCTAGTAACCAAGAAATTTAAAATTAAAATCATGCAACAAATAACACAAATTTTACTGGTGAAACTAGCCGTCTAATGCAAATGATACTAATTTAACAAATGAAAATTTATCCTCAAAAGGACTCCTCTCAGAGGAGGATCCCAATAAATGATACAATGATACTTCTTCAAATGGAGGACGACTTCCACCAAGTTCAAAATGGATGGTAATTATCCATAGGTGGCAATGTTTTGTCAAAGGATAAGGCTAAAAATCTATTGTTGTTAGGCCCAAAGAAGAAACTCATAAATTCATTGAACCCATAAGTGGACTTCATGAGAAATAATGAGAGTGTGCCAAATCATTGTCAAGAACCACACCAAGAAACACACTTGTAGAGACCAACAACATCACCCAAGGAAAAATAAAATGGAAGCCCAAATCTAAGTCTTTTAAGGACAAGCATAACACCAAGGTAAAGCCCAAGGAAAATTAAAAACTATCCAAAGACATAGACATGCTATGGACCTTATGATTTGTCAGTTATAAATTCAAAAAAGGAGTAGGAGTTGGGATGAAGCTATCATCCTAAGAGATAAGTCCTAGTACACTGCCCATTTATTGTAATTTTTATATACTAACAATACTGTAGAATACAATCTTTGGTATAAGGTATTATAGTGGCCTTAGAAATTGATGTGAGAGTGCTCATAGTCGAAGAAGATTCTCAGCTAGTGATCAAGAAATTTAGGGGAACATATAATAAAAAGTCGCATGCCTATAACAAAAGAGATTGGAACATAGTGGAATAATTTCAAGCCCTCCACATAAGATTAATTCCCCAAAGGAAAATATAGTTTTAGATGCATTGGCCACATCAACCAACACGTTATAGTCAATGGAGAGAACCATACTTAAAAATATTTTCCATGGAATTGGTTGTAGCCCTGTCCATCCCTGTCAATATAAAAAACTTCTAAGTCTTTCAAGATGATCAACACATCTTGGAATTTTTCATGAGTAGTGGAATTTTCAAAGGATAGATGATAGATGGTAAACCAAAGGAAGCTAAATAAAATTAAGAGGTTGAGTATGAGGACGAATTATTAAATTTGAAACCAGATACTATTCCTAGAGGAATGGTTGAACTTGAACAAATATATGATAAAGATGAATCTGCATGAAAGAAAAGACCTCCCCTATAGGAGGAAAATGACAATTGTGATTCATACAATTTGGGTTATATCAAAGACTCAATAACAGTAAAAATAAGGAAAGTTTGCAATCAACAAGAAAGGAAGGAAATGTGGCAACTATTGGCCAAGTATAAGAACGTCATAGCATGGAGTATGAGAACCTCAAAATATATGATCCATATCTAATAGTTCATGATATACCTCTCAGACTAGACGGAAAATCATTATGTCAAAGATAGTGGTGTGTCAATCTAGTCATTGAGCTACTTATCATAAAAGAGGTGTAGAAATGATTGGATGCAAAGATCATTTTTCCAATTTGTCACTTCACCTAAGTCACCAACTTGGTTCTAGTATGTAAGAAAAGTGGGGAAATTAGACCATGTAGATTTTAGAAACCTAAATCAGTCTTCACAAAAGGATAACTACCCTCTGTGCTCACTTGATGAGGTGCTTCAAGGTGTAAATGGGTCTAAAATGATATCATTTTTGGATGATTAATCTAGATGCAACCGAGTGATGGTTCAAGAGGAAGATAGATTAAAAAATTCTTTTACAACTATATAGGGTACATTCATGTATAGACACATACCATTTGGGATAATTAATATTGGAGCCACTTTTCAATGAGGCATGGATGAAGCATTCAAAGGAAAAATGAAAAAATGCATATTAATTTACATGGATGATCTGATGGTATTCTCAAAGAATTGAGTTGATCACATTGCTGACCTAAAATAGGTACAGAATAGATGTTGCAAGTATAGAATTTCTTGTTACTTCTACACGTAGTTATTTTTCCTAGCAGTGTCAAAATGTGTATGGTAACCAATTTATTATGTTACTCAAGAAATGAAGGAGGAAATGGAAGAACATTACAATTGTACCCAAGCTCTAGTGGAAAGTGAGTGATATGATATCTATCAAGAAGAAGTGTTAGTCGAGTCAAGATCCAAGCTATATTGAGAAACTCAGTAGTCACCATCATCGAGTGGAGTCTACACTAAATGTCAGCATGTATGAACATAATATTTAGTGAGAGACACAAAGATGACATCAAAGTTTGAATTAGCACATAATCTGATGTAACACAACTATGCTAAGAAGGAAAAATGGTTTACAATAGTAGAGGTAAATATTTGATTAGCTTTTATTGAAGGATGTGAACTGATTGTTGATAATTTCAAGGCAGCACAAACCAATGAAAATAGAGATGAAAAGTAAAGGAAAAATGAATGTTTCTAGAAATGTTGATCATGATTGGAGGACTATTCTAGAAGGTTTTGAAACCCTAATAAGTTCAAGCTACAAAAGGACAAAAATATACTATAAAAGGAGAAGTAGAGAAGAATTTGAAGTTGTTATTGTTGATGGTATGGTTGAGGATATTTTTGTAAAGGAAGTGAAGACTGTGAAGAGGCTATCAGTTGAAGTTGCAATGAAGGTGACCCAACTTGGGGGATACTTCATCCAATTTTATATTGTCACAGATATCTAAGTAGAAGACACAATAATGCACCCAAAGAAACTTCCACACTATCCTTTGGATAGGTTGGTCTTGCTAAAGATTTTCCGACATCTTAATTTAGATTACCCCAAGATTTGTACTAAGCACAAGAAGACATGGGCATGGCCCATTAGCATTGGACCTTATGAGGTCAAGTAAAAGAAAGATATTGCCTCTTATGAGGTGGAATAGGACAAGTATTCCCTAGAGGAGTACCTAGTAGTCTGCCTATACTTTGATAATATAGGAATGTTTAAACATGTTATAGGAAGGGAGTTCATCCTTGATGCATCCATTGAAAACCACTAGCTCAATTTTGTGGATGACTATGAAGTTCAAATCAAAGACAAATGCATTTGACACTGGAAGAGAAGGTCCTAGGGCTACACATCTCAAAAAAAAGTGTGGAATAAGGATATTCCAAACTTCCTTGATCCCACATATAACAAGGATAAAGTATTTTATCACTTAATAATTAATTTTGAGGTGGATAGGGAAGAAAATGATGATATCCAACATCAATCTCAACATGTGATCAATATGACTAGAGTCTGGCTACATAGACCCCTCCCACTAGACCCATTTCTTAGTATACCATCTCTCAAGGGACCAACATGACCAAAAAAGGGTAAGGGGACTAAGTTCACCACTCCCACATATAAAGAGAAGTCTTTGGTAAGACCTAAAATGGTAGACTAATATAATAAGGAGGTAGTTTACTTCTATAGGGAAGAGAAGACCAAGAGCAAGAAGAAGAGGAAGGTTGCAATAGTAGAGGAAGAAGAACATCATGAAGAGCCTTGATCTCAATATAAATCCTCTTCATCTATCAAGAGTGAAACTATAGTCAATGGAGTAAAGAGAAGGAAATTAAAGAAGAAGAATAGCATTCCTTCACCTTCTAACCTCAAAATCATACCGGAAGATCCTAAAGAAGTAGAAGAGGATCCAATGGACTATGTTCCCTTGAATAGGAGGATATGCTTGACAAGGGTAGCTAAGAAACAAGAATAGAGGAGAAACCAAACACAAACCCCTCCAACCATACAAGAACAACCTATAAAAATTGAAGAGTCTACTAATCAAGAGAAGGAAGTTGTTGGACATATACAATAATTAGGGATGGGTCAGACAATTTTTACTTCTCTAATTTTGAATTTATGCCTATAGGAACATACTTGAAGGAAGGAGAGATAACGGATACACCATGTAAGGACCTTAAAGGAAATGATTCAAACATCATTCTTTTGTTTTTACAAGTGTAGATGTATGCGATAAAATTAGTGTGCTAAGAATACAAAGAATAAACTAAGCATTCACATCATAATAACAAAGCAAAAAAATAGATTGACCAAAAATGAAACCAAATAATAGAACATGCAAACCTTGTATCGATGTAGTTTCCTTGATGTGTAGATATGGTTGTGATTATGGATGTGTACTCAATTGTATGCTTGATACTTCAATAATGGACGATTATGGATGGATTCATGGAAATCTAAATATCACCAAATAGTGCATTGGAAGTAATTAGCTCTCAAAATAGTATAATAATTCTACTGAAAAGGTGGTTGATTTGTGAGGAGAAAAGGGTTCAATAGGAGATAAGAATTCCTAATGGATAGTTAACTGAGTGAGGTGTGAGATAGGCTTGAGTTCACTAAGATAGGTGTAGGAGATGGACTTATGTGCTTAAAGGTGGATGAGGGAGATGTGGCATGAGAGTGGACTTGGGCTTGAGTCAAAGGGAATAAATCATTCCTTAATTTATGCAAGTGATTTGGAGCGGGATTTTAGACTTGGAAGATGAGTGATGTGTTTCGGTTAAGGTGGGTGAGGTGGATCAATTAATTGGAGGATGTGGGATGTGGATGGATTTGTTAGAGAAAAAGGTCGGTGGATGAGCTTAATTAAATAAATCAATTATTTAATTAAAAGGGAAATTATTGGTTCATAGAATTTAATTAAATACATGAATGAAATTAAAAGAGAAAAAATTGGTGCATGAGATTTAATTAAATAAATGAATTATTTAATTAAAAGAACAATTAATTATGCATGATATTTAATTAAATAAATGAATTATTTTATTTAAAAAGGAATATTTGGTGCATACTATTTAATTAAGTAAATAATATATTTAATTAAAAGAGGAATATTTAGTGCATGAGATTTAATTAAATAAATAAATTATTTAATTAAAAGAGAAATTATTAGTTCATTGGTTGAAAATGGGTAACTGTTGGTTTAGAGGATGAGTTTGTGGGTAGAGGGATTTAATTCATTAGATAAATTAAATAAAGAGGGGTTTTGGAGATTAAATTAAATCGGTTTTGTATTAATTTAATTTAAGAGAGGAAGGAGGATTTTATTAATAAATTAGACTATTGGTTGTTTGTTATTTTATTAATTGGGCTATAATTAATTAATTAGGGGAATGCTAAAATAATCAAATAATAAATATTTAATTAAAATATTCTTTAAAATATGACTAAATTTGATTACGAATTTATCGGATCAGATTTCGGTATCCACATTTTCCCCTCTTTGATAGTGTTGGTACAACACTATTTCAAAGACATTTTTGAATAATAGACGATAGGATGAAGGTTTTAAAGTAACTAGATTTCCCTAGTCTTGATAAAAGTCTATAATGTGTGATGTCCTCTCAAGAAGACGATAGGGAGAGAAAATGGGAGTAGATGGCATCTCAAAAAGTAAGAAAATTGGGGTGAGATGGAGGATGCACAAAGGATGAAAGAGGTTTAAAAGTGGCACATACTCTCACTACGAGAGTACAAGACAAGGGGAGATCAGTTGTACAAATTAAAAAAAATTGTGAGATAGGATGGAGGACATGAGGTATAAATTAGGAATTTTTCTTTTTAAATTGAACCCTTAGGACATGTTGGATGAATAGGTGGGATTTTGGAAAATTTGTAGGATTTTTCTAGGATTCTTGGATAGGTTTCAAGATAGGATAGGGATGTAGGATAGATGTTGATAGAATGATTTTGATAAGGATAAAAAATGACTCTCTTTATTTTTTCATTATTATGAAATGGGGGGATCAGATGGAATCCATTTGAAGCTTCAAGCGTAGGATTCTCCATTAGGAGAACCACCATGTAGTCAAGCACTTAATTTAATATAGCAATATCAAGGATTGGCCAAGGTTACCAAGAACATCAAGGCATTGTAATCATTTTTACAAAGCTCCAACTCTAAATAAAACATGCAAGGATTGCCCTAGTATCACACATGAAACCCAATGGGCATCAGAGCGAAAAAGACACTGGTTATCCCACAAACAAGTGATATTTTCCAAGTGCACCATGTAATCATATGTGTGGATATGTAGGGGTTATGCCCAACTGATTCACAAGAAGAAAAGAAAAAATGAAAGAAAGATCAAGACCTTTCTCAATGATTTCCCATTTGCAACACACCATGATAGCATAGAGATAGATACCAATGACAAGGGATATGTCAGGTGATGAAAATATCAAGGATATATTAACAGGCACAAGGATAGAAGAAAAAGGTATGGTGAATGGGAAGATTTGGATATAGGAATGTGGGAAGATAGGGATTGGAAGATGAATATGAAAATGGAACAAGAATAGGGAAATGAAAGGTGAGAAGATAGGGATTGGAATATGAAGATGGAAATGGAACAAAAATAATAAGGAGATAGAAGGTGGATAGGATAGGATCTCCAAGGAATAAATACCCCCAGTTATAATATGTCATGCATGAGGAGGTTTTAAGAGGGGTATGATAGGATGGAAGGTAGGGAAATAAAAATACAAGGGAGGTAGATAGAGGATAACTAGGATGGGTGGATGGAGGTAAAGAAAGGAGGAGGATGGATTATATAGAAGGAAGAATGGATGGATAAAGGATAGGTGGATACACATTTCTATGGGAGAATTAATGTCAAAAGGTGACCAAATTCATGTGTGTATGGTGATGGTCTTTATTTTTATTTCTATCAAGATCTAGAGGGTGGAGGAGGTGAAATGGATAAGGTGTGGTGAGTATGGTAGGAAGGTGGGATGGGTATGGTGGGTAGAAGAACTTGGCCCCAAGTGTGCAAAGCATTTGGCTAGAGTGATTACACATGATTCTTGTTTGCCAATTTTTTATCATGACACCTATCCAATGCACTTCTTTTTCACTTTTTCACCATTGGACAATTTATTTTTTCTAGTGTTGGTTTTTTACTCATATGTTTTGGTAGGATGGGTGGATAAGGAAGCATGAAAAAAATTGTATTAGATGAGTGGAATGGGGGGTGGGAGATGACAGATATTGGATGGGCAGACACGAGACTCATGGATAAATGGATGAGTGAATTGGAAATATCATCATTGGTGCAGAGGTGATTAAGTAGTGGGAAAGATGATGTTGAACAAGATTATGGAGAAAATGGAGTGAGAGGAATATAAGGACCAAGAGTAAAGTTGGAAGATCGAGGATTGGAAATGTAGGATAAGAAGCATAAGGACTAAGAATGGATTGGGGGGGTTGAGGATGTGTATATGGAGATTTGGATAAATTATGAATGGATGAGGCTTTTTGAGTAGCATGAAATGATGCCAATTTAGATTTTTCTTTGAGATGCATTTCTTTTATAAGTATCTTGGGTATCCACATGACTTTTGAATTTTTCATTTTAGGCCTTTGTGGCCTTTTAAAATTTTCTTTCTTTTAAATCAGATGTTTCTCTTCTTGAACATGTATTTTAGATGGGACATATTGATACTTGGATTTTTGTGGATTTGTGGATTTATCCTTCTTAATTTTGGCATCCAATTTGCTTCCATTATTCATGGTATGGGAACAAGAGCATGGAGGTTGTGGAGAGATTATGGATGGAATGATAGAGGTTGAAGGTTGGAAGGAATTCAAGGATGTGAAACTTTGATGATCTAGCTTGTGGATTTGAGGAGATGGAGTGATGGATTGGAATAAATGTTATGGATGCATGTAACTGCCCAAAATGGATGGAAGGAATGAACGATAAGGACCTAAAATAGATGGAAGTGAGGAAGGATTAGGATCCAAAATAGATGGAGGAGATAAAGGATTTGGATTAGGTATATAAGGACCCAAAATGGATGGAAAGGGTGAAGGATTTAGATAAGGGATATAGTGACCCAAAATGGAGGAATGACAAGAAGTAGTAGGATAAGGGCCCAAAATAGATGTGGAATAAGAGGGATGGGATATTTGGGCTGAAGATAGAAGAACTTGGGACCGTAAAGGTATAGAAAGGATACCAACATCTAGAGATACACTTTTATTTCTTTTTTCAATATGATTTTCATTATTCAAAACACAAGATGTGAGTCCATTAGCAGGTGGAGGACTAAAATTTTTGGGTATGATATATATTTCTTCTTATGTACATTGTAGATGTATTACCAGGGATTAAAAGAGATATAGGATCATGAAGTAGAGGGGAGGGGGCTTGATTATCTTTATTGGAATGGGTGGATGGAAATGGATCTTGACTTGGAGGGATGAATAAAATAATAGAATGTTGAAGTGGACTGGTGGATGAAAGGGTAGTATTTTGATATGGAGGAGACAATGAATGCTCTTTAGATGGAGTGGATGGTAAAAATGGATCACATAGGGGAATATGTGGGATTGGAGGATCTTGAGATGGAGTAGATAGAATGGTAGAATTGTAATTTATGCCAATGGATATTGCAACATGATTTTGGACAAGATCTTGACAAGATTGGTTGGGAGTGGATGGTGTGATAAGAGATGTATGAGTGAAATCTTCAAATGGGGTTAATGGAAGGATGTGAGTTTCTTCAATGAGGATAGGTAGATGGAGGATGGACTCATAAGGTTCATTAGATAGGGTTTGGATAATGTTAGGAGGAGGGATGTGGATAGGAATTGGATGGATTCAATTGATGAGAGGGCTTCAACGATGGTAGGAGATGGAAGGGGATCTATAAGTTGGATGGAGGAAAGAAGGATGATAGTTGGGGGAGATGGAAGAGGAATGATGGGTGTGGGATATGGAAAGGATTTATCACTAACTTTGTGTGATGGAATTAGATGACAAGACTCATAAAACTTAGGAGATGCAATTTCTATTAGATTCTTTGTAAAATTCCTTGGAGACTTGGGTGTTAGATTTTGAGGTGGAGGATTGGCAGAAGTATATGGTGAAAAGCTATATAAAGGTGGGGTGGCATTTTGTAGGCTTTATTGAATAAGTGGAGGTTTAGAAATGGATGTATGAGAGCATGGATAGATAGTGCACATAATGGGTTACCCTTGTTTGTCGATGTTGTGGTGGTGGAATGGTTTGGCCACCTCCGAGAGGAGGCATTACTTGGTTATTGGTGATGGCTAGTTTTCTTTCTAGTGGAGGAGGTGTGATAGATTGGGGTATGGAATATAAAGTGAATTGAGGGGTGTGGGTTGTTTCTAGAATGGGGTTTGTAGTAACATATGATGGAATGAAATATGGAATACTAATATGAGGTGGAGGAGTTATGAAGGATAGAGTGGATGGAATTAGATTGGAAATATTAGGCAAGTTAGGTTGATGCATTGCATAACTATGATTGAGTTGATGATTTCAAAAATGGGTTGGAGGATATTTAGGTGATGGGTTTGGACTAGGGATGTATCTAGTAGCATTTCTATGTAAAGATGGAGTTTGGGATATGACTATGGAGGAAGATGGAGACATGAATGATGTATGTGGGGGAATATGTGGATGCAATATAGGAAGGAGGTATAGATGAATGAAAAAAATAGATTTCCCTTTATCAAAAGTAGGATAAGGAGTACTGGTGGGTATGCATGCAGACATAATGGGATAATTGGAGAAATTTTTGGAATTTGGAGGATGTGTAGAGTAGGATTTCTAAGGATTTTAACATATGAATCATGGTCAACAAGAATCTCATCATCATTGGAATAGGATGGAGTGGGATCTATGATAGTGTTGGATGGTGGCATTCACCCAAAGTCAAAACCTCCAATGTATTCTCTTTGAAAATGCACCCTGATGGTATATTTATGTTTTTTAATGATGACAGTAACCACTGATGCATTCCTAGGGAAACCCATAAATGCATCTATGGCATAATATGTGTGTTGTGAAGTCATGATGTTTTCGATGTTGGGCTCTATATCTTGAGTTGTTGGGTCTTGTATGTTTGTTGTTTTCTTAGGATCGAGATGTGTACTAGTTCTTGTGTCGAGAGGATATGGAGCAATTTTATTTTTCTTCCTTTTACTAAGAAATGTGGTTTGTGGCATGAAATGACACTATAACTAGACATGGGGTGGAAAAAGACAATAACATAGTGGATGCAAGATAGGAGTAAAAGTCTATGATCTTCCAGAAAGAGACTAAAGGTGGTGACCAATTTTGGAAAATTTTCTGATGGTGGATGATTAGTCTAAGGATGTGATTCCTATAGGACCATGAGGATTATCTTGGTATCAAAGGTGGATATAATGCAATCTATGTGGGAGGTGTAGGATGATGGTAGATAATCAAGTGGAGCCGAACCTTTTGATCAAGGAGATGAGGGACACAAATGATGAGATAAACTACCTTGGACAAGTGTGTTAGCCAAGGGATATTCATAGTGTTGTGGATGAGAGATACAAGATATATATGTGGTTGGTAGGATGATGATACCAAAGACATGATGTGTTAGAGGATGTGGGTCAAGATGTAACTAGACAAGGATTATAGATGTACTTCTAAGGGGTGATAAAACTAACAATGTTGAAGAGGATAAATTATATGGTGGCTCTAAGAAAGGACTCTAGGGTGAAAAAAGTGCAAAGTGTGTGAGGAAGAAGCTAGATCTAATCATAAGAGTTGTAAGTGGTGATATTGATAATGGCATAATTAACTCTAGGGTAGTCTCTTAGTTTTTCAATCTTGCACTAATACTCTACTTGTAATGTTCTTTCAATTCCCTCTCTCTTAATTTGATCTAATTGGAAATTTCTTGGATTAGGTGCTACATTTTTTAGTTCAACTTCTATTTCTCTATATACTCAAGATGGCTGGAGCTTAACCTTTTTGAACTTGGGTTTGGATCATTTTAACATGAGGACTTAGCTTTTTAGATTTTCTCAATATAACAAATTTTAGATTAGGTAGTGACTATAGTAAGTATACCTTAGCTTTGGTTGAGTAACTGCTTTCTTTGGAACAAATCTTAGGGTTGTTGTAAATGAACTAGCTAACAACCTTTCAATACTTAATAATAAAGATCTTAGTAACAAAGTGTATGATGTGTAATGAGGCTAAAAGGAATCATGATGGTTGATGGAAGAATGGTCAATAAGCCTATGATTTACTCCTTTCCTAAGGACTATATTGTTGACTTTGTTATCCCACTTAGTTCGTAATATTTTTTTGACTCATTCATTCTCAATTTGTAGTTCCTTCACAAGTCTAGGATTGGAGGGTGCTAGTTTTTGGCATGTTGAGTCTCTTTCTCCATATGCTAAGGATGGTTTAAGCTTGACCTTTATAAAATTGGTATTTAGTTGGTTGGACATGAGCACTTGACTTCACTATGCACAAATAAATAATCACAATAATAAATAGGACAAGTAATCTTTCAAATAGATAAAATAATGATACAATTTTATAATTTCAACCAAAATAATCCTAGGGTTGTTGCGAATGAACTTGCTAACGATTTGTCACTACCCAAAGATAAATTTATTAATAATAAATAAGATATGTGAACAAATAGTCTCTCAAAGGAAATAACAACTTTGAGAGAGACAAGTACATAGTCTTTTCAAAAAAAAAAAATGGAAAATAGGACAAAGAACTGTGTATGTTCAACAAATGTTTTCACGAGGTTGAATCACAACACAAGTACTTTAGAAATGCATTATCCCTAAGGTCAAATTTGTCTTTATCGAATATTTCTAAAAAGGTAACTATTAAGTTGGTTTGTAATTAGATCCCTGAAGTCCTCCCAAAGGTTGTTACACACCTGGCCCACTTAAGAGTCTATTATGACCATGTTAAAATCATAGGAAAGTTTTCCTACCTCAAGCTACCATCTGAAACACATCACCCAAACTTTTGGGGATATAAAGTGAGATTTTTTTTAGTGCCTTGTTTCTATACCAGCTGAGGAATTTACCAATGTGAGGTCGTTCTCCGATGGGGTGACGCTTCTTAATAGACAAGCCTCTCTAGAAGTGCTCCTAGGGTTGTTGCAAATAATCTTGCTAACAACCTTTTTGTACACACGCCACTTAGTTAACTAGATTCTAGAATGCAAGAAATCAAATGAGCCCATAGAAATGTTGTGGTAGAAACACTCCTAGAAACACACCAAAAGGTTTGTTCTTTCCAAATTGAAGATTTTAAGTTAGCTATCTATGACAGAAGACACACGTGATTAAGATGCAATATTCATTTATCCAACTTGAAGATGTGTGGTCAACTTAATAAATTGACCATCAACTTAATAAATAGAATCGTGAAAGTTGGAAAAAGAAGGGAATAAGAGCATGTTTACTTTAATCGTTCAAGAATTGAGCATTCATTTTAAAGCCCAAATTAAAGTGTGCAATTTGAAATGTTCTTTAAAAATTTATGCATTTGAGATTGTGTGACTTCATTTTAGACCCAAAACAAAAATTCAATGTTTGGTTCATTCTCTTAACCATTCAAGATTTTGTGAATGTGAGAGCACGCATTATTCTTTTTAGTACCCAAAATGAAATGTGAGTTAAACTTTAAGATTTAAAAATTTAACTCCTGAAGCTTTGTTTAGATCTTTTGTTTTTTGCAACCTCCTAACAACATCTCCAACTTGAAAAATATTAAAATTAAAAAATTCATTAGACAATGCCTTTATTTTCTCTCGAGAGATTATTTTTCGAAAAATCATGAAAAAAATATAAATTGTAAAATATTGATCAAAAAATCAAAATTTATTATTGTAGGCTATTGGCATCAATATCAACATGCCAAAAAAAGATTGATTATCCAATTCTTTATTTTTTTCCAAAATAATTTGTTTATGAAAAATTATGAATAAATGATAAATTGACAGAAATTGATCATTAAACTCTAATTTATTTTACTGTAGATCGCTAACATCAATATCAACATAGAAAAATTCATCATCCAATTATTTTATTTTCACCCAAAATAAATTTTTAATGAAAAAATCATGCAAAAAACATAAAATATTGCAACTTTCTCAAAAAAAATTGAATTTTTTATTGTAGTCTGAGCACATCAACAACAACCTACAAACCAAATTTCATTGTCCAATTCATTTATTTGCTCACAAAATAAAATTTTAATGACAAATCATGAAAAAATATAAATTATTGCAAATTAATCCAAAAATTTTGAATTTTTTACTGTAGGCTACGGACATCAACAAAAACATACAAAACAAATTTCATCATCTAGTTCTTTAATTTTGTCACAAAATATTTTTTTAATGAAAATTCATTAAAAAATTATAAATTATCAAAACTTGATCAAAAAATTCTTATTTTTTTACTGTAGGTTGTGCACATCAATAATCTACAAAAAAAAAATTGGTCATCTAATTCTTTTATTTTCTCCCAAATGATTTTTTAATTAAAAATCATGAAAAAAATATAAATTGCTAAAAAATGATCTAGAAACTCTAAATTTTTTATCATTGGATCCTAATATCAACCTCGGCCTACAAAACCTAAGAAACTATACAAGGGAACTACATAAACACAAAAATGTTAAAAAATCCATTAGTCTTTTAACAAAGTAAAATGAATCTTGGATAACAAAATGACTTATTTACAGGGTCCCACTAGGCATGCCAAGATGTATGCAATTAAATTAGTGTTTTAGGAATACAAAGAATAAACTAAGCATTCACAAACCAATAACAAAGAAAAAAAATAGATTGACCAAAAATAAAATCAAATAACAGAACATGTGAATCTTGTATCTCATAGCTTCCTTAATGTGTGGATATGGTTGTGATTATGGATGTGTGCTCAATTGTATGCTCGATGCTTCAACAATGGATGATGTGGATGGATGCATGAAAATATGAATATTTCCAAATAGTACTTTGAAATTAATTAGCTCTCTATATGGTATACTAATTCTACTTAGAAGGTAGATGATATGATTTGTGAGGAGAAAAATGTTCAATTTATAGGTAGTTGGGTGAGGAGGAGATAAGAATTCTCGATGGATTGTTAATTGAGTGAGGTGTGAGATAGGCTTGAGTTGACTGAGATAGGTGGAGGAGGTGGATTTATCTATTTAGAGGTAGATGAGGGAGATGTGGCATGAGAGTGGACTTGGTCTTGAGTCAGAGGGAATAAATTGTGCCTTAATTTATGTAAGTGATTTGGAGAGGGATATTAGACTTGGAAGAGGAGGTGATGAGTTTCAATTAAGGTGGATGAGGAGGATCAGTTAACTGGAGGATGTGGAAGGTGGATGAATTTGTTAGAGAAAAAGGTTGGTGGGTGAGCTTAATTAAATAAATGAATTATTTAATAAAAAGGGGAATAATCGGTGCATGAGATTTAATTAAATTCATGAATTTTTAATTAAAAAAGAAATTATTGATGCATGAGATTTAATTAAATAAATGAATTATTTAATTAAAAGAGGAATTATTATTGCATGTGATTTAGTTAAATAAATAAATTATTTAATTAAAGTAGAAATATTTGGTGCATGAGATTTCAATTAAATAAATGAATTATTTAATTAAAAGAGGAATATTTAGTACATGAGATTTAATTAAATAAATAAATTATTTAACTAAAAGAGGAATTATTGGTGCATGTGTTGAGTTTGGATAACTACTGGTTTAGAGGATGAGTTTGTGGGTGGAGGGATTTAATTAATTAAATAAATTAAATAGAGAGGAGTTTTGGAAATTAAATTAAATTGGTTTTGTATTTATTTAATTTGATAGAGGAAGGGGGTTTTACTAATAAATTATAATATTGGTTGTTTGTTAATTTATTAATTGGGCTATAATTAATTAATTAGGGGATAGTGCTAAAATAATTAAATAAAAAAGATTTAATTAAAATATGCTTTAGAAGATGACTAAATTTGATTATGTATTTATGTGATTAGATTTAGGTGTCTACAGTAGATAGAGATACCTCCCCCTCCTCTAGGATAGCCAGAAACACTACCTCTAAAGGCAGATACAATGCTTATGCCTCCTCTAATGCCAGAGGAGCAAACACAAACAACTATGAATGGAGAGGAAGGTACAAACCAAGGAGGGTAGGTATCTCAACCAGAGAAAGCTCCTACAACTAAACAAGCTCTATTGGGAGTGACATATCCTTTGGATCCTCTAAGATAAATAGTGGCCACATAGGTGGTAGATCAACGAAGAGTGGAGAAAACTCTATAGAGGAGCATAGACAAAGAAAAAGAACTAGAATCCATGAAAACATCGTCACCTAGTCAATTCAAGTCCCTGCTAGGTACAACCCCAAAATGGTTGACACATGCAGTAGAGACCTAGAAAAGGATGTATACTACAAGTGTGACTAAGGGAATCTCAATCCTAACATGAGCTCTGCAACCAATAGCACCTCCTCTAGATGATCATCAATAATTATCTTTCATCATAAGGGACATGTGAGATAATCTAGTCACTCATGTTGCTAGTCCTCCACCCCATGCCGATTGACAGACCATAGCTCTCCAGGATTACTAAATGCAAGAAATTGAATTGGAGAATCTCTCTCAAAATATGACAAAGGTTCTGACCACTATGGGCTTGAGGCAAGTATTTTATTATTTGGATTAGGGTGAGGAAGACATCCAAGTTTTTAAGAAACATAATGAAATATTGTGGGAGTTTTTGAATGAGGTGGTGGGTCCCATTGACCCTGCTAACCTTGAGATAGCATTGAAGGTTGCCCTTAAGAGATAAGCTCCAGCCCCATCGTAGAGGGATTCATTTTTGGATGCCTATTATAGATGGCTTCACAATTTTAAGGAGTTTGAAGTAGAGATTATTAAGGCCAACATGTGGCTATTGTGCTACATATAAAAGAATGTGGGGAAATTAGCGATTATAATCAATTAGAAATTTGGCTTGGTAGATGAAGTATCCTCCTAGTCTAATGTTTTGGTTGTTTTACAAAATATTAAAGGACATAAGTATAAGATGTTGCTAAGAATTTCTATGGGTGAAGAGTTGGATAACATTTATGATTAGATTGAGAAAATGTAGGATGGAAACAAAGTAATGTTATCCATGTTTGAAGATATCCATAACATCCAAGGAAAATCCTAGGCTTAGATAGTAGAAGGAGATAACTATTACAGTTTAGCAAGCTTGGATATTTTTTATGATGGCTCTAGGGAACACTTATGCTCGATAGAATAATTAGTACAAAAATTCTAAGCCCCATTGGAAGTAGTGTCATCTAAGGATGATATATAAGTAGATTCTTCAAAGTTGAGGAGACATTGAAAGAATTGGACTCCAAGATGGAGAGTTTTGATGAAGTGTAGAAAGAGTTATGCAATTTCCATGGGTGTTTAAGGGCTAAGTGCAAAGCATTGGACTTTCTAGATCCTCAATAATCATCGCATCTATAGGAGAGTTCAAGGAAGCTCATCCAAACATCATTTTGGTTGAACCACAAGAAGACCTAGATATTGGAAATTGAGATTTTGGCTTAGAGAAAATTTTGCCAATTTTTACCTTGGGACCTCCACATGTGCACACATTTTCACATGCACACCTCTAAAACTATGTAGTCTTGAAGGTTTTGAAGAATGCACAATTGTCACCTTTGTACATGTGCAATTGCACAAATATGCAGGTGTGATAATTTCAAACAACTTATAGTTGCATCGCTAGTTAACTCCAAGTTTCTAAATTTGGCATTTTTTTGCACCAAATCCACATTTTTTTGTGCTTGGGGATGGTTAACTGATGGATGTTCATAAATGAGGTTGAGTTCCTATTTTTTGGAAGGCTCCTAAACTATGGCTTCTACTCGAAGATGTATCCCTTCTTATCATCTCCTTGTCTTTATAGTTTTGAGTTGTGTAAAGCCCCACACACCATTTAATTAATAAAAATAAAAGTGTAGGCCTACTTGGTACCGTATTAGGGGTCAATTTGTGTGTATTTAGATTTATTTTAATATTTTTATCATACTCTTTTCATGGGAACAACCCTAGCTCTAAAAATCACATGAAAGAGAGGGTTCACTATAAATATAGGGATGTAACATGTATTCAAGGCCGACATTTTATGCAATAAAGTATGCTATTGATGCTCTCATTTTGTGTGTATTATTTCTTGCTGGAATGTGTTTTCTCTTTCTGAATTAATGATTCATGAATAATGAAGGAGCTAATAGTCTTATTGTTTTTAAATTCTTGTGTGATCTTAATTTTTTGATTTTATCATGATTAGCTGCATAATACCTCTGTATTGATAAATTAGAGAAGGGGAATTTTACACGAACATTCATAGAAATTTGTCTCATGTGTATGCACTTTCATGACCACATAGTTTGATGAGTTTTGAAAAAATGTACTACCTTATAAAGTTTTTTTGATGATTGCATCAAGGAGATTACCACTACGCTTCTTTAAATTTAATTGGTTTCCTACCATCCCCTTTCAAGATTTAATTTGTAGGCGCATTATGGCTATGACTTATGTCCATTTAGATTTCATTTTCAGCAATTTGTTTACTTGTTTGTTACCTCATCACTTTGCAATTTTATTTTTCATGAAAATTTGGTTAAGTTAGAAATTCATATTAGTCACACAATAGACTTAAATGCATCCCAAAATTTAAAAAATAAGGTTTTCCACTAATTGTTTTCTAAGTGTCATAGAGTTATAGATTGGACTTTACTGAACTAGAAAATTCCTTGTCATCAAACATTAACATTTATCTTCAATTGAGCTACCTAGTTAAATGAGAATTTTCCTCTCAGACCCTTGGAGTTGATATTTTATTAAATTTTTAAGAGAGATTCTCACAAATTTATTTCATTATCATGAAATTATTATGCTCAAAAAAATGATTTAATTTAAATGTTTTATCTTATGATTATATGTTGTTATGTTGTATTGCATCACTTCTATGCATGGATTGTTCATTGGTGCTAATACGAAGTGGGAACGAAGTTGTAATCACTTTCTTGTGAGATCTACATGGTGTCTAGTTCTCCTTCATGTGATTACGTGTCTATTTGTGCTTTTGCTATTATATTTTGAGAATTTTCACTTGATATTTTCTTATTTAATAAATAAGTACCAGGTACATTCACATTGAAATCAAGATCTAAATGTACCTATATTCCCGACAATGGCACTAGAAGATAGTAACCTTGACATTTTATGTCGAGCCAATGTCATCCCTATATGGGAGGTGTATCTGCATATTTATCATTATTAACCCTTTGATAATTGGTAGATCTAGATTCATAATGCATTATATGATTAAACTTGTGAGTGTGTCCATGTATTTAGGGTTTCACAATTTTCAAGGAAATTGTTAATTAAAATGTTGATTTATTAGATTTAGGAGAAAGTTTCTTTTTCATTTAATTTATTTTAATTACCAACTAATTCATTGTAGTTGAATTCCAATTGCCTAATTTATGTGGGAAAATGACCAATTAGATTATAAATTTATTTAATAGCCTAATTTATAATTCAGTTTAATAAAATTTCTTATATTGGCAAAAGTGAGCTTCACTTCTCACTTCTTGCTTTATTTCATGTCTTTTGGAGAAATTCCTCCAAAATCCTCTTTGACTTTTTGAGAGATTTTCTCTTTTCCATATTTTTACTCGTTGGATCTTTATGAGGATAGGCTTGTTGAATTCATAGTGAGATCCTCCTCATTTGTTGAGTGTTTCATTACATTCAGTGTTCTATTTATTTCTTGGTTGCATTTCATGGTTTGATCATTTTTTGGGAGGAAGGGCTTTCTCCTTTATTTAAATTTAGCCCATTTAAATAATTTTTTTGATAGCTAAATGGTTGGAGGGTTATAACTTGTGTTACCTTCCATTTGCATGTTTTAATTTGACCTGATTGGGTGGGAATGAACATTTTATGGATTTTGGAAATTAATTTAGAAGTTTTGCTAGAGATATGTTGCTAGATTTTGTGTGTGATTGTGTATCTTTAATTTTATTAAATTTCTAGAGGTTTAACCTATTTCTAGAAATGGGTTTTCAATTTTGTTAAATTTTGAGATGCTTGACTTTTTAGAATTTTTCTTGTTACATCATTTTTTGTGTTGCCCAATTTTTGGGAGAAATTTTGTGGCACATGTTTGGGTATTTTAAAATGGATTATATTGTTTATTTCCAACATTTTTATGATTTTAATTTATGGATATTGGGATTCATGTCAAATCTATTATCTTGACAATATGCCTAGTTGAGTGAATTATGTGTACTTGTATGTTTTGTTGCATTTCTAAAATCCCATCTTGGCATTAGTTTTATCTAGATTATTTCATGGAGCTGGTGTTGCCCGCCCACAAGTACATGTGTATGTGTATGTAGGGATATTGCAAGACCTAAACTTTTCAATTTAGTCCATTAAATATTTGTTCATATGGAAGTTTGGTTGGAAATCTGCATTGCCTACAAGCACTCATCATGTAACGAGCATGGGTATGTAGGGTAGACATGTAGAGTAGCTTCTTTCATGTGCCCCAATTAGGGAGTGGTTTACAAGGTAATGCAAATAGGTTCTAAAAAAGTGATAACCAAACAATAAACATGGGATAATAAGTCTTAATAAAAAGATAAGAGAACACCTCATGAGGGAGTAGACGTAATGGTGTGGTGTCTATATGGTATCCAATCTCATGCACGAGTTGGTTTGAGGATATAGTGGCTACATAGTCACCAGTATTTTTTGGAATTTAGTGCAAGCACATAATGTGTATTATTAAGTAGAACCTAATTAGACTCGACATTTAATTTTTCCCACTTCTTTTAGTGTAGTTTTCCCCCCAATTTTTTTCTACATGGGTTTGGGGGCAACACCCCTTGCAGTTATTATTCAATTGGATGATGTAATCTTGTCTTATTTTTGTAAGTAACATAAGTCTTGTATAAAATGGCTTAGCATTAGGGATTTTATGATATATGATTATTTAGTAGCTTCTTGTGGTGATATTGAGTTACAAGGGATTATAGATTGTAATCAAGCTGAAATCATTGAATGATAATATTGGACTTATTGTTTGGTGGATGTAGCATAGAGATTAGGCCAACCACATCAAATATTTGTGTCTTTTGTTCGCTTATGTGTGCTTTATTCCTTTGTAATTTTCTTATATTTGCATTTAATTGTTATTTTTGTCTCTCTAATCCTAACAATGTGTAGTCTCTCAAGGGAGAATACCCACAGACAAGATGGGATAGTACAAGAAAAGAGATCAAACTCCACTAAAGTCCCCACATAGGTATCATATAACATATCTAGCTAGTGACCTAATTGTTTGCATTACCTTCATGATCATTCAGTTGTTGTGCCATGCATTGTTTAACATGCATGTGAGCCTTGGATTATTTTGTCTTATGTTATTGTTGTGAAATTTTTCTCTCCATGAGAATGACAGGGTGGTCCTATGGGTCTCATGTGGTTGGGAGGAATTTCTACCTATACCACTATTGGGGATCAAGTTAAAAAGATGGTCTTCTACCAGCTTGAGGATTAGAGCTTGATATTCACTTGGATCTTTGATCCTATCTTGATGTATATTTTACTTGTGGTTTATGCATTTACTTGGTACACGTGTTATGTATTTGATGTTGTATTATCATAATGGTGGATTGGAATTATATCTAAGAGAATATTATGTTAGATGTTATTACTTGATTATATTGAATGTATTTAAGTTATAGAGTGACTATCTCCTTGAGATGTGTGCTTTTGGTACTCCCTAATGTGGAGATATTACTTTTGGTTTGATTTTTCTTAACTTATTATCTAGAGCAGGGTACTTGATTGTATCCTTTAAAATATCAAATTTTATGATGAAACACTAGAATGTGTTTCATCACATCTAGTTAGGAATTATATCACATGTAGTTCAGGCTCATATCATGTGATACTAGATTTTGTTGCACCCCTTTCAAAGTATTATCATGCGATAGAAGAAGTACCACGTGGTGTTCACTGATTTATCACATGCCTATTAGAGTTGTATCATATAAATTCTTAAGAGATTAATCATATATTAAAAAGTGAGTATTTCTTGACCTTTTTAGAGGATGAAAATTATGGTTTTAGATACCCTTTCAGAAGTTGCATCTCCCAAATCCGGAACAGCTCGCCTATCAGACATTTTTGGGTTTGATTTTTTATCATCTCATCTATTACATTTTATATTGGTGAATGAACTTGTATGTTTTAACCATGTGAGAAATTTTATTTGGGATTTAAAATGAATGGTGCATCTAATGTTAGTATAGCTATAACAATGAACATTTCTTGGTTAATCACTTAGATAGAAAGTATTTGTTGATAAGTAATGAATGTTTGGGGTTTTTTGGTTGGTTGGCTATGTCTTCCATTGTGATATTTATGATTTTTTTATGTATGTATTTATTCTTTATTTAACCAAAATAAATATGTTATTCTATGTTTTATCCTTGTTCCCAAGGATCTCTAGGTGGGGCATTACATATAATATGTGGAATTCCTTGTATGAACCTTGGCCTTCCATACTAATTTTCTAATGTGGATGTGGTTCCCAAATAAGTGGATTCCTAAGGAGTGACTCATTATCTTCCTAACAAGTCTTTTTCCACTATGTTAGGTTTAATTCCCCGTTATGTAATCTTTAAGGATTATGTCAAATTCTTACAAACCAAATTGTAATAGACTTATTTCTATCAATATAATTATCTAATTTTCCACTAAGGTGTGATTTAATAAAACTTTTAAATATGGATATCAAAAATATATTAAGGGAATATGATACTTATTTCTTTTCTTGAATATGATTGGCCAATAAACTAGAATCAATCTCTTTATTCCTATGAAACAAATAAAAGAAAGACCAATCAACACAAATATTTTCTATCTCAATGTTAATGAAGAATAATTTGCAATTGTATTACAATGGATATTTCCTTTTATCTACCTATAATTATTAAATTTAAAAGCCAAATTCTTATGTAACAATATCAATATGAATACATATCAGATCACATACCTTATACTAGTTTGGAGGTTATAAGAGATCTTACAATATTTTTTGAGGAAAAAATAAATATGATATTTATAACATCATTAATTGTATCCACATACAATTTTCACCTACATGAGCCTAAGTTTAGTGTACATAGCCTCCTATATCTGACATGCTTGATCTATCCCAATTCCAACAAAAAAAATACTCCATTTCTACAATTTTGACCTTTGGTTCTAATTAGGGCCATTAGTTGGAGGAACCACGCATCTAGGTCCTAGGAACTAATGCCCAAATTTAACTCACACAATGATTATCTTGAAAGAGTGGAAAATTAAATCTTGTGTCATCTTGATCTATAATTAACACCTCAAAATTCTTGGGAAATATATAAAATCATGTACCCCAAAAGTTTAAACACTAGTAGTATAGAGCCAAAGTTAACTAGTATTTTCCATGGGATTTTAGGTGAAACCTCTATCCCTACATAAGAAATATCTAATATTGTAGAGAGTTTTTCTTCCCACACTTCTCATGATGAGAATGACTTTGTAACATTGGTATCTCTTAACTAATTCATAGATCTTGTCAATAACTTGGAAAAGATTAAACATGATAGGTTAAGAATACTCAAATAGTGAGGCAAACACCTTGATTAAAAGTTTGAGGAAGAGGATTGAAAGAAATAAACATGGTCTGGGAGTGTTTTGTAGCATATCACATATTTTGGAAAATATATCATGATTATCAAAAGTTGTGTCAAAGCTCCTAGCCTCTCTTATCCCACAAATAATGTGAAAATCTTGTTCCTATGCCAACATCATTGCCTAGTGTTCCTACTTATACACCACCTACCATGGCTACATCTACATGAAACATCAATCCTACACATGTTAATCTTTGATTAATCCCTACCAATAAAAATACTTATATACCTCATGTGAGAAATCCATGTATTTCCTAAACATCTTTGTTCCCTCTTAGAATAATGTTACAATTTCATATTCAAATACTCCATCAATCTCCCACAATGTTTCCCTCCCTTCACAAAAAAAAGTGTCCAATACCAATATTTTCACTAAAGAACCCATCAATAACCTAGCTTAAAGTGTGTCATCCTTGTAAAAATAATTGGCTCCCACAACACAATCCAAATTCTAACTTGTGACATTGTTAGCCCACTTTCACAAGACATTAATAATGTCATTATCCCTCAATGCATTGAAATCCCTCAATTCAAGACATACAATAGAAAAGGTAATCCCTTAAGTCAAAGTGAAATAAATTCAAATCACGTGGAGTGACATCTCAAATGACTATAGGCTCATGGCTGAGGTGTTTGCATGAAAATTTAGAGATAAGACCTTGTGATGGTATTTTTTTTGTTTCCTTAATCCATTGACTTTTCAAGAATTGGTATGCATGTATACAAAAATTTCAAAATAATATCAGTCCTCAAATTTATTTGAATGATTTGCATAATTACAAACAAGGAGTTAAGAGAAAGTGACTAATTTTATTGGTAGGCACAAACATTTACATGCTAAAATTGCTTATCATATAATTGATATGATGTCCAAATTGAATAATTCACATCAATGCTTTTGTTTGATAAGAATGGTTCCACTCAATAGTGATTCCAAAAGTCCCAAAAGAAAAATAAAGGATTTATAAAAATTAAACACTTCCCAAACCATATTGATACACAAGTAACACTTCTAACTTAAAGCATGGTTCCTTTGTAATAAATAACTAAACCTATATATAATTTTACTTTTCTTTATAATTCTTTACATAACATAATTCTTAATTTGATCAATTCTAATTTTTTGAAACTTATTCCCATCAAACCCATCAATCCTTCCAAACCATTGTCAATTTCTTATGATCCCAAAGCTTTTTGTCATCACTATCAAGATGGTCATGAAACATCTTATCTAACACTTTAATACCATTGAATATAATAATATGAATGAAAAATGAGTAAGAACTAAAATATAGTCCAATAAGATCTTCTTTCACCTGAACCAGAGCTTTGTGTAACTTTTCTACAAACAAGCTTGCGTAATCAAAGGATTTTTTTAAATCCCTTGATATCCATACACACAAAACTAACATGCAGTTTGGGATACCAAATAAGCCAAATATTATGTATAAAGAATTAGTATTCCTCCTTGAAGTAAATTTCAAATACTTCATCATGATATGAGGGCAACATGGAAGGAGTAAAATTGTCTGTAAAAACCCATGTAGTTCTAATATGTGACAAACACTAGAATGTTTCAATTTGGGATGTTTTAAATTTTTTCAAATACTTTATATGCAAACTAACAAGATTCATTCACCAACAATTTGATGTTTCAATGAGATAGACTTGAAACAAACTATGTGATATCATTCATATTATCTTAATATTCAACATGAAATTTGTCAAATACTTAGCAATTATAACACTTTGAAAATGCACCAAACTATTCAAAGGCATTTCATTATACAATTTGCACACAAAATAATTGTTGCAAACTATTCACAAGAATGATTTAATTGTAAAATACTTACACTAATAAAAAAATACATTAAAAACATAAATTTAATTGTAATCTAAAAGCTGGAATATTATCACAACTTTGAATGGAGGCAAAAGAGTTAGATATTTCTGTATAGGAATACATAATTCCTTGGCACCAAGATTAATATGCAACTAGAAGGCACAAAATTATTCAAAACATGTCCTTAATTTACACTATCACCCTACCTTTCACCTCACATGAATTCAATAAACCCATGTGATTTCCTTATTGGATTTTAATGTAGGTCTAAAAAGGTTGTAATTTATGTTTGCAAGAAAATATTTGTGATTTCATTCAATCAAACTCCAGCTCCTTCACTTGAAAGCTCAACCATGGCTTCTGATTTAAAACCATCACCATTAGACAATTACATTAGATATCTCACTAATTCAAGGTTCTAATAATCAAGGATAAATTCACATTTTCTCAAGCCAAATACATTTGTAAACCCATGCACAAACTCTCTTTACAAAATCAAGAATAATATTGGTTACTAGATTCATGCATATGAGCCTCAAACTAAATTTGGATTTGTACTTGGTCCAAATTCGTGGACCGGTCTACATTGGATCCACATAGGGTTTGCATTTGACCCTACAAATTTATGAATCCACTCAAACCCATAGGATTAAAGGTGAACTTGAGAAAATCTCATGTGAATCTGTGCACCACAAGTGATTATAGGAACAAAATGACTAAAAATATATGTTTTTGTTGTTTTTTTCCATTGAACCCTAAAATGACCCCTTTTAGTTATTCTCAAACTCATTTTACACTCATTTTATCTCTCTTTTTGCTCTCCCATTCTTACAAGTTTGAAGTGAAGTGATTGAAATCCAAGGAGATTGATTGTGGGGTGATAGATTATTTCCTAAAAGAATACTTGAGTGTTTAATGTATGTATTTGAACCATTTTCTTTAGTTTTTTTCTACATTGTTTAAAGTTATTCTAAAGTTTCAAATTTATTTCTTTTTTTGTAGAAGTCTTGAAGCTTTCTTTTTCATTTTTGTTATAGATTGCAAGTGTAAAAATGAGTAGTCAAAAACTTCGTGAGTGGAGAGGGATCTTGACAATGTATATTTGATAAAGGGTCTTCTTTATGGAGATACATTACAAGAATTTCACATTGTAGTGGAGGTGGGGAGATCATTTGGAAATGTAATTTTTTCCAAGCATAATATGGAAGCTCCTTCTCTATAGTTAAACTTTATTTCTTGGGCCCTAAGGGTAGAGGGATTAATATGTGTGAGGGGTCTGATAAGAAAGGGTTTCCACCTGGGAAAATATCAATATTTTTAAAATAACAAGAAAATGTTGATAATTTTTTTTCATAATAGAAACAAAATTCTTCTAGTGGGAAACAAAAATCAATAATACTACCCACTCACCAAGCCTCTAGACATCCTTTCCTAGCTATCCCTTCTAGGGAGGATGATGATGTACAAGATCCACAACACAACATGCACAAGAGAGGCCCAGTAGACAAGGCTTTTCAAAATAAGTTGAGAGATATAGATGATGAAAAAATTAGATTTTGCCTCTTTGCAAATGGTGTTCCATTCAACTTAGTTAGATCACCTTATTAGAGGGAGAGTAGCAATAAATAGTCCAACTTCTAGTTACTATGGCCCTAGGTATGAAAATATGTGCATCACCTTATTGAACAATGAGATAAAAAATGTAGAGACCAAACTCAAACCCATAAGATATTTTTACATTCAAATAGGTGTATCTATTATCTTAGAGGATGGAAAGATTGTAAAAAGTATCCTTTGATAAATTTTATTGTTGTGTCCCCCAAAGGGAGATGTTTTTGAAGGTAGTTGATTGTGACAGAAAGTAAAATATTTTGAATTTATTGCTTTCATTCCCTTTTATTCTATAGAGGTGTGGGTAATGATAATCTTGTCACAGTTATTATAGACAATGCAAATCTTCGCAAGGTTTCAGATGTATGGTTAGAGGCGAGATATGATCACATCTTTTGGACATCATGCACTATCCATTTCATTAATTTGGTGATGCAATCCATTGGCATCCAAAAATTTTGGTTGAAGAAAATACATGAGGAGAGTGATGTGATTCAAATATTTATGACAAACCCCAATATATGACAAGGAGTTATTGAAGGTAAATTTTAAAATAAAATTTATTTAGTTTCATTTATGAAAAAAAACCTATTTTAAAAATGTCCAAAAGCAATTTTCAAATCGTGTTGACTTTTTGCCCCTAATCCTAATACCAATGCAAAAAAAAACTATTACCTTACCTTATTAGGTATCCAATGATAGATCAAGGATTAGTTGCCCGAGTGAGAGAAGTGGTTGTGGCCTCTTTCCTTTACTATATATAATTTATAAGGTATATTATATGTATTATAGTATATATTATAATATATAGTAATTATATAGTGTAAATTTAATATACTAGATGCAATTATTATATAGTATAAATATTAAATTATAGTATATATTAAATTATATTAATTATCACCTAAATCGTCATATGCAAAATGCACAAACCTTTTTCCTCTCTCCTTCCATCTACACCTACATGACTTCTTGGTATTCACAACCATATTTTATTTATGGATCATTCGTCAGAGTGAGGAAAGTGGTCATCTTTCATTTTTCATTCCCATTTATACCCAAAAAAATCCCAAATCTCTTCCACATATTTTTCTCACTGACATGTTATAGAAGGAAGCAATAGAGACATGAAGATCATTTCCCTCGTGTTATCTTTTCTTTTCCCAAACCAAATAACATTTAAAGCACTTATTTTTTCCTATACCTTTTTTACCACTATCTGTGTGGATCAATGTCTTTCAGTGCTTGGTTACCCAGATGACTAAAGAGGATTTTCACTAGGTTGGACCCAATTCACATCTTGTCTCGTGACTCCTAGGCTAGAAAGGCATCTCTCACATTGAAGAACTCTATAAAATTGAATCAAATATTTAAAGGATATTTTTGTACTTCATTCACAAATCCTGTAACAACCAAACCAATTACATTGAGTCTAACCCATGTTGTTTCAGTTCTCTAATTATTTTTCAAAAAATTGTAATTATGAAGTGATTAAGAAAATAGAACAACACTATCATTCAATTAACATGTTGATGAACATCACCAGAGCCAAACTTACTGTTAAACTTTTACATATAAAGGAGATGTCTCCCAAACATACGATATCATTGAAAGCAGGAGATTAAAGTGTGTGGGAAGATGGTGGTATCCAATTAGTTCTGATTTGTGGTTGTAGCATACTCAACCCAAATCAATCTTCCTCCTCCCATTCCCCAACCATAAAAAACAAACACCATTCTTTTTTTTATATCAGCAAGGGCATTATTAGCATGTCTAAGGTCATATGAATTAAACAGGAGGAGGAGGAGGAGGTGATGCAATGGGTATTAAGTAGTTCATCTAGATATGAGGTGTAGTGTAGATGGTATATGCAATGGACAAGGATATGAATTATCTTATTACACGGAGATTGAATGTTGGTATTGGAGGATCTAGATAAGTGATCCCATAAAGTGATTGTGATGGAGTGAACTCCTACACACATGGGTTTAAAGACAAAGATGACCACACCATTTTTACATCAAAACTCTTAACACCCCTTTCAAACCATTAGAACAAATATAATATGTCCATGTTTCTATATCCTCCATGGAAAACCTAGATTTAAAAGCCTATAATATTGACACATATATTTTGGGTGTGCTTTATAGTTGGCGTGCACTTATAACCAATGGATGCACAATTGAGCTAAAATTAACCCAATATTAAGAAAATTAACTCAACATAGGAAAATATAAAGGACATAATTAAGTAAATCTACTTGATGTAGGAAAATAGAAATGATGGTGCCTACAATGATATATTTTATACAAAATTTTGCATCAAACCTCAATGTATCAAATACTCGATATATCAAGTATCCTTTATATTTGATACTCAATTGTTGGTCGCCCAAACTAGTGAAAGGAATCACATGAAAATTGGAGGGTGTGGATTCAAACTTAATGAAAGGTTTAGATTCTCCCCTCTATGATCCATATGATTTCAATTTCATTGGTCAAGTATGTGCCTTGTTAGTCGTTATAAATGAGACAAATCAATATACTATATAGTCTTTTAATTCTCTTTTTAATTATAAATTATTTTATACATATATTAATAGGATATATTATATTATATTATGTTATATAAAATATATTAGTGTTTATAGTATATATTATAATATAGTAATCATATGTTATCATGGAATGGGTCGAAAGGGGTCATAAGGTACTCTATGACCCTTTTCAACCCATTAGAATATATGTAATATGTCCCTAGGGATCCTAAGACCCCTAGGCACATATCTTGTCATGGAATAGGCTGAAAGGGGTCACAGGATACCCTATGACCCCTTTTGATCGATTAGAATAAATATAATATGTCCCTAGGGGCCCTACGACCATTATGGACATATGTTATCATGAAATGGGTCAAAATCCTATGATCCCTTTCAATCAATTATAATAAATATAATATGTCCCTAGGAGTCCTAGGACCCCTAAGGACATATGTTATCATAAAATGGGTCAAAAGGGGTCTATGACCCCTTTCAACCCATCTGATGACAACATATGAACTCCTAGGAGTCCTAAGACCCCTAGGGACATATGTTATCATATAATAGGTCAAAAGGGGTCATATGATACCCTATAACCCCTTTTTGACCCATTCAATGACAACATATGAACTTCTAGGGGACCCCTAGGGACATATGTTATCATGGAATGGGTCGAAAAGGGTCATAGAATACCCTATGACTCGTTTCAACCAATTAGAATAAATATAATATGTCCCTAGGAGCTCTACAACCACTATGGACATATGTTATCATAGAATGGATTGAAAGGGGTCATAGGATACCCTATGACCCCTTTCGACCAATTAGAATAAATATAATATGTCCCTAGAGGCCATACAACCACTAGGGACCTATGTTATCATAGAATGGATCAAAAGGGGTCATAGGATACCATATGACACCTTTTAACCCATTCGACTACAACATATGAATCCCTAGGAACATATGTTATCATGGAATGGGTTGAATACTCTATGAATTTGTTTGACTGATTAGAATAATTATAATATGTCCTTAGGGGTCCTTGGACCACTAGGGACATATATTATCATAAAATGGGTCGAAAGAGGTCATAGGATACTCTATGACCCCTTTTGAGCCATCCAATTACAACATATGAACTCCTAGGTGTCCTAGGACCCCTATGGACATGTGTTATCATAGAGTGGGTTGAAAGGGGTCATAGGATATCCTATGGCCCCTTTCGATCCATTTTGTGACAACATATGAACCTCTAGGGGTTCTAAGATCACTAGGGACATATGTTCTCATGGGAACCTTTCGACCCATTCCATGATAACATAAGTTATATAATATAATATAGTATAATGTAATGTAATATAATATAATATAATATAATACAATATAATACAATATAATACAATACAATACAATATAATACAATATAATACAATATAATATAAAATAATATAATATAATATAATGTAATGTAATATAATATAATATAATATAACATAATATAATGTAATATAATGTAATGTAATATAACATTATATAATATAATATAATATAATATATCTTAAAAACTATATATATATATATATATATATATATATATGTATGTATGTATGTATGTATGTATGTATGTATGTAACAATTTGTAATTAAAAGAGAATTAAAAGACTAAATAGTAATCTTGATTTGTCTAATTTATAACAACCAAAAAGACACATAAATGACCAATAGAATTAAAATCACATGGATCATGCATAAGAGAATCAAAACTTCTCATTAAATTTTAATCCACACCCTCCAATTACATGTCTCTTCTTTTCACTAGTTTGGTGCCAAGGTATCGGGTATCAGATACATCAGATACCCAATGTATCAAGTACTCGATGTATTGGGTATCTAATTAGGCTTGGTACTCACCAAGCCCACACGATCAACTCTAAAAATGTGACTTTGCAGTGTTTAGGTGGCTTCTAGACTTCAAGGAAGTACCTAATGACTTTTAATCTTGTTGAATATGCTAAAACAAAAAGGGTTTCTTGAGGATATTATCGACTTTCCAGTAATATAATTGTTGCCAAAATATGAGTTCGATAAGTAATTATTTCTTATTTTCAAACAAAGATACCTTTAAAGCGTTGTTTGAGATACTGATTAAAAATAGCTATAACTTATGAGAACAAACAACAAAACATATTTTAAATATGAAAGATGCATCACATTCTACGCTTCACCTACTACAATGAAAAAAAAATGAATTAGTTAAGGTGGTCAAGCATGAACCTTTTTGTTTCTAAAAATGTTGTAGCAGAAAATTTGTGATTAATTATTTTCTTCAAATAAAAATACCAAAAAATATGTGTCACATTTGGGAACGAGTCTGCTTCTCATATCTATTTTTTAAAATATATTATTATTTGATTGTGATTAACATGGTTAGACATACACCTACTTCTTATTTTTGTCATGAAACTATTGTGTACTACTACATTAAAATGTAGTTTTTTGACTGATCAAATTACACTATTTTCAAATAAGACCTAGTAGCTTAGAAACTACATTCATTTTTTTATAGATTCTATTCTTACAAGTTTTTAATATAAACTTCATAACTGGTTCAAAATTGCACATCAAGTTGTCATAAACTTGATTTGTTGATTTTACACTGTCAGTTAAGGGTATAATTTGGCCCACCATGATCTTAGACATACACTAACTTAATATTAAAATATTTTAAGGTGGGTTAAACCCACCTTGTATTACACACAATCCTCCATAAATGACTTGTGGGGTGAAGGAAGCATTATCACAAATGGTGATTAGAAATCAATGGGGCATTTGGAAACAATCCAATACAATCTTGTTTCTTTCTTAACTATGATACTAATCTTTCTCAAAGAAAAAAATACTCCCCAATTGTTTCTTTTCATGTCTTCTCATTTTGTCAATTGAAACCCATCAAGTGTAATACCCCTCCTTTACTATTATTGTAGACTTTGTTGTTAAAGTTCTATCTAACTCTTCTGTGGGCATGTTATCCCTTAATTTATATTTGAAATATAATACCTTGATATACAGGGTAACTAATCATACTAGATAGTAATGGTTACTTACTTGCAATGATGATACTTTTATGTGTCTATTTGATGATTATGATTACATTCTTAATTATGATTCTTTAATTACTCTTAGGTAGAAAATGTAATTTCTTCCACAATGATGTCATGTGATATGCCTTCAAATGATGATGATGAACTATTTATATTAGAATATAACACTACTTATACTCATGATTTATTGATTATACTTACCCCATACATGCATGTGTATGGTGTGTGTGTTTTTTATATATTTATGTCTAATATTCATGATGTGGTTGAAGGAGGGAGTCATAATCACCTACTAGTCAGGATCTACATGATGTACCAATCCCCACCATTGTCTGTTTAGCTTAGGTATATGCACATGTACATGCTAGTCTTTTATGCAGGTTGCAAGTACTAGGCATCGACTTCCCTAAATTGCCAGGATGAGCATGCCCTACTACAATAACTCAATGGTAAGAATGGGGAGATAATGTCTAAGTCCAATCCCAGCCAAAGCCTAATTACTTGTCTTGAGAAGGAGGACATGTATTTGATTTCCTATCCTTTTTTAAACATGTGAGTTTTTTTGTGTGTGTTATTTGATTTTGACTTTTGGTTGATCTTGCTTATGTTGCTTTTATGTGAGTTTGACTATGTGATTTGCTTGGTAAATGATTTAATTATGATACTTGAATTTATCTTATGATGTTCAAATTATTAAATATTATTTGATTTAGAAATAAATTTATTAAAATATAATGATATTTAATTGATTGAAAATTAAGTAAATGTGTGCTTTAATTTAAAAGATTTAATATAAAAGCCTAAATTAGAAAATTGAGTAAAAGAGAATTAAAATATTAAATAGTAAATATTGATCTATTATAATTATTTAATTAATAATAATTAAATTAGAGTAGCAATTAAATAATGGGCTTTAATTATTATTAATTAAAATAATAAATTATGAAAGTATCATGCAAAATAAATAAAGTGGAGAAAAGAACAAAAATGATATTTTAAAATTAGAAGTGTTTTGAGTGAAAGATTTAATAAATTAAATTATTTAATATTTAACTAAAAGTAAGTGATTTTTTATCAAATAAAAAATTGGGAAACCCTAGGTAGGGTTAGGGCTCTTTATTAGAGACTTTTTGTCCATTTAAGAATAGATAGGTTTCAGGAGAGCAATTGTGGGGATGAAAGTTAAAGAATTTCTAAAAATCTTAGGAGTATTTTGGATCGTGTGATTTGGGTTTATGTTGTCTTATAAATTCTGTTGGCAAATTTGAGGTAGGGTTTGGGAACCTTGAAAATGTCTCCTTTTGAAAAGATTGTCATCTTTGTGTCTGTCAAGTTATGCCTGATTTGATTGTTGAAAATTTATGCATGGTTTTGTCTACAAGATTTTTAAAGAAAATTTAATTTGGGATTTTTGTATTTTTCAAAGAATTGAGAAGAAGAAGGTTGGTGATTTTAGTTGTGTGAAGATTCTCATAAAAATATAGATCTCAAAACTTTAGAATTCATTTAAGACAAAACTATGTTTGCATTAAAGCTATTAAAACCCAGGTTTTCTTTCAAGAAGATTTAATAGGAAAACAAATAGGAATTTTGAAAATTCAACCAAGGTTTAAAATAGAATCTTGGTAAAAACAATCTTTGAGATTTATAACGATTTTAGATCTATTGAATATTATCATTCAATTATATATTGACGTCAATATTTAGAAAAAAATATGTTACCCATTTAGAATATATATATATATATATATATATATATATATATATATATATCTATATATATATATATATATATATATATATATATATATATATATATATATATATATATATGTATGTATATATATATATATATATATATATATATATATGTATATATATATATATATATATATATATATGTATATATATATATATATATGAGAAAAACATACATAACTTCTTAATGAAAAATATAAATTTATATTTTAGAAATATATATTATATAAGTATAAAAAGAAGATTTATTTATAAAATATATATAAATAGTAGAAGACAATTTTATTCAAAAGTAAAGAGAATAGATAAATTATTATTCTAAAACATGATAAATAAATAAATGAAGTTTATTTATTTGAAAAATATATTAAAAAAATACTTTGAAAAAAAAATAAAAAGAATATATAAGAAAATTATATTATATCTTTAAAATAACAATACAGCTAGCAGTTGTATGATTTTGTATGTACAACGATGAGCTGACAGGTAATAAGATTTATATATATATATATAACTCTTATTCTAATTAAACCATAACCCTAGTTGTATACTAACCCAACTTTATTTGAAACTTAACTAATTTAAAACCTAACCATGATTAAATTCTAACCAAAGACATATGCTACAAATCTAATTGAATCCTAACCCTTATAATAACAAAACTCTACTCATAATTATTATTATAATTATAACCATTAATCATCTATTATCTAATTTGAACAATAATCTTAAAGTGAACCCTTAATAAACTCTAACACTAAAATTATTTGAAAATTAATTATTTTAACCCTATCCCTTTCCTAACACAAATAGTTTATTTAAATTGTGAGATATTTATCTATTTATCATTCTTAACATCTCCTTATATCAAGATTCAAAAAAAATCTTAAAATTTGAATAATGATTATGAGTTTAACATTTGTAATCAATTTTCAATTTTGCAGCTAAATCATTATACAATTTATAATTGCAATATTTATTTATTTTTTTAAATAATCAATAACAAATTTTAGAATAAATCTAGAACTTAAATCTAAATAGATATTAAAAAAAATTGATTTTTTTAAGATAATATAATAGCTAGAAAATATTTCTAAATAGATATAATATCTTTATAAATTATTCTAGATAGTATCTTTATAAATGAATATATTTCTTAAATAATAAACTTAAAACTAAAACATAGATAGAAATAAATTAGTTCTATATAAGTTTTTAGATATATTTAAACATTCTTATAATTCTTTATATTTTTGTGTGCTTAAAAAAATATTAGCTTTTGAAAATAAAATTAAATTCATTAAATATCATTGTTGTCATGCCTAAAATTTGAACAAGACACATGCATACACACATACATAATATTCAATTTTAATTCTTGAAAACAATATAAGAAATCATTTCAAATTATTAAGAGCTTATTTTGCTACAATTTTTCAAATACTTTTACTCATTTTCAAGAAATATTTAAACTAAAATATATTCACAGTATTGAAAACTCCTTTCAAATATTACAATCATAATTGGATCCTTACAACAATTCAAAAATTGCATGAAGATCTACTTCTGATCTTTTACAATACATAACTTTTACAAATGTTCATAATAAATCATCTTCAAATCTCCAACAGAAAATGAAAATCTTCCAAGCTTTTCTTCAACACATGTCCATTTAGAAAACTTGTACAAAACAACCCCGAAAACCATGGAGAGCTCACCTCCTAGGCTAGGTCTCTATGAGACCACCCATCGAGCTTGGAGAACCAAGACCAACTAGGTAACAATCAAGCACAAACACATAAATCAACAATTATAGGATATAACATTTAATACCTTTTTTGAGCTTACACAGTAGTTTACCAGAGCAACCAATAGAATGGGTGAAGGTGTGCCTAAAACCCTGAGGAGAAGCCATATACATAAAACCAAAGTTTCCTTCACAAGGCATACAAAATAAATACCAACTCTCACAAATTTTCTTCCCTTTTCACCTCCAAAGTGCATAACAATGTACTGGCATATGCAGTCCATACTACATGCTTATCCATGTTCCTTCCAAGGAAGAGACTCTGCACTCAAGGGATAATCCCAACTAATCTCTTCACCCGAAGGCCACTTCTTCCCTCTCAAGGGTGGGTGATGTCCTTCCACACCCATAACATCATACTCTCAAAATCAAAGTGAAAATAAGGCAATAGAAATTCATCCACACCCAACAATACAATAGGGACAATGAACAACACACATATGCATCTGTAGAAAAATTTACACATCTTTTATTCAAAAAAATAGTACAGCACATAATTTCTAAAACATGGCAAAACCTCCAACCTTTCTTCAACCTATGTTAAATGAACCTATTTGAGAAGAGCCCTCTATCCTTCTTTAATCCAATCTCCAAATATGAAAATCTCTAAAACTAGAGAGTGGGTGAATAACAACTCTATTTTCCAATTCCCCTCTAAAAGAAAAAAACTCCAATTTTTCTCCATCATAAAAGAGAACAAACACTTTAGCTCAACCTAAGTTTCCCCATTTGGTTGGAATTATCAACTCTCTTAAGATAAGGTGGGAATTTGGGTAAGTCTTCTTCCATTTTTGCAATAATTGAAAATTGGGATTTTAAAAGTGTTATAAAAGAGTTTTTGACTCAAGTAAACTCAAAATTAAATCCCTAACATATAGTACTAACATGTAGGTAACTTAATTTCACTAAAAGAATACCATAAGACTCAAATAAAGCCCTCTAAAGTCACCCTAAACTTGAAATCTATAATTTAATTTAGTTAAAGCCTTCATAAGATATTTTTATACAAGGGGATAAAACTTAAACATTTCTAACTGGTTAGGAACAAGGTTAGGTATCTTTTGCCAACATCTCAACCTGACTTTTCATTTAAACACATAACAACACAAGTGTCAAGAGACACTATAGAATATACATTTAACATTACGAGTTGCAAATCAATTTTCACAAAAAATAATCTAATCTAAAACACCCATTCATATTACATTCACAAAGTAAAATACTTAACAACGAGATTAAGATCTCTTCATTATATCTAACCTTGGCATTCTCAATTAATACAAAGGTATAGTCTTAGTTCTCCATTTTTACCATGGTTATTTCCTACACACTCAAACCACATATCAATAGTCCAAGATAAATAAATCATATGCATATATAAATCCTCAATCAATTCTATATTCATAATAGAATCAAAATATAAGACATTTCTCAATTGAATTTCAAACAACATTTTCCCATTTCTAAACCATTGTGCATATATAATACTACCATTATCAAACTAAACATGATATGACCCTTTTACAACATTTCATGATTTCCAAATATATATAATCCATCTAACTTTTGCATTCAAACATAATTTCCTAATTATTTATAAAATAACCAACCAAGTACATGAATGTAACTAATCATCAAGCATCATAAATAAGTTATAATGTCATAAATAATTACCATAAAATAAAGTGTCTCATTATATCAAATAGTTTGAGTAATAGTCCAAAACAGTCCAACATTTAACAAGGACTCAAAATATAAAGTATAAAGGTCTCAAAAATCATTTTTTGAGTGAGACAAGGAATTATGCATATGTAATATGAGCTTTAAAAACCAAAAACATGAATTGCTTTCACTCTCCAAAAAATGATCATCATTGATTTCTATCTGACACTTGCAGTATATATTGAAAAATTATCATAAATATTTTGCATAAAATGTTGATGGCTTGTTCCATTTATTTAACAATGTCTTGAGGAATTTGCTTAACAATGAAAGTATAGAACACACATTTTTATTATGTAGCTACAACTCAACACCAAATCTTGTTTCTACCCATAAAAATTGGTATATTTTCTTATTGTATAATGAGTGACTAGGATTGTTAACCATTAATTGAATTCCACCAAGGATGAGGACCATTTCTAAGGAAGATAAAATGCCAACGAAGTGTATTGCTATCCTTGGAAGATCTATTGGTCATTGCCTCATTAAGAGACTCAAAAGAAACCCAAAAATTAACAATGACTTTCTCCTTAATACCATACCAAAATTAGTTCTCGCATATATGATAATACATGCAATGTTTATAAATGCCTACAACCATCTAAATGATTTATACAGTGCTCTATGTACTGTGAGAGGGCTATTATAGATGAAATGACCACTTATGAGAAATACCTCAACAAAGATTATTTGAGTAGTAATACTAAGTTATGACACCTAAATAGAAAAGTTACACATGATCTAGATAAGGAAAAGATGTAGAAACTCAATAGCAATAGAAACACATAGATCACAATAGAAAATAGAAAGAAAAAATTGCCCATATAACAAGCACAATAGTGGTTCATACAAGAAAATAAAGAGTAAAAACCATTGAATTAAATTGATAAAACCAGTCACAAAAACTTAAATGAGATGAAGCAAGAACATAAGGCCTCCATTGATTTGCCAACAAACTCCATTAATTAAAAATTAGTGATCTTAAATAATTGTCAATGCCTACCACAAATAGTCAAAATGAGACACAATAACTTTATCTTTGTTGGAACAATGACCTCCATGGATTCTTCTCTTCAAGAAAAAAAATTATGCATGGATAATTGTTCATACATTTCATCAAGAATACAAGTTGTCCCCAAGAAAATAGTTATAAATTGTGTGTAGATTTCAAGTAAGTGCATAGGAGTTCTACATTCTAGTTTCTGTGCTATTAATAATAGATAAGAACATAAAGGAATTTAAATGAACTAAAAAAAAAGAGATAGTGGGAAACTTAGAAATTTAAAATTTGGGAAGTTTCTAATTATTAATTCTTTTTAATATTGTGGAAAAGGAAATAATTTTTATGCTTCATTGAAAAATCATTAAAGGGAGAAGTCTCTACAAAATTTTCAGCATAAAAAGAAAATTTGAAAGCTCCCACAATAAGCCTATCAGCGTAATTAAATAATAATGAATTTTTATTTATTTTTTAAACACTTGTCATACACATCATCGTAGCATGTGTGGAGAGTATGGAAATTTCCATTTAATTTTTTTTTCTTATAATTTTTTTAAAGTTAAAGGAGCATGATAGGGTACAAAAGTACCACACCCATATATTTAAAAAGGAAAGAGAGTGGTAGTGGGGATCACTTTAAGTGGCTGCCCACCCACCCTTTTAAACATATATTTATGTTTTAGATTAATTGATAAATTGCTTGTTTAATTTAGATATTAATTCATTCAATAGTTAGATGAGACTTTAATCAAAACAAACATGCAAAGCATCAAAGTTCCTCCCGAAGTTAAATGTAATATGTTGAAAACTAGTGAATAGGAAATTATAGTAACTGAAGTGTATTTTTAAGATATAAAATATTAATTATAGTAGAAAATTTTGCAATTGAACATTATGATACTATGATATTTAATAAGATTGAATATAATATGTTGAAGACTAATTAGTAAGAAATTATAGTAATTGAAGTGTATTTTTAAGATGTGAAAAATGACTTATAGTAGTAAATTTTGCAATTAAACATTATTATACAATTGCATTTTAGTAAGATTGGGTGTCCTAACATAGAATATATTAAAAACTATTGAATTTTTATTCAAAATCAATATATTAAATTTATGGGTAGTATAATTAAAGATCTTTTTAGATTTTACAATCTTTCTAAACATAAATTTGGTTTGTAGATTTTAATTGTCTTTTATCAATTCTCTTTTTCACAATAGTGTAATGCGTAAAGTTGTCAAATGAAACACTATTGAACAACAATGAAATGCATAAAGTTGACAAAAAAAAACTATAGAACAATATTGTCATATTTGTTGGAATATTTTAAATTCTTTACAATCATGCATAAAGTTTGTAAAATAAATTCTTGATTTTTTCTAAGCAAAAGACAAAAACCTCACTCACAACTATGGCAACAATCAACCAATAATGTTAGAGATAAATATTTTCTATTAAATTGTGAAAAATCAATATATATTAAAACCATATAGTTACAAAAAGTTCTTGAAAAAATCTGTATTGTGATTAGACAATTAAATTGAAAAGTTGATTTTCCTGAATGCAATATTTTTCTACCTATGACAAGAATTAATAATAACAAGAGACACAGTGCGTCATAGTTCCTTCCTAACGCATAATGGTTGTAGAAGTGTAGATGAGTAAGAATCTAAATTAACATTGTGAATGCATTAATTTTTTCCTAGAAATGCACTTGTGATATGATAGGATTGCTCATATTTTGTTGTTAAATTCTCATCCTAGAAATGCACTTGTGATTTGATAGGATGGCTAATATTTTGTTGTTAAGTTCTTGTGCTATATTATTATATCTTTGGGCATTTAAGCTCAAGAATAAGAGGCCAAAGTCCCCAATATAGCACTAAGTACTTAATATCATACTATGATCAATACATATGCTTTAGACAAATTTGCACCTTCTACATTGACAACTTAAATTATGTGCAATGAGGAAAGATATCCATACCAATATTTGAATTACAGAACTTGAAGAAGTGATGAAGTGTTTGGAGTATCACATTATATGTTTAAGCATACCATGCATGCTACTAGAGAACCATAAGTAGTTGGAATAACTCCCCCAACTATGTATTATTCTCATCTTGATTATCAAATGGAACTCACACTATTTTTAGTCATTAGCACTAGACAAAAACTAGGATAGAGATATAGATAGAGATAAATAGTAGTATACAACAATAACAACATAAACATATATGTAGAGGGAAAAAAAAGATAGATAATTAGAGGAGGAAGAGGAAGAGAGATAAAATAGTAAGATAGAGTGATAACAACATAAGTTGTGTGTGCGTGAGAGAGAGAATTAAACATAATTATTTTTCTTAATAAAATAAATAGTCAAAATAAAATCATGGTTATAATAAAAAATAAAAATATATTATATTTTAATTAATGAAACTAAGAATTTGATTTTTATATTAAATTTTAATTATGGAATAATATCTATATAATTTAATATGTACATTTGTAAATAATAAATAGATGTAATACATATAAATTTGATGTTGATGAATAAATATGATGTAATAAATAAAAAATAAAAAATAACTATTTAATTTTAATACATAATTTATAAAAACATAATAATAATTTATATATCTTTTAGAATTAAATTATTTCTTTTTTGTGGTTATTTCTTTAGTATTTTTTTGATATAAAATATAATTCTTAATTTAATATTAAAATATATATTTAAGTTTTAAATGTATTTAAACTAAATGATAAATTGTTTAAATAAAAATATTAATAATAATAAATGATATAGTTTATAAATTGTAACACTTATCAACTATACATATTACAAACACTATTATAAAATATAATTAAGAAATAATATTATTTAATTTATTTTTATAAAAGTAAAATAATAGTAATAATTTAACTACTTTTATTATTAAAAAATTAAAAATTAGAAATTAGAAATTTGAATATAAAGATATAACGTATTGAAATTATATTTAAAAAGGCATATTTATTATATATATATATATAATTTGAACTCATATGAAGTTTTGGGAACAAGTTATATCAAAAAAAATAAAAATAAACATCAATATAAAACTAATAATAAATATATTTAAAATAAAAAATAAAAAATATTTAATAGATTGTGATAATTAATATTGATTAGACATGTTGTGTGAGGTGGAAGATAAAATGATTGAAAAAATAAAATCTTATGGAAAAATAAAGTTGTAATTAATATATTCATTAATGAAAGATGAAGTTGTTAGAAAATATTTGTATTTTTTGTTGAAGAAAATTAATTTTCTCCCTCACCAAAAATAGTATTGACCAATAGAATGAATGAAAAATATAATTTATAAAATTTAAAAAAATAGAAAAAGATATAAACATTTGAAATCTCATATAATCTTTTAAATTCTTTGATTTGATTGGTTAGTTTTAATGTCATAATTGCATTGATATGAATGCATAAGTATTCATGCCTTGGTAGGAACTAATAATACTCTAATCTAGTTTACTTTCAAATTAATTTAACTAATTTTTTTCTTTAACTAATTTTAGATGATTCCCAATTAAATTATAATATACTTTATTTTAAAATACAATTAATTTAGTTTGTAATAAAAAAAAGATTAATTGTATCTTATAGTTAAATGAGAGTTTAGATAAGGAGATATTTTACAATTTAAAAAAATATGATTTAAACTAATAGAATATATAAAATATAAATTTGATGTTATCATCTTGTAATACAAAATTTGAATGCATTTGGGATTAAGTTTATTTAATTAGTGACATGATGGTCTTATGTAGACAAGTTTGGTAAGGATATACATACATATTTCTTTTTTATAAGGGTTTTGTTGTGTTATCATTTTATGGTTATTTGGGGGGTTTTAGTTAACCTTAAGGATTGTGATCTAGAGGATATTGGATTTTATTTTTTATGTGAAATGTTATAACCATTTTTATGTCTCAATTAGTTTGTGTATGGTTTAGAGTGTAAGTGTGAGTAATCCTTCTCATTTTGATCATTATGTCTTTTAACCAAAAGGGGTGACAACCATTATTTTGTTGAGTCTAATATACTCGGTCACCTAATTTCATCATTTATGTTGATGTATGACTTGGATGGTTATTTTGTGTATTGTGTTACTTTATGATTTATTCTATAATTTGAATGGTATCTTTATGTGTGGTGTACTTTATGATGAAGATGTATGTTAATGATATTGGTTTATTATTGTTATCATGATTATGAGACTTTGTGGATTGATACTATGATAATGAGATACCCATTATGGGATTGATTATTCTATGAGATGTTAAATTGAGACAGACAATGAATCCTTGTGTGGATGTACTATTCCTTCCTATCCTCCATTAATTTACTTGGTTGACTTTCATGATTATGGTTTATGGGAATGTTTTTGGTATTATTTGGATTATTCTAAATGAAGCATTAGGATAGGTTATCTAGGTATATAGGGGGGAAGTGGCTTGTAATGGGATCAAGGTCCTAAGTCGCTACCAAGGTAACTCATTGTAAGTAACTTAATTAAGTGCTAATATTACACATTAAATGAAGGGTTTTAAAATGAATTAAAAATTAATTGTTCATCATCAATTCCTTGAGTGCTACTATAGGCTAGGATGGGAGTGGGAGAAGATCCTTGATTGTGATCTTGTATAGCTAGTTTCCTTGTCTATACAAAGGGATCACTAATGTCGTATAAAGTCACTAGGGGGTTAGGGTCCAAAGAGACTACCAAGATAACCTTAGAGTTGACTCATGTGATGATACTTCTTCATATGCATCTTAGGTTTCCTATTTATATTTATATTTGTATTTTTGTTTTGAATTGCCTCTGGGATTGTCTTTTTGTATGAGTAGTACCACTTATTGTAGAGAGATTTTAGGATCCTTGCCTAGGATTTGTGATGTTTATTGTGTGGTTTGATCATCTATAAGTGGATCGTACACTATCTCACCTACATAGTGGGAGTGGGAGCCTAATTAGGTGACCATGCACTTAGGAGGTAGTGACTTCTTACCATTTGGGTTCCCCCTCAATTTGGAAAATTGATTGATTTAGTTGTTCCATTCTTTCTTATTCTTATCTTGGAGATCCTATTTGGTTGATGTATCTATGTATTCATGTATCTCAAGATCCTAAGGATGATGTATTGTATTATTTTTTCTTTGTATTTATTGTTACATACCCTATGGCATGTGAATTTGATTTACTTCATTGTATCAATTGATCTTATGTATCTACTTATGAGATTTTGTATCTGTTATTCATTTATTATTGTGGATATTGTGCTCAAGATTAAAACTAATGAATAAAATCTTCTTAAATGTGACTCAACGTGAAGGAACCCTTGAGGAAATGGAAACTATATTTGTAATTTCTTATGTGCACTTAATGTGTATGTGTATATATCTTCCACATTGTTATGTTATGTTGTACAAAAAAAAATTTAAATCAATAAAACATTGTCACATAGTAGGTTATTTTCTTTTGGGCTCTTGAGCGAGGTGTTACATCAAGCTTCTCAATGTAAAATTATTCTTTAAGTTATTGATTCAAGAGATTTGATTTAACATCCATTTGATACACTTTGAAAAAAAAATTAGATGTATATGTGAAAACTATCTACCTGCTTCTAATCTTGTTACTAGAGAAAAGCGTTCTTCAAAGTCTATACCTCTTGTTTTTTTAAACCTTTACATACCACTTTTTATTTTTTTCTTACCACTTCTCCTTCCTTATGTTGAAAATAATTTTTCAATTGTATATTGTCCTTGATGTTATACAAAATGTCAAGTCTTTACTAGTTAGTGTCTGCCAAGCTCACTTAGGCACTGAAGACAATTTCAAGTGTCTACTAAGTGTTCCAAAAATAATCAAGTTCAAAGACAATATCTGCCAAGTTCACTTGGGCAACAAAGGAAATTTGTAGGAAGATAGTGTCTACCGAGTTCACTCGAGCACCAAAGAGAAGTTGGCATAGAACTAGTATTAATCAAGCTCACTTGGTTAACAAAGGGAATTCAATTCAGGATGCAATGTTAACCAAGCTCACTCGGTTACCAAAGGAAGTTTGAAGAAAGTCTTTTTCTGAGTTAAATTTGACCAAGTTTGGTCGGCTAATGAAGGATTTTCTTAAATCGACATATTTAGTTTGATGAATTTATTTGCTAAGTCTAGCCGACTTAAAGGATGAATATTGAATATTATAAGTGTATTCAAGCTGACTTGACAAGGAAAGAGATATAAGTATAAGGTCAAGTTGTGGGATTGAATGAGAGAAGAATGGGATTGAAAAGATAAACTAAGGAAGTGAATTGGAAGGATAACAGAGTATCCTGAGTTGACCCAGTTGCAAAGTTTTATCTGATCAAGGAGGATCAAGTATTCAAGTTAGAACAAAGATATGAAATCAGTAATATAGTTGCATCAGCAATCAAGTCATATCATTGTTACTCTCTAATAATTGTAGCAATGTATCAAATCTCTTAAAAAACTTAGCTTAATAGCTATTTTCTAAATCCTCTAACAAAATGGCATTTCTAGATTGAAGTGCCTAAAGACCTCTAATAAGGCCACTCATAACAGGGTGATTTAAATCCTATAATAGGGTCACACCTAATAGTGTGTTTTGTAACCTTTAACAAGGTTGGCTCCTAATAGGGACAACTTCATAAGAGTAAAAAATAGTAACTAGTTACAATCGGTGGTTTTCCCAAATTGGGTTTCCATGTTAAATCCTGGTGTCATATGTGTTCATATTATTTTCTTTTTGTTTCTGCAACTAAGTTAATTGTTGTTAATAACACTAAACATATTAAGAAGTAAATATTTCAGTATTCATCATGTAATAGAGATTCTTAGTCTTAACCAAGTGATTTCAGTGCTAATCAAGCTACAACAATATTTCACTTTCAGCGGAATTTGATTTTTATTGACATCGAAGGGATTTGAGATTTATTTTTGTGGTAACTAATTCACCCCTCCCATCTCAGTTACTCCTCTTATGTTTCCAACAATTGGTATTAGAGTTTTTGGTGCTTGTAGAGAAGGTCTCAAGGACCTAAGCTAAAGATCAAGATGTCTTACAAAAGTGAAATCCCTAAGCTAAACAGAGATAACTTCAAGGTGTGGAAGGAATTCATGAGATTGCATTTGGAAACCATTGGAGACTCAGGCTTAAAGTACCTAGACACCAAGTATGTGGCACCTACTAGAACTATGATTGTTGAAGAAATTACAAAAAAGAAGAATCATAACATTATGATTATTGATATTGCTTCAACTCTCAACCTATGTTGAATTTGATGAAGTCAAAGAATGTGGTACTACTTATGAGATGTGGATCAAGGTGAAAGCTATCTATGGAGGTGATGACAATGTAAGGAGAGCTAAGGTAGAAAGTCTCAGAGGTCAATTTGATCAAATGAGGATGAGAGAGGATGAGAACATTGCAAAATATAGTGATAGAATCAAAGATAGTGTGTGCAATCAGAGCCTCAAGAGGAAAGATAGATGATGAAATAATGGTAAGCAAGGTTCTCAAAACACTTCTTCCTATATATGCAATTAGAGTTTCAAAAATTCAAGAAATGAGTTGTGATCTTAAGAATGATATATCATTGGATTCACTAATGGGAAGGTTGACAATATTTGAGTTAAATAACTATGATAACTATGTTCCTACCTCTAGCAACCTTGAGTCTACATTTCAGGCCAAGATATCACTCAAGAAGAAAGCTACAAAATCTAAAAGACAATCTAACAGTGAGGATGAAGATGGTTCTAATGATGATCTTGAAGTCATTGAAGCATTACTTGCAAGAGGATGTCCTAAGGGAAAAGGAAAGTACAAAGGCAAAATTCCTTTGATCTACTTTTATTGTAAAGAAGTTGGTCACATTGTTACAAGGTGTACAAATAGAAAAAGAAAAGAAGAAAAGAAACATGACAAATACAAAGGCAAGAAGGACTTCAAAAGCTAAAGGACTAAAAAGACAAAGGTAATAAATCTTGTTACATTGCTAAAGATTTCGATAGTAGTGAAGAAGATGATGAGAATGATAAGATGGTACTAATAATTTGAGAACTTGGTACACTATGATAGTGGAAGTGTTAGATTTGGCAATGATGAACCATGTTATGTGAAAGGTAAAGGTTGTATTGCACTAACCAATTATCTTAGATGTGATAATGCTTATTGGGTTGAAGGACTGAAGCATAATCTACTTAGTGTGGTTCAATTGAATAACATTGGATTCAAGGTAGAATTCATGAATGGAAAAGCCAATCTATTGGATGGGAAAGGAAATCTATTTGGGACTGGTAAGCAAACAAAAGGTAACCTATTCTACCTAGATCTAAATGAAAGTTCATGTTTCCTAGCTCAAGTAGAAGAAAGTTGGTTATAGCATAAAAGGTTGTGTCATGTGAACTTTGATAATCTTGTCAACATAAGAAAAAATAGAAGAGTGAGAGGCATTCCAAGCCTCAAGAAACCTGACATGGGAATGTGTAAGAATTGTCAAATTGGTAAGATGGGAAAGAAAAGGTTTAAAAGAAAAAACTATCATTCTGAAGAAGTGTTGGAGCTGGTTCATACAAACCTTTGTGGACCTATTGGCATAGAAAGCTACATAGGAGATAAGTACTTTATTTTTTTTGTTGATGATTATTCTAGGATGATGACAGTTATGTATTTAAAGAATAAATTAGAAGCCTTTCAAAGTTCAAATGGTATCGGGCTAGAGTGGAAAAAGAAATTGAAAAGAAATTGAAATATTTAAGATCAGATAGAGGAGGAGAACTAATTTTTGATGAATTCAATGGATTTTGCAATGAAAGAGGAATCAAAAGACAAATGTATGAACTTGGCCATATTGACATATCAATCAAGTTTCTTATTAGTGACACACACTTATTCAGATTGTATATAGCTATCGAGCTCATTGTACAGTTCATAGTGTTTGTCATGTATTTCAGTTGTCACCGAGTTCTATAGTTGCTATCGAGTCCTTTGGACAAATCTCAGTGGTTATCGAGTAGTCACAGTTACAGAAAAGATCAACAATGTAAACCATGCGTCTTAGTGTATGCTGAGTTTACCAGTGCAAGCTGAGCAATGTAGTGTTCACTGCATTTTCAATGTATGTGATGTGAGTCTAGTGTTAATCGAACTACTCAGTATTAACCAAGTGACTTCGTTTATACTAAGCTTGAAGTGAGAATATTTATCAAGTCATACAATGTAAATCAATAGACTCGGTTTATTTGACAAGTTTCACAGTATCTACCAAGTCACTAGTGCAGACCAAGTTTAGGACTACTTGGAAGTGATCAGTATGGACTGAGCTTCTATGTCTACTAAGTGCATGACAATGTTAAGCATTGACAGTGGATATCAAGTATTAGAACCTCACCGTGTCATTCTTTAGAACCTGAATGTCTTCATGTGGGTCGACTTTGTAATATATGTGGTAACTTGTATTGTGCTCGACTTTGTAATTTGTATAATTGGATTGATATATATGTAATGTGTTGTATCATATCCAAAGTGTGTAAGCATGAGCATGAAATCAATGTAATCATCATAGAAGAATAGAAGGAGCGAATTGAAAAGGCTACAGCAGTATAAGGAGTAGAAAAGTCATATCTATCAGAACAAGGTGATTAGTAGTTAAAGGAATCTCATTCAGCAAACTAAGTTGCAGATCAGAGACCATCTACCATTTCATCCTAACATGTGGATCAATCAAATCCTTTCACAAGGTGGACCTAGTAGTCCTTATTGCTCCTAATAGGGCAGATCATTAGAAGTGATCAATGTAACCTTTAACAGGCTAACTTTATACTAAAGTTATGGGTATCATCCCAACCCCAGTTTTACTTTCAATTTGGAAGGTTTTTGGGTCGCCAAATTCTTGTGTCATAGTGTTATGAATGCTTTCATATTTTTAATTTCTTATACATGCAATTAGATCAGAGCATATGTGATGGATTAAATGCTAATTGAATCGTTAAGAGTTGAAATTGTTGAAGTTTTAGAAGTTACTAATTCACCCCTCCCCTCTTAGTAACTTAGCTTAGTCTTGAATATTTCCAACAATTGGTATTAGAGCATTATGGTTCTTAGTAGAAAGCTTAATAGATTAAGCAAAGATCAAGGCTATGGAGATATTCAAACTTGACAAAGCTATTGACAATGAGAAGCTAGATTTAGAAATGGCCATTGCCCAACTCAAGAAAGCAAAGGAGCAACTCTCTCGATCCCTGGAAAGAAAAAAAGAACTTGCAATTTAAATGAATGGTCATCTCTGCATTGAAGAAAGAATTGAAGACCTTCATTCAAGCAATTTAGATGAAACCAATAAAGAAATCAAAGACCTCCTAGAAATTAATGGATCCCTACAAGAAGTAAGAAAACTAAGAAGAGAACAAGAAATTTAGTCAGTAAGGTTATGTGAAGTCATGGAATAGAAAAACAAGATAAAAGAAGAGATAGATGGAAGGAAAAATGAAATCTAGAACCAATCCCTTTAGCAAGCAGAGCTTATTAATCAGCTCTCTAATGCAAATGAGGAAATTATGAGCCTAAGATTTGAAAATGAAAGAATGAGAAATGATCTAAATTCTGAAAGGAAAATCAATGAAAGAATGAGAAATGATCTAAAATCTGAAAGACAAATCAATGAAAGATTAAGGAATGATCTAAACTTTGAGAAGTAAATCAATAAAAGAATGATGAAATCTCAAGCAGACATGAGTCAATTGAATGAGAAAAACCTCTATAGGCAAAAAGGAAAAGCAAAAATTGGATATACAGAAGAAGGAGAATCATCCAAGCAAGGAGCTCAAAAGAACCAAAGACCTACTTGCAATCACTATGGTAAGATAGGTCATACATAAAAAAAATGTTGGAGCAATGAAAAAGAAAAATTCAATAGAAAATGCTACAATTGCAATCAGCGTGGTCATAAGGCTCATGAATGCAAAGAGAAACCAAGATTTGAAGGCAAATGTCACAAATGCAAGAAACATGGACATAAGTCATCAGAATGCAAAACCAAGGTATTAAATCTAGCAGAACAAATTGTGAAAGCAATATTTGGTTGGGACTACAACACCTAGTGTAGATGTCATTATTGTGGAGAATTTAGACACATTGGAATAAATTGTGTAAAACATCATTTGAGGAAAAGAGATACTACTAAAAGATGTTTCATTTGTATAGAACTTGGTCATCTTGCAAAGAACTGCATGAATATTGGTAGAATTGAAGATGAGAAAAAAGAAAAAGCTGATAACATCCAAAAATAGATGAGACAGCAATAGGTTCCTAAGTATACCAAGGATACAAGTCCAAGTAATGATCAAGTCACTCAAGAAATGGGTGATGCTACAATTTCTACTTAAGTTCTCATACGAGAAACTGGAACTATGTTATCAAAGAAGACATCCAAAATAGTTCTAGATTGAAAGAGAAAAATTATTCAAATTAGTATTCATGATACAAAGGGATCATTGAGTACAAGTTTCTACCAAGTTATCTTCTCTACCGAGTGAAGTTGGGTCATAGACTCTACCGAGCAAGGTCAGGAGTGATAAAGATGCTTACAGTTACTAAGTCATGAAGTCTTCGCCGAGTGTTCAATACAAGTGTAGTGGATGACAATTTGTCAATATGATGTTAGTCAATCTACCTTCATACTAAGCATTTATGGAAAAATTTTAACAAAAAGCATGGAATCAAAGTCATTTCTTACCATGAAATTTTGAGTGCTATTGTGAAAGTGTGATCTTCAGAGCTTCCAAGCAATTTGAGCAAATTTCCAATGAAAGTTTTTGAATTCCCTCAAACCCTACTAAGTGAAGATTGCATCTAGTGGCAGCAAGGTTAAGTGAGGATCTAACATTTTGGTTTGTGGAGTGGAATGGAAAGCACCTAATTTCAAGCTCACTCTTGCGATCATTGAAACCCTAGATCCGAGTGGAGCACAATCTCAAATCCCTCCAAAGGTACTTTTGGTTAACGATATTCACACTCATTTCAAATGGGTTATTCAAGAAAATGGTACATTGGAAATGGATGATGCCCTAGGTCAACTATGTGTAAATGGAGTTTTGAAACCCAAGCACTAACACCTGGAAATCAAAGGGTTAACTCATATCCCTCACATGCCCTGCGAATTTCAAGTTTAATAGATTAGGTTTATCCTTAGTCAGGTGCATAATGGTCAATTGTGATTAGAGCAACCAATGTTAATCACAAAGAAGATGATTCATCAAATCACTGGCCTCCCAATACTAGCCAAGGCCAAAACAACAAAAACCCTAGGTTGGGCAGAGTTGGAAAAGAAAACCCTAACAGAATGGGATGGAAGAGGAATGAAAATCAATAATGTTTCTGATATAAAATTGAAGTGTGGTATTTACATTATTGCACATAAGATTTATAGCTCTAGTAGGTTAAATAGTGTGTCATGTGAAGCTGTGGACTTGGCATACAAGGTGGTAAAGAACAATTTGTCATTCGACCTTGCCAAGCTATTGTTGAAACAATTCAACAAAAATATGGAAAGCATAAGAACTTCAAAGAATAACTCATGTAAGTTCAGTTCCTTATTAACTTGTATATTCTTTTACATTCAAAATTTTTTCCCTTCAAAAGGCACTGTAGTATGGAGAAAAGATGTGCCTATGCTTTATCAAATAAATGAGTATATTGCAAAGATGGGTGAAAATTATAATAGTATTATGGATAATTATTTTGATGTATTCAAAGAGAAAATGAGCAATAGGTTATGAATCCCGAAGAAACTAGTTGAGGATTATAAGGATGATGTGTGTTTCATGGTGGATTGTGATAAAGTTTACATTAAAGCAGTAAAGCCTAGAATTGCATGGGTAAAACCTCTTGATTATGAGGTCAATATTGATGAAACTAAAGATATCATTGAAGCTCATGTCAATGAGCCAGTTGATCCTAAGGCTACATATTTTGGAACATATGATGAAGCAAAAGCTAGGATTGAACTTGAGATAAAGCTTCCTCAGATGGTAAACAAAGGGAAGAAGAGAATCGCAAAACTAAAATCTAGTTCAACCCTTTTGTTAACCAAGGGAAAGATGAAGATGAGGAAGCAGAGGATGTGGAAGCAGAGGAGGAGGTAGAATCTGAGGAAGAAGAGCCACCAAAGAAGAAAGGAAAGGTAATTATTTCCAAGCCAATCAAGCCATCCACTGCAATTTTCACAAGGAGATCTTCAAGGAAGAAATCTAACAAGGAGGAGACATTGTATTCAAAAAACCTCCACCCACCTTCCAAGACAAATTAAAAGATCTTGAAGCAGGGGTAGGAATAAAAAAATTCAACTCATTAAAATATGAGATCAAGATAGCAGAGGAGTAGAAGCAGATTGAAGACCTAGTAATGGATAAGATGGGTAAATGAAAATACTCACCAAACCAGCTTGCTTCTCAAATTCCAAATGATTTTTTTTAAAAGATAAAGCCAAGATGGGATTTTTCATGCAAACTATCAAAGACATATATGGGCAAACCTTGAGGTAGCTATTACCAAGCATATCAGATGCTGAGGTAAAATATTCATCGAAGAAAAATAAAAATAAATTGACTCTAAAGTTTAATACTTGTCTGGTTTTGATTGAGGACATTGAGCATGTTGTAAGGAATACAACAAACACTTGGAAGAATATTTATCTATTACATAAACCAAGTGATTTTCCAATCAATGTCAAAGATGATGATGATAAAGAAGATAAGGAGAAAAATGAAGAAGCGAATGTTGAAGAAGCAACTCGTTTTGACAATGAAGAAGATGAAGAGGATCAAGGACAAAAGGCTACCAAGGAAGTAAAGCCAAATAATGAGGAGATTTATCTAGTTAAGATAGCTACAATAGTCATTGCCTCACTTCCTCACTCTCCAAGAAAACTAGTAACCACATCAAGTGTGGAGATAGCCCTAACAAGTTTTATTGTAACCACCAGTCCCAATCTAATCATCCATTCACTCTTGCTCCCACTCAGCTTAGCACATCACTGATAGAAGTGACCTCCACTTCATCTACTGAGCTAAAGATTCCTCCTTCATCTACTGAGTTGAGTACTTTAGTTTTGAGCACTTCAGTTTTGAGCACACCAATTTTGAATTCTTTAGGTATTTCTATAAATATTCCTTCAATAAGCATAGTATTAGTTTTTACAGCTAGTCCTAGAATATCTACAATTGTTTCTATTCTAGGTACAAAAGCAATAAGTTTAAGGACATTTGAGCCCAAGGTTCAACCGAGCACAAAAATTTTGAGTAAGGGAAAAGAGCTAGAGGAAGAAATCGATCTAGATGAGGAAATTGTTATCCCTAATTGGGACATTTCCAAGCTTACCTTAGACCAAATACAGTTATTTGGTGAACTCCTCCAAAAAAAGGCTAAACAGCAGAAACCAAGAGAGGAGAGAGATAAGGAATTTAAAATAATTGAAGATGCAAAGAACATTCTAGTAGAGGCCATAAGTATTGAGGTTGACTCTTCTTAACCAATTTTGTATCAGCTAGAAAAGGCAGTACATAAATTCAATGAAGACACTGAGGGACAAGAAAAGTTAGTACAAAAAGTAGAGAAAAAGTTTGATAATAAAGTGTTGGAGCACATTGCTCAACAGATATTTATTCATCAAGTAGAACTTTCTACAATTTTGGGCAATTTAGAAGCATCTTGTACAAATATGTCATCACTTTTTAGAAAGCTTTGTGATGTCGTTGAGTTTACAAAAGAAATAAAGGACAAATTTTCCAAAATAGATGAAGATTTGAAAGCTAGTGCTCAGTAGCTACAACTTGACCCTAGTTCAAGCTCTGCACATTTTTAAAGGATAATATTTTTGTCAAATATGCAAGCAAAACTACTTAGAGAAGAAGAAAGAATTAGATCCACATTGATAGATATACAAAATATGATTCTTCCCATCATGGATGCATTGCAAAAACATATTGTACATTCAAAATCTCTCATCCATGACAACATCTTCTCCATTGCGGATCATATGATAGAATTATGAACAGAAGTCCAAATTGCACTTCACACATGCAAGGTCCTGCAAGACAATTGGGATAACACCTTCACAATTATTCTCAAGGTACATTCACAATTATTCTCAAGGTACATTCAGATTTTCTATCTCATTTTGGTGTTACTATGTAAATAAATAGAATAAATATTTTGCATTAATGTCAAAAGGGGGGAGAAAAGATATATTGGAGAAAGATTCATGTATGAAAAAAATCATATGTTATAGGGGAGATCATGCAATAAGTTGAAAAATCAATGGGGGAAGTAAGATATGTATAGAGAGATGTATTGTATATAGAAAGAAGATGTATAGTATACTGTATGAAGGAGCCTTACCATGTTCAACTATATCCCTTATAAAATCAATTTTGAAAAATCTTTAAAATAGTATACTCTACCAAGCTAGTATTATAATGAATGGATAAAAGATGTTCATGAAACTTTTTGAATTTAGTTTTGGCTGATAAGTGTTTTTGTCACTAATTCCAAAGGGGGATATTGTTGACATATCAATCAAGTTTTTCATTAGTGAGACACACTTATTTAGATTGTATATAGCTACTGAGCTCATCTTATAGTTTCCAGTGTTTTCCATGTATTTTAGTTGTCACTGAGTTCTACAATTGCTACCGAGTCTTTTGGATAAATCTCAGTGGTTACTGAGTAGTCATAGTTATAGTAAAGATCAGTAGTGTAAATTGTGCATCTCAATGTATGCCAAGTTTACCAATGCAAGTCAAGTTGTGCTATGTTCACTGAGTTCATAGTATATGTGATGTAAGTCCAATGTTAACCAAGCTACTCAGTGTTAACCAAGTGACTCAGTTTATACCGAGCTCGAAGCGAGAATGTTTACCAAGTCATACAATGTAAATCAAGAGATTCAGTTTATATGATGAGTTTCATAGTATCTACCGAGTCACCAGTGCAGATCAAGTTCAGGACTACTAGGAAGTGATTAGTATGGACCAAGCTTCTATGTATACCAAGTGCATGATGATGTTGAGCATTGATAGTGGATGTCGAGTAGTAGAACCTTACTAAGTCAATCTTCAGAACCTGAATGTCTTCATGTGGGCTGACTTTGTAATATATGTGGTAACTTGTATTATGGCTGACTTTGTAATTTTTATAATTGGATTGATACATATGTAATGTATTGTATCATATCCAAAGTGTGTGAGCATGAGTGTGAAATCAATGTAATCATCAAAGAAGAACAGAAGGAGCAAATTAAAAAGGCTACAATAGTATAAGGAGCAGAAAAGTCATAGCTATCATAGCAAGGTGATTAGTACTTAAAGGAATCTCATTTAGCAAACCAAGTTGTAGATCAAAGATCATCTATTATTTCATCCTAATAGGTGGATGGGTCAAATCCTTGCACAAGGCAGACCTAACAATCTTTTGTAAATCTCTTATTAATTGTATGTTTGTAAATTCTTTCACAAGGTGGACCTAGTAGTCCTTATTGCTCCTAACAAGGAAGATCATCAGAAGTGATCAATTTAAGCTTTAACAAGCTAACTTTATACTACAGTACTAAAGTTATGGGTATCATCCCCACCCTAGTTTTACTTTCTATTTGGAAGGTTTTTGGGTCACCAAATTCTTGTGTCCTAGTGTTATGAATGCTTTCATATTTTTAGTTTCTTATGCATGCAATTAGATCAGAGTATATGTGATGGATTAAATGCTAATTGAATTGTTAAGAGTTGAAATTTTTGAAGTTTTAGAAGTTAATGATTCACCCCTCCCCTCTCCATAACTTAGCTTAGTCTTGAATATTTTCAATAGGCCAACCTCTATAGAATGGAACTGTTGAAAGAAGGAATAGATCAATCATGGATTGTGCAAGGACCCTGATGATAGAGAAGAATGTTGCTATCAAATATTGGAAGGAAGCAATCAGCATTGTAGTTCATACCTCGAACTGAGTTCAGTTGATGAAGGATTCAAATCAAATTCCTTTTGAACTATGGTATGGCTATAAACCTAATGTGTGTTACTTCAAAGTATTTGGTAGTAAATTTTATATTCTAAAGGAGTCAAGAAAAGGAAAATTTGATGTGAAAAGAGATGAAGGCATATTTCTAGGATATTTCAATAAGACCAAAGCATATAAATGTATGAATCTATCTACTCATAAATTATTTTAAAGTGCACATATGAAGATTGATGAGTTTGCAGAAAAGAGTGAAGGACAAAGTAGTATGAAACTTGAAAACTATAGAAACTTTTTTTTACTTTGAGCCTGACACTTTATCTAATGCAATTGGGAATTAGTAGTCTTCACCACCCGAGTCCAAAAAATCTCCAGTTCAACCTGAGTTGCATCCAATGCAACTCAAGTCATCAAAAGGACCTAAGTTTCAGCAAGTGGAAACCAAGTCATGGTCTAATGGACCCAAGTCACAGTTAGTGGGACCCAAGCATGATTCAAAAGACCATGGTGAACCTAGTGAATTTAGAAAGAAGGAGCCCAGACTTACTGGATATGTCAAAAGGCATCATGCACCCAAGAAAATCATTGGATATTATTCAATCGGTACAATGACAAGAAAAAGATTAAAAGGTACATGTTTTCTTACTAAATTTGAACCTAGATCTATCAAAGATGCATTAGAGAATGAAAGCTGGATTGAAGTAATGAATGAAGAAATTGATCAGATAGAAAGGAATAAGACTTGGACTCTTGTTCCTAGACCCAAGGATAAGAATGTAATTGAAAAAAATGGGTATTCAAAAGTAAGTTGAATGAGAATGGAGAAGTTTCAAGAAAAAAGGCAAGGCTAGTTTGCAAGGGTTATGCTCAAGAGGAAGGAATTGACTATGGAGAAACTTTTACTCTTGTTGCTTGACTAGAAGGTGTTAGAACACTCCTTGCATATGCAACACACAAAAGATTCAATGTATATCAGATGGATGTGAAATCAACATTGCTAAATAGAATCTTAGAAGAGGAAGTCTACATTGAGAAACCATAAGGTTTCTTTGATCCTAGCAAAAGGGACATGATTCACAAATTACACAAAGTCTTGTATGGTCTCAAACAAGCCCCAGAGCCTGGTATGAGAGATTGCACAAATATCTCATAAAGATTGGTTTTCAAAGAACTAATGACAACAACAACCTATACATCAAAAAAGGACCAAATAAGAATATTGTTTTGGCAGAAATCTTTGTGGATTATACATTATTTACTAGAAATGATGATTTGTGCAAATCTTTTTTAGAGGAAATGAGTAAGGAATTTGAGATGTCAATGTTTGGAGAGATCAAATTCTTTGTTGGCTTGCAGATTCAACATAAGAATGATGGTATCTATAAACTCACTCAAAGTACATCAAGGAGATACTAAAGAAGTTTGGAATGGAGGATTCTAGACTAGTTGAAACACCTATGTCTACTGGACATAATCTTTCTAAAGATGATGATTCAAAAGAGGTAGATCAGACTACATACATATCAATGATTGGAAAACTTTAGTATGTGGTGCATACAAGACCTAATATAGCATTAGCTATTGGAATAGTGGAAAGATTCTTTGCTAATCCAAAATAAAATCACATGATGGAAATAAAAATAATCATGAGATATCTAAAGGGTTTTGAAGATTATGGTTTGTGGTATAAGAAAGGAGAAAACTTTGAATTGAAAGCATTCATTGATGTTGCTTGGGCAGAAAGCATTGATGATAGAAAGAGCACTAGTGGTGGAGCATTCTTTCTTGGAAGGAGGTTAGAATTGTATTTCTTAGTCAACAATAGAAGCAAAATATGTTTCTGCAACAATCAATTGTTCAAATATTGTTTGGTTCAAACAACTGTTGACAGGTATGAAGGAAGAGATCAAGGATCTATTTGTTGTTTTTTGTGATAACACCAATGCAATTAAAATTTCCAAGAATCTTGTGATGCATACAAAAACCAAGCACATTGCAATTAAATATCATTTCATAAGAGAATTGGTGCAAGATAAGGAAGTAAGATTGGAATATGTGAATAAAAAATAATAGATTGCAGACATATTCACCAAGCCATTACCTAAGGATGCATTTTTGTATCTAAGAGGTAAGATAGGGGTCATTGCCCTATCTAAAGCTCACTAAGAAGATTTTAGTGATGCATCAACCAAGCATGTTGAAGATCAGTCAAGATGATGTAGTGTTGTAAAGGGAAGATTGCATATGAATCAGTACATAAGGTGCATGGGAAGTTCACTACATGATATCTTTGGCAAGATATGTCAAAGAGGGAGAGTTTGTTCTCAATATCAAGAAATTTTGTGACTACTTATGCTTTTAGCATAAAGGGAGAGTTTGTTTTCAAGTCAAATGAAGAGTAAAGAAGAAGAGTTTGCTAACAAAGAGAGAAATTATAGTTAGAGAATCATTCCAAAAGGAAACTTTGATGTCAAAGGGTTTTCAAACTAATAGAGGGAGATCTCATGGATGAGAATTAGAATAAAACTAAGGATATTTTCCTTACTTCTATTTTGCTCTAAAATTTTACTGTATTATGACATGTTGAATTGCCATCAATGCCAAAGAGGGAGATTTTTGAAAACAATTGTTCAATTTTATATTCTCCTTGATGTTACACAAAATATCAAGTCTTTACCAAGTTAGTGTCTACCAAGCTCACTTGGGAAATGAAGATAGTTTCCAGTTTTTGTTGACCATTCCAAAAATAATCAAGTTTGAATCCAGTATTTGTCGAGTTCACTGGGGAACCAAAGGAAGTTTGCAAGAAGACAATGTCTACCGAGTTCACTCGGACACCAAAGAGAAGTTGGCATGAAACCAATGTTAACTGACCTCACTTGGTTAACAAAGGGAATTTAGTTTAGGATGTAGTGTTAACTTAGCTAACTCAGTTACTAAAGAAAGTCTAAAGAAAATCTTTTTCTAAGTTAGTGTTGACCGAGTTGGGTTAGCTAACAAAGGATTTTCTTGAATCAACATATTTAGTTTGATGAATTCATTTGTTAAGTCTACCCAAATTAAAAGATGAATATTGAATATTTGTAAGTGTATTCAAGATGACTTGACAAGGCAAAAGATATAAGTATAAGGTCAAGTTGTGGAATTGAATGAGAGAAGCATGGGATTAAAAATATAAACCGAGGAAGTGAATTGAAAGGATAGCAAAGAATCTTGAGTTAACCGAGCTACAAAGTTTTATCTGATCAAGGAGAAGTATTCAAGCTAGAATAGAGATCTAAAATCAGCAATATAGTTACATTAGCAATCAGGTCATATCATTGTTACTCTCTAATAATTGTAGCAATGTATCAAATCTCTTAACAGAGTTAGCTTAATAGCTATTTTCCAAATCCTCTAAAAAGGTGGCATTTCTAGATTGAAGTGTGTAAAGACCTCTAACAAGGCCACTCCCAATAGGGTGATTTAAATCCTTTAATAAGGTCACAACTAACAGTGTGTTTTGTAACCGTTAACAAGGTTGGCTCCTAATAGGGCTCACTTCAGAAGAGTGAAAAATAGTAACTAGTTGCAATTGATGGTTTTTCCCAAATTGGGTTTTTGTGTTAAAACCTAATGTCATATATGTTCATATTATTTACTTTCTTTTTTCTGAAACTAAGTTAATTGTGGTTAATAACACCAAACATCTTAAGAATTAAATATTTTAGTATTTTCCTAGTAACAAAGATTCTTAGTGTTAGCCAAGTGATTTTAGTGCTAACCGAGTTACAACAATATTTCACTTTCAATAGAGTTTGATTTTTATTGACATCTAAGGGATCTGGGATTTATTTTTGTGGTAATTGTTTCACCCCTCCCCTCTTAGTTACTCCTCTTATATTTCCAACACCTTATTCATTTTTTTTTTAAATACACATTTTTTCATGTAACATTCTTTTCTTTAGAACTAGGGAATAATTCCCATGTATTGTTCTTTTTAATTTTTTCAAGTTATTCCTTCATAGCATTAATCCAACATTCATCTTTCCATGCTTCATCAGTATTCTTATGTTCAATTTGTGAAATCAAACAAGTCTCATTTCTTATTATTCCTCTTTTCATTACTTCAATATATACATTTCCAATAGTTAGATTTTTATGATGATTTGTAGAAACATACATTGGTGTTCTATGCTCTTCTCTAGGTTCATCAATTTGAACATGAATTCCATCATCAATCTCAAAGAATAGTTAATGGTCTACATTATAATTTTGTATTGATCCCTAACTTGTACTTGCTTGATTTGAATCACCATCTCAGTCATACTTAAAGTTTCTCTCTCATATATGAAATCTTTTATCAATTCTTACATTTCCACTTTTAATAACTTTATTTAGCCTCAAGTTATAACATATGTAGTCCTTACTTACTCTTAGTTGAATATCCAATAAATATACATTCATCACCTCTAGGACCAAAATTTCTTGTTTTATCATCTCTTTTGATATAGCATTTACTTCCAAAAATTCTAAAATACTTAATAGTAGATGCATGACCAAACAAAAGTTCATAAGATGTTTTACCAATTTCTTGTCTAATATGAACTATGTTTATGGTGTATACTATTGTATTTACTACTTCTCTCCAATGTACATGCAATGCCTTACCTTCAAGTAACATCACTCTAGTTGCCTCACAAACTATCATATTCCTTCCCTCTATTATTCCATTCTATTGTGGTATTTTAGGTGTTGAATTTTGTCTAAAAATAGCATTATCCTTGTAATATGCATTGAACTGATTAGATATAAATTCTTCACTTCTGTTAGACCTTAAATATTTTATCCTTAATCCTTATTCATTCTAAACTTTTTTCTTAAAGATCTTAAACTTATCAAATACCTCATATTTTTCTCTCAAGAAAGAAAACCACATTATCCTAGTGAAATCATAAATGAAAAGAATAAAGTATCTCTCACAATAAAATGTTTGTCTTAGTAAGTCCACACAAATATATGTGTACAATTTCCAAATTTTCTAAAGTAGTAAATGTTTTTCTCTAAAATATAGTCCTAATTTTTCCCATCACAAATTCCTTACACATCATGTTAGAAGGTTTTGCAATCTTAGGTAGATCTCTGACTACATTGGATTTACTTTCACTATGTTATCAAAGTTTATATGATAAAATATTCTATGCCATAACCAATTGTCATCAAAGTTTACAATAAAATAACTTATCTCATTGGGATTCAACTGAAATACATCACCTCTGGTCCTTGTACCTATGGAAGTCTCATTTTTTTTTTGTCCTTAATTGAGAAATTTCTTTTTAGTTAACTACAAATCATAACCCTTGTCTGCAAGTTGTCCAAAACTTAACAAATTATGTTTTAATCCATCAAAAAATAAATCTTCATCAGTGTTAGTCTTACCATCAAGTGATATAGAATCTTTTCCTTTTATCAAGCCAGGTGCATAGTTATCAACTCTAACAACACCTCCATCATAGCTCTTCAATTTGACAAACATGTATTTCTCACCTATATAATGTGATGTGAACATCCAACTATCTATAATGCAATTTTTTCTCTTTTTCTTAACATGCGAAACAAGTGATTTTTATTCTTTAATTGAGATTTCCTCTTTAATGGAAACAAATCCCATTTCATCTCCATCATCACTTTATTCAAAGTTAATATCATCAACCTCAATTTTATCATCACTAACATAGAGACATTCTCTAGGAAATTTTGACTTGTAAGGTCTAGATTTCACCATAGGTTATCTTGTATGACATCTAGAAGAAAAATGACCACTCTTCTTATAGCTATAGAAAATAAAAGGTAACTTGTTTTAAAATACTTTATTACCTTTAGGCTCTCTCTCTTTGTGACCAAATATTCAAATTCATTCATCGTTCTTTCTTCTTTTGAACAATTCATCTTCTATTATAGTACCTCCTATGCTCTTTATCCTTACTTAAATTTTAGTATTCCTCTATAAAAAATCTCTAATAGTCTCATCTTCTTCTATTCCAGCATTCTGTAATTTAGCCTTCCAATTATGCAACTTCACTTTCTTTGTATTATCATCACCTTCATATAAATTTTCCAATTTAGCCCAAATATCATGTGTTATGTCCAGTTCTTTTACCTTGATAAATTTTGAATTAGATAAGGCACTGATAAGTCCCTCTCCTACAATCATGTTGAGCTAGAATGTCTTATTCTCCTAATTAGTGCATAATGATAAATCAATTTAAGTCTTTACACCAACTATCAAGTGTGTTTGCATATTATTCTTCCAGCTATCATAGTTATCACCATAAAATTTAGGACTCTTCTTCCTATAAGCCATAGTATATCTTCTCAATCTATTGATCTTTCTTCTGAAAGAAAACTTGATGATTTGATACCAATATTTAAGAAGTAGATCCCACACACAACTAAGATGGGTGGGGGGAATCATTTGTGATCAAATATACTTAAATCCAAACTTATAAATGTGATCTCCAACAAACAAAAAAATGATACATAAGAACAAGAAACCATACATCATGACATGATGACTTGTTGACTAGGTAAACCCCAGATCAAAGCTAGTGGGGATAGCACCACTAGATAATGCACTAATATATAAAGGGTGTGACCCTATTAGGAGTCAAATATAACTAATTTAGTACTATAGTCCATGTTAAAGGACATGTCCCTATAGGAGAACCTTGTTAGAAGGTTATAAGCTTCTCAAAGACTAATAAAAAACAAATAGGTCTACTTTCTAAATGCTCCAAAAACTGTGAAACATAATACTTTTAGGAGGACATATCCAATTACATGAATTGTCTTATCTACAACTTACTTTCCAAAATAGTTCCTTTGAATCTCACTTCAATCGACCAACATAAACTCTTCTCTACTATGAGCATTCACCATAAAATATTGCATCATATGTATCTATACATAATCCATTTCTTGTACTTAGTGATAATCAACTAAGGAAAAAAAAATTCCTTTATACCCTTACAAATAATTAATTAGTTTTCCTATTAAAGATTCCCTAATGTAGAATTAACTATATAGGACCATGCTAAGTCATACACACCGTCATAAGAATTATTAAAACCATTACATTTAAGCTCCCACACTTTCCAATTAAGACATTACATTTTCTAATAATAAATCATGTATTTTCTCAATATAGTCAGTTGCCAATAAAATATACCACACACTTTGCTCTAGTTACCTTTCTAGAGTAATAAATATGCTTTACAACCATGAACACACATACAAACAAGTCTTATATCATCTTCTAGGCTTGACATGGTAATTCCTATTAGCTAATAACATACAACTAAATTACCTACAACTATCTCTGTCATTGTTTCTTGTACACTAGTTTGCTACCAGTTTTACCAAACAAACTATAACTTAACCAAATCATGACATAAAGCATAGAAAACATAGATATGCTATCTATTTGCATTCTATTGCACACATGTAAGCTCCCTACATCATTCTACCACCAACTTTGCCAACTGATAATTAACTTGTGATGTACAACATTTGTGTTTGTCATGAACATAGAAATATATGTTTTCATTAATGGAAAATATACTCATCATTACAATATTTTAGAAACTCATCGAAGTGCCAATAATAGCCTTAATTCTTAATAGTGAATTCCTTGGTTATCCTCCTCTAGCCATCATCTCGTCCTCTATATAACTCTTTTTTATATAGTTTCCTAGCTAAAACATGTGCAAATGAGCCCATTCTAGCCTTCCCAACCCTTATATAGGACCCATCTGAATCCCCTTTTCTTCGTTCTACATCTTGGGTGACCTATTTTCACTCTCCCTAGTTATTTTTGTATCTAGATTGTAATTTTAACATCCTTTAAATGTTAGGATTAAACCACAGACAGAAATAACAATTACATGCAAATATAAACAATATCAGAGAATAATAGATTACACAAAAAAGAACACAAGACACCAAGATTTAATGTGGTTCACCCAATCCCTGGGCTACATCCACCAAACAAAAAGTCTGATATTATTATGATCCAGTGATTAAAACCTTATTACAATCTGTAATCCCTTACAGCTCAATCATAATCATCTTATTTCTTCTCATGTTGCTGCAACTGATCTTTGTACAACACTTTTTCATTGAATATGACATCCATGCTTCTTACAATTTTATGATTTTCAAAATCCCAAATCCTATAACCAAATTCATTAATGCCATATCCAACAAATACACATTTCTTTGACTTAGCTTCTAGCTTGGTTCTATTTTCAAAATCTATATGAGCAAAAGCTTCACAACCAAAGGTCTTGAGAAAAGAATAAATCACCTTCTTACCAGTCCATGCTTCCTCTAGAATACCACAGCCTAAAGGAGTAGAGGGACCTTTATTAATAAAATATACAATAGTATTGATAGCCTCCACCTACATGTGTAAGGGCAACCCATCATGCAACCTCATGCTCCTTTTATGCTCCATTATAGTCTTGTTCATGTGTTCAACCACTCCATTTTCCTGTGGAGTCCTTGGAAGAGTTTTTTGTCTACGAATGCCATTACTGGAGCAATAATCTTCAAACTCATGATTTCAATACTCACCACCATTATCAAATCTAAGACATTTTAATTTCTTACCAGTCTCATTTTCAACCAAGAATTTTCATTTCTTAAAAGTTTGAAATACATCAGATTTTTGTCTAAAGAAATAAACCCATACTCTTCTAATTGCATCATCAATGAATGTAACATAATAATGAGAACCACCAAGGGAAGATACCTGAGCCAGTCCCCATACATCAGCATGTACAAGTTCTAATTTCTCCTTTTTGTTTTCCTTCCCAGTCTTCACAAAATTCACTCTCTTTTGTTTTCCATACACACAACTTTCACAAAAATTCATATTAACACATTTCAAAACTGGTAAAACATTATTTCAATGAAGTACTTTCATACCTTCCTCACTCATGTGCCCAAGTCTGTTGTGCCATAGTGTTGTATAAAAATTTACAGCAACTATTTGTTCTCCTTGCTCAACTGCAGCAATTGTTCCTGAAAATTCATTTTTCTCTGAAACAATTAAAGTAGAAGGAACAATATGACCTACACAAAGATATAAGGTGCCTACTTTCACACCATTTGCTACTACAAGAGAACCTTTTGAAACCTTCCAATTTTTATCATTAAAAGTAACTACACAACCCTCATCACTAAGCTGCCCTGCTGAAATTAAATTCCTATTTAGCCTTGGAACATGTCTTACCTCATGTAGTAGCCAATAATTCTCATCCTATAACTTAATCTTAACTTTTCCCTTTCTAAAAATCTGATAGGGTTCATTATCCCCCAAATAAATAAGCCCAAAATCCCCTTGGACATAATTAATGAAATAACCTCTATGAGGTGTAGCATAAAATGAAGCACCAAAATCTAAAACTCATGAATCATCAACACTTTCTAAAGACAGAAGAAAAGCATCCTCTTTGGATTGGCTACTTACCACATTTGCCTCCTTGTCTCCATCTAGTTTATCTTCATCACTTTTCTTTTGAGTCCAACAATCTTTCTTTTTATGCATTGGTTTCCCACAGTACTAGTAGTCATTCAATCCTCTCAATTGAGACCTCCTCTCCTTTGACTTTCCTCTTGATTTCCCATGATTTTTGGAATTACTTCCTCTCTTAGTTTTTCTACCTCAACTTTGTGCGTTCAAAGCAATTCTTGATGTCGATCCACCTGAGGATTTCTTACGTGTTTACTCACTCAAAATAACACCAATCACATTATCATATTTTAGGGTACTAGATCCAGGAACAAAATTACTGACAACCATTACCAAGCCATTCCATCTTTCAGGCAAAGAACACAAAATCAAGAGAGCCCTAATTTCTTCATCAAAATTGATACCCACAAAAGATAACTGACTAATAATAATATTAAATTCATTTAAATGATCTACAATAAATCCACCTTCTACCATTTTCATATTAAATAAACGCTTCATGAGAAATACCTTGTTTGAAGCAGAGAGCTTTTCATACAATTTTGCTAGGGTTTGCATCAAATCTTTTGTTGTCTTTACTTTTGTAATATTAAATACCACCAATGGTGCCAGGCAAAATTGTATATTTCTAAGTGCCTTTCTGCCTAAAAGATCCTAGTCGTCATTTGACATAGATCCTTGATTCTTGGTTTTTCCTTCCAATGGCTTTCGTAAATCCTTCTAATAAAGATAGTCTTCCATTTGCATCTTTCATAACTAAAAGTTCTACCCATTAAACCTGTCAACCCTTAGCTTACCCTCATCTGTCATTGCTCCCACTCAACCATGAGACTTTCCTGCAAAGGATAACTGAAAAACAACTAGGCTCTAATACCACTTGTTAGGATTAAACCATGGGAAAAAATAAAAATTACATGTAAATATAAACAATATCAAAGAATAATAGATTACACAAAAAAGAACATAAGACACCAAGTTTAATGTGGTTCACCCAATCCCTAGGCTACATCCACCAAACAAAAAGTTTGATATTATTATGATCCAGTGATTACAACCTGATTACAATTTGTAATCCCTTACAGCTCAATCATAATCATCTTCTTTCTTCTCATGTTGTTGCAATACATCTTTTTACAAGACTTTCTCATTGAATATGATATCCCTACTTCTTACAATTTTATGATTTTCAAAATCCCAAAGCTTATAACCAAATTCATTAATGCCATATCCAACAAATACACATTTCTTTGACTTAGCTTCTAGCTTGGTTCTATTTTCAGAATCTATATGAGCAAAAGCTTCACAACCAAAGGTCTTGAGAAAAGAATAACTCACTTTCTTACCAGTCCATGCTTCCTCTAGAATACCATAGCCCAAAAGAGTAGAGGGACCTCTATTAATCAAATATATAATAGTATTCATAGCCTCTTCCCACATGTGTAAGGGCAACCCAACATGCAACCTCATGCTCCTTTCACACTCCATTATAGTCATGTTCATGTGTTCAGCCACTCCATTTTCCTATGGAGTCCTTGGAAGAGTTTTATGTCTATGAATGCCATTAGTGGAGCAATAATCTTCAAATTCATGATTGTAATACTCACCACCATTATCAGATCTAAGACATTTTAATTTCTTACCAGTCTCATTTTCAACCAAGCATTTCCATTTCTTAAAAGTTGAAATACATCAGATTTCTGTCTAAGGAAATAAACCCATACTCTTGTAGTTGCATCATCAATGAATGTAACATAATAATGAGATCCACCAAGGGAAGATACCTGAGCTAGTCCCCATACATTAGTATGCACAAGTTCTAATTTCTCCTTTTTGTTTTCCTTCCCAGTCTTTACAAAACTCACTCTCTTTTGTTTTCCATACACACAACTTTCATAGAAATCCATATTAACACATTTTAGACCTGATAAAACATTCTTTCAATGAAGTAATTTCATACCTTTCTCACTTATGTGCCCAAGTCTGTTGTGCCATAGTGTTATATCAAAATTTAAAGTAGCTATTTGTTCTCCCTACTCAACTGCAGCAACTATTCTCGAACATTCATTTTTCTTTGAAATAATTAAAGTAGAAGGAACAATATGACCTGTACAAAGATATAAGGTGCCTACTTTCACACCTTTTGCTACTACAAGGGAACCTTTTGAAACCTTCCAATTTTTATCATTAAAAGTAACTACACAGCCCTCATCACCAAGTTGCCCTACTGAAATTAAATTCCTACTCAGCCTTGGAACATGTCTTACCTCATGTAGTAGCCAATGATTCTCATTCTGCAACTTAATCTTAACTTTTCCCTTTCCAACAATCTAACACGGTTCATTATCCCCCAAATAAACAAGCCCAAAATCCCCTTGGACATAATCAATGAAATAACCTCTATGAGGTGTAGCATGAAATGAAGCAACAAAATCTAAAACCCATGAATCATCAACACTTTCTACAGATAGAAGTAAAGCATCCTCTTCGGATTTGCTACTTACCACATTTGCCTCCTTGTCTCCATCTAGTTTATCTCCATCATTTTTCTTTTGAGTCCAACAATCTTTCTTTTTATGCCCTAGTTTCCCATGGTACTAGTAGTCATTTGGTCCTCTCAATTGAGACCTCCTACCCTTTGACTTTCCTCTTGATTTTCCACAATTTCTAGAATTACTTCCTCTCTCAGTTGTTTTGCTTCAACTTTGTGTGTTCAAAGCACTTTCTGATGTAGATCACCTGAGGATTTCCTACAAGTTTTCTCACTCAAAATAACACCGATCACATCATCATATTTTAGGGTACTAGATCTAAGAACAGAATTACTCACAATCATTACCAAGCCATTCCAGCTTTCAAGCAAAGAATACAAAATCAAGAGAGCCCTGATTTCTTCATCAAAATTGATACCCACGGAAGATAACTAACTAGTAATAGTATTAAACTCATTTAAATGATTTGCAATAGATCCACCTCTTGCCATTTTCATATTAAATAAATGCTTCATGAGAAATACCTTGTTTGAAGCGAAGGGCTTTTCATACAATTTTGCTAGGGTTTGCATCAACTCTTCTGTCGTCTTCGCTTTTGTAATATTAAATGCCACCAATGGTGCCAAGCATAATTGAATGCTTCCAAGTTCCTTTCTATCTAAAAGATCCTAGTCGTCATTTGACATAGATCCCTGATTCTTAGTTTTTCCTTCCAACGGCTTACACAAATGCTTCTAATAAAGATAGTCTTCCATTTGCATCTTTCATAACTAAAAGTTTAGACCATTAAACCTGCCAACCCTTAGCTTACCCTTGTCTGCCATCGCTCCCACTCAACTATGAGACTTTCCTACAAAGGATAACTAAAAACAACTAGGCTCTAATACCACTTATTAGGATTAAACCATGAATAGAAATAATAATTACAAGCAAATATAAACAATATCAAAGAATAATGGATTACACAGAACATAACATAGGACACCAAGATTTAACATGCTTCACCCAATCCCTGGGCTACATCCATCAAAAAACAAGTCTAATATTATTATGATCCAATGATTACAACTTGATTACAATCTATAATCCCTTACAACTTAATCATAATCATCTTCTTTCTTCTCATGTTGCTACAACAAATCTTTGTACAACACTTTTTCATTGAATATGACATCCCTACTTCTTACAATTTTATGATTTTCAAAATCCCAAAGCCTATAACCAAATTCATTAATGCCATATCCAACAAATACACATTTCTTTGACTTAGCTTCTAGCTTGGTTCTATTTTCAGAATCTATATGAGCAAAAGCTTCACAACCGAAGGTCTTGAGAAAAGAATAACTCACCTTCTTACTAGTCCATGCTTCCTCTAGAATATCACAACCCAAATGAGTAGAGGGACCTCTATTAATCAAATATACAATAGTATTGATAGCCTCACCCACATGTGTAAGGGCAACCCAGAATGCAACCTCATGCTCCTTGCATGCTCCATTATAGTCTTGTTCATGCGTTTAGCCACTCCATTTTCCTGTGGAGTCCTTGGAAGAGTTTTCTATCCATGAATGCCATTAGTGGAGCAATAATCTTCAAATTCATGATTGCAATACTCACCACCATTATTAGATCTGAGACATTTTAATTTCTTACCAATCTCATTTTCAACCAAGCATTTCTATTTCTTAAAAGTTTGAAATACATTAGATTTTTGTCTAAGGAAATAAACCCATACTCTTCTAGTTGCATCATCAATAAATGTAACATAATAATGAGAGCCACCAAGGGAAGATACCTAAGTTGATCGCCATATATACATCCACCAAACAACAAGTATGATATTATTATGATCCTGTGATTACAACCTAATTATAATTTGTAATCCCTTACAGCTCAATACCACCACAAGAACCAATTTTTGCATCACTCACTATGAAAAAATCCCTAACCCTGAGCCCTTTTATACAAGTATTTTTTTTGCTTTAGGGTTACAACACATTGGCCATAAATTGGATAATACTAGCCCAAACTTTAGTAGCGAATCGGTGAATAGTACCCAAAAAAAAAAATTTGGGGTGATGCTCTAAACCATAAAGAATTTATGAAGTATGTACAGTACTTCCCTAATTAGTCACCACAAACTAATATTAACTTGCTTGTGTCTTCCTTTCTTGTTGGGGTATTTTCTTTTTGAGACATCGTCAGTTCCCATTTTCTCGCATCAACACTCTCTTAAGGAGGAATCACCTAATCTACGCTCAATTTATCTCTCTTTTTCAGTCCAAGACAAATTTAATACTTTTAAATTTCCTCATGTTGTTTATTATTTTAAAAATATTTGAAAAATATTATCTTAACACTGGGTAAGAGCACAAAGATGTGGTACCAAAAAATGCCACTTTCTTTTTTTTGCCAATCCAAGGCATAGCATGATTACCCAATAGCACAATCATACTATAGGGAGATCACACTATGGGTTGGATATCTTGAACCATATGCTCTAGAAATTCAAAATATACAATAACGTGCTTGCGCTATAGTGCATGCACACTATGTAGATTTTGTAAATAAATATATTTATATGTTAAAATCTCATCTAAATTTGAAGTAAAATCCAACATGCCCTGTTAGACCAATTTCAGCATTAGGGTCATACATAAAATGTAACATTTAAGTATAAGTTTCATTTTATGTATATACTTTCAGGATGTTTGAGAGTGGTTTCAACCTCATGGGAAAGAAGATAAAGAATAAGGATTTTGATAGTTTTAAAGAAATTTAAGACTTAGCTAAATTTCACAAATCAATACATTATTGTGAGAATGATCCGTAGTGGACTATTGATTGTAACCTTAAGCCATTTACTTATGCAAGATCATCTAAAGATAATTACTCATTGTAATTGATATGTATTTCTATCTATTTTAATAGGATGAGAGTGAGGGGGGGGGAGGGGAGAGGGAGTGATAGGGAGGTTTGGGTTAACACAACATATCAACCTTTATAGAAAATTAGGGTTTTATAATGTGTTACTATGACATGTGGTGTTAATCCCAGATTAGTTTTGACATATGAGTGACAATATACTTAAGTCATTTACTTAGTTCATGTAGAACAAGTAATACATGTCGAGCATAAGTTGTCAGATAGTATATACCAAGTGAAGGATATTTAGTATATGCTAAGTAACTAGTAAGTGTCGAGTCACTCAAGTGCCAAGAAGATAGTATGTGTCAAGCTATTCAGATGCCAAGTGATCAATGGATGCCAAGTCATTCAAATTCCAAGTAATAGCATTGAAGTTGTAGTTGATGTCAAGCATCAAGGACTTCAAGTGTCAAGTTATACAATTTTGACATAATTGTTTGTAATAGCACAAACTTTCAGTAAACCATGTTTTGGGCTGACTTAAGGATTATTTTACAATCTTTGATGATAAGGATGAATCTTAATTGTGAATCCCTATGCATTACATGCATCTAATCAAAAAAAGATAAGGATTAAGCGGCAATATGCATGAATTGCAATCGTTGATTCATACCTAACCCTAAGTCACCTAGGTCTTTTTAAGGAGGAAAAACCCTAAAATTTTGATGAATGTGTAAGGAGAAAGAAGATAAGTGTGTATGCACAAACATAACATTCATGGTGACTAAGGAGCTATAATTTGAGTTGTACATTGCAGAATCAATTATAGGAGAACAAAGGAAAGGAATCAAAAGACAATAGAGATACATCTAATTAGAAAGAATCAAGTACATATCAAAAAAGAGGTGATCTAACATCAAGCAACAAAGTGATAACTAGAAGATCATTGCTGAAACATTCTAACAAGTGAATCAGTTAAATCTCTTAATAGAGTAGTCTTCACAGGTTGTTGTAAGTCCTTTAATAGGGCCCTTACTTCATTATAAGTTAAAGTCCTTTTTTTAGACACACTTCTAACAAGGTGTTGAAATCCTTTAACAAGGTAAGATCTAACAATCTTGTAAGCCTTTAACAAGGCAGACCCTTCACAGGGTAGATCATGTTTCATGATCAAAACATTGTAACCTTCATTTGATGCACTTTATTACTGCAATAGTGGAGATTTGTGGGTGTCATCCCCACTCCAATTTTACCTTCTCCTTGGAGGGTTTATGGGTAACCAAATATCGTGTATCATACATGTGTTGAATGTTTTACTTTCATGCTATGGATGTGTATGCTTAATTTGGTATTTCAGTTTATATGCATAGATTGTCAAATAGATGTGTGGTGAATGATTTTGAGGTTGAAAGTTTTAAGTGTTGATCCACCCCCTACTTTCCTAATGTATTTCCAATAATTGGTATCAAAGTTGAGTTCTCTGGAAAGTAAAGCTTTGCAGCTTTGAGGAAAGATCTTGGAGATAGAATTTTACAAGATGGGAAAGACTATTGAGAACAAGAAGATTGAAATACAACTTGCCATACATTAGTTGAATGAAGCAAGAAATTAGTTAAAGCGATCATTGAAAAGAAGGAAGGAAATAGCTATTGAAGAGAATGACACACATTATCAAGAGATTGACACTACTAAATTATTTGCAGATGGAAACACCAATGAATTTGATGTAGCAGTTGTAGATCTGATGGAAAAGAATGGAACCCTAACTAAAGAGATTAGAAATTTCTAGAGAGAGCAAGAAGTCCAATCAATATTGTTATGTGAAGTGACTGAGTAGAAAAAGAAAGCTAAAGAAGAAAAATTCATGATTGAAGATGACAAAAGGATTTTGAACAATAGATTGGAAGAGAAAACATTAGGGGTAAATAAGATTGCTAACATACAATTGGAAATTTTGAGTCAAATGATGATTACAAATCATGAACTAAATGTAAAGGATATTGAGATCACAACACTGAAGTTGTAGAATGAACAACTAAGAAATGATTTGAAAAGAGAAAAAGAATTTGTTGAAAGTTTCAACAAACCTAGTGAAGCCATCAAGTACTTTGAGCAACTGATGAGATCCCCTAGATCCAAAAGTGATACTTCTGGATTGGGTTACACTAGTATTGAAGAAGGAGAATCATCAAAAAGTGGTGAAGAAAGAAGTAACAAAGGTAAGAACTCCAAACCTACTTGTCATAATTATGGTAAGATAGGTTATACTACCAATGTTTGTAGGAGAAAAATTGTAAATCAGAATCCTAAGTAGTAGTTCATAGGTCATTTCCACAAATACAACAAATAAGGACATCAAGCACATGAATGTAGAACCAAGACCATAAGCACACAAATATTTGAAGGATACTACTATAATTGTCAGAAATATGGATATAGAGCATTTGAGTGTAGATCCAAGCCTAAATGGTCATCAAACAAGCATATAAAGGCAAAGCACAATGGCAACTCTTATAATTGGATTATAATACTAGGTATAGTTGTCACTATTGTCAAGAGTATGAAAATGTTGCTAAAAATTGCATAAGAACACATTTCAGAAGTAAATACAAAAGATGGTTGAGTCAAACTACATGTTTTAGCTATTTGAAGACTATTCACATAAGCAGGAATTGTCCAACAAGGTCAAAGGCAACAAGCAGTGAGTTCAAAAATGCTAAAGGAAAGGTAGATGTTGAAAATGTTAGAGAGGAGATGAACAAGACATGGAAGAGAAAGGAAGATTGCAACATATCAAGTTCAGATGGGATCACTTCAGCCAATGGGTCAGGTGATCACACCACCTCCAACCAAGCAATCAAGAGGTGTGTATCGGACTAATATTTAAAAGACATACTATACATCAGTTCTAAGGATTTAGTTTTGAAAAGATTATATATGCATGAATAAAGATGCAAAGTGTTGACTATAACTTGGAAGAAATCTTCAGGTTTTGTCAGTTTTCATGTTACTATCAAGCGTGAAAAGTTCCACTGTGGTTGCTAAGTGAAATGTTAGTTGATGCCAAGCTATCAAAGGTGATAGTGTTGACCAAGCTCATAGTAGTTGCCAAGCGAAAAGGAAACTTCATGGAAGCTGAGTGAGTTGAAATTTCTATTGAAGTCGATCTTACAGTTGTGCAAGCACTGAGCATTAAATGCAAAGTTTAAGGTCTATATGTTTAATTTCTACTCATTTGCATCATTCAAATTTGAAGAGAAGCATGAAGAGTGAAAGGCGAATTGAAGAGATCATTCCAAGCATTTGCAAATAGGATTCAATAGTTGCTCAACATCATCTCAACAGATTAAAATGGTATTTATCATGTGTGAAGATACGACATTTGAATTTTTGCAAATGTTAGGTTTTCATAATGGCATCTAGTTCTTCAGTTCCTAAGGTTAAAGAGTGTAAAGAAGCTTTGAATGTACAATTGATAAGCAATGAGATCAAACAACCAAACTATAGAGCTATTCCTAATATTGATTACAAGCAAGATCCATTTGGTGCATTATCAATGATACCACAATGAGTTTTAATGATTCAAGATATGAGATGTTGCTACACATGCAAGGTGGATAGCATAGGTGACATGAAAATTAGGGAAGCCTAGGAGAAATTATGTGAAAATGGAGTGTTGAAAGAAGAATTCAAAATTGTAGAGAGAAAAGGGTTAGCCCATGCCCTAGATTTCCCCAATGTCTTCAAAAAAGAATGGATAAAGATAGTTTTGAGTAGAATTCATGATAATTCTATATGATTAGATAATGAACTAGTGAAAATCACAAATAAAATTGTACACAAAGTAATAGGGTAGCCAACCCTTGACTGACCTAAAATCATCAGGATTGAATCTAAGGAAGTTATTGAGAAGAATACAGTGGCAGTGTGGAACAAATGAGGAATGACAATTGACACTATCTTAGATCCCCTAATTTCTTTGTAGTGAGCATTATAGCACATAAGTTATATTAATTTAGCAGGCTCAATACTGTACCTTGTATTGCTATTGGCATTGTCTATAAGATAGTTAAGAAGGATCATACCTATGACCTTGTTGAGTTGCAGATGCAACAGTTGTCAGAAAACTTGGGAGCAATAAGGAAGACCAAGAGTGCACAATGTAAACTTGGTTCAATTATTGTATGTATATTCTTTTATGTATAGAATACATTACCTACTTTCAATATAGTTGCATGGAAAACAAATAGATCTATTGCAATGCAAATAGGTGAATTTATTGAGCAACTTGGAAACAATATTGAGTCTATAATGACCAGTTACTTTGAAGATTTTAAGCAATCAATGAAGAAAAGACTAAGGATATTAGTTTCACTGGTTGAGAAACATTTCAATGATTTTTTCTTTCTAGTTGACACTAATTTTACATGTCCAATCTATTGATCCAAGGGTAAGGTGGCTAAGACCACTAGGCTATGAGATCAATGCAGATGAAGCCTTTGTAGTAATCACAACATTACTTGCAGAAGATGTAGATGCTAAGGCTATTTCCTTTGGGAATTATGATGTGGATAAATCTAAGATAACAATGGATTTGAAGATTGCCTCAATCATAAGAAAGAAAAATAATATTGTCAAGAAGCTTAAGGAAAAATTTGGTGAAGGAGCAGAGGAAAATGAAGAAGATGATGATGATGAAGACGAAGAAGAAGAAGATATTCTTGTTCAAGCACCACTAACCTTAACTCAAGGTCAAGGAGAAGATCGAGTAGAAGAGGTAGAAATTGAAGAAGGTGTCAAGGGAGAAGAATCCAGTGAAGCACCTAAGAAAAAGAAGAGTAAATCTAAGCCCCAACAGTTAGCAAACCAAGGAAGGTTGTAAAACCTAAGCCTATAGTTCAAGCAACTCAAACCAACACAAGCGCTACTACCAAAAAGGCTCAAGAGGTAGATAAACCAAAAGAGAAGATTGCTAGATCAGCTAGTAAAGAAGAGGAGCCTAAGAAGAGACCAAAGAGAAAGTATATAGCTCTAGTTGAATCTAATGAAGAGAGGACATAATCTGATGACAACATCCAATTCAAAGTGGTAAGTCACCATCCTTCCTCATATTTAGACAATAGATGTGAGAAAATAAGGAATAATGTTGATTTATCTGGTCTCACACATAATGAGTTTCACAAACTTGAAAAAGTTGAGATGAACCAAGTAGAGGAGTCAATATATGCCATGATGGAAACATTCAAACAAACTCCAATTGAGATTGCCAACTCATTACCAAAAGATCTATGTGAAAGAGTTGACAAAAAGTGGCAATACAGTCTCAATATAGAAAGACAAATCAGAGAGACTACACTTGCACAAGTAATGCCATAATTAGATAGGGAAACAATGGAAAAGGAAATAAAGCAAAATGCAAGGAAATTTGCACCTAAATATAGAGCATTCAACATACTGCAAAATAATATTGAGGAAGTTGTACAGAAGACCACTCTAATTTGGAAATCATTATATGGCTTGACAACACCCAAGGCAACAGTGTAGACAACTATTTAGGTATGTGAGAAAAAAAATGAACAACAAGTAATGAAGGTTACCATAGTTGGCACTAAAATAGTTGCACATGAGGAAGGAACTGAGACACATGAAGACACGAGCACCAACTGAGGATGAGCAGCAGACAAAATAGAGTGTACAAGATACACTAGTGTTGAGTGCCAATCCTCAACATGAGTTAAATATAGACAGTGATACTGTAAAGATAAAGGATGTTTTTGATACTATCATTTAGAAAATCACTCCCCTTATAGAGGAAGAATTGGAGAAGATATTGGTAGAATCCACTACCCAGGCCAAACTTTGTGAAAATCCTATACTAGTAAGTGTTGATGAGATTGAGAAGGCAGACAAGGCATCTACAGGGGAGAAAGTTCAGACACAAGAGACATCTACAATTCCTCCTCAATTTCCCTATTATAGTATATCAAAGGAAAGAGTCAGCAATTTCTACTATCTATACATTGGTACAAAGTACTCCAGTCTCAAGACATGAAAAGATCAAATGAAATGACAAGGGTGAGACACATGGAGAGAGAAAATATGAAACATAAGAGAATAAAGAAACAAAAGCACAAATAGGACAAGATGCTACTCCTACACCTACAAAACAAAATCAAGATGCATCTATGAATGAAGAGCAAGCAAAGGATAGGAAAAAAGAGCTAGGTATGACTACAAAACCTAAGGAACAACTAGCAATACAAACACACAGTGACTTTGCCAAAATCTATTACTCCTCCAAGTCAATTTCTTCATAGGCCGAGTATAGAAGCTATACCCCTACAATCATATAGACCGAGTCCAAGAACATCTAAGATAGCTAAAGTTACATCATTTGGTGATGTGAACTTAGATAAAGTGATTGAGTTACCAAATTTTAATTTGAAACCATCACTATTGAATAGATGGGCATACTACAAGATGATCTTGCAAGGAAAAAGGAACAAGAACTGCTCATAAGGGAGCATAGGAAGAAGCAAGCTTTGTTGGATATTAAGGAATTTTTTCTTCATGCATTTGACCTACCAACACCTAAAGAAACCATGCCTATCATAGAGAAACTAACCAATTTAGTTGAGAAGGTTAATGACATAGACCTGGATTCAAATGAGAAATTACTTGCATGGTGTGAGACAAAGTTCCAAAGTAAAGTCAATGAAAGGATATCAAGTGTTATTGCACTATCACAAGTTGAGTTAGAAACCAAAATTGACAATGTGAAGAAGGTACTAGAGAATATTTTCTCTTTATACACCAAATTGTGAAATCCAACACTCTTCACATAGAAAATCAGGAGCCACATACTGAGTTTGGAGAGTCATATGTAGTCATCTGGTATAACTCTACTAAGGTCTCCTGCCCAAAGTGGATTTTTTTTTAGGAATCTCCTAAACTCCCAGAGTCAGTTAACAGTGTTGCATGCAGATAAGGTAAACATATAGGCTAAACTGATCAACATCCAATCTATCTTGACTCCACATATGGAGATATTGCACAAGGAACTAGCCTTTATTGAAACACCCATGAAGAAAGATCCACATTTGTCTACTCATGAAGGCTTAGTTTACCTTGTTGTCGAGCTGGCCATCCAAATCAAATCATTGGAGGTAGCTTGTGACACTTGGAATGCTGCTTTGAAAATTATGTTTGAGGTCCACAAAACATTTTTGGAAAAAAAAATACTATAAGTTTATAACCCTTTGACATCAGTGTCAAAAATGGGGAGAAATAAGTATGGGAGAGATATTGGAGGAGATAATATTTTTGGGGGAGCTACTATTTTTGAGAAAAAAGGAGTCAATGATAGAAACAGAGCACACAAATTAGCTTATGCAAATCTACTTAGCAGGAGGAATGATTTTGGTTTAGATACAAAACAACACAATCAACTGAGGGGGAGTTATTGAATTTTGAGGTATGACTAATGAGTCATAAGTTTTTGCAAAATTGAAGTTTTGAAATTATGTATGTAAATGGATATTATCTGAGTTATGCTTGAAAGGCTAGAGTTATTCATGCATGACCAAGTATTTTTACCACTCATGTCAAAGGGGAAAATTGTTAATCTCAATTTGGTTTTGACATATGAGTGACAATATACTTAAGTCATTTACTTAGTTCATGTTGAACAAGTAATACATGTTGAGCAGAACTTTTCAGATAGCATATGCCGAGCAAAGGATATTTAGCATGTGTCAAGTAACTTGCAAGTGCCGAGTCACTCAAGTGCCAAGTAGATAGTATGTGCCAAGCTATTTTTCATTTAGAGGCTGAGTTACAACATTGAAGTTGCAATTGATGCTGAGCATCAGGAACTTCAAGCATCAAGTTATACAACTTTAACATAGTTGTTTGTAATGGCACAAACCTGTATGTAAACCATTTTTGGGGCTAACTTAAGGATTTTTTTAGGATCTTTAATGATAAGGAGGAATCTTAATTGTGAATCCCTATGCATTACATGCATCCAATTAGAAAAAGGGAAGGATTAAGTGATAATATGGGTGAATTACAATCATTGATTCATACCTAACCCTAAGTCACCTAGGTCTTCTTAAGGAGGAAAAACCCTAATTTTTTTATGAATGTGTATGGAGAAAGAAGAGAACTTTGCATGTGGAAACAGGGAATTCATGGTGACTAAGGAGTTATAATTTGAGTTATATTGCAGAATCAGTTAGAGGAGAATAGAGGAAAGGAATTAGAAGACAACAAAGATATATATGATCAAAAAAGATCAAGTACACATCAGAAAAGAGGTGATCTAACATCAAGCAACAAAGTGCTAATCAAAGGATCATTGCTAAAACATTCTAACAGATGAATTAGTTAATTCTCTTAATAAAGTAGTCTTGATAGGCTATTGTAAATCCTTTAACAAGGTGTTTACTTTATTGTAAGTTAAACTCCTCTTACCAAACACACTTCTAATAGGGTGTTGAAATCCATTAACAGGGTAAGATCAAACAATCTTGTAATCCTTTAATAGGGTAGACCTTTCACAGGGTAGATCATGTTTTATGATCAAAACATCGTAACATTCATTGGATACACTTTATTACTGTAGTAGTGGAGATTTGTGGGTGTCGTCCCCACCCTAGTTTTACCTTCTCCTTGGAGGGTTTATGGGTAGCCAAATATCTTGTGTCATACATGTGTTGAATATTTTACTTTCATGTTATGGATGTATATGCTTAATTTGGTATTTTACTTTATATGCATAGATTGTGAGATGGATGTGTGGTGAATGATTTTGAGTTTGAAAGTTTTAAGTGTTGATTCACAACCCCCACCCCACCTCTCAAAGTTTACTTTCTTATTGTATTTCAAACATGTGGGACCATTTTTCAATGGCAGTTCATCGCACCAAGTGATGAAACAATGTTAGGCAACTAACTAAAGGAGTCATTGTTGAATGGGCATCAAACTTTTTGATGGATCCTAAAGACATCACAATATGGAAGATAAATCTCATCTATAGGATATGGGTAATTGAAATCTATGAAAGAAAGTTGATTTTCATTGTTGTCATTGGGGGTATGATGTGTTGTCATTAGTATTCTGGCAGTAAGTAGTTGAATTAATCAATAAGGTTGTCGTCAGTTGTATGGCATCGTTGTCAAATGGTACATCAAAAATAATTGGTTTGTCGATGCAAAATTGAAAATGTTAATAGTATAATTGTGTTAGACAAATGATTTGCTAGTTAAAAATTTCCCTTTTGGTAGTGTTATGATATTCTCTCGTCATAAACTATTTTTTAAAATTTGACATAAAAACTACATAAATGTTCTAAAATAATGTGCAAATGATTAAATGAGGACTCTTGATTATACAAGTGGCATATATCAACCTTAAAGTCTCAGTATTAAAATGAAAATCAACTTAAATACATTTATTCAAGGGATTGATGCAATTTTGTCAATCACTTTCATAAATGTCTTTAAGTTTATTCTCATTCCAATAATGGGACCGTAAGCTTGATATTTTCCAACTATATAATCAACACTTTAGTATAACCATTTTCATATTATTTTAGAATATTTTTGTAGTTTTTAAGTTCAATTGAAAAAAAATAGTTGGTGGCAAGAGAATACTATACCACTACCAATGTGGAAATGGTAAATGGAAAATCATTTGCCTGACATAATTATACTATGCAAAGGTCATCGGACATTAAACAAAGAGCACTAGCATGATCTACAAGTTCATATAGTATATAATAATAAGAAATATAAAAGCATGTCATGGATTTATTACCATGCTCATCATAGAAAAGGAGGTCCATGTTAATGATGTTTCAGTTATACCAAAATAGTGTTGCTATTATGATTTTGACAATGGTAGGTGGATACTTCCATGAGAAATAATAAAATGTACATTGTACTACCAACTACAATGAGGTATGTAATGTTAGAATATATAGTCCACTAATATAATTGGTGGGGGGGTGGGTGAATTAGTTATCCAACTATTATCACAATTATCAACCTTAAACAAACTTAACCATATGAGCAATATAATTAGAAACCACAACAAGATACACATGCACAATAACACCAAATATGTTAACTAAGGAAACCCTTGGTCAGAGGGAAAACCCTGGTGGGGATGGTACCCACAAGATGATGTACTAATATAAATATTCCTTGTTAGAGGATGGACCCTATTAGGAGTCTATAACAACATTTAGTACATATCAGTCCCTAATAGGAGACTTTGAATCTATGTTAGGAGATTCCAACCCTATTAGGAGTTGTGCCAACCCTGTTAGTAGTTGGGGCAAGATTAATAAACCCATTGTCCAAATGAGCTTTGTATTATTCCTTGAAGAATAATAGAAATGAATTGCACTTCCTTCCTTTGTCTTGTCAACTGGACCTCTACCCCTTATGTTCTTGTAACTAGATCACAAAACTTGTATTGGAAGATAGTTGGACCCACTACCCAAACATCTTCAAGGGAAAGATTAATAAACCCATTGTCCAAATGATCTTTGTATTATTCTTTGAAGAATAATAGAAATTAATTGCACTTTCTTCCTCTATCTTGTCAATTGGACCTCTGTCCCTTCTGTTCTTGTAACTAGATCACAAAACTCGTATCCAATAGTTGCTTGGATTGTGAATGAAACATGTCAATACTCTCCAATACTTATGATACTCCCCCAATGTATTATCATTAACATTCATGCTAACAATCTCCCCCTTTGGCATCGATGTCAACATAGATGAAAAATATCTAAGTTCCATGAATTCCAAAATTGTACTTTGTTACTAGTACTATTGTTCTTATCTTCTCAAATCCTCTTCATCAACCAGATTTGAAATCCTCTGGAACACTGCTCTATTCTTCTTCTTCTTTAAGATCAAAAATAGTTGCTCACACTAAAAAAATTGCCATACATCAAAATTCCTTATGTTGCATATCTCTCCCATAGAGATATTCCTCCTTCTTCTTTACATGAATCTTTCTAAATCTCCCTAATAAAGTAGAGATTTCCATGCACTCTCCCCATACATACTTCTAGGAGATGTTTTTCATGCATATTCTCCCCCATTGACATCAATGAAAAAGGCTTCATTATGTCAACCTATTGCTCCAAGTCTTCAACCAGCTCAAGTTTCCAAATACTTTGTTCAAGACCAAATACCAAGAGTCTTTAATGACTCAGTTCATCACAGATACTCCCCCATTTAGGAAGCATCATCATTTAGTCTAGTCAAATAATAATGCTTTGTACCACTGGACTAATGCACTCACTGGTTCATCTACTCAGAAGTAGGTAGGGGCATAACCCCAAGCAAACTTCTCAAGTACTCAAATGTATCTTTAGATAAAGGCTTCATAAAGATATCTATAATTTGATCTTTATTACTCACATACTCTAATCTAATTTCTTTTTCTGTTGCTTTCTCTCCAACACATGATACTTAATAGATATATGCTTAGTCTTAGAATGCAATACATGATTCTTAGACATACTTACTATACTTGTGTTATCATGGTATATGATAATAGGTTAATTTTGATATCCTTCAACATCTGTTTCATCCACATTACTTGATTACAATTATTTGTTGCTATAGTACACTCTGCCTCATTTTCACTCTAAGAAATACAATCTTGTTTCTTTCTTAGCCAAGAAACCAATTTTCCTCCAAGTAAAAATGCTCCACCATTGGTGCTCTTTCTGTCATCCATACTGCCTGCCCAATCCACATAAGTATATGCACATAAAGTAAAATCACTTGATCTATCATACCAAATTCCATAGTCAAATGTTCCTGTCAAATATTTAAATATCCTCTTTACTACTACATAATGATACTCCTTAGGATGAGCTTGAAATCTAGCTAAAATCCCAATTGTATTTTCTATATCTGGTCTGGTGTGATTCAAATATTACAAACCTCTAATCATGGATTTGTACTTCTACTCAATTGTAGGTATCTCATCTTTGCTAGATAACTTGTGACTAGTTATCATAGGTGTACCAATAGGATTACAACTTTCCAATCCAAACCTATTCAACAAATCTTCAAGTACTTAGCTTGTGAGATGAAAATCCCATCATTGTTCTGCACAATTTGCAATCCTAGGAAAAACTTAATTTATCCTATCATGCTCATTTCAAACTCATTCTTCATTTCTTCAAAAAATTTATCATTTGCTTCATCATTTCCTCCAAATATGATTTCATCAACAAATATTACTATTATCAACAAACCATTCTCAATTTCTTTCAAATACAAGTCACTATCTATTGTACCTTTAGAAAATCCAATTTTTTCCAAGTAGTTATCTAACCTTGCATGGTAGGTTATAAGTACTTGCTTCAAACCATATAGAGATTTATTTAGTCTACATACCATATATTTGTCTTCTATCAAAGCAAAGCCTTTAGGCTACTCAATATATACCTCTTCTTCAAGTTCTCCATTCAAGATGGCTGATTTAACATCCATCTGATATACTTTCAAGTTCTTATTTGTTGCATAAGCCAAGAACATTCTTACTACTTCCATTATAGCTATAGGATTATATGTCTCCTCATAGTCTATACCTTCTTGTTGCGAGTAACCTTTGCATACAAGTCTAGCCTTGTTTCTTACAACTTCTCCTTGCTGGTTCATATTGTTTATGAATATACTTCTACTAGGAGTTGTCAACTCAACTATTTCTTCTACTATAGGCTTAGATCTTTGCTCTTCAATTTGATTCCCATTCTACAAATCATTGTTAGTCTCAATGATAACTTCTACATTTTCATGGTTAGCCTTTGGATCAACAATAGTTACCAAAGCTATCTCTTCTACTACTTCCTCTTTCTTAACCAACTTAAGCTCGTTATCATTATCATCACAGTCATTCAAGAATCTTTCCATACTTTCTTTAAATTCTTCATCTTCATCAGAAAGATAACTCTTTCTATATTTTCTTACTCTCTTAGGACATCTAGACAAAAAATGACCAAACTCTGTACATGTCCAACAAACAAAAATTGGCATACCTTCTAGCTCTCTTTTCATAAGGAGATCAATAACTTCCTTGATCTTCTTGTCTTCTTTAGATATAATATGTCTTTACTTTTTCTTCTATTCTTTTCTATGCAACAAAAGGATTATGGATTTGCAAACTCAATGCTAATTTCTTTACACATTTATGATATCTCACCAAGAAGCTCTATCTTTTGTGAGATGAAATTTTCTCCATCCAACTTAGGACTAACCTCTCTCACCATGATCTCTCAAAGTTGTTAAGCTTTTTCCTTCAAGGATCTAATGCTCTAATACCAATTTTTAGAATATATAGTCCACCAATATAATGGAGGGGGGGGTGTGGGGTGAATCAATTATCCAACTATTATCACAATTATCAACCTTAAACAAACTTAACCATATGAGAAATATAATCAGAAACCCCAACAAGATACTCATGCACAATAACACCAAATATGTTAACTAGGGAAATCCTTGATCAGAGGGAAAACCTTGGAGGAGATGCTACTCAAAAGATGATGCAGTAATATAAATATTCCTTATTAGAGGATGGACTATGTTAGGAGTCCATAACAAAATCTAGTACATATCAGTCCTTGTTAGGAGACTTTGAATCCCTATTAGCATATTCCAACCCTATTAGGAGTTGTGCCAATCCTATTAGGAGTTGTGGAAGATAGCTGGACCCACTGCCCAAATAGCTTCGAGGGAAAGATCAATGAATCCACTGTCCAAATGATCTCTATATTATTCCTTGCAGAATAATATAAATGAATTGCACTTCCTTCTTCTCTCTTGTCAACTAGACTTTTGTTCCTTTTGATCTTGTAACCATATCACAAAACTTGCATCCAATAATCCCTTGGATCGCTTACTCGCATTCAATAAACACTCTCCTCCTTTTCACACTTTGCACTTCATACAATGATCACAACACATTAAAAACAAGGAAAACATCTTTCCTTTATACCATATCTTCAAAATAATTCCTTGAGTCATCCTTGAGTCTTTCCTAATTAATTATAATAAGATAATTAATTAATTACAATTACAATAGCACTGTCGGCTCACAGTCTACACAACTTCTCATATATGTGATACTAGGGCTTGCACATCCATTGACATCATCATTAGACTTTCCTCTATCACTGATTGATCGCACATCTTCTTATTACATCTTAGATGAAAGATATAATACAAACATCAAAAACTACTTTCCAAGCAGTTTGTCTCTATATTGGTCTCAGTAAATCAAGTACAACTTTCATATGTATTTGACTTACGTGTTGCACATTAAACCTTGTCATTAATATATAGAGCAATGTCCATGACCATGCATCACAAGACAAGAAAAACCTTGTTTGTACAACTAAGATCTCTCTCTACTACTCTGCCAATCTTCACAAAATTGTTGCTATGTTGACATCAATGACAAACACAGTCATGAATGAAACATGTCAATTCTCTCCAATGCTTAGGATACTCCCTCAATGTAGTATCATAACCATTCATGCTAACATATAAATAGTTTCCTAAGATAAATATGATGCAAGAATGAATCAATTGTCAAAGTTGCAAAGAACCTTAGAAACAAGTTTGTTTCTTGGGCTTAAAATACATTACTCATCAAAGTTGCTATAATTTATTCATAGCAATACATATTAAAAAAATCACCTAATAAGTGTTATGAGAGTTTTGGAATGTGGAATCCAAATAATTTCATAAAAAATATTGAGCTTGGGTCCTTAGGGAAGCATTCATATTTTACTTCATTGTATCTTTTCACGGACAGACTCTTAAGCTTGCTTGCCTTGTAATAAGGCATTCTAGAGTTTGAACTGTACTTACTAATTTTACTCATGGAAGTTTTCTCCCAAAATGGGTTTCTAACTTAAAGATATTATTAAGGTGATGTTCTTGAAATAGTTTCTTTTCATTTATCTTTCTAAGTTATTATTTCATGTTATATGTCTATTTCATTTTCAACACTATGTCAAGTAAAGCAACATATGTAAACTAATTTGACAAGAACAACATTTTATAATACTTACATATAAAAATTTATACTAATTTTAATATTACAATATCATTGGCTAAGTATTTGAAGACAAAATTATAAGACTTGCAAACAAATAATGTATTTTGGATTTTCTTCATCATTTGTTTGTGATCGATCCCTATGTAGACAATCAACAACAAAGACTTGAGATTCTATTTCAAAGGATAGATAAAAAGTCCTTGCAAGCAACACTCATTACAAGTATAGTGGTGCTTATATTTTTCTCTCTCATTTTACAATATAAGAGAACCTTAGAATTAGAAGAAACTATTGTGGAAACAACTCATTTTTAGTGTTTTCCAATTATAGTTACAAGTGATAAATTTACACACCTTTAATTCTGGGTGCACAAAAAAAGGATGCAAACAATTGATTGACTAAGATAGTACAAATTTTGAAGCAAAAAAAATTGCTACTCTATGATAGTCATCCATAGAAAAGATCAATTTTTATTAAATGATAAGCCAAGAAAGTCTAAAATGCATAATAAAGAGATGTAAAATATCAATATTGAGGAGAGAAACATACCTTAAACTGATAAGGTTCCATGGAAGAGGAGGTATCAAAATGAGACGAGTGTAGAGTCTACTACATTAGATAAAAATATACAAGGAATATGAAAATGAATATTTTCTAGTAAAGACAAGTATAGTAAGAAGAAAATTCTTTGTAGTAAGATTATTTGAAATAATAATATCTTACTGAGTTATAGAGGAATAGACATAAGCATTCTACTCTTCATATATATGACTTAGAGATGTATGCTTTGGTTCAATCCATCAAGAGATGGAAACATTACGTATTACCAAATGAGTTCATTGTGTATATGAACAACCAAGCACTTAGTTTCCTTAATAGCCAAGATAAACTAAGTCATAGGTATATGAAATGAGTGGAGGCTTTGTAGGCCTATACCTTTACCATCAAGCACAAGAAAGGCATAGACAAAAAACTAGTTGATGCACTTAGTAGGGCTCTATCAACCTTTTCCAATACCATGTAGGCCATGGGAAAGTATAATTAATGGAATATGTGATGGGGTTTCAAAGGATGCATAAATGGCATGATAGTGTATTTTTGGTAGTTGACAGGTTTGGCAAGATGGATCACTTATTTCCATGCAAATAAACTAATGATGCTTCCTATACAACATTTTTTTTTTCAAATAAGTTATAAGGATTCATTGGCTACCTCTCAACATAGTTTTAGAACATGATGTGAAGTTTGTAGGACATGTTTTGAGGCCTGGAATAAATTCTTATGAGATTCAATTACCACATGAGATTGGGATCTCACCCATTTTTAATATAGAAGATCTCAAACCATTCAAAGGAGTTAATGAAGAAGTTGATTCAAGGAAGATTGAAGATGTACAATACATTGAGGACCTACCATTGAAGGAATCTCCAAAATAGAGAAGATACATGCCACCAAAGTTGTGAAGAAGACCAAATAAAAGGAGTATATAAGTAGTACCCAGTCAAAATTAGAGATTATTCATATGTGGATGTTGTGTGGATGACATGGGAAGGAACTCATCTCAAGTGGGCTTGAGATAAATTTTCCCGAGGTGTATAGTGCAAGGGCACCTGTATGAAGAACTTTTCTTTGCATTTCATCTTCATACGTAAATAACTCCATCATGCATATTAGAATAGGTCATTTTATGTTTTTAAGTCGCTTGATTTCTTTAAGTTGTAATAAATGTCTATTTTGTAAGGCATTAGCATGGCTTGGCATACCTATAAGCCATGATGATCAAGTTGTTAAATTGGCCTATGAGCATGTAACTAGATTGGTTGGTTCATAACTAGGGTCATCTAAATGTCTTATAAGGATCACACAGGTAGAAATGAATATTAGTTCAAAAATGTTCACATATTGCAGTTGCACTTTTGCAACTAGGCCACTTTGGCAACAAAAGAAGAATAAGATTTTTTTGGCTTTACAAGATCATGAAAAGCCATGAGATACATGTGTTGATGCCAAAAATGATTGAATGAGATTAGTATTGAATTTTTTTGGATCCATTGTATGTTGAGGAATACCAAAATCTTAAGAACTCCATTTTTCCATTAGATTTTTGCCGATCACAAATTTAGTAGAGAGGTGTACAGATTGCAACAAGGTTGGAACCAAATGCATTTTTGAAGGGTTGAGCTAGCTATTATTTCAATAAATTTGAGATCTTGAAACATCAGTATATGCGAGAAAGATCAGGATATTGACATGACCTATATAGGGAAGTTGACAAATGATATTGGAAGGTAAGATGATGTTGACATGATTTTGGAAGAGGGTTGACGTGGTGCTAAAAATATCATGATGTTGATATTATTTAAAATGGTTAGATGTAGTATACTATTCATCTTTGATTTGTTTCGAGAATATTTATTATTCTCTACTTAACAGGGCCAACCGCATGAAGGTGGAATCTCAACTACCTCCTCCCTCCCCCCATCCCAAACATATCTCTAAATTCCCCATTAACATCTAAAATTCATTCATTTTTTATCCATTAATAAAATACAACATTCATTCATTATCACATGAAGTAAAAAAAAAAGAGCATCCATTAAGTAATCTCATAATATCCAAAGCTAACATCTAACATTCATTCATTCTTTAACATTCATTAACACTAGCACATAAACACATAACATTTAATAACACATAATAGTCAATAACATTCATTAACATTCAATTACATAGAAAATGATTACATGCCCTCCTCGAGGACTGACACAGGTTCATTTCCTTTTCCTCGACCATCCATCTATGACACCAATATTATTAACACTATCAAACTTACTCCAATGCACTCGAGAAAAGAACATAATAAAATAAAATTTTACTTCTATATAATTTGAACAATTACAATGAGATTTATTTTTTAGGAAAAAGAGTTGGGAGTATCAACATCCTTGTCTGTGACATGTGGCTTCTAATCCATGTGGCCTTCAGACAAGGATCAAATATAAAAATGTTAGCAAGAAAACTTACTAATGAAATTTAGTAGCAAAAACTCTTACTTCATAATTGTATCAAATAAACTATCTCTATATGGTGTAATAACTTATACCTATCAATCCATGAGACTGTGAGGGATTTTTGGGAAAGGGAATACACCTCTTGCATATGTTAGCTAAAAAATAGAAGCATTAAAAAATGAAGCACACACACATTTATATATAAATTGAGCACTATGTTCTCATTTCTATATCAAGGTTAAATGAATGTAAAGGGGGCCAATAGTTCCCACATGGGGAGTAAAATATGTTGTGAGGGTCTTAGCTAGGGTAGATTAGCCTTAGAGTACATTTGGAATCAATTTGAATGAGTTTTAAATCCAATAAAGCAAATAAATGCAACTTATAAATTCAAATTTTTGAATTCTAATGATTAGTAGGTTTTTGGAGAGAAATTTGATTTAAGCCCTTAAACATATTGTTAATGCCTTCAAATAGAATTGGGTTGGTTGGGGAAGTTTTTTTCCACCCTACATAGCTTGGTCAAGGAATAGGGGATGTAGGGAGTGCTGGTTGGCATAATTTGGTAGAAATCATTTGAGGAAAAACAATAAAAGTTCATTGTTACTTTAAGTTCTTAATACTCTTTGATTGTATCTCATTCCTTTTGTTTCTGTAATGATCTAGGAACATCTATTAATCCTTGTTGAATCATTTTTTAATGTTTTGAAGATATTGTTGTTGTATTCACACAAAATGTGTTGACAGGGCTTGGGAAATTGCTTGATTTCTAATCAGTATGTAAAAATACACGTGTGTATAAATCCAAAAGAATGTGAGTATATAAAAATAAAATATTCTTTCATATCTATTTTGGATTAAATTTGATGTGTACGATTGTGTACATGTGGGTGTGTGTCCCAAGTTATTCATATCCCTTGTCTATGTTTCCATAGTTTGCATCATTGTTTACTTGAGCATTTGCAACTACATCTCACAAAATTACTCTATCCTCTATACTTTGATGGATGTTTATAAGATGTCCCAAAGTTCCAATTTTAACATAGGAAGGCTAGATGCTAGTAAAGTTGCCATATCATCATTTGAAATTAACTAGATGGGGAATGAAGTGAAATGGTAAGCAGTGAATATATTAGAAAATAAGGTATCCAATGATATTAGAGTTTATTATTTAGTTGTAGTGATTGTTAAAGATATGAAGCTTATGAATCAAAATAATGAGATTCCATATAGATTAACCTTGCAAAGGAATCAATTGCATTTATATTTGAGATGGACAAATCACTCATAGAAATATAGATTTCCATCTGAGCTAATAAAAAAATCACACATAATTAAGTGAGAGTAATCTATCTAAAACATAAACATTACTTGAAGTTACAACCATTTGAGAATTGATTTGACATAGAAGTATATCATGTCTAGTGATACACATTTTTTTCTTCATTATCAAAATCCATTTTTCATACATAGAAAGCATTGCTGAGACAAAAATAAAATAATTGATGTTATATCTCTCATGTCACACATATCACTAAATAGAAATTTATTCAGTTCATCATTGAATATGCATTTATATAAAATCATCAAATATAGCTCAAAAAATACTGGCAAAACAAATCCACATATATGAAGTTAGAGATTATTAATTATACAATGGAAGTAGACATTTGAAACTACTAAGTAGACATAAGTTAGAGATTATTAAGTAAGCTATGTACTCCTCTATAACAATCATCATTTAGCAGTTATGAGATGATCAAATGAGAGGAAATAGTTGAGAGCTTAGATTAACACAATTTTAAGATGATCATATGAAATGAAATGGGTCTATAAGTAGAAAGAAACTAGAAAGACATTGTGTACAGATGAAGGTATGAAATGGATGATTTTAGAGTACTCACTATAGATAGTCAACATTTAGTATGCACATATCATTATTCAAGATCAAATGGGGGTGTGGGATTATACAAATAGTGAACAATAAAGGAGGGAATTGAACATAAAAAGGAGGTCCCAAGGCCCACACTTGTTGAGGTCTGCTTTAGAAATGGCCCTTCCTGTGAAATTGTTATCTAAAACCTTTCACATGAGATAATGTGTAATGATCTCTTCATCAATGGGATGGAACCTAAATCTAGGAGGTAGTTGTGCATCACCCTTATCATGACTGTTGTGTTGACTTCTTATATGGGTGTTAGGAGATATGGTTAAATGAGATGAGAATATGGGATGTGTGGAGAGGCATAGATCAAATATGAATAAAAATGAATCCTATTGTCAATCTGAAATAGATTCCCTCAGCTTGGTGTGTACACATGTAGTAAAATCTTCACCATAGAGAAGATTTCTTGGTGTTGTAAGAGTACGTGTATTAATTATTATCATTAAAGGAGGGGGAGGGGGATGTGTTGATATAATAAATGATTCATACTACATCAAACAAGAGTTGAAGTATGTTATATGCACACGATATATATGACAATATGAAATGAAATGGGTGGGCTAAGATTATGCACACAATTTGTGTATCAAATCAGGGTTATACTATAGTATGTAAATAAGTACACACACACACACACAATATATATATATATATATATATACGTATATATATATACATATACGTATATATATACATATACGTATATATATATACATATACGTATATGTATATATACATATACGTATATGTCTATATATACAGATATACGTATATGTATATATATACACATATATGTATATACACATATATGTATATATATACATATATATGTATACATATGTATATATCCATACATATACATATGTATATATATATACATATACATATGTATATATATATACATATACATATGTATATGTATATATATATATGTATATGTATATATGTATGTATATGTATATATGTATGTATATGTACATATATATATATACATGTATACATATATATATGTATACATGTATATATATTACATATACATACATATATACATATACATATATGTATATATATATGTATATGCATATATACATATATCTATGTATACATGTATATCTATATATACATATACATATGCATATATACATATATGTATATATGTATATATGTACATATATGTATGTATATATGTATATATATACATATATATATGTATATATATATGTACATATATGTATGTATATATATATGTACATATATGTATGTATATATGTATATATATACATACATATATGTACATATATACATACATATATGTACATATATACATATATGTATATATGTACATATATGTATATATATATGTATATGTATGTATATATATATGTATGTATATATATGTATGTATGTATGTATGTATGTATATATATACATATATGTATATATATATGTATATATATATATATATGTATATACATGTATATATATATGTATATATATATGTATGTATGTATGTATGTATGTATGTACGAGATCATGCAAGCATAATTTGTGCATCCAACAAGGGTTATAGTATATACAGATAATATAGATGATGATATGATAAGAAATGGGTGTGTGAGATCATCTAGATATAATTTGTGCACAAGGATATGTGGGTGTGAGCCTACATAGACAAGTTTTGAGATAATCAAATGAGAGGACATAGTTGAGAGCTTAGATTGACACAATTTTTAGATGATCATATGAAATAAAATGGGCATGTAAGTAGAAATAAACTATGAAGGTATTAAATGAAAGGGGTTGTAGTACTCAGTACAAACACTCAATATTCAAAATATTGCACATATCATTATTTGAGATCAAATGGGTATGTGGGATTAAACACACAATGAACAAAAAAGGAGGGAATTGAACATACCAAGGAGGTCCCACACCTTATGCTTGTTGAGTTCCACTTCATCAATGAACCTTCCTATTAAATTACTATCCAAAATGTTTCTCATAAGATAATGTGTAATGAGCTCTTCATTGGTGGGATGAAACTTGAATCTAGGAGGTAATTGTGCATCACCCTTATCATGACCATAACCAAAGTTAAGACCCTCCATTGTTGAATTATACTCTCAATCTTCTTACAATAAAAAAAGAAAACAAATGGATCATTTCAACTGTCCTCTACTATATAGGCCAAGGAAGCCTATCCCAGCTCAATTTAAGAGATGTCCATGTAGCCTTTGCAAAATATGATATGTGGGTTGTTGTGTTGACTTATTTTATGGGTGTAAAGGACTAGAGGTAGGAAAATGGAATGCTATGGGATGTATGGAGAGGCAGAGATCAAGGCTAAATACTGATGAATCTTATTGCTAGTCTGAAAGGGATTTCCTCAACCTCGTGTGTACATGTGTAAGAAAAGCATCACCATAGACAAGCTTTCTTAGTGTAAGAAGGGTGTGTATATATTCTTACCTAAATTTGAAAAATCTCAACTATTTCTCATCAAATCCCACCTAGCTCTATAAATAAAAATCACATAAAATAGAAAAAAAACCATAATTAGGGTCAATGGATATACTAAAGGAATATATAAATGCTATGGGAATGGGCATGTTGCAAAGTTGGGCCAAGGCATTACATTTGTGTTGCAACTTAGTGTTGATAGCTAGGCAGTCATCCCAAAAATATTGGTGCCACAAATTGTGCTACTCAAATGTGACAAGGGTTTTAGTGTTGTTAGGGCATAATTGATGGTATTTTTGCATAGATTTTTTATAGTTTCAAACAATTTATTTTCAAATAAAATTTGGTTTCAAGCTAGGCAATTTCATTTTCAAATCACATAAATCAGGTTTCAAACAATTTCATTTTCAAATAACATAAATCAGGTTTCGAGCAATTTCATTTTCAAATCACATAAACTTGAAGCAGTACATGTCCTTACCCAAGTAGTGTCAATGATATATGGGCTTGCAATGTTGAGTGACTCACAATGGAATTTGGTTCTCAAACCTCATCACACCACAATCATGCATTTCATATATGTGTGGTCAATAGTGAAAATGATTTGGCATTTTTTTCTTTTTTCTTGTATTGCCCATAATTGTCGACATTGTAACAGTTTCAAAAGAGGTAGTCATAATTCTGAAAATGTTGAGGGTCAATTCAAAACAAAAACACCAATTTCACAAAATGTGCACCCGACATTGGAAATTAACATAAAAAAATAGGGCCAAATGTAGTAGTGTGTCCTAATATACTTTAATATTTCCTAAGGGGTTTTAATGGGTCCTAAGTGGTCATATGAACCTTAGGACCCATTATGAGCCCTTGGAACCCATTTATACCAATTAACGCACATTATGACCCATTATAACACATTAATCATTGTATAACATACTTTAGGGTTCCAACATGTGCTAATCAACCCTCTATTTTCATAAGGGGATTTAGTGGGGCTTAAGCAGTTCTAGGTACCCTTAGGACTCATTACAACGTCCTAGGACCCATTGTAACCCATTATGACACATTAGGATCCCTTAGAGCATACTAATTATTGTAGGACATTCTTTTGGGTTCTCATGTGTCCTAATGTGTCTTGAGGGGTCATTAGGGCACATCAAGGACCCATTTAGGACACAATAGAACCCATTACAACCCCTTCCAACATATTAACCATTGTAAAGAACACTATTGTGTCCTAAGGTGACCTGATGTCTCATAAGGGTCACAATTGGTCCTAAGTGTTTCAATGACCCATTAGGACCTCTTAAAACCCCTTAAGATGCATTATGACCTATTAGAACATATTAGAAGCCATTAATACCACTTAGACCATCCCAAGGGGCTTAGGACACACTAATAGGCTATAATATGTCCTAATAGGCCCTAATGTGTCCTAAGGGGCTCTAATGTCATCTAGGTGATCCTATGACACCTTATGAACCATTAGAACCCCTTAGGACCCATTGGGGTCCATTCAAACACATAAGAACCAATTACAACCCCCTAGAACACATTAACCATCATAAGATACACTAATATTTCCTAATGCATCTTAATGGGTCATAAATGGTTATAATAAATCCTATTGTGTCCTATTCAGCTTTGATGGTCCTATTTTATCATAAGGGGTTATAATGCATCCTAAATGGTCCTAGGACCCCTTATAACATATTAACTACTATAGGACACATGAATATGATGTAAGTGATTCTAATGTATCATAAGGGGTCATAATGGATTCTAAATGGGGCTAGGACCTATTGTGACTGATTACAACCACTTAGGGCACATTAGGAATGATTAGGACACATCAGGAGCAATAAGGACATATTAGAACCTATTAATACCCCTTAGAACATATTAAAGGGTGCATATCATACTAGGATATATGTATGTGTGCTAGTATATGGTAATGGGTCTAAAGGGGCCTAAGAGGTCCTAGAATACATTAATGTGTCCTAGGACCCATATTAACCCATTAGGACTCCTTACCATACATCTTATGGTTCCCAAATAGTCTAAAGAGGTTGTAAGGGATCCTAGGACTTGTTACTGTACACTTATGTATCCACTAACAAGTAATAACGGGCCATATAACACATTAATGTGTCCTATGACCCCTTTAGACCCCTTACAACCCATTAAGAACCCTTATCATATATTAGTGGGTGGTAAGGGGTCTTAAGTAGTCCTACAATACAATAATGTGTCCAAAGACCCTTTATGACTCTTTAGGATTGTATATCATATACTAATACATGGTAAGTGGTCTTAATGAGTTTTAAAGGGTCTTAAGGGGTATTAAGGGGTTGTAGGAATTATTAATGTGTTTTAGGACCTCTTAAGACTCCTTAAAACCCCTTACCATACATGTTAAGTGCTCCTAAGGGTGCTTAGGATATATTAATGTGTCTTAGGACCCCTTACCATGTACTACTATATGATAAGGGATCCTACAGAGTCATAGGTGGATCTACGACACGTTAATATGTCCTAAGACCCCTTATGCCTTGTTAGCAACACTTGCTCTAAACTATAGGGTTCTTATGAGTCATTAAGGAGCCCTGGGATCCCTTGCAACCCTTAGGACCCCTTACCATACACTAATATATGGAAATGGGTCCTAAGGTGTTGTAAGGGGTCTTGAGAGGTCCTAAAGCACATTATTGTTTTGTAAGACACCTTAAGATCCCTTACAATCCCTTATGATACACTAATGCATGGTAAGGGTTCATATAAGGTCTTGTGACACATTAAAGTGTCCTAGTACACCTTAAAACCCATTACCATACATTGGCCCCAAGGGGTTTTAAGAGATCTTAAAGGGGACATAGGACACATTAATGTGTTTTAGGAACACTTAAGACCCCTTACCATACATTAGTATATGATAAGGGTTCCTAGGATACCTTATGACCCCTTTATATCTTTTAGGAACTATAAGATATAAGATATATAGTAAGTTATTCTGAGAGAGAGAGAGAGAGAGAGAGAGAGAGAGAGAGAGAGAGAGAGAGAGAGAGAGAGAGAGAGAGAGAGAGAGAGAGAGAGAGAGAGAGAGAGAGAGAGAGCTAATAAATAATATAATGAGAAACAATCCTAAAATGATCATACATAAGTCAAGGGCTCAAGCTTATAATCAATCATCCACTAGAAATCATGTTGAAGATAATGTGTTGATTCCTAAAATTTGGCCAAGTTGACTTTTAAAAAAAGAACTCAAAATCTAGAATCTTTATCTTAACTCCTTTGAAATTGAAGCTACTCTTAAACATCCTAAAAGTATATACATAAAATGTAACTTAACTGATAATTAAATGTTATATTATATGTATATGATCCCAATGCTAAAATTGACATCAATGTGCCCTATTTAAAAGGGTTTTCTAGTCTTTCTTTATTTCCCATAGGGTGTACACACTATAGCACGTGCGTGCACATACACACACACACAATTTAATCCACTACATTTTGATAGTGGGCTCGCATTATAGTGTAATCACACTTCATAATGCATTAGAATTCACTAATCCCAAGGCTTATATTTGCCTTGGAGATCCAACCCAAAGGCTTTGTGTAATCAAACAGGTTTGAGATGTATTTTTTAACAAGCATACCAAAAAATTTACAACATTTCTTGTGTTCTCTCCATTAGGTCTCTTTGTGGTTGAATTTCAATAAAATCAGGCTATATGATATTGATCTTTGCGTTATCTATCTAACCATATATTTTATTTAGAATTTATACTTTTTAAAGTCTTTCAACTATAATTTCTTTTGAATGTATGCCCATTTTTAGTCAAAAACCAACATGTAGTATTTGGGGGTTAGATTTTGGCTCGTCTGTTGAATTTTGCAACAACTTAGTTTTTTAGAAACTAGACTCCATTCTAGAAACTTAAATTTTATTTATTTTTAATTACTTTTTAAGTATTTCTATGGGTTAAACATAGATATTTCACATTTTTTAGGATGTGTCCACTTACAAAATTCATAAAAATAAAATATACATTAAAATATTACTTTTAAAATATGGGATAAACTATGTGGTGTTAGGTTACTTCTGACAAGAGTGATTAAAGGTTTTTTTTTAAAGTTAGCATTTTAGGGGGACCACACTTGACACTGTTATATTTTTTACTAAAAAAATAGTACCACTTTGTGTGGTCCCCCTTTTTAAGGGCCTTAAATGCCGCCATTTCAAAAATCAATTATTATTTGAGAAACTAGATTATGAGGACTACGACTTTTTTTTTTGTTATATCTTGAAATTTTGATTCTAACTATCTTTGATTTCTAGTTGAAGTTAAAAAAAATGATCTTAGAAAAACTGGCATCTTATACCCCTTTTTGGTACCACATCTTTGTGCACTTACCCCACCATGTTAAAGAGGGCCAAAATCTAGACACCTAAATATGACTACACAATTAAATAATCTAACTTAGTTTTCTTCTAGGAAATTATTAATTGAATAGTAAATATTTAATTATTTTATGTTATCACCGTAGTTAATTCATTTAAGTAATCAATAGTAGTCCAATTAATTATCTAAGGATAACCCATAGTTTGATAATTAATTAAATCCCCCTTCCTCTACTAAATTAAATAAATACACAATCTTATTTGATGTAAGTCCCAAATTTCCTTTTTGATTAAATAATTCCTATCTAATCAATCCTAACTCTAGACCACCATTTAACCAAACTAAAAATCCTTGGTTCAGACTCAACCCAATTTATTCATTGATACTAATCCCATTTAATTAATTAATTAATTAATCTAGATTAATTAAGTGAACCACTTGCATTCTTCATAAACTATGACTTGAATCCTAATCAAATCATAATCCACTCCTAATCTTACCCTAATCATTTGCACAACCTTAATCATGAGGATTAAGAAATCATAACCCAACCTAAATCAACTCTCATGTCAAATCCTCTCACTCTCCAACCAAGTGTATTAATGTCAACCTTAAATATACTTACACATCCCTTACACCCCTTAGCCCCTTTTCCCTTCTCACATCTCCCAAAATGGTCACATTCTTCCACCTTTCCAAGCTTATCTCCTTGTGACACTTTTCACAATGAGAGCCATTTGAGAAAAAAAAAATCCATGCACTCTCTCTAAAATGCATCTTAGACACCATCAAACCTTTTCCAAGAGTGCATCCCAATCATCCATTTTACCGCTTCTCATCTATAAACTGAACCCTTCTCCCTTCACAAGGTGTCTACCAATTCTATCAAAGTTACCATGCCATTTTGCATCCAAAATCATAGGCAAGACACCATCATATTGCCAAAATACTTCCATAGCATCTTCATACCTATGTAAAGCTCGAGCATAAGTCATTGAGCACACATATCTCCATTATTAGACAATATTTTTTCAAAAAGGAGGCTTTCTTTGAGGGAGTGCAAGGTTTGCATTTCTTGATTTTATAGCTTAGTTTCTTTTGTTCTAATCATAAATAGTCTTTTGTGTTTTGTTTGTTGAATGCTTAATACAATTTTGTGCTCCTAACATACTTTTAATTACATACACTAAAATTCAATCTATATATTTTTGTATTATTTTCAACACAAAAGGGATATTTAATTTAATTTGTGCCAAATCCCTTGAGCCAAATACATCCACTCTCCTTCAATATAATTAAACTTCCAAAGTAGGCCTAACTCCTTCCATGCAACATAAGCTAGTAAATTGTATTTCCTTATATTATAAGTTCTTATTTGTAGAATCATTCAACCAACTCCTCACTGAGTAATAATCAAAATATGATTTCACAAAAAATGTTGTTCTTAAGAGAAAATTTGTAGTGTCTCTCTCATTTGATTTTTGTAAGTCATCCTGATGGATGCAACCTTGTTGATCTTTCTTTGTGAAGTGATCGTGATTGGGACTGAGTGGTCTACACCCTCGAGGTGATTAGATTTATGTTGTTGTATCATTTACTTTGATTATGCTTATGGATGATTTATGAGATTATGATGTGTTAGATGGTTTTGCTAAGGTTTGTGCCAGTGGTTAAACCAAGATTGATGTGGTATCATGATGTTGTTATGTGATTACCCTAAGATGTGTGCAAATATTGCACTGTGCATTAATATCCTAATATATTTGAATAGGTTCTTGCGCTAGTGGTTAGTCATGTGTTTGGCCATGTTCACTTGTGTTTTAAGTACCCTTTTTTGTTGTTTAAAAAACCATTATTAAATGCTTAAATAATTAGAAATGAATTGCCAATGTTGGATTTGATGCTATGGTTAGTTACTTCATTCTTGCTTTGTGATGATTTATGCAGAAGTGAGTGATGTAAATGGATTATTTCAGTATAATTAAATAAATGGTTAAATTAAGTCATTTAATGCATTTATTGCTTTGGGTATGATATTATATGCAATTGCACTTGATCATGTGTTTTAGTGTATAGGATTTATGTTCCTGGCAGTGGCACATTGAGTTAGTGATTCACCTGTTCATATCTAGCCAATGTCATCCCTGTATGGTTGATGTATCCTATTTAATTGTTTAAATTAAACCCTTCAGTGATTTAATAAATTCAGACTCATTTACATTATGTGATTAGACCCGTGAGTGTGTCTGTGCATTTTAGAGGTTTGCAATTATCATGAAAGTTAGTAAGGAATTCTATGATTTTTGGTTTAAGGGAATTTTGGGCTTTATTTTATTTAATCTATTTCCTAGAAACTTTGTCGTAGTTGAATTCCAATTACTTGGAATAGCTTGTTTTTGTTTGGGTTGATTTAGGGTTTAACTAGGTGAGCTAGTTAATTACCCTAATCCTTTATTCACTTGAAGAGTGAATATATTTCCAAAAAGGAATATTATTCCTCACTTCTAACTTTCTGAAATAAGAAAATTGAGAGCAAATATCCAAATCGTCTTCTGTAGGATTGTATTTCCATTCATTGTAGGAGCTATGGGTGTGGGATCATTGTGAGATCAGTCTCGTTGGATCCAGCTTGGGGAGATCTTGGATTGTCATGATTTTCAGCAATTTTTGTGAGATTTTTATTTTATTGTTCAGATTCTCATTTTCGCCCTTTTGGTCGTTAGGTTGGGCTCTCCTGTTTTACTATTTCAGCTTTGTTTTTGCTCCTATTTTTGGTAGCTATTTGGTAGGAGGTTGAGGCCTAGTGTCCCCCTCATTTCTGATCGCTAGCTCTACCTAGATGGTTGGGTATGAGCATTTTCCTAATTTTTGGGATGTGGCTTTAGGATTTTGCACTGTTATGTTGGTCATTTTTGCATACGGTGTTCAAACCTGAATTTTATTAGATTTTTGTGGCTCATTTACCCAAGGTTAGAATGGGTTTTATTTTTGTTGATTTTAGTCAACATTGGGTTTTTGATGTTTTTGCCTCAATTTGTGTTGCCCAGTTTTCTCAGGTTTTCTTGGCATGGTGTTGGTCATGGATTTAGATTATCCATGGGATTTATATCTGACCGCTATTGCATCTTTATGTTTGCATTGGGATGTGTGTCACGTTGGTACTCCTAACTTTGTGTTTGGTTGAGTGATTTTGTACCTAGTGTTATTGTTTCTGGTCGAACCCTTGTTGTTATTTCATGGACGCTGGGATTTGTGTAGAATCCATACTCCTAGATTAAGGCCCATCAAGTGAGTTCATGATGTATGGTTTTCTTGCATCATTGGGATTCGTGTAGAATCTGTACTCCTAGATTTAGGCCGATGGAGTGAGTCACAATGTTTGATTTCTTTGTTCATTGGGATTCGTGTAGAATTTGTGCTCTTAGATATAGGCAAGTTGAGTGATTTTGTTATACTTGGTATTTTTGCTTGTGTTCTCATCCAACCCTTGTTATTTATGATCTTTGTGTAGTTGGTGCACCCATGCATGAGCACATGCATGTGCATTTTTCAAGTGCTTACGAGGCCCAACCTCTCGATGTTTATCGATGGAGTTACGTTCATTGGGGTTAGGTTGGGAATATGCATTGCCTATGGACACTCATCATGTGATGAGCATGGATATGTAGGGTAATAAATCTAAATAAGTGATAACTAAATAAATTACTGGGTAATAAATCTAAGATAATTAAAATAGTGAGCACCCGAAGTTGTTTCGAGGACACTTAAAAATGTGAGCACCCAGATTGATTCGAGGACATAGTGGTTGAGCCTCCTTCGGGAGTTGATGCCACACAATACTTAGCTTGGGCTCCTTGATGCCTAGTGACTTACTCTCCATTGAGTCCCTACATAGTTGACCTCTAGAGTGTCTAACCATGACTTGTTGTATTTGCATTGTCTCATGATCTTAGTTTCAATCCTCATTACTATCTAGCGTGAGTGTTAGCCATGGACAATTGTTTTGTGTGTGTTTGTGGTTAGATCACTATCTCCATCAGTATGACAAGAGTGTGCCTACATGTTCCACATGGTTGGAAGGTGTAGCTATCTTTCCATTGTTGGGGAATGATGTACAAAGATGGTCTATTTCCAGTTGAGGCGGATGCTTGATGTTCACTTGGTATATTTGGATTTTTAGAGTATGTTTCCTTGTTTTTTATGCTTTAATTAGATATCATATTTAGATGACGTTAGTTTTGTAGATGCATTCCTTTATTATGATGTTTTAGCATAGGGTTAGATGATGTGATTCACTATTAATTGGAGTATCTATGCTTTGTTGGATTAACATGTTAGATCTTCTTGTTCTTATGATGTTATTACATTGTAGTAGTAATGCCCTCATAAGACAACTCTGACTATCTAGTTGGCAGTTTGGGATGTTATGCTTGGTGGATGACTAGGGCCCTTGAGGTCTCATGTTGCTATTATGGTTGGGAGGAATCGAGTACAAGTTTAGTTGTTCATGTTTTCTTCATATGATGTTTGGTTTATGAACCATGTATGCACATTGCGATGTTGCTTTCCACTTGTCCCTTCATATGCTATTATGGATTAGATGGATAGATAGTTTCTACTTCCTATTGCTTGGTGTCTTGTATTTCATGCCTTTGAGTGATGTTTCCTTGACTACTATGGTTTTGGTACTCCCCGGTATGGAGTTTCTTACGTTGTTTGCCTTTTTATCTTGTTGTCTTGCCTTTTGGTTTTGAACTTGGGTGGCATTCATTCAGCATTGAGTGATACAAGAAAAGTATCACACCATAGTTGTGAGAAATGCCATACAACATTGGAAAAGTGTCGCCTGGCCATAGTAAGAAGTATTGCCTAGCCATAATAGAAAGTATCACCTGGCTATAAGGAAAAGTATCGCCTAGACAAAAAGTATCGCATGACTATAGTAAAAAGTGTCGCTTTGCTGTAGTAAAGTGTCACATGGGTTTGTGAGAAAACCTACTTGGGCGACTAGTGGGCACTTTTTGACTTGATCAAAAAATTTTGTGAGGTGTTTTGGCTACCCTTTTAGGTTGCACACCTTCTTGGTATACTTAAGATATATTTTAATAAATGCAACGATTCATTTGAGATAGGTTCCAAACCTCTCCGAGTTAAGATAAATATTCTAGAAAATTTCAAGGCTTCAGGATTTCATACTTAGCCAAATTTTAGGAGTCAACGTTTGTCTTTAGCATGGTGTCCAATAGATGAGTGGTGGTAACTTTGAGTCCTCATCTTATGTATGACCATTGTTGGTCCCTACTTGTAATTTTGGATTATGTTATGACTAGTGGAAATGGACTTGTTGTCTAACCATGCTAGGATCTTTTACCTTGGGTTTGAATAAATGGAACACTTAGCACTCATCGGATCTAGGTGATGCTTATAGAGGTGAAGCACCGAGACTTCTCAAGAGGTCACCCATTCCATAACTACTCCAGCTTGAGCACGCTTAACTACAAAGTTCCCTCCATGGTTAAACCCACTCTACTTGTAACCCCATTTGCAAAACCTTCACCAAGTGTTGTGCCTTGTGAACCATTCATTAGGAAGCCTCATCAATTGATAAGTAGGAGATAATTTCCACAGAAAGTCAAATTATGATATTGCTACTCATTGACCCATGTTTTATGAGTAGTTATTCAACTTGAATCCATCTCTCCTGAGAATAAATGGAACACTTAGCACTCATTGGATCTAGGTGATGTTCATAGAGGTGAAGCACTGAGACTTCCATGGAGGTTACCAATCCCAATACTACTCCAGCTTGAGTGCACTTAATGATAGAGTTTCCTCCATGGTTAAACCCACTCTTCTTGCAACCCCATTTGAAAAACCTTCATCAAGTGTTGTGCCTTATGAGCCATTCATTAGGAAGCCCCTTAAGCTCATCCATTGATAAGTAGGAGATAATTTCCACAACAAGTCAAATTGTGATATTGCTATTAGGATTTAACTATGTACTTTTTGAGTCAAACTCATTGACCCATGTTTCATGAATAGTGAGTCAATACAAATCCATCTCTTGTGAGAATAAATAGAACACTTAGCACTCATTGGATCTAGGTGATGCTCACCAAGGTGAAGCACCGAGACTTCTTGGGAAGTCACTCATCCCAGTACTACTCCATCTTGAGTGTGCTTAACTACGAAGTTCCCTCCATGGTTAAATCCACTCTACTTGCAACCCTAGTTGCAAAACCTCCACCAAGTGTTGTGCCTTATGAACCATTCATTAGGAAGCCCCTTAAGCTCATCAATTCATAAATAGGAGATAATTTCCACAGCAAGTCAAATTGTGATATTGCTACCAGGATTTAGCTATGTAATTTTTGAGTCAAACTCATTCACTCATGTTTCATGAGTAGTGATTCAACACAAATCCATCTCTCATGAGAATAAATGGAACACTCAGCACTCATTGGATTTAGGTGATGCTCATAGAGGTGAAGCACATCGACTTCTTGGGAGGTCACCCATCCCAGTACTACTTTAGCTTGAGCGCGCTTAACTACAGAGCTCCCTCCATGGTTAAACATATTTTTCTTTCAATCCCATTTGCAAAACCTTCACCAAGGGTTGTGCCTTATAAACCATTCATTAGGCAGCCCCTTAAACTCATCAATTGATAAGTAGGAGATAATTTCCACAACAAGTCAAATTGTGATATTGCTATCAAATTTAACTGTGTAATTTTTGAGTCAAACTCATTGACCTATGTTTCATGAATAGTGATTTAACACGAATCCATCTCTCATGAGAATAAATGGAACACTTAGCACTCATTGGATCTAGGTGATGCTTTGGAGATACTTTAGAAATATTCAATTTATGAAAAATAGTTATTAGTTCAAAACATTGTACTATTTTAGAATTATAATGTTTAAATGCATATATTTTTTAATATTTGTTAGGAATTCTCATAGTTGTCACCATAATTCTTTGTTGCACTAGTGACTTTATTTCACCTAGGAGGAGGATTTCCCCCACATAGGGCGAATTAATTCTCAGGAGTGGGAGGCCGACCCTTGAATTAAGCAAATTCATAGAGGAGGAGATATGCACAATTTTATCCAAATGCAAACACTACTTTCATAGTAAGTGTATTGATATATGGTTCTTGGCTCTATGGATGGCATGCAAATGTAATGCAATGCTATAAATAAGTACATAAATAATTATAAAAAATATATAACTTAATTATTTTGTATAATTATTATTAAAAATAATTATAAAATGTAATTATGCTAAAAAGTTTTTAAATCTAATTTTTAATTTTTTTTAATATATATTTTTATCTATCACAATATAATAATTAAAATTTGAAAAATATATTTATTGTCTTTCAAGTTTAATTACAAATATTAAAAATATATGCATTTAAGCATTATAATTCTAAAATAGTACAATGTTTTGAACCAATAAAGAGTAACTATTTTTTCATAAATTGAATATTTCTAAAGTTTTGTTATTTATTTATTTATTTTCTATATTATTCAATTTATTTATCTCAAATACGATTGGCTCTCAATTGGTTCTCATATAAGAGCCCTTTTTCCAAGCTCCTCATATTTTTAATATAAAATTACAAATATACAAATATATAATTATATAAATAAATCTATTAACAATTGATATAGTACATATTATATGTATATACATATTTTTACTATATATTATTGTTATTTTTGAACAAAATTATAATATATCAAGAGTCATAGTTAGGGGGGCATTGTTGTAATTTGTTGTGATGAAATGATTGAACTACTAGACTAGGATTTTCAAAGGATAGAAATGTAATGTGGGATTCCACATTAAGCTATTCTAAAATATTTATTATATTAAATTTGTAATACATACATGCTATAGATAAATATTACAACTCATAATATATTATTATAATCTAGATATAATATAGTAATATAATTTAATATTTTAAAATAGAATTAAATATACATTACAATATATTTTATATTCTCTAATACAATATCATTTACAATACATACTTTTTTTTACAATATAATTTAAAACTACTGCAAGGACAAAAATAAGAAAAATAAAAGAAGGGGAAGAAGGAATGAAGGTGCAAAAAGATGAGAACAAAAGAGGGCATTGCATTTCACAATGACAATATATCTAAAAGATGTCAACACAATTTCTAATAAAAAATCTAATTTATTGTTCAAAAATAAAATAAAATTTAACTTACTTTCTAAAAAATAGAAAAAAAAAAACTTTTACTTACAAAATAAAAATCAAATATAACTTATTTTTAATTATCTTAATAACAATATTCATAGACTATTTTTGGCTTCGTGGACGTTAAAATTTTATCTATCTATCTATCTAATATATTGTCTACATATAAATACACTAATTCTAAACATAGTAGGATTATTTACACTAAATTACAAAAGCCAAAAAAAAAACTTTTTTCTTTTTTCATTTTTAGATAGGTCCTTTCCATTAATTATAAAGTTACATTTTTCATATCATTCTCATAAACTTTGGATCTTCGACCCCACATTTCACGCCCAAAAAACGAATCTTTTCGATACAGAGGCACAATTCCGTTCAAATAACGCTGAAATAACGAAATAGTATAAGGCGCACATTCAATCCCAAGAGATTTGAAAGGTTGGAGTGCCTCTAAACGGTCCCGTTTAAGAGTTATTTTAGCCGCTTAGTCAACTCTGTTCTTTCTCAAAACAAGCTGTAGCTTTATCTAAGTACCTGTACTGCTTTCGCTTCCAGATCCACCGTCGTTCATGGATTCTTTGGCTAACAATCCCCTTACGAGAATACCTAAGTCTTGTTCTTCTCAGGTTCTTCAAAGGCCACGTCCATGGTTGAGAAAAACTTTTCATTTCAGCCACTCAAAACATAATGATTTACCGAAATTAAGAATAAGAGTCAGAGCTGGACTAGAAGAACTCATTCATAACCAGGTGACTGTCACAGATCTCAATGAGTCATTATACAAATAGTATACAATTTATATTAACAATGATGTGGGTATGAAATATACCAATCTTTTGAATGTGGGTATCGAAGTTGTGAATACGGGTGTAAAATTATCAAATGTTAAATTGGAATATTAGTTAATTATTTTTTCACGTGGCCATTGGAATTGTGAATATAAGAAAATTTCCATGTGGGCATTCGAACTGTAAAATTGGGCATAAAGAAAAGAGAACGTGGATATCAAATAAGATTAGATAGCTTTTAATGTCCTCTACAGGCCAAATTCATGCAGTACCTAGCAAATTGTGCTTACTTCTCTTGATGATTTTCTACCTTTGTTTTGTTCGAATAATTTTTTCTTAAGTTTTGTTTTAGTGAGCTGATTTAAGATGTTCATGTATGAGGTCAATGACTGCAAATATATGTTGTAATTGAAGGTATTAATATCGGCAACTGTGGCCGGTTTGGGCAGCCAGTTATTGAAACCATTTGTGCCTGCTGTGCTGGGAAGAGGCTTCAATTGGGAGTTGGCTTTAACTTCTGGCGGCATGCCTTCCAGTCATTCTTCTGTAACACAATTATTCATCTAAGAATGCTATAAGTTGATTTGAGCGATTTTTAATTTTTATTGCTTCTAAAGGTTTTGATTTGAGATATGGGTTTGTGAGTTGCAGAGTGTTGTGGCCGCTGCAACAGCCATTGGTTTAGAGAGGTAAGCTTTGTATCTAAATATTTTGCTGTTTCAGAACAAAAGGAGTAAGTTGTGCGGCTCTAATTTCTGTTGTTTCCAATTCAGGGGGTTCGCAGATTCTTTGTTTGGATTGTCGGTTGTGATTGCAGGACTTATCATGTATGATGCCCAGGTACCTTTTCTTACTTGGTCATTAAGGTTGAAAGTTTTTGAAGAATGCAAAATGGATTAATAGAATTGAATACTGTTAACTTTCAAAATGAATTAATAGAATTGAAAAGCAGTACATTTGAGGTTTTGTTCTTGTCGGGAGATTGGTAAACACTCACACCATGTGTATTCATTGTGATTGAGAATGCTGCCAATGTGTCAAAATTCACCTTGGACCTTACACACAGTTTTGTCCAAGATGACTCCCTTACAAACACAGGACCATGGTAAGTGGCGTTGCTTGATCATTGCCTCGAGAATAGCAACACCTTAACATTAAGCCAAGTCCACTGGGTTTTCAGGGTTATTTCTAATACAAATGTAATGGAAACTTTGAAGATCATGAATGGTCCAGAGCTTCCTTTCCCAATAGTCTGTAAATAAATTTCTGTTTAGGGAAGAGCCAAATGAGTATGAGTATATTATGCTGCAGAATCCACGGCCCTTTGGTTCCCTCCAATTTATCAGCCAGCAAAAATGACTTGATGAGTCCATGCAATGTGTTTCTTTGGTACTATTTTAAGCGTTTAAAGGATGCTTCTATTTATGTCATAGATGAAATTAAATGTCAATGATCCAATTTTTTAACTTGGATAATGGAGAAAAATCAGAGCCAAACAACTTCCCCATCTCAACTAACAGGAACCCAAAGCCCCACAAAGAGAATCAACCCAAGCAACTACACTAGCCACCAACACCGATGTAAGATACCTCTAGTGGACTAGGAACCCTGAGGAAAAGGAGGAAGTCGGATTGAGATCATCAAAGTTCCCTCCCTTAAGAAAATCAGCACCAACCAACTTTCTAACCTCAACAATCAAGATACCTAAAACCCAGAAAGAGAAGACTCCTAAGAAGCTTCCCACAAAGAGAAACCTCTAGAAAACCTAACACCAACAACATTGTGAAACACCTCCAACAAGAAAGGTCCACAAAGTGATGAGGGCACAACCCAAGACAAAATGAACACAATAGGAAAAAGATAATTTATTATCAGAAATGATATGCTATTACATTCAGTACAATGAAAATAGACTCAACTACATGCCCTATGGGCTTCTAGTAGATTTTAGAGAAAAACCCTTCTCACAATACCTTCTCCCAAACTCCACAAAAACTGTCTAAAGAACGCAAGAAATGACCTTAAGTAACCCGAATTAGGTTTAGGGTTAGGAATGCATTTTAGAATATGCCATTTGGCATCAACTGCTAAAGCAGAAGGTTCTAGAAGACACATCAGAAGTTAGTGTAAAATTAAAAGCGTCCAGAAATGGTAGTCCAACTTTCGGGAGGCATAACTTTTGCTCCGATACTCCGATTGACGAACTGTTTACATTTTCGGAAAATTCTCTGAGCGCTTTGTAGCCTTGTGGACAAGCCTCACTCATTCTCCATTTTTTAGGCTCGTACGAGGCCGTTTAGTGCCTCAAATTTGACTTCGAAGCATTCGTAGGGGGTCTCTAGGCAACTTAAAACTGTAATAACTTTCAAACCATAAAGCCTTTTGACTTGATTCTTTATCTAGAGTGCTTGAAATCACAAGTACAATCACCCTCCAACTTAAACCCTCTAACTCACCATAACTATGTTTCAATCACAAAATAACCCATTTTCTACACTGACACGTATCCCGAGGTGCTCAAAAACACTAACCCAAAAATTTGATAGTGGAACTATGAGAGTTGGAATCTTTATCTGGCCCAAATGGGTATCCAGAAATACAAACACATTAAACAAAAACAAAAACTAACCATATTATTGGGTGATATAGGATTGCCTTTACATCACTGGATGCTCCTGCATCGCAAAGGAGATGGAAAAAAAGATGGTTAGAGATCATTGAAGCACCCTAGCTTAAAAAACCTAGAACCAACCATCTTTCCCATCTCAATAAATAGGAACTCAATAACCCACAAAGAAGAAACACTTGAAACACTGCACCAAACACCATCACCAAGGGAAGACACCTATGGTAGAAGACGAAACTTGGAGTGAAGAAGGAACTTAGAAGGTTTTAGGATCTTTAAAGAAAACTCCCTTAAGAAAATCAACACCAACCAACTTCCTAGCCTTGACAACCAAGAAACCAACTTCCCACAAAGAGAAGCTTCCAAAGCAACTTCCCACAGAGAGAAACCAAACCGTTGGATAACTGGGGGGGTGGGGTGAATCAACTATCATAGATCCTTTAAAGCAATTTGTACCTTTTTATACTTATCAATATATAATTCGGTAGATATTCAATCGACCAACAACAGTTTACAACTTAATGCATATAAAAACATGAAATAACATGAAACACATCCAATAACACATTAACACTAGTATTTAACGTGGAAACCCAATTTGGGTTAAATCCATCGTGGGAATTGTCACCCACAAAGAAATTTACTCTTCTGAAGTGAGCTCGGTTAAGAGCTGACCCTGTTAAAGGTTACAAGCACATCTATTAAAAACTTAAATGTGACCTTGTTAGGGAATTTTCACCAAAGATCAGCTAGATTTGTTCACCCTATTCATGAGTGGCCTTACTAAAGGACTTAGTACATGCATTAGAATGACACCTTACAAAGGATTTACGAATAAGATTGTTAGATCCATTTGTTTAAGAGATTTTCTGCTATAATGGTTAGAAAGTAACACTGAAATGATCCGTGAATATAGCAACTACCTTTGCTTGTTCAAATCTCCTTTTTGCTCAATCCTCTTCTTCACACTCTTCTTTATTTGGTTGATCAACACACACTTTACAATAACTCTTTCCTTCACTTGATTCACACTTTCCTCTACTTGGTATACCCTTGAGTAGCAATATTAGTTTTAGTAACAATCTCCCCCTTTGACATTGATGACAACACATTTGAAATATACCATTCAATATCAACATCAGTAAACTTAATCAACCGTAATCTTCCTTGGCAACACATCTGCTTTAATGTTGTAGTCTCCCCCTTTGATTATGCTTCTCCTTCTTCATTCTTTGTCTGCTTCCTTTAACTGTATTTTTTTGCTCATCCCACTTTATCTTTCTCATTTTCTCCCTTGGTATTCATCTCCCTTACTCATATTCTCTCCCTTTGATAACAATGTCAAAGGTATCTCAAAACTGAAATTAATTTTCTGTGGAGTTATACCTTATACCTCGCTTGTACTATTTATTTCTATTTCCTTACAGCTTTTACATTTGTGACAACTTTAGGTGGCTCCTACAGAGTAAGCATCAATATCAACTCATAGACATATATTCTGATAAAGCATGAATTGATGCAGCATGCAACTTTCTTTAATGAACATTAGATAGGGGAATGACCCCTAGTTTACCTCTTAGGTACGTGAAAGTATTCTTAGGTAATGGCTTGGTGAAGATTCAACAACCTGCTTTTTTGACTTTACATACTCTAGTTTCACTTGTTTCTTTTGAACTTGTTCTCTCAAATAGTGATACTTGATTGATATGTTCTTTGTCTTGGAATGCATCACCAGTTCTTTGAAATGTTTTTAGCACTGGTATTATCACGGGACCATTTACTTCCTCTTGTATCCCTTCAAACTATTTGATCCACATAATATTTGAACAATTTATTTCAGCAGCAACATATTCAACCTCAACAGTAGATTGTGAAATGCAACTTTGCTTTTTTACTTATCCATGTCACTAGTCTTTCTTCTAAAAAGAAAGCTCCTCCACTTGTTCTTTTTCTATCATCCACATTACCTCCCCAATTAGCATCAATATACACCTTTAGTTCAAAATCTCCATTCTTTCTATACCATTAGCCATAATCTTCAATTCCTTTCAGATATCTAAAGATTCTCTTCACATCAGTCACACGTGTCTCTTTAGGATTAGAAGAAAATCTTGCCACCATACCAAAACATGAGCAATATCAGGTCTACTATGTACCACATACTATAGCTTACAAGTCGTTGATCTGTAAAAGGTCTCATTTACCTTGGTAGAGTCATCGTCCTTTGATAATTTGCATTTAGTTATCATCGGTGTTCCAACCGGTCTTGAGTCTTCCATCCCAAAAGTTTTCAAGATCTCCTTAATATACTTTGATTGTGTAACGGATATCCCATCCTTGGTTTATTGAACTTGAAAGCCAATTAAGAATTTGATCTCACCTATCATTGACATTTCAAATTCCTTCCTCATTTCATCAGCAAATGATCTATGCATCAGCTCATTTCCTCCAAATATATCATCAACAAATATTTGAGCCAATAATACCTTATCATCAAATTCACTTTTCAAGTATAGATTATTGTTCTCACTAGTTGTAATGAAACCAATTCTCATCACGTATGAGTGGAGTCTTTCATGCCATGCTCAAGGTGCCTGTTTCAAACTATACAGTGCCTTGTTTAGTTTGTATACCATGTTCTTCTTGTCTTTCTCAACAAATCCTTCTGGTTGTTCAATGTATATCTTTTCTTCCAATACTCCATTAAAAAATGAAGACTTTACATCCATTTGATAAACCTTTAATCCTTTATAAGCAACATATGCAAGTAGAATTCTCGCATCTTCTAGTCTAGCAATAGGGGCAAATGTCTCACCATTATCAATGCCTTCCTCCTGAGCATATCCTTTACACACGAGTCATGCTTTGTTTCTTGTCACTTCTCCATTCTCATTCAACTTATTCTTGAAAATCCATTTAGTACCAATAACATTTTTGTCTTTAGGTCTCGGTATCAATGACCATGTGTTGTTCTTTGTACAAATCCAATCTTTATTAACTAGAGCATCCTTGATTGGTCTGGGCTCAAATTTAGAAATCAAACATGCCCTCTCTTAACTTACGTCTTGTTATGACTCCTTCATCTTTATTTCCAGTTATCTAGTTCGGTGAATGGTTCCTTTTGACATACTTTGCTAAGACAGGCTCGGTTCATTGTTGTTCAACATTTTCTTCACTTGGTGGGGGCTCAATTGGTTCCCCGGTTTCATCTTGCTATAGCTTGGGTAAGGTATTAGGAACTCCTTCCTAAACATATGCAAATCTTTGATAGACTTCAGGTTCCTTTTTGCTATCTTCTTCATTCTTATTTGCAAACTCATCAATCCTTATATTTGCACTTTTCACAATTTTGTTAGTAGCTTCATTGAAACATTTATAGGCTTTGCTTTTTGTAGATTATCTTAGAAATATTCCTTCATCTCCTTTAGAATCAAAATTTCTATTTCTAATATCTCTCAGTATCTAACACCTACTTCCAAAGGTTTTAAAGTAACTAACATTAGGTGTATGCCCATACCACAATTCATAAGGAGTCTTGTTTGTACCTTTCTTCAATTGTACTCGATTGAGGGTGTAAACAGCAGTACTAATGGCTTCTCTCAGAATGTTTGTGCAACTCCCTTCTCAATCAACAATGTTCTAGCACAATTAACTAGAGATCTATTCCTTCTTTCAGCTATGCCATTTTGTTATGGAGTTCTTGGTGCAGATAATTGTTTTTTGATTTCATTCTCATTTTAGAAGATAGTAAATTCACCAAAAATAAAGTCACCTCCTCTATCAAATCTTAAGCACTTTAGTTGCTTACCTGTTTTCTTTTCAACTCTTGCTTTATACCATTTGAACATTTGAAATTCATCAGATTTTTTCTTCAAAAACACTACAAACATCATCCTAGAGAAGTCATCAACAAGCAAAATGAAATACCGGTCACCTTAATAACTTTGCACTTTCATAGGACCATAAAGATCAATATAAACCTACTTTAGTATATTATCAGATAAATAGGATGTGCTTGAAAAATTTGACTTTGTCATCTTACCAATCTAACATTCCTTACACATCACTTTGTCAAGCTTGCATAATCTCGGCAAACCTCTAACTCTTTGGTTCTTACTAATCTTAATCAGGTTATCAAAGTTAACATGACAGAACCTTTTATGCCATAATCAAACAACTTCATTTCTTCCTTCACTTCTTGCAATAAGGCACGTGTTTGCAATAGAATTCAGATATAATAAGTTACCTTGGGACTGATCACCAGTACCAATCAACTTTCCAATAGCATCATAGATTTTCACCTTTCGGTTTAGAAACTCTAGTTAGTGACCTATGTTGTTTAGTTGTGCAACACTTAGCACATTGTATTATAGTCCTTGAACCCAATAAGCATTATAACATCAAATCTTTTCATTCAGCACATTGAATCCTTTTCATTTGACAAAAGATGGAGCATCATTATCGAGTCTTAACACATCCTCCATCATATTCTTCTATGTTTTCAAACTTTTCAGCATCACCAGTCATATGATGTGAACAATTGTCAAAGTATAGCTTCAGTAGAAGTGATATTGATACCGTGTTTCTATATATGATTCCTTCCACACACACACACACACACAATGTAATCTGAAATTCCTAATCACTCGATACTCATATTTATGTCTGCGTGGGCTTATAATAATTTGCATCTGGCATTAGTATCGGGTTGCATTAAGCATTTTTTAGGCCTTATCTTATATGGCCAACTATGAGTGCATATCCACGTAGGGACATGACCCTACGTGGCCATTGGCCACATAGAGTCACGCCCCTACGGGGGTATGTACTCTTTCCTCCATATTAATAATGATGCCGCCGAGTTTTATAGACACCAATCAAATCGACAATGCTCTATTCCATTATTGGCCATCATACAAGTTGCAACAAATAACAGATTCAGACTGTCACACATTTCATATATCATCAATTAATTCAATAAATCAACCTAATATATATATTTGGAGTTAACAAATCATTTTGAAGCAACAAAATTACATACAGTGATATTACATCTGATCTCTATCAGAGATCCTATACTTTTATATGGTATTAGAGCTATTTTGATAGAGAAATTCAATTTAAAAATTGTTAAATATCAGATTTTAAATATCTTCAATTTAAAATGGTGAATCACGTAAGGTTAGAGGATAGACTTGAAGAAGCTTCAAATTTTGCATCATGAAAAATTCAAGTTATGATTATTCTATGAGAGATGAAATTAGAAGAATATATAGAGTCAAATAAACCGATACTAGAAAATGATCTAAACGAAACAACATGGAAAAGACACAACAACAAAGCCATGAAGATTATCATAGAGTTTATAAAGGATCACATTTTCCCCTCTATATCAATTCTTAAGACAGCTTTTGAAATGTTTTCCACAATTAAGAATACTTTCGAAATTAATAACACTAGTAGATTGCTAACATTGAAGCAAGATCTACTATACATCAAAATGAACAATGGAGAATCAATTACTTCTTAAGAATTTCGGAGTTGAAAGATCAACTTGCGACTATTGGAAATCATATAGATGATAAAGAACTTAGCATCATAGCTCTAAAAGGACTACCACTATCTTGGGAAACATTTATTCGTGGTCTAATTTCTCGACTTGATCTTCCTAAGTTTGAATTACTTAAAAACGAATGTACTCAAGAAAAGTCAAGATTAGTTTAGAGGAATCGGTTTAAATCAAGAGGGAGACATTCAAGCTCTTCAAACCAATACCAACAATAAATAAAAGAAAGGGAAATTTAGACGAAATAGAAAGGAATTCAACAAATCACACAAGAAAAGAGATTGGTCAAAAGTACAATGCTTCAAATGTGACAAATTTGGTCACACTCATTACTTCTATCTAGAGCGAAAGAAGATTCAAGCAGCACTAGTAGAAATCAAAGATGAAAAAGATGAAAACTTCGCATTCTATCTAGCACTCTCAAGTGAATTAAACTCCAACAAAAACATTTGGATCATAGACAGTGGAGCTTCACGACATATCACAGGCTTTAGAGATAAATTTGAAAGCCTTGAAGGATACTCCTTTGAAGAAGTAACCATTGGAGACAACTCTACATACCCGGTAAAAGGTATTGGATCATGTTCATCAAATAAATTCAGGTATTACTCTTCAACTTAAGAATGTTTTATTTGTACCTGGCATAAAAAGAAATTTGGTCTCCATCTCCAGTCTTGCCGATCAAGGGTATCGTATCACCTTCCAAGAAGATAAAGTATTATGTTGGCCAAAGAATTCTAATATCAAGAAAGCTATATCCATTGGATTTAGAGATGGAAGTTTATATAAACTTTGTAATCATCAAAATTTAGCCCTAAATCATGAAACATCAAACACAAATGAAATATGGCATAGAGGACTAGGTCACCTTCATTTCCATGCCTTATCATATATAGGAAAAATTGTAGCAGGGCTACCTAGTCTTAAACCTAATCATTTAGGCATTTGCAAAGGATGTGCCCTAGGTAAAAACACAAAAGGGTCCTTTCCCAAAATTGAACACAAATTTAATTCTGTACTTGAACTTATTCAACTTGATCTATGTGGTCCTATGTCTGTACCTTCCCTAAATGGATGTCTCTACTATGTGATCTTTATAGATGACTATTCTAGGAGAACTTGTATTTACTTCCTTAAACAAAAGGAATCAATCAAAGTGTTATCCAAATTCAAAGAATTCAAAGCCCTCGTTGAAAACCAGTCTGGACAGAAAATTAAAACCCTAAGATCAGATAATGGAGGTGAATACATCTCAGAAATCTTTAAATTTTTTTGCATTTCTGTTGGGATTAAGAGGGAGTTTTTTGTACCATATAATCCTCAATAGAATGGAGTCACAGAACAGAAAAACAAATCCATTATAAAATCAGCCAGAGCTATGATGCATGATCAAAATCTTCATACCTTTTTTTTGGACCAAAGCTTCTAATAATGTTGTTTATATTCAAAATAGATGTCCTCACTCAATATTGGAAAATACAACTCCTGAAGAAGTATTTATAGGCAACAAACCAGATTTAAGCCACCTAAGAATATTTGGTGTCCAGTTTATATTCATATTCCTAAAGAAAAGAGAACTTGTTGGTGTTTTAAAACTACAGGTTTCAAAAACCCAATGATGAGAACAAAATGCATTTGAGGGTAGCTAATTCCCATGTTCAACATATCCATTTAGACATCGGGGCCAACTATAAGGCTATACTTCTTCTTTAGGCTCTGCAAGACTTAGGTGGGTGAACCTATAGATTCTATTATGTGACCAATTCCCAAAACCATAAATCTAAATCTATACTTAGCAGATGAAAACCCCTAAATCTTCTATGCTTATGCAAACAACATAGACATGAAATAGCCAATAACATGTCCTATGAACTTGACAAGCTAAGTGAGGGAAAATCCTTTCAGCTCTTTAACATAGAAGGGAAAATATATTGATTATAAGATTGATTTCAGCATAACCAAGACATGAACAACAAAACATATGGATCCTATAGCTGATCAATGCCTTATCTATTGGGCAATTCCACAAATTACTAACACACATCTTTGGACATCATTGATACATCTCATATATCAAGACTCTAGATCTATCTTATCACTATGTGAATCAAACATCTGCATCAAGACTGAATCTCATATTCGACCTATCCCTTCATGAAATTTGCAACCCCAATATAGTAAATCAAGCATTTACATGACTCCTTGAATTATAAGCAAAATATACCAAAATATACAACCTAAAACAGATTTTAACTGGATCTGTGCTCTTTGTTCACAAACCATAGAAGATTACAAATGTCATAAACATGAGACAAGAATCAGACTGAAGATAAACTTGTTGCTGCATTTTTATTCATTTCCTTGAAACAAATACAATAGGATGCATGAAAATAACTTATAAAATAGCTGAATAGACTAGGACTATCTATAAAACTCTATTAACTACTATTCATAGAAGAGAGAAATACCGGGCATGAATGGTGAGATCACAGTTAGAGCTTTGCTCAATAGTTTGAAAACGACCAACCATCAACCACCCTAGAGAAAGAGAATAGAAGAGACTAAATAGAATGGAAGAAATCTCGGATCTGCTATGATGCTGCCATTTGTCCACTTGAAGAGCTTCCATTTGCTGATGAAAAACTTCTCTCTACTCTCTTCCTTCAACTGAAAATCAGATCTCCATCATTCTATTTGAAGAATGCTTGAAACTGCCCAAATAATGGAAACATAACCAACTGCAAAAGATGCTGAATCTAATGCTAAAAACAAGAGCCAAAACATCCGCCAAATGACTTTAGAGGCAAAATAATACTTTTAGGAGCATTATCCCCCAATCTGGAGCCAACAAACTTCTCTGTTTGCTTCTTAACTGATTCTGAAACTTCATCATGAAAAACACTTGTTCTACTGAGAATGCTCCTGATTTTATAAATCTGTCTATATCCTTTACCGCTGATGACCTGCACATATTTTGACTGCAAATTTGGAAAAATTATCTTCTCCCCTTTCCAATACTATACTGCACTCCATATTTCAGATAAAAATGGTGCCCTTGGTGCTCGTTTGAAAAATTTGGCCCTTGGTCATGAAAAGAGCTTTTAAAAATTGAATTTTTAAAAAAATTATATAGTTTTAAGTTTTAACCATACAATGTTTCAAATTTTTCAAACCTGAACGTGAGCACTCAGATTGGATAGACATTTGATTTTAATTTTTCACTTTATTTTCTCACCTTATATTCCTCCTATTCCACTTGGGTGCCAAGTGTCAACTCCCTATTGGCTGAATCACCTCATCGCGGGACCCAAACAACCTTATGCGTAACTTCAGAGGATTGAAAGTCTTGCTTCCCGATCTCACGAACCTCTTGATCATACGCTCAAGCATATCTTTGCAACACCATATTTCGAGCCTCTTGATCATGCGAAATTTTTAGCTTCGTATCCCACAAACCTTGGCTTTCCTGAACTTACCATTTTCAAATCATTGTAACTCTATCCATTTGACCTCCCGAACTTACGAAGCTTTTGTATCATCTTAACTCTTACCTTTTAGCCTTTGACCAGATGAAATCTCATAACTTCGTATCTCTATTCTATGCCATTTCCGAACTTATGAAAGCCCCCAGAATTTTCCACGTGTGGCTACCTTCTTGTGGTTTGGGTGCTCAAAACTATATCTTTGGTCATCGCCAGCTATCCTGTCCATGGGCCCATCATGCGAGCCTTGTGTAGTTTGTCATAAGGCTTGTGTCTTAGACAACTTTAATGTAAGCGCCATGGTATATAAAATCCAAAAACCCCATTCCACTACCAATATGGGATAATTTGTTTCAATCAAAAGGAATAGAAACTCCCTATGTCCGACTCCGTTTGCACAAACTCCATTATTTCAATTGGGCCTTTATGAGGTGTGCTGCTTTGTAATATTGGCATAGTGGTGTATGAGGGAGGGAACTTGCAATCACGTTGATTGAGTTGCCATCAGTCTTAGGCCCATTAGATGTCATTTTTTTCCCTTCCTTACTGTCATACAAGCTATGGAAGTGTATTAACTTTGACTTGATTGCCGGTAAGGCATTTTCACTTGTCCCACCTGCCCCATCGTAGAGGTGAAATATGATGCAGCCACTCACTGTGTTAGCTCAGCGATATAGATACCCTATTTCATTTTGTACTGGCACCCTTTCATCACACGTTTTCAAATGCCTTGGTCTTTCATGTGTGACATGAGAGACACTTGTCTTTAACCACAACCATGGCATATTCATCTGAAACACTAACCTCTAGCAGCATTGCCTTCCTGCTGCTTTGTAGATATGCTCGCATGTAGTGGGTGATACTTGAAATGATCCATTTTTGTGTGTGGGTAGGTAATAGAGGACAATTACAGTAACGTATATGCTGGATCATCCCTGCCGTCTTCGGCTGGAAAGCCTATGGGTGTGAATGTACATGCCTTCAACATATTAATTGCCCAAGTGTTAAAAAACATGCCAAAGAAAATATCAAAATGGGTGTTTGTGAGAACATTGTGATCAATCCACATTGAGTTTTTTGTATAAGATGAAAATTCTTTCATATCTGAAAAGGAGGAATTCATACGGCTCAAGGATCTTGCAACTATGAATGAGCATCAAGAAGTGAAGCTACGCTTTAGGTGTGAGATGGGGTGGAAAAGGACTGAAAAAGATTTTGCACGGCTGGTGAATGTGCGCCATTTGGACATTGTGAATGGTAGAAAGGAGGCTCCAACAAAGATTTCAGAGAAGAATGAGAACATTGAAACATCTTTGCACCACATCTTTGCAAGAAGTTATATGAGCTGCAATGAATTTTAAAACATTTCATTTATGTTCTTATATCACTGGTGAGTTGGTTCAAAATGAAACAATAACAATAGGACCTAAAATCCATGGTTATAATCAAAATCTATGGGAAATTACCCTCTGAACTTGGGCACCACAGATTCTAGGCTCTTGACCACCCAATACAACAGTAGCAAACACCTTCTATGCAAACTAATTGATCACATGCACCTAGTTCACATCATGTTTGCATTTAAAATGAGTCTCCTCTAATCTCAAATACGTATACAGGAATAACTCATTTTCTTAATGATCATAAACATTTCATCCTCCCAAGACATTTTATTCCCCATACTCATCTTGGCAATCTGTTAAAATCAGATGGATCCCAAAGTGGGTCCAGCTAATTTTTTTTTCAAACTGAAACACTTGACCCGTCAAACTGATTAGTTAATCATCTGGCACTGATTAAAATCAAATTTGACCAATGAATCACCATTTAAAACTCATTTTACCCCCTTTCTAAAAATTGTGATTTTTTGCTCGGAAGCCTCTGAGACTGGCTTTAAAAATTGAGTGAATCAAATAATTGGGTCTTGAAATCTGACATACATGTTTTCTGGTTCACATTCTTCTACCTTGTCATATTTCATCTCATGACGACATTTGGGTCAAAAGATATTCATCGTCAAAGATGCTCGCTTGAAACTGCCTACAAACAAACATGTTAGAAAATAATAAAGTGCGTTTGGATTTGGCTTTGAAAACAGGTCAAATGGACACTTGGAACCACAAACTGGGCGTTAGGTCATTGTCTCGAGGAGAATATAAATTTGTGATTTGGGCTTATGACGAATAACGGGGCAAATTTGGTAGATGTTCGAAGTTGGGTACTTGGATTTGCAGAATTGGGAACACTAGCGGAAAAGTGATTTTCTCAAACGGAATGGATCTGGAAAAGTGTGCAAACGGATTGGTGAAGACTTGAAAACTGGCACACTTGAAGAATTTTTAGAGTATAACACAGTGGTACAATCCTTTTGATCTCATCTATCACAGATTCAGAGTCATGACATTCCGAACTGGGCTATTGATCAATCTGCACTTTTGACACTAGTAAAACTTTACAAATTGCATTTGGAATCGTGTTTGAAAACTAGTTAAACGGATTCGTCATAGGCTCAAATTTGGAACATAGCAAGTGTCTGACCCCAAAAATGCAATGCAAAATGAATTTTCTCATTTTGGTCGATTGGGTCAAAGTTATAACTGGTCAAATAGGGCTTCTCGGAATTCTGAGAAATATGCCTTAGCATGACAATAGTAAACAACCAACTTCAAGGGATTAAAAACCTAGTCAAAACATATCGAAACGACTTGAAAACTGAAACATAGGTTCTTTGATATGCATACTAAATACTCTCAAAGTGGTGAGTCATGAAACTTAACTAGGTGCAAGATATTCAATTGCAAACTAGGCCTGTCGCTATCTAACACCCGGGCAATAATGCAGATTTGAACAATGCTCAAAATGACGCTTTACGGAATGACTTGGAATGACAATTTATCATCATAGAATGCATGCATGTACTGAATGCAAGGTGTTAGAAACATAAAATACCTCATAAGCCTCAAAGTGACAGCCGGGTACACATGCATTAAAAAGCGCTTATAGGGGGTCAATTTGGCTCAAAATTTAGAATGGTACTCAAAATCAAGGCTTGAGTTTTGAATCCCAACAGAACCAAATTAGAACCATCTGGAAAGAAGGGTATACTCATTGGATACAATGAATCAACCAAATGTTACATGATTTATGTTCCTGGACAAAGAACCATTGAAATCAGTAGAGGTGTAAAATTTGAAGAAGACATTGCCTTTAATCTCTCCAAGAACATTGAAGAATCATACTTAAAACCTACTACTAAAATAGATGAGAATCCTTCAATAGAGAATGAGAGGGGGAATAATTTTGAACATATTATACATTCTACTCCAAATTCAAAGAATATTGAAAATCCTAACAATAAAAAGAGACCACTTTGGGCTAGAAAAATGATAGAAGAAAATCATATAGAATTTGATGAAGTAGTCAGAGAAAACAAGAGAACAAGAAATCATTCTTGCTATGTAGCACTACTTTCTGAACTCATCAAAACAAAACCTACAAATGTCGAAGAAGCTTTATCAAACAAATCTTGGAAAGATGCAATGATTGAAGAATATCAATCCATACTAAAAAATGATGTATGGGATGTTGTACCTAGACCCAAAAATAAATCAGTTGTCTCTTCTAAATGGCTATACAAAATCAAGGATGCACCATATGGTAGCATTGAAAAATACAAAGCCAGATTTGTAGCTCGTGGATTCTCTCAAAAAGAAGGAATAGATTATGAAGAAACATTTTCCCTTGTTGCCCGATACACATCTGTTAGGACCATCATAGCTATTGTAGCATCCAAAGGGTGGAAAATACATCAAATGGATGTCAAAACAACTTTTCTAAATGGAGATGATATGATTATATATGTTGATGATTTACTAATAATAGGTCAATAACATCTTATAGCTAAATGCAAATAGGAAATCATAGCAGAATTCGACATTAAGGACCTACGACTTCTTCATTACTTCCTAGGTCCAGAAGTCTAGAAAAAGGAGAACTACATTTTAAATCAAGGAAAATACATTGTTGATATTTTAACTAAGTTTCGGATGATGGATTGTAAACTAGTAACTACTCCTATGGAAGCTAATTTACATAAACATAAGAATGAAGGTTTTGAATTTGAACCTACTGATCCTACTTACTACAGGCAGATTGTCGGGTCACTAATGTACTTGGTTAACACTCGTCTGGATATTTGTTATGCAACTAATATTTTAAGTCAATTCATGTGTGAACCAAAGAAGATACACCTTATGGCAGCTAAGCACATCTTACGATACTTAAGAGGTTTAGTTGGTATGGGACTCAAATATGATCAAGTTGAAATTAATCTTCATGGATATTCAGATTCGGATTGGCCATGCAGCTTTACTGATTGTAAGAGCACCATAAGATGTTCCAGTCTTGGGTCAGCAATGATTTCCTGGTTCAACAGAAAGCAATCTTCAGTTGCCTTAAGTTCCACTGAAGAAGAATATATAACCTCGTCCATGGGAGCCAGAGAAGCAGTATGGTTGCGGAAGTTTCTAGTTGGACTATTCAAGAAACCTTTGAAGCCAACTATCATTCATTGCGATAATCAAAGTTGTATCAAGCTTTCGGCAAACCTAGTTTTTCACAATCGATCTAAGCATATTGAGATACCTTACCATTACATTAGGGATATGGTAGATTGAGATATTATCAAACTAGATTACATAAGTGCAAATGAGCAAACAACAAATGTTATTACCAAACCTCTTGCCAAGCTCAAATTGGAATATTTCAGAGGAAAACTTGGTATGATCAAATTGTAATTATGGATATTGAACTTAAGTTTCAATTATTTATATGTGTGATTATGCTTCTAATTCAATAGTTGCAACAGATATGTAATGAAAGATGATGATCTTTCATGGACATATATATTCAGAAGGTAATCATTGTAAGGTGACAATCTTACAAATGATAGACTTGTTATCATGATGATTTATATTGTTGTTCTGGATATCTAGAAGTCATTGATAACAAACGTATTATGATCAGACTACATTTGGTTATTGTCTCGGAGTACCGGAGATCATAATACCTGTCATGATAGAGTTCATGACATTATAGTTACAGTTATTTGATGAGTTACTAGTTTAGAGTGTTAAAGTTAGATAATCTGTTCTCCTGATAGGTATCATTAATGTTGATAGTAGTTTGTATTTCAAGGGTACCTGAGAAATTTTGATATCTCACTTCTCCCTCGCTAAGAGGGAGTGTTAAAGTATAGCTTTAGTAGAAGTGATATTGATACTGTGTTTCTATATATGATTCCTTCTATACATACATACATACATACATATATATATATGATTGCTTATATGTATTAGAGAAGTAAAATCATATATGTTAAATCAATGTCTGTTTACACTTATATATATATATATATATATATATATATAATGTAATCTGAAAATTCCTTATCACTCGATAATCATATTTATGTCTGTTTGGGCTTATAATAATTTGCATCTAGCATTAGTATCAGGTTGCATTAAGCATTGTTTAGGCCTTATCTTGTATGGCTGACTATGAGTGCATATCCACGTAAGGACATGACCCTACGTGGCCATTGGCCACGTAGAGTCATGCCCCTACGGGCGTATGTACTCTTCCCTCCATATTAATAATGATGCCACCGAGTTTTATAGACACCAATCAAATTGACAATGCTCTATTCCATTATCGGCCATCATACAAGCTGTAACAAATAACAGATTCAGACTATCACACATTTCATATACCATCAGTCAGTTTAATAAATCAATCTGATAAATATATATTCAAAGCTAACAAATTATTTTGAAGCACCAAAATTACATATAGTGATATTACATCTGATCTCTATCAGAGATCCTATACTTTTATAAAAATCACTATTAATAATCCATGTATCAATTTTATCAATGTGAGAAATAATGGCTTTTTCACCTTCATAATCATCCTAATAGCAACATAGATTATGTCTTCACCTTCTTCTAGATCAACAGATTCATTATCAGTTTGACCTTCCTTAGCTAGGTAACATGACTTCTTTCCTTTGTCCTTGTTGTCTCTAATCTTTTGGTATCTGTTCTCCCTATTGTCCTTATGATTCCTATCATTGTCAGGACACCTAGATGCAATATGACTAATTTTGTTGCAATTAAAATATTTCAAAGGTAGTTTACCATTATACTTTCCTTTTTCTGGAGTTAACCTTTTTACAAATAGTGCTTCAAATTCTTCTAATTTTTTCTCCTCGGATTATATGCTGCTATAGCTATTTCCTCTAGAACTATGTAAATCTCTTTCACTTTCTGATATAGGAGCATCCTGATTCTTGGGTGTAAGAGCAATCTTGCATCACCCAAAAACATTTCCTTTTTGTCTCTTGAATAAGGTTTGTCTCAGTGCAGATTTGTTATTTGTGGAAGCTTGCTACCTAGTAAGTTGATCATACGAGCTCAGAATGTTCTAATTTTAGAGGTGGAGATTCATCTTGGGTATATCAGCCCATTGACAGAGGTTCAATGCCATATCATAAGTATTTGTTAAGTTATTGCATATTTTAGATATAAAAACTTTGAGCTCAATTGGATCTTGTGTGAGTCAGGCATTGTAGAATAGAAGATGACAATTCTGAAATTGGTCATAATAGCCAATCGACTCAACGGTTCACAAGTTATGGTCTTTGGAAGTTGAGTTACTTGAAAATCCCAAAATAACATTTGTAATTGTTTTGGGCCAACTCTATATGTAATTTTAGGGTTGGTTGGTCTTAAGGATCGGAGTGAAATGTCTAGAACCTTCTCGGGTGTTGGAAAATTGCCTATGTAAAGAAGGCCCATAGGTTGTTTAGGACAATTCTGGGTGATAGTTCATAGTTCTGTCTAGCAGATTATTGTAAGGAAGCGAACATGTGGGTTTGCATATTGTATTTCATAATTGTATAATTCCACATTTGTGGAGATAATAAGAAAGCTATATTTTATTCTCGCAACTTGTTGTTTCTCTATTTCTATTATGTGTTTGTGGTATTAAGAGGAGCACCCTTCTTCAAGTGGTATAAAAAAGGAGTTATTGCATTTGCAGATAGATCACTGACTGTGAGGCAGTTTGCACAAGCACTGTGGTATGAGCTGAGTGTGTAGATAAATCACCGATTGTGATACAATTGCACTAGGGTTTCAACGAAAGTGTGAAAATGCATCCACGAAGGGAATGTGGTGAAAGAGTCGGAGGTACTACACTAGAGGGTTTTGGAGTCCTCTAGAGACAAATGCAAGCATTGCAAGAACAACTATGTAGAGGGACGAATCATGCCGTAAGAGATGAAAGTGAGGATGAAGGAGAAGAAGTTGATCGAGAAGAAGTAGAGGAAGTTTTGAACCCAGAATAAGAAAGGCTTTCTAGAGCCATTTCAAGATTGGGAAAAGACTGAAGTTTGAGGTTCCTACATTGTCAAAAATTTTTAACCCGGAGGAATTGATCGATTGGATCAATGAATTAGAACAATACTTTTAGAATGGAGATATTGAGGATTTTGATAGGGTCAAATTTGCCAAAGCCAAACTAAAGGGTCATGTAAAGATTTGGTGGCAAGAGATTCAATTGGAGCGAAATAGAAGAGGGAATGATAAAATTACAAGATAGGAACGAATGATAGCTAAATGGAAGTGACAATTCATTCCCTTTGATTATGAAAAATGCAAGGGTTGAAGCAAGTGTGAAGATATGTTCAAGAGTATACAAAAGAGTTCTATCGAGTTCTCATCAGAAAAAGCCATGCAAAAGCTGACAAGAAGAAAGTTGCCTGTCACCTTAATGGGTTGAGGCCAACCATTCACGAGTATTTAAGTCTGGTTCAAGTGGACAATATTGAGGAGGGATACCAATTTGCCCTAAAAATTGAGGAAAAGTTGAATAAGAAGTTTGAGTGAGAACAAGCAATGCGAAAGAGGTCATGGTGGAAGATCTGACAAATGGTCTTATGGAGGCTGAAATGAAGATTAGAATGAGAAGGATGAAGCCATCAGTAGCAGTCAGAGTCAAAGTAGAAACAATCTCAATTGTTTCCATGATGAAAATTATAAAGATAACATAGGAAGAGGAAGAGGAGGCTCTTGTGGAACATGTTTTCATTGCAAAGAAGGGCATAGGGCATTTGAATGTCCCTAGTGCTAAGGAAGGACATATAGGAGAATTGAAGGCCAGGTGAAAGTTGCAAATGTGGACGAAGATGCCAAGTCATCACGTTTTGAAGATGCTGAAAGATGAGAAGTCCTAGTTAACAGAAGGTTCATGCTGAGTGGTGAGATTGAACCTGATCACAGAGGAGCCTGTGTGAAGATAAGTGTTGTGATGTGATTATTGATAGTGGAAGCATTGATAATTTGGTGTCAAAAGAGATGGTCACAAAGTTAAAGCTAAAGAAGTAGAAACACTCATGTCCATACCGCATTGCTTGGATGCAGGATGACCACAAGGTCATGGTCACTGAACAATGCCATTTGAAGTTCAAGATTGGAAACTACTAGGATGAGGTGCTTTGTGATATCATACGATTCATACCTATGAACATATGTCATATGTTGTTGGGTAGGCCATGACAGTTTAACAAGCATGCTGTACCTGATGGTAATGCGAATACCTACACTTTGACAAATGATGGACTGAAACATAAGCTGAAGCAATTGAAGGATAAAGAAAAAAGGGTATGTAGTGCTTGCAGAGTATGTTTTGTTGATGGAAAGAAGTTCTTGGAGGGTATGAGGCGTAAGCATATGTATTTTGCTATAATTCCAAAAGATGGTAAAGAAGTAGAAGAGGTACCTACAGAAGTTGTAGATTTGTTGGATGAGATTCCAGTCATTGTATCCAATAATGTGCCTAATGGATAATCACCAATGAGGAAGATTAGTCCACAGATGAACTTGATTTCAGGAGCCAGTTTGCCAAACAAGGTAGTGCACAAATTGACATAAGCAAAAAGTGAAGAGTTGAATAGACAAATTCATGAGTTGTTGTAGAAGTGGTTGATTCGAGAGAGTTTGAGTCCATGTGATGTACCAACAGTATTGGCACCAAAGAAGAATGGAGAATGTGTATAGATTCTAGGGCTATCAACAAGATCACAACCAAGTCTTGGTTTCCATTACCAAGGATGTATGCATTGTTTGAGTGGGGCTGTTGTAATGTTCTTGTCATAAAATAAATAAATAATCAAAGCATTGTTTATGGGCCGATTGATTTAGCATATCTCAGACCCATTTTTATTTTAATTGTTTCCATAGGTGTTGCCTCAACTGTCTTTGTAAACCCTTGGGAGTTCGTCCAAAGGGTATTTAAGCATGACATGTAGGTAGTAGTTGTTATGCAATTTGGATTATTTCATTGTATTGTGAATTCCTGTTGGAGTTTTGTCTTGTTCGCCATTTTGGAAGTGAAAGATTCCCTATTCTGGCTCTCATGGTTTTGGTGGGATTAAACCCTCACCCTATTCCGTCTGTGTATTACTTTGCTTTGAATTTGGCACATCCGGAGCATCATCTTTATCCAAATATATATATATATATATATATATATATATATTACAATTCACTTGTGCTATTGGTTTGTTTATTTCATTTTCACTCCGCACTAGGAAGACACACTCCAAGTCACAACTCATTGCTGACTCATACTCCATAATCGCCAGTTCACACTCCGTACGACCTTCTCATTGTACACACAACCTTACTACCATACAGTCTGCTACTGCACGGCATACCCCAGGATATCGTCCGCCATCCCCCCCTCTCGTCGTACATCATTGAACCATGCCGTACGCCATCTACAAGGCTATTCTGTATGGACTCCAAGGCATTACCCTACAGACTCCATACTGTATGACCTCCTAACACCTCCCATTGTGCACCTCTACCAAGACTTTCCGTATGACCAAACATTGTTGTACGGTCATTCACCCTCTCACCACCTATGCACTCCATACCTTCCCCTCCTAGCTTCCATACGGACATCAAGCAGCCCTTACCTTCTCTGTCAGCGTAACTAAGTATAGATCCAGGTCCCCTCGTACCTTGGGAACATTACAACTATGTATTTACAAATCTGAAGAGTGGGTACCATCATATTTAGATTAGAGAAGGAGATGAGTGGAAGACGGCCTTCAAGACAAGGGAAGGATTGTATGAGTGGTTAGTAATGCCTTTTGGGCTAACAAATGCACTAAGCACTTTCATGCGGCTCATGAATGAGGTACTAAAGGAATTTTTGGGTAAGTTTATCGTTGTTTACCTAGATGATATTTTGATCTTTAGTAAGACATAGGAGGAGGATATAATACATATTCATAAGGTTTATGAAAAGTTGAGGGAAGAAAAGTTGTTGATTAATTTGAAGAAGTGTACTTTTGTGAAGGAGTTAGTGTATTTGGGATTTGTAGTTTCAATAGGTGGTCTTAAAATGGACCTTGAGAAGATGAAGGCTATCCTTGAATGACTTAATCCAAGGAGTCTAAGGAGGTAAGATTTTTTCATGGATTGGCTAGCTTTTACATAAAGTTTATCAGAGGTTTTAGCAGTTTTGGTGGACCCTCGACTAAAACAATGAGGGGATAGAAAGAGTTTAAATGGACTGTAGGAGCAGATAAGAGTTTTAATTTTTTGAAACAAAAGTTATAGAATGACTTGTTTTAGCACTTCCAAATTTTAACAAGGTGTTTCAAGTAGACTGTGACGCTAGTGGTACTGCAATGGGAGCTGTTTTGAGTCAAGAAGATAGACTTGTTGCTTATTTCAGTGAGAAGTTGAACGATACCAAAAGAAAATATTTTGTTTATGATCAGGAATTTTATGCTATAGTCCAAGTATTGAAGAAGTGAATACATGATCTTCTTTGTAAGGAGTTTGTTTTATATACTAATCATCAAGCTTTGCAATATTTGAATAGTCAAGGAAAACTGAACCAGAGGCATTTGAAATGGGTTGAGTTTTTTGTAGAGTTACATATTTGTTTTGAAACACAGGAGTGGGAAGTCTAATAGAGTTGCAGATGTTCTTAGCAAGAGACAACTTTTGTTGACGAAGATGCAGATTGAGGTGGTTGGGTTCAAGGAACTCACGAGTTTGTATCTAGAAGATCTTGACTTTGGTGAAGCTTGGAAAGCTTGTACAATACTTGTTACACTTGACAGGACGAAATGGTTCGATTTCATTATCTTGAATGATATGTTGTTCAAAGGAAGTCAATTGTGCATTTTATGAAGTTCAATGTGAGAGAATCTCATCAAGGAGAAGCATAGAGGAGGATTGGCTGCACATTTTAGTAGATATAAAACCATTACTTTGGTTGCTAAGAGTTATTACTAGCCACAGTTGCAACAATATGTCAAGAAGTTTGTACAAAGTTGTAGAGTATGTCAGATGGTAAAAGGAGTTAAGCAGAATACATGGTTCTATCAACCATTACTTGTAACAGAAAAGTCGTGGGAGGATGTTAATATGGATTTCGTTCTTGGTTTACCATAAACTCAACAAGGGCATGATTCAATATTTATGGTGGTTGACAGGTTTTCAAAGATGACACATTTCACTCCTTGCAAGAAGACTAGTGATGTTGTTCATGCAGTAGAGTTGTTTTTCAAAGACGTGGTGAAACCACATGGTCTGCCAAATAGCATAATTTCAGATTGAGATACCAAGTTTGTTGGGTATTTTTGGCATACATTATGGAAGAAGTTGGAAACAAATTTAAAGTTCATCTCATCACATCATCCATAGTCAGATAGACAGACAGAGGTGATGAATCAGAGTTTGGGGAATTTGCTGAGATGTTTGGTTGGAGATAAGCCAAAAGGATGAGCTTTGATTTTACTGTAGGTGGAATTTGCATATAATAATTTTGTCAACAGGAGTACTGGTAAATCACCATTTTAGATTGTATATGGAAGTAGTCCCAGAAATGCCTTTGAATTGAGGAAGTTGGATAAAGGAGAGATAAGTAGTACTAAAGCTAAGAATTTTGTAGAACATTTGAAGAACATCCACGAGGAGGTGAGGAAGCACATTAAAAGGATGAATACGTAGTACAAGACTAGAGTGGATGAAAAAAGGAGGTATAAAGAATTTCAGGTTGGAGATGAGGTCATGGTTCATTTGAGGAAGGAGCCTTTTCTAGTGGAAACATGTAACAAGCTGAAAATGAAGAAGTTCATACCATGCAAAATACTAAAAATAAATGATTCTAGAAATGCCAATAAAGTAGAGTTGCCTACTGAATTGAATATTTCACCAATATATAACATTTTAGATTTGACAGTATCATGAAAGAGGTGATGGAGATGAAGTCACAAAAGTACAGTGGAGTATTCCAACAACTACATTAGCTACAAAAGAGATTAAGGAGATACTGGACAACTGTGTGGATAGAAGTACAAGGAACATAACCAAATGGAAATTAAGGCTAGTAGAAGATTCATCATGGCTGACAAGGAAGGAGGTTGACTAGACATCTTGGTTTTCCTTTGACCACCTAAGACGTGACAAGGTCACTTCTCAAATTACCCCGGGTGTTTGATGCAGGAGCATCCTGGGTGTAAGAGCAATTTTGCATCACTCAAAAATGTCTCTTGAATAAGGGTTGTCTCAGTGCAGAGTTGTTATTTATGGAAACTCGCTACTTAGTAAGTTGGTCATATGAGCTCAAGATGTTCTAATTTCAGAGGTGGATGTTCATCTTGGATATATCAACCTGTCGGTTGAGGCTCACTACCATATCATGAGTATTCCTTAAGTTATTGCAAATTTTTGGTATGATTTTTTGGAATAAGAACTTTGAGCTCAATTTTGAAGGCCGTAGAGGCCCTAGATGAGGCCCAAAACTCGGATGGTTGGAGCTTGCACATGTTAAGTGTTGTAAAATAGAAGATGACAATTTTGGAATCGGGTCATAATAGCCAATCGACTTAATGGTTTGCAAGTTATGGTCTTCAAGAGTTCGGTTACCTGAAAATCTCAAAAATAACATTTGTAATTGTTTTGGGTCGACTCTATTTGTAATTTTAGAGTTGGTTGGCCTCAAGGTTTAGGGTGAAATGTCTAGAACCTTCTTAGGCGGTGGAAAATCGCCTATATCAGCAAGCCCATAGCTTGTCTAGGATAGTTCTAGGTGATAGGTCGTAGCTCTATGTTGCAGATTATTATAAGGAAAGCGCCTATATGGGTTTGCATATTGTATTTCAGAATTTTGTAATTCCACATTTGTAGAGATAATAAGAAGCCCATATTTTGTTCTTGCAATTTATTGTTGTTTTTCTATTTCTGTTATGTGTTTGGTATTAAGGGGAGCACCCTTTATCACTTTCTTTCCTTGAACTACCAGTGGTTAGAGATGACTTGAAAACAGTTTCAATCTTCAATGCACTATTATCATAGTAATGAAGGTCATATGTAGTCTATCTACCGATCAAAGCATCAAGAGTAAGAATATTACTAGGTATGTATCTCAATTATTGAATAGCAGAAACTATAATAGCATATATAGGTAGGTGAGATCTAAGGACTTTGCTTACCACATCTTCTTCACTTATGCTTCCTCCAACTCCTCTGATAGCATTAACTACTTCCTTGATTCTATTGGAGTATTGTACAATGTTCCCACCACCTTGCATTCTCATATCATCAAACTTTCCTTTGAGACTCTCATCCTTTACTCTTAGTACATTTTGATCACCTCCATAAAAGGTGTAAGTTTGTCCCACATCTCTTTTGCAGTATTACAGTTCTTGATATCATCATATTCAACATCAGTCAGGGTAGAAGCTATCTCAATCATCAAGGTGTTTTGTTCCAACTTTTCCTTTATCTGCTCAATTTTTATCAGTCGAAGTGGTGTTGAATTATAGTGATTGTCCAAGTAGTACAATGCATAGTCTCCAATTCCAGACATTTATAGCCTCATCTTGCTTTGCAATGAGAAGAAATGTTCCTTCTTCAACTTGGGTACCTCTCTCTTATACGTCTTCGGATCTTTACCTTAAGTCTTTTAAACTTTTTTTTCTAAGAACCAATTTCCTAGATACCAAGTTTCAATAACCAGGGGGGGTGGTGTGGGGGGGGGGGGGGGGGGGGTTGGAGAATCAGTTATCATAGGTCCTTAAAAAACATTATACCCTTTTATACTTATCAATAGATAATTAGGTTAGACATTCAACTGACCAACAACAACTTACAACTTAATGCATATATACACATGAAATAACATGAAACACATCCAATAACACATTAACACTAGGATTTAGTATGGCAACCCAATTTGGGTAAAAACCGCTACGAGAATTGTTACCCACAAAGAAATTCACTTTTTTGAAGTGAGCTCAGTTAAGAGCCAACCCTATTAAAGGTTACAAGGACATCTGTTAAATGTGACCCTATTAGGGGATTTTCACCAAAGATCAGCTAGATCTATTCACCCTATTCATGAGTGGCCTTACTAAAGGACTTAGTATATTAGCTAGAATGACACCTTACAAAGGATTTACAAATAGGATTATTAGATCCACACGGTTAAGATAGTTTTTGCTACAATAGTTAGAGAGTAATAGTGAAATGATCTATGAACATAGAAACTACCTTTGCCTGTTCAAATCTCCTTTCTACTCAATCCTTTTCTTTACTTGGCTGATTCACACTTCACAACAACTCTTTCCTTCACTTGATTCACACTTTCCTCTGCTTAGTATACCCTTCTGTTTTTCTTTTTCTATCAGCAATTATCACCCACTTTAGCCTTCTTCCCCATCCTTTATGTAGATGTTTTGCCACTTAATCTCCTTCTTTAGGTTTTCCTTGAATTCCTCTCATCCGTTCGATCACATCTTAGCTTACAATGTATTTGACACTAGGTAAGACGTCTTTCGTTGAATCTCTTCAATCTGATCTTACCTAATTAATTTCATCCGTAGATTTCCCTGACAAACTTCTTATCTTCCTTGGAATCTTCTAGATTAATCTAGATTCTCACTCGATGTCGTCCCACAATTGATTTCAGCAAAACTGTTCTTCTTCGCCAACTTGTGTTCTTTTACCAAATAACTTCATCTGCTCAGTTAACAGTGTTCACTCGGTTACACTATCACACTCGGTTACACTTGTTCGGTAACACTTGCAAACTTTACTCTCAAACTTATGCTCGGTACACTTCCATCAAGCAATATCTTTGCTTACCGACCACCATTTCCAGCTTGATAGCACACTCTTGTTCCTTATCTTTTCAATTCACAACTTCAATCATTTCTTACCAATCAATGTAACTGACTTCATCTTTCTAACTCTTCATCAAATCATGTAAAACAATCACACCAATATTACCTTGTCAAAGACTGTTTCACCAATTTCCCATTTAAGCTCAAACACTTAACATTACTTCATCATTTCATCTTCCAACTTTACCAACCTTTTCTTTTCTCAACATCACATCCTTTTGATGATTTGGCATCTTACATAAATCAGTGTCCAGCTTAGCTTGACATCAATGACAGAATAACAACTGATCCAATTCTTTTACATTCCTTTCAGTGCTTGGTTTGCTAATCTTATTCATCATCAGCATCATCTCGAGCAGCCATATCAATTGTAGTAACACAACCCTCCCACCAGAAGTAAGGGGAATCATCTTTAACATAGACCCCAAAGGAAATGGAGACAATCAACAAGTGTGAGATAACTGAGGCAACCCATCTTAAAAAAACCAGAACTAGCCAAGGAACCCAAAATCTCACAAAGAAGATCCCAAAAAAGTGAACCAACCTCCAATACTAAGAGAAGACACCTCCGAAGGAAGAGGAACCCTAAAGGAAGGAAGGAAAAACAAAGGTTTGAGATCATCAAAGCCCCATTTTTATAGGAAAATCAGCAGCAACCAACCTCCCAACCTCCACAATTGGGATGCCAATTCCCCACAAGGAATAACCTCCTAGAGAATGATCCCCAACACAAAGAGAAAACACATTCAAAGGAAAAGGATTCCTAAAGAAAAGGAGGAAACCGCCCAAAATCATCAAAGCACCCTCCTTGTAAAAAAGCAGCAGAACTAGCTTCCTCATTCCATCTAACAAAAATCATCTTCCTTCGAATAAGAACCTCCCACACACCAGGGACCAACAACAACCATAAACCAAAAAGGCTCCAAGACAAGGAAAACTCCCAAAAGAGAGAGGGAGAAGAAAGGGTTAGGAACGAAAAAGCTCCTTGCCAAAAGAGACCCATCCCCATCCTCTCGCAGCTCCAAAGGAAGGAGTTCAAGACAATGAAACCTAGGAACTGCGCTACACACAAAAGAACTTTCTCATCCAACAAAGGCACATTGGCATCCCTTAGGAGAGATCCAAGCACCGCAGGGACCAAGGTCTCTCTGCGTTTTTGCTAAAACTTCTCCATCCCTAGACTTCACCAACAATAGTTTGGAGGAGAACAAATAACCACAAAAAAATGACACAAAAAGGGCTTTGCCTCCAATCTAGAATATTCTGTTAAAATATAACTAAGTAGACAATAAAACCAACATTGGTGATAAGCCCTAGTTGACATGGGAAGAGCCAGACAAGGTTATACAAAAGTTCCACAGAACCTGAATCAACAAACCAAGTCAAATGAAGGAAAGAATTCTCTACTAAAGCCCCCACCAACTGGGTTACTCAGCTCAAAAGGGTTGCAAGAAGAATGTAACCCTAGAAATAGGGCTCATCACACCATCAAAGATTACTAATGAGCATAGGTAGGCTTCCCGTTGATCAAATAGGGAAGTAATGACAAACACTAGACCTAACAAAGTGACCGACATGGATCTTGTCCTCAGTATCACCAACAAAAACATAATGAAAGCTAAGAGTCTCCAAAAACATGATCCATCTTGAGACAAAAATACCCCCGACAACCAGTGCAAGGAGCAAAAGCATAGCCCAAAAGTACCAACGCAAAAGTCTTGAAGAAATAGGAGGACCAAAGACCATATAATCTCCTTCATCATCGGATTCACCATCCTCCGCTACTGCAGATTTTGGATCTCCTCTGCCCCTCCATTTCCCACTTGAAGCTTTCCTCTCCATTTTAAACCTTACATTTTATTCATTCTATTGATGTTTTCCTTGAGCTTAAGTTGATTTCTGATTTCTTCCTCTATTTTCTTTGCTTCTTCAACCCAAACCTTCAAATCAACTATCAATATTTCTTCTTCTCCATGAGCTTGTGATAACTTGGTTTTTGCTTCATTTTGCTTCTTGTAGCAGCCATTTCATGTTTTGATTTTTCCTTCTAAGTCTTGATTTCACTCAAAACAATTATTAGCTCCTCTTTAAGATCTATTTCTCCTTCATCAGTAGATTTTCATGTTCTTGATTTTTATTAGGTACTTCTAAGGCTATGAACAATATTTCTTTACTTAGGGACTCTTCATCACTAACATCAGATGAACTACTTTCTTTCTTTGAATAAACTCTTTCTTGATTTTTGAAGCTTCTTCTCATTTCCTTTATACTTCTTCTTGTTTGACTTGAGCTTCTTTTCATAATTGTCCTCACTTTTTGCATATGGGCATTTAGTTGCAAAATGTCCTACCTTAACACAGTCAAAGTACTTGAAAGGCATGTTGCCTTCTGTTGATGTGTTGTAGCTTTAGTATGATAACCCTATGAGATAAATTTTCTTTTTTTGATTCATATATATATACACACAACTATAATTAAGATTATTATTATATTAATTATATTAATGAATTAATGGGACATATCTCCTCTTGGTTTATTCCTCATACAAATACAAAGAGATCGCTGCGTTTGGAGCACACATATCAATCAAGCAGTGCTTAGTACATTTGCAGTGATCCTGGAAAATAACACCTTTATATTTATTGGAACCTTTCTTAAATTTCCTCATGGATTATGTTTCTTTAGAATCAGACTCTTCGCCAACACTTTCATTAGATACACACTCAGTCTTTTCTTTTTATCAAAACTTTCAAGGATGCCTCCTTTTTGGATGAATAATCAGAGTTTGTCCTCATCTCTTAGGCTGTTACAATTCCATGTAGTCCATCAATAGTTAACTTTTCAAGTTCTTCCATCCCTTCAATTGTTGTAACCTTTGCATCAAACCTCAAAGGAAGAGACCTTAAAATTTTCCAAACTAATAGTGGACTCCTCAAGCTTTTCTCCTAAACCCTTAATAGACTTAACAACGTCATCTACTCACAGAAAATAAGCAACAATTCCTACATTTTCAGACTTTTAAATTTTTTTCCAAGTTTGAAGCTTTTGCCTTCTTGACATTATTATCCCCTTCGTATGATTTTTGAAGTTTCTCCCAAATCCATTTAGTTGTATTACAATGCATGATTTTCACAGATTTTTTTCTCTGACAAGCCACATAAGATTGCATTCATGGCTTTTACATTATTTTTAAACGCCTTCTTCCCATCAACATCTGTTGGAGGAGTAGGAGGAATTGTGTAACCAGTCCTCACACTATTCCAAACATCAAAATCAATTGAACTTAGATAAGTAAGCATTCAAACAGTCCAACATACATTGTTGGAACCATCAAATAAGGGAGCTCTATTTGCCATGAGACCATTAGAGCCATTGTGTGCAATCAAGATAACCTCCAAGCATTTAAACTTTATTTCTAAAGGAACCCTGCCCTAATATCAATTCAAGAGCACACAAGAAATACTTAAAGTGGGGGTTAATTGGTATTTCAGATTTTTAAACTTTTAAATGCATGAAACCACATAAAACATAAAAAGAAAGCTACCATTAAGATGCAAACACAAAATTTCTGGTGGAAGACTCTTTTGGGTAACACACCACGACACACTAACTTTTATTAACAAATAGACACCAACCCAGTTTGTATTAGTGAGCACCAAGTCACAGAGAGCACCAACCCTCCTTGAAGCACCAAGTCCGATCAGCTGAGGCACCAACCTTAGTTTGAGCGCTAACTCATAGAGAGCACCAATTCCCAGAGAGCACTGACCCTCCACAAAATAATAGAAACATCAGCTCTATCATACTCGGCTCATAACAGCCCGTCATAAATGTCGTTCAGCTCACGCTTAGATAACATTCCATCCAATACTTCAAACTTTATGCCAACAAAAAAATTTCGTTGCCTAGCTATGTCACATCCACTACTACAAATTCATTAACACATATTTCTCTCTTTCTGATGTGACTCTTGACTGTTTTCAGAAAAAGACTCGATAACATATATCTTGCCAGCATTTAAATTTTTTTATATCTATTTGAATCTGCAAACCAAAGGAAACATATTACTGATACATGTTTTCTCTGAATAATAATTGTCTTTCTCTTGACAAAGCATGTCTTCAAAAAACATGCCATTCAGTCATTCAAATCATTAAAGCTCCACCCAAAGCATTCATGTCTCCCACAAAGGATATCGTTTCTTATTAAAAAAAATATGCCCAGATTCCTATTACTAGCATGGACTTCTTTTAGCCACACACAACCTAGTAGAAAATACACAACACTATTAATTCTACTCCCATGTTGGCACAAAGGATCAATGCTCGTTCCATATCAATCACGCATTAATTTTTTTCTATTTTCACCATGGCAAATTTTTTTTTTGAGCCCACAATGACTACTTTTTTGTCCCATTCATTCACGCCACCCAGCTAAAAATAAGAAACTCCATCAGCCTTGTCAGAAGTAAAGGAGCCACTACCGCTCACCCGAAAAGCATTACAAGGGAATAAATGACATAAGATTTTTGTCAAAAGAAGCATTAAATTATGCAATGGTTAGAAGTAGTGGCAGTAAATCTAAGCAACTAAATAAGACAAGCAAGCAGCTCAAGCAGACAGCCAAGTAGCTTGAGCAGACAGCCAAATACCTTTACCAAACAACCAACTATCTCAAGCACACAATCAAGTAGCTTGGGCAGGAAGCCAAGTACCTCAAGCACGCAACCAAGAAGCTCAAGTAGACAACCATGAAGCTCAACCAGGCAGCTACATAACTCAAGCATGCAATCAAGTAGCTCAACCACCCAACCAGATAGCTCAAGCACACAACCAAGTAGCTCAACCATGTAACCAAGCAGCTCATTCCTAATCTCTATTACTTAGAATAATCCTCTGAGATTTATACAACCTTGATCACCAACCTTTGACATCAATGATATCATACTCAACAAAGGGCCCCTTAAGGCTTATTTGCATTAGGATGAGAGATTTATGGTCTTCAGAGCAGAAGTGGAGTAGATTTTTTATTTCAGTCCATTTCCGTTCCTTTCTTTCTAGATAGATGGCTGAAGATGTCTCTTCTAAAAGGGTGTTTACAACACATGCCTTGTTTGAAGTTGAATGATCTCTAGGTTGATTGTTGCCATTTCTGGATTGTGGACATCTGATATCATTGCTTGTGGAAACTTCAAAAATTGACATTATGGAATTTTTTTTTTGGGGGGGGATGGGTTTGGGGGAGTGAGGGTGAATTAGTGTATCCCAAATATCAACTTGAAATCCAATGCATCATTAGGACCATTACTGGATCTTACTTTAACATAAAAGAAGCTATGCAAATGATAATACAATCACACAACAATACATAAGAACACTAAATGTATGTGGAAACCTAGAAGAGAAAAACGATGGTGAGAATAGCTGCTTGGATCTACTGCCCAAATCCTAGCCTTGCAAAGATGTTCAAGATCCTATAACAATTTGTAGGCTCTCTGTAGGATGTACAACCTATGATGGAGACACCAATCCCCAATCATATTTGCAGGCACCAACCCAAATGAGACACCAATCTCCTAATACATGAACTGAGCACAACTTGGATGATGAGGCACCATCTCAATTCAACAAAGTACATGAAGATATGTCATGCAGACCTTCAAGGTGAACTCTCAGCATTTCCTTGATCTGATCAACATCTTTATAATTTCTACAATGCTTATAAGCTTTGCATTTAAAGCCACACACTTAACAAATTGAGTAGATAGTTTGCACAACTTTTGCCATGGTTATTAATTCTAGTCCAATCAACTGTTGTACATTGGAATGAATCCAGTTACAATTATATATGCATCTCTACATCAATTATATCTGCAAATAGGCCTAGAACATATTTAGAACATCTGCAAGTAGGCCATATGAATAAACTTCAAATCAAACATGTAAAGGCTCAGTCCAAAAGCCTCATTAATCCAGGAAAGGGATCATGCTATGCATTATCCAATACAAACTCAGCTGGTCTCAATCGGCCTCCACACACTTCGTCCATCTAGTGCACAATACAATACTCAAACGCATTCATCCAGAATATACATACATAATGAAATATTCACTGCGAGCATGCTGTCGACCATAGCTTTCCTTCTTCTTGAGCTCCACCTCTGAAACTAGATTAGATTTCTCTTCATGTGTATGTATCTTCCAAATTGCAAGCCCTAAAACATAACTGCAACAGGATTCAGTACAGAACACTATGCGCGGATACATACAATTTCTGAGCAATAGACCATAAAATTTACTGCAGACACTTTTGGATCCCCACAATCAATCGAATCACGATTATGATGATGCTAGTGACATAACCAGCATGGCCTAGTTCTGCTCATCCAGATCATGGCTTCTCTGACATGAGATGATAGTAATTCAAATTACAGCAGCCTTCCAGACTCTTGATGTTTACCGCACAGGCTAAACGGAGATTTATTGCATTCAGAGATTAGAATATGACACAGAGTAAGATAGTATATTATTCCTATAAGTAGAACATACAATAATGATTACAACCATATAGTATATTATTCCTATAAACAGAGCATACAATAATGATTACAACCATAATGATGATCCATAGTCCAATAAGATGATATGCATATACATTCCGAAGGGGCAACTCAACCGTCGCGCAATGTTACATCCCAAATTTTGACCTAGCTTGAAATATAGCCGTTGAGGTTCGCATGAAGTCAGTTGGCAATTTGATTTGATATAATCTGGTGAAATGGTAAGATAGTTGGTCGTTATGATTTCAACTGAAGATGACATGTTAGTTGATCATTGATCGCGAATTCATGGAATTAAGATGAAAGGTTAACTGTTATGATTATATAATTTATAATTAAATTATGGAGAAATTCCTTGCAGGGAGCATGTTGAAGGGGTGAAAGCATTGTCAGAAAAGAATTAGGTAGGGCATCACCATCACTGGGCAGACGGGTAAAAGACCTAGCCAAAATATATCTGCGGGACTTGTATGAGTTATTTAATAATTTAATTAAAATAGTTAGGATAAAATATAAAATGTATCTTAAAGGATTTTTAATTTATCTTTCATTATATTGTTTTTAATAATTATTTATTTTGTACATCTAAATATAAAATCATTTTAGCCCCAATATAATTTAATAATCAATTAAGTGATGGTTGCTTATTCATATTAGATTTTAATAATTATTATAACTTTTAAACATCCTATTTCCTTTCTTCCTTTCCTTCCTCCTCTTTTTTTATTTTTAAAAATTGAGTTGAGGGAAATTCGAATGGTTTTTCTTTGTGACTGTTAGGTACTTGAAGAGCCAAGCATCTCTTTTAATGGTCTCTTTAATTGTATAATTGGAACCTTGGTGTGCCAACCGGTAACTCTTCTTTCATTTGTCTTTTCGTATTTTGCTTATGTGTTATTAGTGAGGAGAAGACTTAGTCTGAACAGTAGCTGTTGCAATGGAGTTTTCTGGTGTAGCCCCTGCGTTAATATATTTCTGTCAGTATGGAGGGTCGTGTTCAATCCCTGTGCACGGTATGGTAGCTCCTCCAAGGAGAGCGTGGGAAATCTGTTCTTGTGAGTTGATCTGGAGCTGACATGTCTCTATTCATGAACATTTAGATTATTGCAGAACATCACCAACCATGGGACCTTAGTAGGAAGGTCAAACCAAAATCACGAGTAGAATGCTCTGTCCAAGATTCATTGTGGAGGTCACGTAAGACATCTGCCAATAACCAAGTATATTATATGTTCTTTATTCACTAGTTTAAATTCTAATACCTCATACACTACCGGTTCCTTGTTGCTACCTTTCTTAGTATAACGTCAACAGCGTGTTGATAGAGGTACTAAACCCATATCATGATATATTTGTTTCTTCCATGGGATAGTAAATAGATTCATTCTGTAGTTTGAAGTAATCCATGACATGATAGTTTATGTAACATAAACCATCTTAGTTTAGAACTAGATACTTTCTGTTATATATATTTGCAATGGAGATTTTGAAAATCAGGACACCAATTCATCAGCAATGATGCTTGTTGAGGTAAAGAAATGTAAAGCAAAAACAACGTACTGACACTAATAATAATCACAGACTAGATCATGTTGGGTAGTAAAAGATTTCAAGTTCTTGGAAAACTGTTCTTAAATCATAGATGATTCTTATTTCATAAGATTGAATCAATCATGCATATAGGAGATAGAGATGCAATGGAAGCTGTAAGCAATTAAAAATTGGCTTAGAAATGTAAAACGTTCATTTATACCATACACAGTTAAAAACATTATCAAGACTCCATACACCATGGAAAACTCGCCAGGCAATACGGTGAAGAGGTGGAGATAATTAATTAGATATTCAATTTGAGATCTTTAAAGAACATAATTTTAAGATCATAGTTTGTGAAAGGCTGAATGCATGTAAAATTGACAAAACCAGTTAATCTGAGAATTCCTAACTCTTGGACTCACCCAGTTGTGTAGCCAAGAAGGGTGACAAGGTGAAAGAGAGGAAACTGTAATAATAAGATACAGTATTAGTTATTACATTTTAATATATATCATTTAATATGAATTAATAATAGCTCATGCATATTCCTGTTATGATGATCTCTTGCTGCCAAGTCATATGGTGTGTTATATATCATGATGCCTAGTGAATGGTAAGATGTTCCCTGTCAATTTCGGGTAGGGAGGGCCTTTCTCGTTAGAGATCGTGTGGGGATATATATTGTGGTCCAAGGTTGGGTGGCAAAGCCCCTGGCAATGTTTCCTCTCTCAAGATGTCAGATATGCGTCAGACAGAGATAAGCCATGAAATCAATTGTTTATCGGAAACAAGTATTATCATTTTTGGTTATGAGAAGGTAAGATTAAATTGAAGTATTTCATTGTTATCATCATTTTACTTCATATAAATGAATATTGAATATAAGTAATTATCTAATCTTGAGAAATTGTCACAGATAAACAATCGGAAGGAAAAGAAATCCGAAGCCCTAATTGATTGTGTGACAGCTAGAACCTTAATTGATATGGTGGTATTGGAAGCCCTAACTGAATCCATGGTATCGAAAACCCTAGTTGAATCCCTGGTTGTAGAAGCCCTAAATTGAATTGGTCGTTGCGGAAACCTTAGATAAAATCCATTGTCGCGGAAGCCCTAAATTGAATCCGTGGTCGCAGAAGACCTAAGTGGTAAAGCAGTACCAGAAGCCCTAAATAAACTGATGGTAATTGATGCCCTAATTGGTAAGATGGTATGTGATGCCCTAATTTAAGTTATATTGGTATTTAGTGGTATTTATCAAATGATTTTTGAGATAGCATTCGATTTGAGAAATTGTTATAGTGTATTTGTGGACTAACTCGGGTGGTTGCAGAAGCATACTTAGATGATTTTCACTCTCAGTTTTTCCGAAGTATGTGATTTCAATTTTTGGAGTAATTTCATTTAAAGGTATTTCAAGTATTTAGTTAAGAAATTTTTGTTTAACACTTTAACGGTAAATCTTCTTCACATGAACATGAATGATGTAACTGCCTTCTTATGAAATCAAAGTTATAACCGTATTCTATGCATATGTTAGATGTTAATTTAGACCTGGAAAATCTGGATGTTACACGCAACCTTTCGGGTATTAACTAATCCCGTCGGCTTTGTTATACTTTTGCCAATAACATCCTCCCCCCCCCCCCCCCAAAAAAAAGAAGAAGAAGAAGAAGAAGAAGAAGAAGAAGAAGAGTTATCTTCAGATGACAAAATGGAGATTACTAAGTACATCAAAACATGACTAGGCAAGAGGGTGCAACTGTGTTCGTAACTCGTGCACTTGCTGGGTCCTTGTCTTCAAATCTGCCTCAACTTGCATCTGAATCTCTAAAGGTTTCTTCATCATCTCTGCTATATTCCCAAGCTCCACCTCTTTTGCTTCCCAGTCCTTCTGTAGCTGACTGTTTGCTTGCTTTGCTTCTTCAAGTTGTGATAAAATTTTTGCCTTCTTTGATTCCTTTTCCTATTTAACTGCCTCCAACTGGGCAATGAGTGTTGCCCATTCTGACTTCCAAGTTGATTGTTGTCTAGCCAAACTTGCTTCTATTGCCGCTAATCAGGTAGCTGTCTCTTCTCGAGTCCTTTCTGCTGCTACCTGATCTGCTTGACCCCTTCGTAGAGCATAGTAGACATCTCGATACACCTGCACTATCTCTCGGGTAAGGTTTTCCGCTCGGCTCTCTACTACTAGCTCTCTAGCAATCCACTCCTATCACATCTCTAGAGTCTTTGTATGAGGCCACCCTCGTGCCTTAGAGCATATTGAAAAGGCATTCGGGTAATCGACTTGCATAAAGGATAGAGCATGCTCTAGTTCCTACACAACTATTTCTAGTGCACCTGCTTGTGTAGAACTCACCACTTGGCGACCTCGAGTCACCAAATCAGCCAAGTATGCCTCTACATCTCCCCCATGTCTGTCAATGATCCTGATGTGGGCTGCTACTGTGTGCCCATTGTTGCCTCAACTTCCTCTAACATCCTCTCAAAGTGCAATTTGTTGGAGGTGGAGGTGGTAGCTCATCTGTGCTGGTGGGGTGACTCACCTCCTCTTGCATAACTATAAGGTCCACCTCCTGGGGCACTTTCCTCATAGGCGAGAGAATACTAGATGCTTGTGCTACTGGCATGTGTTAAACCTCTGACTCAAATAAGCTGTCAATTCTTGTGCTGTACTTTCCCTACTAGTATCTTCATTAGCTGGTTTAGCCAATAATGCAACATCTATGGTGATTACAATGTCTGAACCAAATATGTCCAATTGAACCTGTGGTGCCCTCGGGCTCTCAGGTGCCTCCTACGCAGTTATCTCCATCACCCCCTCATGTGTCTCCAACACCTCTTCCAGTAAGGCTGTAGGTGGCAATATATGAGACTCTGTCAGTGATATAACCACTGCTTCCGTAACGGTTGTAGGCTCCGAGATCCCTATGGGTGCTAGCTGGGCTGCTACTATAACGAGAGTGACGACTATGGGCTGCCAAAATTGTCCGAAGCTAGGAATGTGTACACCTACAGGAGCCAAATGAGATGTCATGGAGAGGGCAGGCTGTGGAAATAGTAGCCGTGTTGCGGTGATTACTTCAACCTCCTCATCGTCTTCCATTTGCGTGCTATCCTCATCCTCTTCATCCATCTCATTGGTATCTTTGGATGACATGTCTTGCCTGTCGCTATTTGTGTTCCCATGTTCAGAGCCTGCATCTAATTCTTGCCTAAGTCGCTTCTGTCCAACGGTGGCCTTCTGCCCGCCTAGTGTGTCTAAATGCTTCCACTGCATATGGGGGGCTCACTTGGAGCGAGTGGGCCAGGCTTGACCTCCAGCCTATCAATAGGGATCATTTGTGCCGTAGCATCGAGGAATAGTCCAATGGCATAATGGGGCATATAAAACATCTTATGCTGCAACATCATGAATTCATATATGTGTTCTGCAAGTATTGTTGCCCAATTATACACCTTCCCATTGATGATTCCATTCATCATTGCTACCTGTGGAAAAGAAATATTTGATGCATGGCTTGCTCCTGTGAGCTTTTTCTTAACCAAGTCCATCAAGCAGTGCTACTCCCCTTCTTGAATGTTGGTTTTTTCCAATCCTCTACCTTTAGAAGTTTCCACTGATGCTTCTTTCTCCGTCTGAGGTAGTGTGCTGCACACCAGATCTATTAGGCAAGCCTTTACCTCCCGACTCAATTTCTTGGGTTTTCCATCAATCTTCTTGCCTTCTTGTGCATGTCTGGGTATGCCAAATACCCTCATAAAGTTTGCTGCCTTGAAAGAAATTAGCAAGTCCCGTCCTAAATAGGAAAATGTGTGTTCTAGAAAATTTGTCGTAAGTGTCTATCATCATTTGCAAAAACCCTCATACTCCCGAATGCAAAGACCGACATTCGGATTGCCCATTCCACTTGTGCCTTCCTTATTCTGATTTTTACCAAGTGATCATTTAGGGTATCTTGCCACCATTTCCTGCACTCTAACCAATTTAGACCTTCAAAGAGTATGTTTTGAGGCATGAGATGTACTATTGCAGCCGTCTATACTTGCGGATTGGTCTTCTTTTTGCCCGAGCTCATGCTTCCTACAAGGTAATATCAGCACATTCATATTCATCCTCTTGCTGGAGGCCGAATCTTCTTCCAATTTCTTTTTCCAGGCTCTTTTCCGAACCGACTACATGATCACCCTTCTTATTTCCAAGGAACGGTTAAGGGAAACCGTTAGGGTTAAAGACTACTGTGTTGGATCACAACCTTGAACTACAATATTCCTTTAGTCCATATAGCTCGAGTTCAAATAGCAATTGTGTGCAATGATCTCCGTGGTCACCTGCACAACGGTATCATCCATACGGACCTTGGTTTCCTTAAAATACCATACGGCACATGCAGATGGTGAGCGATGTCCCTTCGATGACTGTCCATACGGTCCTATAGAATTGCTATATAGTATCGTATGACTCAAGCAATATTTATGTATTTTCACAACATCACAATTGTCGTACGTCGTTCGGTGGTGCCTTGTGAACTACTTGCTTTGGTCATACGGATGTCTATTCTTCCCCTGACCTGGCCGCACAATACATGTGTCCAGACTCTATACATCCTCCTGCATGGTGATTGTACGGTGTTCATGTCTATGCTTTTGGCTTGACCGTATGATGCCTATGTTTATACTTCATTCGAGCCGACTTGTCTGTACGAGTCTACATTTCATGCTTTTCTCGACTTGTTCGTACAGTGTATGCTTCGCTTCTTTGAGGATGCACGATACTTGTCGACCGTACAATGCTCGCTTTTATCTCCTCAGAATATCGTACAATGTACGGTGTTTGCTTTTCCTAGTGTTTGCGGTTACTATTGTATGCCATACAATGTTTGCCATTGCTTGCACACTGTCTTAAAAATGACGTACGGTGTCAATGATCTCATTTGAGATGTTCGAGTCCTTTTATAGCCTTGGCTGTACATCCGTATGGTGTTCTCTACTAGGCATTATGCTGTCTTCCGAACAATGTGATGTTAAGGAGGATGCCAATCGTCTTTCTTATTATTATTATATATATATATATTATTTAAAAAAAGAAAACAGAAAAAACATTCACATTCTACCTGAATCGTTCGTTCGGGTGTTATTATCTACCTGGGCTTCATTCCTTTGATGGTAAATTTTTAACTTTGAACCATTACTTGGGTAGGCCACTTCCTTCCCATCCAACGTCCACAGCTTGATTACTGTGTTGTTATCGCCAACTTCACAGATCTTATATGGCCCGACCCATTTCACCTTGAATTTGTCGGGTTTGATCTCATTACACCCATTATATTTTGGTACTAGTTGGCCTGGTGCGAATTTGTTTAGTTTTAGAAGCTTGTCATGCCAAACCTTGCGCCTAAGCTGTGAAATCTCTGTAGCTCATTGTGCTTGTAGTCTTTGTTCGTCAAGCTTATTTAGGTTGTATAGCCTCTCTCTGAGACACCATTCCTCCCAACTTGTTCTTAATTGCTATTCGTTAGCTTGGTACCATGTACTTTGCTAATACTACGACCTCTTGATCATACATTATATGGAATGGGGTGTGTCACGTGGTGACCTTGTAGGAGGTATGATATGCCCATAATGCTGATGGCAACTTCTCTTCCCAAATCTTCGCCTTCAACACTGCAAAATTTATAGATCACTGAAACTAAGATTTTTTTTGTTGATTTTGCTTGCCCACTCACTCTTAGGTAGTATGAGCTCGAAAGGGAATGGTAGAGTTTAAATTCTATTGTAAGTAGTTTGATGACATGGTTGACAAAGTGCTCTCTGTGGTTGCTTGTCAATTGGACTAGGATGCCGTACCTTGTAATGATTTGTTCATAAACGAATTTTGCCGTACTCAGTGCAGAGTTATCTGGTAAGGCCCGTGCATCTACCCACTTTGTGAGGTACTCCATTGCTACGATGATGTATCGACATTTGTGTCTTGTGCTTACCTTTAGGGGTTTGGCAAAGTCTAGTCCCCACCATTCAAAAAGTTCCTGGGCCTGTGAGGGGTTCAGGGGCATAAAATCCCTCTTTAGTGGCTTTCCGACCCTCTGACATGTATCACATCCAACGACCCACATCCAACAACCTACTCCTTGGCATCCTTGTGCACAATAGGCCACCATAGCCCTGCGAGAAGTATCTTTCACACAGTTGTTTCTGGCCCTATATGTCCGCCTATTGGCCCTTCATGTGCCTCTTTTAATCCTCTCGATATTTCTTCTTTGAGAACGCATCACCGTAGGACTTGGTTAGGTCTCGTCTTGTATAGTAGCCCACTAATCAACTAGAATGTTCAACTTCTCAGTACAAGTTTCTTTTCTCGTTTAGTTGCATTTCTCTAGGGAAGTGACCCGTTAAAAGATACTCTCCAATACTTGCTTACCAAGATGGAAGTACCACGATCTGAAACAATTGTGTTCGGAAAGTCATCATTGACTCCCTTCATTGGTTCCCTTGACTTGATTCTAGAGAGGTCATCTGCGCTCATGTGGCTTTTTCTGGGATGTACTACAATCTTAAACGTGAATTCCTGTAGGAGAAGTTAGCATCTACTTATCTACCCCTGAATGATTGGTTTATTCACCAAATAAAGCAAAGTTTGATGGTTTATGTAGAACATAAACGGGGTTGCCAGTAAATACTGCTTGAACTTCTGTACAACATACACCATTCGAGAGCTTCCCTCTCGGTCATGCTGTAGTTCTTTTCTGCTTTTGACAAGAGTCTACTTGTAAAGTAAACCGGGTGGTCTAATTCATAATCACTTGTCTGTGCGAGTGTTGCTCCTATTACGAAATTTGATGCATCGACATGTACGTGGAACTCCTTGTCCTAGTTTGGGTAAGCCAAAAAAGTTGCTTTGACCAATCTTGTTTTCAACTCTTGGAAGGCTTTATCTTGTTTTGCTTTCCACTTGTAGGGTTCTCCCTTGCAAGTTAGTTTGTTGAGAGGGTAAGACACTTTGGCAAATTTTTTAACGAACCCCCTATAGTACCCAATGTGTCCCAGGAATGATTTCACTTCGGTCACGTCGGTTGAAGGTGGCATTTCCAGTATCACTCGGACCTTATTTGGGTCTGTCTTCAAGCTTGCCTTGCACACGATGTGCCCCAATAGTTTTCCTTGGGGCATCATGAATCTGCACTTCTTAGGATTTAGTGTTAGCCTTGCACGTCTGCATCTCTCTATATACTTCTTGAGTGCGGTCAAGTGTTCGTCCTCTACACTGAAAATTGACCAATCATCCAAGAAAGCCTTGAAGTTGCCTATTGACATCTTGTCAAAGATGTGTAAGATGATCCTTTGAAACGTTGCAGGGGTGTTGCACAGACCAAACAACATTCGGTTGTAGGCGTAAGTTCCATCTTCCACCACAAAGGTTATTTTCAACTTGTTCTCCACGATGGATATTTGATTCTAGCCAGAGAAACCATCCATGAACGACTACATTTTGTGCCCGACCACTTGCTCCAAAACGCTATCAGTGAATTGTATTGGGAATGGATCCTTAATTGTCATTGAGTTCAAACAATGGAAATCCATGCATATTCTTATTTGACTGGTATCCTTTTTTAGTGAGATTACAATTGGAGACACCCACTCACTTGTTTGTACTTGAAAGATAATGCCTGCATCGAGCATTTGGTTAATCTCATCCTTGACCCGTGCAACTTAGTTTTTGTTCATCTAGTACGGTCACTTTCATATGGGCACCACTCCTTGTATAAGTGGAATTTGGTGGACACACAATTCTGGTGGCACTCCCTTTAGTTTTTTTTATGTCCATGCAAAAACATCCTTGTACTCCATGAATATTTTGAATGCTACCACTTTCACTACAGGATTCTAGTCATCTCCCACAAATGTTTTTTGGTTTGACCTCGTCCCCTAAGCTCACAGTTTTCACCGTAGGTTCTTCATATTTAATGTGTTTCTCTTCGTTGAATGTGTGCATGGTGTTTCATCTATTAGTGCCTCCCCTTCCTTGAATTCTCTACATTCTATCGAGAACTCGTTCTTTTCATCCTCCTTATTTCCTTCTTCCACCCCTAACATGTAACAACTTGGGAAGAGTTCATAGTCCTCCATTTTCCAATGGAGTAGGCCATTCAGTGAGTCCAAGTCGCCGTTGTTGGATCCTCCTAGTTTTAGGATTCTTTCTTCGTCGGGTTCCATCCTTTTCTTTCCTTCTTCATCTCCCTCTTCGGCTTCAGAGTTTGACAAGGATGCCACGTCTTCTCCCACCATCTGGGTGTGTAGGTCAATTATGAATTTGTGACCCCCTCTTTCCATCGAAAGAGTATTTCTTTTCCAGTCATGTTTCACTTTTGCCTGTACTAGCCAACCCCTTCTGAGGATGGCATTGTAACCTTTCCTTTTCAGCAAAATGACCACAAAGTTGAGTAGGAAGGGTTGTGTCTCTATTGTTACAGTTTGTGCCATTAAAGTCCCGATGGGTTTGATTCTGTGTTGGTTGGTACTAAGCAGTTGGAATGTAGGTGGCCACAGGGTTGGTTGTCCTAACTTCTTCTATATTTCCTCAAGTAATATGCTAGATCCTCCGTTCACAATGGTGTCAGTTAGGATGATTCCGAGGATACTCATCTCTACCACAACAGGGTGTCTCCCCATGTTCAGTGCGAGTAACATTGGGTCTGTCGTGGGGGCTTTGCTTCTATTGTGGGTGTTCTTCCTTGACCCATCTGTCATCTTTGGGGATGGTGTCATGTTTAGGATTGTTGTTCTTAGCTATGGCATTGCAAGAAGAAGCTGATTTAATTTCATAGGAACCTCAACTTGCATTACTTGTCGCATAATGTTTTGTTTTGCCTGGGTCCTCCTTGAAGTACTTGTAGTGTCATTCATTTGTGTTCTTTCGATCATCATCTCCTTTCCTATTTCTTCTTTTGTGTGGTGCATCCTTCTCTTCTCTCTTCAGGATCTGGATATGCCGCCTTGTTCGCTTGTGCACGGGTGATTGTCAATACTTCTTCCTCGCTTCTTTCTATAATCAATAGGTTCACCCCAGGCTTGGGGCATTTTGAGTCTTCGTCATCTCTAGGACCACACCATCTGCACAATAGTTGCAGTGTTCCTTTTGTGGTACAATCTTTGGCGAAGTGGCCCCATAGATTCCATGCGCGACATTATATCATTGGTTGTTTGGTTGGATCATATTGTATCTGGCTACGACCCTCGTTATTGTTGCTGCCTCCTCTTCCGCGTTGATTGTTGTTTCGATAGCCTCTTGAAGTTGCCACATCATTGTTTGCATTTGTTCCCATAGCTCTTGAGGTGGACTCTTCTTGTGTTAGTAGCACTTGCTAGTGACCTTTTGTTTTCATATTGAACAGACATTCTAATGGCTTGTATTTTCATTTAGCTTAAAAATTTTGATATCTTGTGAAAATTAGGAAGAAAATATGTTTTTGTTGCTTAGGGTTTGTTAGAATGCTGTTATTCCTCAAGAAAAAACCCTAGAGAAAAAATTGTACCTTATGTTTTGATGAATTATTCATAAATTGATATGCGAGTATAAAATAAGGATGCATTAAAGCTTTGGTTATATGTTTGATTTTTATATCCCAAAGCCGTTTGATCCTTTCATGTGTTTTAAATCATATACTTAAATGTTTTAAGTGGCGATGTCGTGAAAACTTCTTAATTGCTTCATCTCTCTAATTGTTTTGGTAGCAGCAAAGTCGCAAAGCAGTCATTTGCGTGGTCATTGCAGCGTCATAGGCATCATTGTTAACTTTCAAGTTAGGGTTGCGAAGAAGAGATTAATTAAAGACTGTAGGGTCGCGGCTTGTGTTTGGTTTAAGAGATTTTAAATTGCGATGATGCAAATCATAACCATGGTAATCAGAGCTGTAAGCCATCACTACATCGCAGGCAGTTAAGGTTAACTTGGGGTTACAGTAGAGAAGTGGAGATTTCTTGTCATTGCACCATTGCAAGGTTCAATTATGAGTTGGGTTCTATGGTTGCAAAGCTGCGAAGTAGTGCAACAGCTAATAAAGTAGTTATTGCATCATCGCGGGTGATAAAGATGTTAAACCATAATTGGTTATTTCATTCAGCTTAAAAATTTTGATATCTTGTGAAAATCAGGAAGAAAATATGTTTTTGTTGCTTAGGGTTTCTTAGAATGCTGTTATTCCTCAAGAAAATACCCTAGAGAATAAATTGTACCTTATGTTTTGATGAATTATTCATAAATTGATATGCAGGTATAAAATAAGGATGCATTAAAGCTTTGGTTATACATTTGATTTTTATATCCCAAAGCCCTTTGATCTTTTCATGTGTTATAAATCATATCCTTAAATGATTTAAGTGGCAATGTTGCAAAAACTTCTTAATCGCTTCATCTCTCTATTTTTCTCTCTAATTGTTTTGGTAGCCACAAAGTCGTGAAGCAGTCATTTGCATGGTCATCTTTGTGTCATAGGCATCATTGTTAACTTTCAAGTTAGGGCTGCGAAGAAGAGATTAATTAAAGACTGCAGGGTTGTGGCTTGTGTTTTGTTTAACAGATTTTAAATTGCGATGATGTGAATCATAACCATGGTAATCAAAGTTGTAAGCCATTGCTACATCACAGGCAGTTAAGGTTAACTTGGGGTTACAGTGGAGAAGTGGAGATGTCTTGTCATTGCACCGTTGCAAAGTTAAATCATAAGTTAGGTTCTATGGTTGTGAAGCCGCAAAGCAATGCAACAGTTAATAATGCAGTTATTGCATCGTCGCAAGTGATAAAGATGTTAAACCATAAATCGTGGAGAAGTTACGAGGCGGTCAGTTTGAAGGTTTCACTACTTCGCAAGGTTAAAGTGACAGTTAAGAAAGTAAGCAGCGAAGTGGAGATAGCCGGTCTCGCAACTTCACAGGTGTTAAGCCGCGGTCAAATTTTGAGGCAGTGATGTTGCGAAAAGATGCCAAGTATAGCTGTTTTGCTAGGTGGCTACGGTTAATGAAGTAAAAGGTTAAAAGGTTGTGAAGCGGCGAGATCGTCAAGTTTTATAAATTCTCTACTTCACGGGGTGTTCATTCGCAGTTTAATTTTATGTTGCGAAAATGCAAATATGGTTAGTGGTGCAATTATCGCTACATTTTTGCAGTTAATAAAATGGAATAGTAAATAGTTGCGATGATGCAATAAAGGGTCAAACGACGTTTTCACTACGTCGCAGGCCCATGTGGTAAACAAGAAAATAGAGTTGCAAAGTAGAGATTGACATGAAGTGCAACATCGCAGGGTTAATGTGGTAGTTAAAGAATTAAGTGGCGAAGTCGCAAAAACAGTCAAAATAGCCATTTTCGTGTGGTCGCAGGTAGGAACAAAGAAAAGCAAGAGACTGTTGAGAAGTAGAGATAAAGAATTGATCGCCACTTTGTAGCTGTCAGTTTTAAAAGCAAAATTAGAGCTAAAAAGCGCATGTCCGAGCTGGAAAAAGGGATGATGAGTTGGAGATATAAACAATGTGGAATATGAAAACAAGGTAGCTTTTGAAGGACTGAAAGGATTTTGAGCATGCCAATTTTAATGCCATTAATGCCACTCTCCAATTTGCAGAAATGGATAAAAGTAGAAAGAACAAGGATTTTCATTACAGTTGCATAGTGTTTGAAGTTTCAGAGTAGAGTTCAAATTGTAGAGCGAATTTCAGCATGCAGAGTTCATAATTGTTGTGCTACTTTGAAGCTATGGCACAAAAGGAAGGAGAGTTGATCACATAGGCTCAAATTGATGAACCTGCATTGAAGGGAAAGAGTCTGAGCACTTTTGTGGATGAATGGCTAGATGTTTTACCAAGTTTGCCCAATCTTCAATCTGCAAATGACCATGCATTCAGAGACCCATACATTTTTTGCAGAGATGCAAAGGTGCTTGACAGAAATGGAAGTGAGTTATTTTGGTACTTCTACAAGAACAGGGTGGAAAATGTTCCTATATCCAACCCTTGGACTAGGAATTTGGGAAAATTGATCATGCTTGAGGTTTTAACTTTTTGTAGATGTTGATCTAGTCAAGGCATTGATAAAATCATACAACCCAGTCAACAAAGCATTCCACAGAAGCGACAGAAGTATACTTGGTGCACTTGACAAAGAAATGGTCATTGAAGTTTTTGACTTGGGAGGACCTATGTCATTACCAATTGACATGGATAAGTTAAATGAGAATTTCAAAAACCACGAGTTTCTACACTGGTAGAACTATGACAAGGCATATTCCCATGGCAAAAAAGGAGAAAGGAGAAATACCAAAGAAAGTGGGATATTTTATGCCTCTTGAGTACTTCCAGAGATATCTCTAGAACACGGTGTTTGGTCTGAACAAAGTCCTAGGCTCAAATGGGACCATAAATGCTCTGGGTGGACATTATGGCATGGCGTTGAATATTCTGGACCCATACACTAATGTTGGGTATGACTATGTTACATATATAGCCAATAGGATTCATGATGAGATTGTTGCAACGCAGGAAGGCTGGAAAATTTCAATTTTCATCACTACTCTCTGATCATGCATTTGATTCTATTCAAGAATGTGCAATTCATTGATCAAAGTTTCTTTGAAAGTATAGAGGAATGGGGAGAGAGACTACCTGTGCAGCGATGGACAAGGATATGGCAAAAATTCTACCCTCACTTAAATACTATTTCTTTTTATAATGATTTTGAATATCCTGTTCTGAACATGTTAGGGGCTATAATAGAAAGAGTGCCTAGGAGTGTTAGAAAGTTATTAAGTCCAATAAGTGTTATGATGAAGGAAAACAATTAGGGCATTACTAGGGAAGTGTTTTTCTTTTTGAAGATTATACAGTCATTAGTGTTTATGGATGCCCTTAGCCACTCCACCTCCCAAAATTTGTTCCAGAAAGATTAGGAATTGTAGAAATCTTCTGGCAATTAATTTCATTAAATAGAGAATACCTAGTTCAAAATGTCAGGAAGGGAACATTTTTGTGTAGATGCTCCAAAGTTGGAGATTTTGAAATAGGAAAAAATGCAATCAAGGAAACTGATGCCTTCCTAAGAAATTATAAATTGCCAATTGTTCCTGCAAGAACATATGACCCTTTCAGTGCGATTAGGAACGCCTTAAAGCAGATGAGGGGATACAATCTGCCTCCAACTAAGGGTTTATGGGAGGAGGAGGTAATTGCAGATTATTTGGATGAAAATGTTTGTAGAGAGAGAAGGATAAAATCCAGAGATGTGATGAGTTTTGAGCAAGAAATGAAAAAGATTGATCCATCCTTCAAGGATTTTATCATGAAGAGGACTACTGGTCAAGTTTCAACAAATGCATTGAAAATTTTGATGAGATTGCAGCTCAGGTACTTGGAGAGATCAGGAACAGAGTAGATCCTGGGTCTCCTAGTCAGGACATTATTGTGGAAGTATGTGATGATGAAGACCAGCCAGAAAGCTCAGCATGGGCTCATCAGAAAAGGAAGAAGCAGAAAATGGTAGAGATTCCCAAAAAGGAAAGAGAAAAAGCCTTACAAATCTTGCCAAGGAATAGCCAATATTTTGACAGTGCAAGAAGAAGCTTCTTGATGGCTCAAGCCACTGAAGTTGAGCAAAGGGCAAAGAAGTTGGAGCTTCAAGCCCAAATGATTGATGACAGAATTATTGAAGCTAGGGAGTTCATGAATGATGAAAATTTTATAAAAATGAAAGAATTCAAAAGCTTTTTGTTTAAATTTAAACAAAATGAACTGTCATTGCAAATGAAACCGGGTGACTCTGTTGAAAATATAGCAGAAATGGTTAAGAAGCTACAAGATTATTATCCTGCAAGTGAGAAATTAACTGTGGAGGACGCAAGGGAGCTGATACAGAGGAGTGGTATGATAGTCTTCCCAGGATAGGAAATTAGTTCCTCTTTCCTGTTAGATCAAATGAGAAGGCAAGAAAGGACTATCTCATTTGATGGTGAGAATTAGCAGGGGTAGTTGAGAGGGTTTGGTTACAACATTGATGCTCAAACCATGGCAATATGGAGTTGAACTCCAGAGAATCAGAAACCAACTCTCATGGAAATCAAGGAATCCCCTAGAGGGAATGTGATTTTTTGGAATGCCCATTCCACTTCAAGCAACTAGATCTATGGGTTGTTGACTTCAGCATCACTGTTAGGTAAAAACAGAATTGATGTGCTGGAAGAGCAGTTAGGTGGAGCCTATGAGAGTTATATCAAGACCAGGAGGCACTATGAAGAGGAGATAGAGAAAACATATGTTCTAGAATAGAAGAATCTCCTGTTAGAAAATGAAATGGTAGCCTTAAAAACACTGTCAGATCTGCTACTGAGATTGAAGATAAAGGTGTACAGATAGAGGCATATACACTTGAAGCAAGGGATATGGTGGGCCAAGCTATGGCTACTAATGAAGAAGTGTTGGAATCTAGCAAAGAGATAGAGATTAGAACCATAAAGAATTTGCTGATTCATAAAATAAATTGTTTGAAATATGTTTTTAAAAATGTGCACAACAATTGTATTGTCTTGCAGGGGGCAGAGTATCAGTGTTTTGAGGCAATATCCTTATTATCTCCCTTATTCACCACATGGGGCCCATACACCCAATTTTTTGAGAACCTTATACCCATGTTGACACAGAAGGACTTACGAAAAATGGTAATTATTTCTATCAGAAAATTGATTAATAGGTTGAAGGTGTTGAATGGTTTCTTTGTAGGAAAGTTACAATTAATTCAGAATAAGATGAAAACAATTGCTACAGGAACTCCAAATTTTGTGCCCAGCATGTTAGCTGAAAGTGGAGCAGTAAAGGATTGGCAAGAATGGTCATCCTCTTTCGATGACATTTAGAATCACTCTAGGTTTATGACATACTGCAACGGTGAGGAAGATATTGTGGTGGTTTATGATTTGATTGATATATTGTATAAACTAGTCATAAATGGGCAAGATAATTGTAGAAGTTAAAGCCATAACAGATGCTAAGTGGAGTAAGAGCCTTGAGGAATTAAATGGAATCAAAGATGCCATCTGGCCAGATATAGAAACTAACATAGCTATTTGGGAGGTCATAGCTGGCATAAAGGCCTTGCCATCCGGGGAAATTGATTAAGCAGTTAAAGTCACAACCAAAAGGCAGAAGAGACAAAATGAAGAAAAGACAATGAAAACGACAGATTGTTAAAGTGCAAATAGATTTATGTTGAAGACACTTGAAATATCTTTGTATTTGTTTTTTAATCAAATTTTGACTAGTGTCCTCCCATCTGAAGCTTGTTGCAATCCTTGTCTATAAAAAGATTTCCAAGATGTGGAGTGAGGGTCCGAATTTTGTATAATTTTAGTCTTTATGCTATTGCAACTGGTCCAGTCTTTTGTGTCAATTGTATGCTTTTTCAAATTTGCACTTTGAGAATATAATGAATATTGAATGATAGAATTTGTCATATTTTGAGTCTTATATCAATAATGTATTATTTTCAAGGAAGATTAATAACAAAGGGGAAGTTTTGAGTATCCATGTCTATAAATTCTGTCTCCATTTTCATGTGCTTGTTATTGTGAGATTGAATGAGCAAAGTTCTTTCAATTTAATGCAGTTGGGATAGGTTGTATGTCATTTCATTGTAGCTTTTAATTCAAGGAATTAAGTAAATGCTTCTATGAATTGATAGGGTTTCTAGGTATATGGGAAGGATATCATAAGAATGGAATTTAGGGTTAATAGTTGATAAATTTAATTGCAAGTCAATTAAATAGGTCAAGATTTACTGGTATGACTCTATATAGCAATGGATAAGGCACTGGTCATAAATTGTGATGCAAATTGATATAGTCATTTGGTTGCATAATACACATTTAAATCAAAATCAATTGTTTAATTTCTATAACAAAGAACTATATTGTTGGTCATTCCCTTATTGTAATAGCTTTCCTTTGAGTTATAGTTGGCTGTTGTAAACCAAGGAATTAATTACAATTTCAAGAAGATGGTTGACCATTTTTTGCTATAGGGGATAAATACTTGAGAAAGAAGATAAGAAAATAAGTAACATAGTCCCTAGGTGCACCAGCCTTGGCCCTGCAAAGCCTAAAGTGTAGAGAGCCCTTGTGCTTTGTCAAGTTGGTCCAGATCTGGATGAGTTCATGTTGAATATGGGAAATAGCTGACCCTTAGGCATCCACCTTCATTCCGCATCTTGGCACTGGTTTTTGAAACCTATAGTTTTGAAACACCAACACATTCTTTGGTGGAATGTTCGACAATCTGGCAGATATCGCAAAACTGATTCTTGGGGCAAGCACCCTTTGTATGGCCTTCCTCCTTGCAGTTTGTACACCATAGTTCCCCTTCTGTGTTTTTCTTTGTATTTGTTAATTATTGGTGAAGTTATTGCAGATTTTCGGTACAAAATTTTGGTATAAAAACTTTAGGGTCAGTTTTGAAGGTCTTAGAGGCTCTGACATAAGGTCAAACCTCAGTTGACAAACGCTTTCGTAGTTATAGTTTGGAGAACAAGAGTTGCCGTTTGCAAAAAGGGGTTATAATAGCCATTTGGGTCAATGGTTTGTAAGTTATGGCATTCGGAAGTTGGGCTACCTAAATTTATAATTTGCAATTGTTTTGAGATGACTATGTAAAAATATGAAAATAATAGTTATTTGGGGGTCACTCGGCCTCAAGGGTTATGGCTAAATGTCTAGAACCTTCTCAGATGGTGGAAAATTGGCTATATAAGGAAGGCATGTAGTGTTGTCTAGAGAGTTCTGGGTGGTGGTTTGCAGCTTTGTCTTGCAGAATATTGTAAGGCACCCATGCGACTTTGCGTAGTGTATTTTTGCGTTCTGTAATTCCATACTTTTGGAGATAATAAGAAGCCCATTTCTAGTTATTGTGAAATTATTGTTGTTTCTCTATTTTCTATTATGTGTTTGTGGTACTAAGGGGAGCACCCTTCATCATAAAGTCACTAGGCATTTGATGGCATATGACAAAATTCAAAAAAGAAAGAGGAAGTTGGGACTTGTATTCTTGAATACCATAGGGGATGAAGATGAAATGTATCCCTGTCTACAAGTAGCTTAAAGATCATCAGGTGTGCTACATTTCTACCATCTAGTAGTTTACCCAACAAGACTAGATTTTGATACCTATAACAGAATCAGAGTGGTGGCTATTGTAAAATACCAAGACACGATTCGCCTTGAAGAATTATGGGCCAGCACTGCATATGAGTACGAGATCAAAAGGAGGTCTTTTTCTATATTTCCATTCAACATGATTAGGGCATGCAAAATTTAAATCATCCAAATGTCGAAACAATTGGATGAGGATACAACTATATTTCTAGATCTAAGATGGAAAAGAGAAGATTATCTAACCATATGATTGCTTCAAGAAAGAACTACTAGATCTTGACTTAATATTGGGATTAATCTTGCAATTCACAAAATGGTGGGTTGAGCATTGAATTGGTGAACTGAAGGTTGTTAAAGATGACTTATAAATTCATGGGACATTAGGCATTATTGGATGATAAACCAAGGCAGTAATCAGATTTTGGAATCGAATGAGGAATTTTGCTAGAAAATGCTAAATGAGGGAAAGGGAAGAGTATTTCCTGAGAAGTGCATCCGAGAGAGAGGTCGGACTCATCCAATGAAGAACCCTAGCAGAAGAGGCAAAGATGAGTGACAACTGTATCATCACCCAGTAGGACTCCAAACTTATAGGAGATTGACCATTTCACAAGGGGAGAAGTTGAAACTAGCAGGAGAAGGATGCCATAGGAAGACCATTTGACTAGGTTAGTGCAAGATAGAGAGAGCATCCATGTTTATCAAGGATCTTCCCAAGGAAGAGATAGAGAGCAAGAGTTTACCGCTGCGGAAAGCATTGGGGCCATTCTAGAATAGGAATTTGTAGAGAAAGAAGTTCATGTGATAGGGAAAAAAGGTTCCTACTATAGAAGTAGAGGTTCCTATCATAAAATAGAAAGTCCCATCGCCAAGGAAGAAATTAATGAAAGGATGGTGTAGGGACATGAACAATTGCCAATCTATGATCAACGAGCTGCGATTTCAAATTGGTTAAGGAAAAGGTTGTAGAGGAGTCATGAAAAAGGAAACTGGGCCTACTTTAGAATTACAAAAAATCTAGGATTGAGTCAACAATTTAGAAGAGAAGGGAAAGGCGAAAAAGTTTGCGAAGTTCATCAAGGGTGAATCTAGATCTAGGACTCTATAGATTGTAGTACCTATAGTTGACAAAACTATGGACGATATTGCTCCAGACAATTACAATGTGACAAAATTGGATCTAGGACATGCTTTAAGGGAGCAAGTAATCAAAGAGTTCAATGACTCTATCCAAGCAATGAAGGAGAAGATGAGGAAGTTGGAGAAAAAAATACTTGAAGGTGAAAACTAAGAACAAGGCTTTGTGCAAATATTTGACAAACGTATCCCATCGAGTAATGGAAGAAATCCTTTCCTTTTTTCCTCTTATAGTTCTTCCAATTGAGTTGGTGGAAGGTACTGAAAAAATGAGGCAGATTTACCAAAGTGGAGGGACTTAGATGGAGGACATCTAGAAAGAGGCATGTAAATTTATTGACGAATTGGTACAAATATATGAAAAGACATTAACTATCCTTTCTAGGGTACAATGCATAGATGATTCACAGGATGATGAACATTTTTTCCCAAGATGGAGTAATCTCACACTTGCAAGCCTTAACATAAATTCCTAGGTAGATGCCCGATGGGGGAGTGATTAGATAAGTGTATTTTTTTCTTGCTGCTATAGTGTACTAATCATGGTGAAGGAGATGGTGTGAAAATCACAATTAAGAATATGCTCGATAGAAAAATGTGGTCGGAAATATTTAGAAAGGAATCTCTAACATAGTTGTAGCCTTATTGACATTGAGGATGACCAAGAACAATGTAATTGTAGGTAACCTAAGAAGCAAGTTGGAGTTCTTTCAATTAAATTCTTTCATAAGGGATGCCTTTGAAAAGTTTTGCATATTCTCGAACGCCATGCATACGACCCAAGACAATGCTAGATTGGGAGAATAGTTTGAGCAAGTGTGAACGAGAAATGACCATTTTGGAGTTCAAGTGAGAATTGACGCCAAGTGTCAGCGTAGATGAGTTTTAGATAGTGCTATTCAGATTTTGAGCATTCAAGAAACAAAATCAAGAATAGGCTATTCTAGGCAAAGGAACACTTACTGCACACCAAGCATTTATTTCACCCCTCCCTCTGAATGGACTAACATAGTGGGCATTCATTACCCCACTTTGGAAGTGGTTTTCTCTTGATTGGTCTATTTGAACCCTTATATTAATTGTAGATTCTCTTTCCAAGCCCTAACCCTAATTAGGGATGAGGTGGTAAAATCTGGGCTACCAATTTTTTTTAATTTGGACTACTTGTAATTTGAGACTTATATAAAGGCCTTGCTTCTCATTTATAGAGGACAAAATTTGGAGATTGTTGCTTTTGAGCTACCGAGATAATAAAGTTGTCATTGAAGTTTGGTGATGTCTTGATATATCTTAGTGCTTGTATGTTCTCTTTGTTCCCTCACATAGAATAGATTTCTTTTCAAGTACTTGAATGAATGTGATTGATAATAGTTTTACGGTAGAATTTTGTTTCTCATACCTTTTGTTCCTAGGTAATTCCTAAATTAGTGTAAAGTTGGCTTGAGCCATTATGTGGATGCTTTACTTCTACCTTGATGCACATTGTTCATTTTGATGGCATTCATTAGGATATAAAAATTATTTGTACAACCTTTGAAGATTGCACCATCTTTGTGTAGTTGTTGAATTTTGCTAAGCAAAGTTTGGTAGATTCATTGTAGTAGTATTCATCTTTGAAGTTCGTAGGACTAGAATAGAATTTATCAACCCCATTCCTCTTTTTCTTTCTACATAGTTGTGACCCCCCCACCCAAAGAAGTGCTTTCATTGCAATATTAGTTGAAAGTCATAGCCCGTATTGTTCAAAGTTGACTAGAGGAATATAATGTAAGTTCCCTCGTCATACCAATATATCACATCAACCACGAATCTTATCCATAGTCAATAACTGACGGTAAAAAAACCTTGGAGTCAATTGTATGACCTTTCACAATCTTAGCATACACATGATTTGGATAAGGGAGAAGAGGGTATCTCAATATTTTATTTTATTGTTGGTACGTCGTAAAGAACACATCAACACTGCTCAATACATATATAAACTTTTCCTTGTCATTTAGTTTACTTCATACTTGGAGCTTCATGAATCATCTAAGTACTGTTAGTTGGTGATATGATATCAATACATCAGATTGATCATTGTGTCAATGGATTCTCATTATATAGTGCTTATTTTCTTAAGCACTTCATCTTTACAAATCTGATTTTATGCATTTTAATCATTTATGATTTGACCCAATGTGACAAGTGACAATATTATTCAATGTTTGACAATGAAATCCTATTATGAGGTTCTTTTGGTTCAAATACCATTTTCTATTAAATTTTAAAAAGCAATCCCCAACCATCTTGCTATCAATCTAAAACTCCAGGTAATAACTTCTCATCCCTAAATTTGCATCAATGTCCTTGAAACTCAGAGGAACGTTGATAAAAACTTGTCATAGAATGCTTAACATTATGAAGGAGCATTTTGAGTTAAGAAGTGATGATGTTGCATTTGAGAGCTAGGGCTAAGGAAACCCTAGCTGCCAACAATGGAGGTGGGCTTCTTTTTTCTCATGGAGGTTGTGAAGGGAGCTCAAAAGATGAGGGAGATGCTGAAGATGAGGATGACGAGTTACTCTTGGATATCTTGTTGGGAGCTCGTGCCTTAGCTCGTTTGTGTTGGTGTTTGAAAACGTTACCGATTTTCAATTACCCTGATGAGAACAAAACACATCTAGGGGCAGCTAACTCCCATTTTCAACATGCCCATTCAGACACTAGGCCAACTATAAGGCTTGACCCTTCTTCTTCAGGCTCTGCAAAACCTAGGCGGGTGGACCTATAGATTCTTTATATGGTACCAGTTATCAAAGCATACACTGCATCTATTCAAAGCAGATAAAATCCTCATTTCTCCTGATAGCTCATGAAATAACATCAATCTACAGTAGCTAAATGCAGATTTAGGAACCTCATAAGCTGAGTGAGGGCATTCTATTATAGCTCTTCAACATGAAAGGGGAAAAGTGTTTGATTATTGATGTTGATGTTCAATAAATCCTCAAACATGCAGAAGTATAACAAGTGATCCTATAACTGATCAGTGCCTAATCCATTGGGTAATTTTATGAATTCAAAACATACATCTGTGACATCAAGACAATATTACATATACCTAGACATCAAATCTATCTACTCACCTTGTGATTTAGACATCGGTGTTCATTAAGACCTCATTCTTATGAAATATCCTTCTCAAGATAACCAGCAACCCTGTCAAACACATCAAGCATTTACTTGGCACTTAGTTCCAATAGCAAGATATATCAGACATACAACCTGAAGGGGAAGCAAATGGATCTCAGCTCTTTGTTCCAAGACCACATAAGACTACATATTACAAAGACAGGAGACGAGAACCAAAATGAAACTAATGAAATGCTTGCTCATATGTATTCATTTCCTTGAAACAATACAATCAAATGCATGAAATTAAAACATGAAACAACCTAACATATCAGAACTATCTGTATTATCTGCACTACTGCTGTTCACATGAGAAGAAATTGCTGAAGAATGGAGGTGGAATCACAAATTTGGATCCAAAGAAGTGGTCTCACAGAATGACTGCAAATTTCCTACCAACAATGGTTTCTCAGTCACAAAAAACTGGAACCTCTACAATGAATGAAAGATAGAATGATATAGCAAGAAGTGAATTCCCGGATCTAATATGCAATTGCCACTTGTCCACTTGAAATTCAATCTTTGGCAATTGAAAAACCTCTTTCTTCTTTCCATCTCCCATTCTGATCTGATCTTGTTTCATCATTTTTCTGTAACAAACTTGCAAAATATCCCTTTCTAAATGATGAAAATTGTGTCACCAAAATATCTGATTTGCCCCATGAAAATACTGGAGGAATCAAACTTTAACTGATTTGAAATTAGTTCCATTCGATCCCAACTGCATTTTACTATCTTTTATGCACATCCAGGTCATTTCCATGCTAGAAAACAATTTTGAACTCTGATACCTGAAATCGGTTGCAAATTGGAAACCTGGGAGAAAACCTCGTGTAGCAGGAACAGACGGCTACCTGTGCAAAAACTAACCTTGGAATCGGAAAATTCAGACTTTCACGATTCCGGCGGTATATGATAAGGCATACTTTGCCTTCCGAAAATGCCCAGAAAGTCGATTTGAAAAATGCTCCTTTGTTACAAAACCCAGGTCTGCATCGAGTCTAAAGTTTAAAACCTTAAACAATGACCCTTTTGAATTTAAAAAGGTTGACGTGTATTTAAAATGATTAAAAATCATTTTGTAAACAGATCTTTAATAAAAATAATAATAAAATATTATTATTTTTAATTCCTCAATATTGCCCTGACCCTTTGAATCCGGGGTCAACCTCCAGTTGACCGACTGCCACGTGGCAGTATTTGATTGGTTGCTCGAACATACATCCGCCACGTCATTACCGGGCGGGCCTGCTGCCACATGTCGCGAGCTTGCTTTCCCGCATTATTTAACTAACATGCATCTTCATAATGCGGAAATGCGGATACTGATGGATCTACCACGTGGCACAATCGTGTGCGCCCGCTTGAACTTGCATGTCCCCGCCACGTCACTGCACCCGGAGCCTGCGTCGCCACGTGTCAACAGCCCGCTTTCCCGCATTTTTTTAACTTCCTCGCATCTTGATAATGCGGGGAAGCGGGCACCGTCGAATCTCGCCACTTGTCCTCATCTGGTCGCATCTCAATTTTCGATGCCACATCATCACAGGTGCAAGTTTGTTTAAAATTTCGCACTAACTGACTGACGTCAACATCCCACGTTAGCTTCATGAGTCCCGCGCACACTATGGTTTCCAAAAACCTCTTATTTCAATTCATTCCAAGAGATGAGTTGCATTGTATTTAAAATGTAAAAACACTTCTCACGGCCTCAATGTGGGATTAAAGGTTTTGAAAAACCTTTACTCTGCGTTTTTATCTAGTGTTTGCTGGTTCCTCCATTTTTCTCTATTTCCCTAATAGCTTTGGATGTGAGTTCATCAAGCCATTTGATGCGTTGAATTTGGCTCTTTCCAGCATGAGGTTCCAGTTCATTTCCGCTCCCCTTCAAATTCGTGGTGGGGTTTGTTTTAGATCCTCTTGCTGTGCTGCGTATGTGGAGTGCTTTGATTAGCGTGGGAGTTCTTAGAAAGTTGCGGCTGATTGCTCTTACCTCATTTGGCGTGTTTCATGCTACTCTGAAAACGTTTGCTATCCTCTGTGGTGCTGTGGGAGCTCCATTTTCTTATCCGGGGTGAGATGGCTTTGCCTGACGCTATTTTCCTCAAAACATGGACAACTTAATAATGATACTTCTGCTGCTTGTTTTTTAATGCGTGAGGTTCTTTTTTATGCTCGGTTTCTTTCAGTATGTTTTGCCTTTCAAAGTGGGCATTCCTTGCCTGTGCGCCCTATGGATTCCAGCTGTGAGGCTCGGCGTGAGCTCCATGTTTGTTGTTGCGGCTTCATTGTCTTCCTTTTATGCTTGTTGAATGTCCCCTGCGCTGGTCTTTCTTACCTGTGTGAGCTCTTGCTGTGAGACGCCTCCTTCATTCAAATTTCGCTTCACACTAGAAACGCCTCCTCCTAGCATGGACTGCTCTATCTACACGTGAAGCTGCCTGGTATTCTATGGAAAATGCTTGTGAATGGCTTTGACTGTATTGTGCTTTCCTAGCCCATGTGGGCCCTTCACCAATGCATGGGCTCTATTGCGTGGATCTTGTGTCTGACTGCTTCTTATCTATGGCTTTTATGAATGATAGGGAGTGCGTGGAGATAAGTCTCTTTGAAGCAACTTCAACCCTTTTATGCGTATTAAACTTGCCCCTTGCAATAACCTTTTCTAGCTAACTGCACTGGAGATGGAAGTTCAGACTTAGCCATATTTAAAATGTCAAAATCTGAAAATGAGCAATCCTCAGCGAACCCCATTTCCTGGGCACATTCTTCGAACAATGGATTAAAAGCTACATGAAATTGTTTCTCATAATCATTTAGACAAATGTCGGCTAGTTCATATCAATGTCTTCATCAAATAGCACATTAATAACTTCACAAGACATGTCATCACATCCATCTTTACATACATCTTCAGCAGAGAAAGAAAATTCAGAGTCTAAATCAGAACATGACTGACCACTGCTGCTGTCATTACATGAAAAATCAGTATTACAATCAACTAAATCATTTTCACAAGTACCAGAGATTGAACTCCACCACTTGTCTTCAATCATCGTGACTTCACACTCAACTTCATTGCCATTTCAAAACATAAAAGGTTGAAAAGAAGGAACATCTTTATTGGTCCTTTCGTGATCATTCTCCTTATTAATCTGACATGACTAGTTGGGCCCCGAAGTGGGTCCGGCTAAAACATTTTTTTTGTTCCCGGACAACTAAACTTTCAAATTGATCCATTGGCCTTCTCAGACTGATTAGAATCAATTTTGATCACAGATTGATCGTTGAAAGCACATTTGTTCTGCTCTTTGAAAACTGTGACTTTCTGATGATAGGGCCTGTAGGCTGGTCTTAAAAACTAATTCAAACATCTGACATAACTTTGAAACTCAAGATATATCACCTCTCTGACACGTTCAACAGCCCTGTCAGATCTCATCGCATGACGACATCGGGGTCAAAAGATATCGACCCCCGAAGTTGCCAACTTAAATTCATCTGCAAATAAACATGTCAAAAAGCTGAAAATTGCATTTGGAAATGGCTTGGAAAACTGAGCAAATGGGCACTTGAGGCTCTGAAAACTGGGGTACTGGTAGATTGTCATGAGGTGAGTATGATTCTACAATTTTAGCTCATGACGAATCACAGGACGCATTTGGCAAGCATGCAAAGTGGGCTATCTGGATTAGCAGGACAGTTATCATCAGTAAAACAACATTTTTTGTGAATGGAATAACCTTTAAAAAGTGTGCAGACGGATTTGTAAAGGCTTGAAAACTGACACACTTGTAGTATTTTCAGGGTAGAATACAGGGGAACAAACCATATGATCCTACCAATCACAGGCACAAAGATATGACATCTCGAACAGGGCTCCCGATCAATCTGCAGTTCTGACTACTAGTGAAACTTTAAAAATTGCAAAGGGAATCGCGTTTGAAAACTGATCAAACGGATTCTTCATAAGCTCAAATCTGGAACGCGTAAAGTTTCTGACCCCTAGAGTATGATGCAAAAGGAATCTTCTCACTTGGGTCAATTGGTCAAAAGTTATAGTATCTCAAACAGGGCTACCCAGAATAGTATGCACAGTGCAAATGTGTGAAAACAGTAACTGACCAACTTTGAGGGATTCAAAACCTAGTCAAACGAACTCGAAACGACTCAAAATCAGAAACATAGGTTCTTGGGTATGGACACTAGATATTCCCAAAGTGGCAAGTCACAAAACATTTCTGGGTGTGAGATATTCAGTGGCAAACAGGACCTCCTGACGCTGTTTGACATTAGGGCAGAATTGCAAATTTGACAAATGCTTGAAACAGGATTTCGCCAATGACTCAGAAACTCAATTTAACTTCACAAAACGCTTAGGCATACTGAATGAAAGGTGCTAGAAGCATTAAACATCATAGGGGTCTCAGATGGACAGCCGGGTACATAGGCATTAAAAGCGTTTATAGGGCTCAATTTTTTCAATGGTGCTCAAAATTGACCATGCAATTTTGAGCACCAACAGTTTGGAGGCTGATAACTTTGTCTCAAATGATGACGGCTTTAGCTATGATGACGGTTATGGGCCAAATTTTCTCTCAGATGATGTTAAGTCTTGCTTTGACAAGGTTTACAAGCTGGATCTGTTGGTTTCAACTGTTCTTGAGAGTGATGTGGCTATTCTTGGGGTTGAGATTGCTTCGTCCACTCGGTTTGTCAATTGGTTGAGGAGGGGTTTCCTCTTTGGATCTCCTGCTATTTTAGGGGGCAAAAGCATGCTTGCTTCTGTGGGTTCTCTTGTTACCGAGAATGATTTTGCTATTCATGGGATCACACCTGCTTCAATGTCCTGCACTGTCAAAGGTTTGAGGAGGGGTTTCCTTTCATGTTCTTCTGCTGCTTTTGGGAACAATAGCATGTATACTACTGTGGCACTTGATGCCTTTGTTGGTTCTCTTATGGATGAGATAGATCTGCCTCTCGTTGGCAGGTCTTCTTTTGGGGATGGAACTCTTTCTGCCATTGGTGATGGTTCCATTGGCCCTTGCACAAATGTAGAGGTTGGCGATGAGATGGATGTAAGTCCCTCTGAAGATTCCACTTCCCATGGAATCGTGGCAGGGTCTTGCAAGGATTTCGTCTTTGTTCTTGCTCTTTTAATGGTGTTTGAGGCTGGTTGTTGTGATGGTATTGTTCCCAATGAGATCTTATTTCTTCTCAGGCTTTTGGCTTGAAGATGGATATTCCTCCTTTGCATCCTCTGAGTGATTGTTCTCCTTCTGTACATGTGCTAGAACTGGATATTCCAGATTATTTGTTAGAAATAGATTGGCTGAGTTGCTCACTTGTTGGTAGGTTTTGTCGTGGTACCCCTTATATTGATATTGTCTGGAAATGGATTACTTGTGTTTGGAAGCCACGAGGACATGCTAACAATAATTATGGCTTCTTCTCTTCTTTACTCTTCTGATAATGAGGATTGTTTAAGGATTCTTATTGAGTGACCTTGCTTCCTAAGCCTAAATGGTCTTTCTTTGTCTAAGTTGGCCCTTGGTTTCAACCCTCAAACCAATTTCTTGTTCCCAGTGTGGGTCTGTTTATCAGGTCTGCCTCTTGAATTTTGGCATGAAAAATTTCCATTTCACTAAGTCCAATAAGTGGTTGCTGCGTGCAAGATTTCTGTATGTTTATAGCAAAGAATATGGTGCTTCCTTCTCATTTTATCCTACCTTCTATGTTGCATAAATGGGCTTGGGAAATTGATTATGAAAATTCTCCAATTGTTTGCCATTATTGTAGACAAGTAGGTCATTCTTATATGGACTTCATGAAAAACAGGAATATTGAATTTATTTGGGGAAGAATGGGTCAGTTTGGTCTGCTATCCTCCCCTCCTAGAAAGGTTGATTAAATGGTGGATAGAAAGGATCTTTTTTCAGAGAATACTCAAATTAATCATAGGAAAAGATGTTTGGCGGATTTGGATCAGCAAAAGAAGGAAAACAAGGAGACCATTCTCAAGCAGTCCTCCACTCCATGAGAGACTAAGTGGATGATGGATAGAAGGGAGATGTTTCCTCCTGAAGCTGTTAGTATGCAAAAGAATCGCTACAAGCAAAGATGTCTAGGAAATTCAGATCTTCAAAACATGGAAAACAGGGAGACGATCAATCAAAATACCCTGAATTACTCCTTCAAACCTCCTTAATTTCAGTTTTGTAGCTTCTGCTGTTGTTGTCTTGTTAGCTGTCAGGTTGTGTAGTTGGTTGGGTGTTCTGCTGTTTTCTGTTCGTTTTGCTGCTGTTTTTTCAGGTGTTGTGCTGTCATGCTCAGATTTTCACCCATACCTTTCTGTAAAATTATTCAGGGTTTGTTCAACAATTGAGCCAATTTGTAATGGGGCTGAGATTTGGGGTTTTCTTCCTTAGTTCTTTCCCCGAGGAGCCTTTGAACTAAATTTTTAAATTTTTATATATAGTAGCTCTGCCTACTTTTGCCCAAAAAAAACATAAAAAAAAATTATTCAGGGTTTCAAAACGTTATCTAATCAAAAACGTTATGAAGGTGACCCTATGATGATAAACCAAGCTACATAATACATAGGTGGACATAAATTATTGTATTTATATTACCGAGGCCAAATTGAAGCAGTGGAATTGAATTTCAAACTGAATTATCAGCATTATATCATGAAGATTAGGCCTATGTCTGAAGAAGATAGTCATGGAAAAATGCAAGGCATTTAGTTGTTTATATTTACATTATACTGGAAGGTGCATTTGCCATTTTTCATCAGGAAAAAATGTTTAAGGAAAAAGTAGAGCATTAATTGTTTATTTGTGCATTTTATTGCAAGGTCCATTTCCCCTTCATATCAGGAAAAAAGTATTCAAGGAAAAAAATAAGGGATTAATTCATAATTGTTTATGCATTTTATTATTTTAATGTAAGATGTGTTTGCCCTTCACATAACACCTGATAGTTACCTACAGAAACCTTTGATATATTGAGATGGAACTTTATGAAGATTTTAAAAAGTATAATTTCTTTGCCTACTCACCAATTACAAAAGACTCTTAATAGATAATTAGTGACTATGGAGGATTGAAGTCTCTTTAACCACAGCTATATGATTTCATAAATTTGTGGATACTCCAGCTATTAATAGCCCGTATGCACATTACAGACTTTTTAAGCCAATGCTAAATGCTTTTGCCTTTGGCTTGAGGTATTTCTTCACTGTAAAAAGCTTATACCTTGGAAATAATATGTTATAGACAAAAATCTACAAGACAGGATCCAGACCAACAGTAGCTTTGAATCTGGGAAAGAACCTACTGCAAAGCCACATGTTTTTGGAATACAGTAATTGTTAATATAGCTTGAATGATAGTAGAGGAAGATCCATTTACTTGAAAATACGTTTCTAGAATTACAGATAGGTTTGAATTGTTGGGATATGTTTCAGGATTTGTTGACACAGTTTTTTTTTTTTTTTTTTTTTTGATTTGACAGTTATGGAATGCTAAATAAACCTTTATGTTTGCCCTCTATTTTATTTCTGCAAACTATTGCCTGCAATTGCAAAGACTGTTTTAGGAAAATCAATTGGACCAAGTATGACCTCTTTTAAGCTTTCTACTAATTGTGCAATTGCTAGATGCAATCTTCACAAGTTTACCCAGGATAAATGTTGCTTAACTGTTCCCTATTTTCGACCGTCCAATGTTATAATTGAACTGCAGAACAATATCAATACTACAAGTAATTAACAACAAAATCTTATTAATAGAAAACCTATTGGGATTTAAGCTACAGAGAGTGACAGTAGAACCCGTATCCATTTGAAGAGTGCATTGCTATAGAAGCATCTGCTCTCTCATATCTCTCCCTTATTACTACATCTGGCATCTAGATCGTAAAATCTCAAGTTCTCTTTTTATGAAGGTGGTCGTGGAAGAATAATAGAAACAATTATAGAGCTTGTTTGGAATATTTTGCATTGCACTACTTACGTTTATTGTTGAAAATACCAAGAACGTCTTCAGCAAAGAAAATGTTGTTAATAAGAATTCACTTATGTGATGAAAGATGTATGACTTGAAATGAGAATATGCAACTCTTTCAAAACTAGGATGACGTTTACAATTAAAAGATAGTCTAATAATTGCAACACTTTCAAAATTAGGATGGTATTTTACTATTAAAGGTTAGTTTAATTTTTATATTTTTTTATTCCTCTTCCAAACTAGGACGATGTTTACAATTAAAAGATAGTCTAATAATTGCAACACTTTCAAAATTAGGATGGCATTTTAGTATTAGAAGTTAGTTTAACATTTATATATTTTTATTCCTGTTTACAAGAATAAGAGTTGAACATCGTGGTATATTTTGAAGTCAATAATCTTTCCACAACACTGTTCTGATGAGAAATTATCTGAACAGTGTTGTAGAAATATAGATAAGTGTTTAATTGTCATCTTAAATCATCTTTATGCATCTAAAGTTTCTGCAAACTGTTTTTATGCATTTAAAGTTGCTGGAAACTGTTATTCTCTGCAATATATAGGGGGTTAGAAGGGCAGTTGGAAAACAGGCTGAAGTGATCAATATGATGATAATGTCTGACATTGCCAATTATTCTCGCAATGGAAGCAATCAAATTTCTTCAGCAAATGATGGGGACCAAGTATTAGATTCAGTGAAAAGGGAGCTTAATAATGTAGCAAGGGCTGAAAGCATCAGATTGATCCAAGATGTTATGAGAGAAAACAATGTGCCGAGTGTAGGCTCTCCTAAATTTAGTTCTAGCTCTGAAGCTTTTCAAGTTTGTGAGAAAGAACGCAGAGTCTCTTCCTTTGAGCAAGTTGACAATGTGGAACATAATGAATTTGATCCTAGAGAATGGAAGAAAGTAGCACCTTGGAGGAACACTCCATTGAAAGAATCTCTTGGCCACACTAAAGCTGAAGTTTTGGGAGGAGCACTATTTGGGGTGATTGTAACTTTGGGACTCCATTCAATATTGCTACAATTGTAATTCTTATTGTCACAAATTTTGCAAGTCACAGAATATTGTGTACGGTGTGGTTTCATCTATTGGTGTAAAGGTGCATTACTAAACTGCTTCATCTAAGTTCCAAATGTATGCAATAGTCATTTTCTTCAAGAGCAATTTTGTTTACGCTACTACCAAATTTGCTTGTGTTTCTGGTCTTCATATATTTTTGGGATTGAGATGAATTATCAACCCATAATTATTACTGTTAATAAATTTCACGAAATTGCCTTTATTGTGGCCAGCTGTATTTCTATCAGACATTTTAATATCTTACAATTCTTTTTAAAAACTTCTAATTAGAATGCTTTGAGCAATCTTGGAAGTGAAGCAGCAGCCATGTTGGTTTTCAAGTTCTACAAGATGAACAATGCATTGAGCTATTAGTTTATGTCATGCAGTGTTTTTTTGATAAATTTAAATAAAAAAAATTTAAATCATAAGAACATGCTGCATGATAATGGCATTTGACTGATAAGAGACAGAGGGAAAGGATCAATCATTTTTTTTCAAAGGCCACATAGACATATTTTGCCTGGGAGGCAGACCAATGGTGAGGTAACATCAAATGCTATGAGTGTTGATGAGCAGGAAATGCAGACACTCTCAGATGATTTCAATCTCATTAGTCTTCACATTGATGTCGTTTCATGTCCAAGATATCCTGTAGCCTCAAAGTACCTGCATAGACTCACTAATGTGATTTTGAAAAGAAAAATTGATGCTAGAGAAAGAGGGAGGAGTTTTCTCGGTCCAGCTAATGCTTGTTTTGGACGAATCAACCTTTTCAAAATTGAAGTGTAATATCATGTTTCTTCTAGAGTTAATATTTGCAGTGAAATTAATAGATGAAATATATGAGTTTCGATAATCTATAAGATGTAATGTTATTAAAATTGATGTAATTAGTAAGTATAAACTATACAATCTGTTAATTTAGTAAGCATTGAAAATAAACAATTAAAATAGTAAATTGACTAACATAACAACATAGCTCAATCATGGCTTTGACTCAAGTGACCATTTCAAACTTTGCAATGGCTGCATTGCTTTCTGCTTGAGTTGTGCCTTATGCCCATGGGGGCTAGTTGGGTGCCAACGCGACCCTTGGGTTGGAAATGTATACGATGGTCTCTCCTATTGTTGTTGTCGATGAATTCTACATCAGGGCTCACCAAGAAATTGCTTGTTTCCTTTGCTCCACCTCATTTGGGGGTTCCTTTGGTTTTAGTGGTAAGGGAATTTATGTGAAAATGAGGTAATCTTTTGAGAGACTTTTCCTCACATTAGCTAAAGTTGTGAATGAGGGGTCGTGACTACATGTTCCTACTTACATATGAAAGACAATAAGAGAACATGATAACAAGGAGATAACTTTTCATCTGCACGAGGTGGAGTCAAATGGCCACCAAAGGTTGATCATCCTCCATTGTGCAATAAAGTAGGCACAAACATGTGCAATAAAGTAGGCACAAACATGTGCAACAATGAAGAGGATGATAAAGTGATAAGTGCACTAAAGGTGGAGACAACACGAAGTGGAATGTGATAACTACTATCACCACCTAAAATGGAATGTGACAACTACTATCACCACCTAAAGTGGAATTTCTTTTATACTATGTGCATCTTCCTAAGTTTCACATACACAAACTACTATGTTATGCTATGCATTTTTGTAAGTGTCACATTTGTAGACTACAATGTATGCATTATCCTAAGTAAGCTTAAGTGTTATTAGGTGAATAATTAACTACACCACCATCCCCCCTCAAGTGCAACTGAGGGGAATGCAAGCTCAAACTAAAATTCAAGATGTGGCTTGATTAGTAGTCCATGTTAGGTGTCCATGTACAATATTGCGAGGGACAACCCCCACTCGCCCTCGCCCTCCCCTTGCCGCCCCCTCCCCCCCTCCCCTAAAAAAAAAAAAAAAACTACTATGCTAGTTATCCATGTACAAACTACTATGTTATGCTATGCATCTTTGTAAGCGTCGCATCCTACTATGCTATGCATTATCATAAGTAAGCTCAAGTGTTATTAGGTGAATAACTAATTACACCATCCCCCCTTAAGTGCAACTTAGGGGAATGTAGGCTCAACCTAACAATGCAAGGTGGGGCCAAATTACTAGGCCATGTTATTTATCCATGTACAAAACTATGAGTGTAGATAATTTATAAGATGTAATGTTATTAAAGAATAGCTGTAAATAGTTAATATAAACTATAAAATTTAATAATTTAGCAAGCATTGAAAATAAATAATTTAAATAGTAAATTGACTATCATAACAACATAGCTCAATCATGGCTCTAACTCAAGTGACCCTTTCAAACTTTGCAATGTCTGTATTGCTTTCCACTTGAGTTGCACCTTATGCCTGTGAGTGCTGGTTGTGTGCCAATGTGACCCTTGTGCTAGAAATTTATACAATTGTTGCTCCTATTATTCTTGCCGGTGAATTCCAATCAGGGCTCACCAAGAAATTGCTTGTTTCCTCTACTCCACCTCATTTGGGGGTTTCCTCTAGTTCTAGTGGTAAGGGAGTTTATGCTAAAGCAAGGTAATCTTTTGAGAGACTTGGCCTTGAGTTTTCTAAGGTTGTAAATGATGGGTCCTAACTTTCAAGTGTCTTCTTATATACTCAAGACAATAAGAGAACACAATAACAAGGAGAGAACTTATCATCCACACAACATGAAATCAAATTTCTACCAAAGGTTGACCATCCTTCATTGAACAATAAAGTATGCACAATACGTGCAAAAATGAAGAGGATGATAAAGTGATAAGTGCACTAGAGGTGGAGACAACACATTTAGTGGAATGTGATAGCTACTATCACTGCCCAAAGTGGAATTTCTTTTATATTATGTGCATTTTCCTAAGAGTCACATATTAAAACCATTATGTTTTTCTCTGCATCTTTGTACGTGTTACATTTTCAAACCACTATGCTAGGCCTTATCCTGAGTAAGCTTAAGTGTTATTAGGTGAATATTTAATTACACCAATATCCCCCCTTAATGCAACTTAGGGGAATGTAGGCTCAAACTAACAATACAAGACAAGGCCTAATTATTAGGCCATGCTAGGAATCCATGTACAAAAGTCTATCGGACAACCCCCATCCCCACTCACCCAAAAAAAGAGAGAGATGGAAATACAAAATGATTGTTAAATAAGAATGAGAAGAACACAATCCCATGTGAAGAAAAAGTTCCCCCCCATAAGAGAGAAGTGAGACAAAGTAGCTTCCCCTCAATGTAGAATATACACCAAAAGTAGATGCTCCAAGATGGATATAGAAGATGCTCCTAGATGGATGTAGAAGACGCTCTACAATCATCAAACAATGTTCTTCCTTTTAGGTAGAAACAAAACCAAAGGTGTATGAATGAAGTTTCCCTAATCCTGAAAGGAATATGTAGGAACAAACCTCAAGATGCATGTAGTCTATGAAAACTACTCAAGTGTCACCATGTCAATAATGAGAGTTGCCTCCAAATGACATGTCCCACTCTAGTTTGTTGACAAAGACAAGTCAATGTAGAACATAATCCAAATACCCAAATGTCTCCTTTGTAGATAAAGAAACTTCCTCAAAATGTTGGTCCAATGTATCCACATTCATGTCAAATTATGAAGGATGATCATGTAGAGAATGATGAAGAGGCTCAAGGTGTTTCCTCAGAATAACTGAAGACAAATCATCTCCATCAAAGAGAAGATTGATATCATCAATGGTGTCTCCCAAATTTGTAAGATAGGACTCAAACAAACTTGGAATGTCAGTAATTTGTCATCCTAAAGAACAATATTTGGAAGATAATGCATATCCTACTGCACTGAATCACAAGAAGCCAAAATTGTAGCAGTACAAGCATCATTAGAAGCAACAATATATGTGATCCCAATAGGAGGAGATGGAATGTAAGGATCAAGAACTTAATCACATGTGAGGATATGCAAGTTCAAGAAGCCAAAGTTCTCAATATATGAATCCACACTAGATGTGTGATCATAATTTAAAGAATGATAATCATCAATAGGAACAAATTTTGAAAAAGAGTACAATTGAGATGCATGATCCAAAATCACAATAGCATAATAGCTCCACTCTTCAAGTCTCTGATAATAATTGTGTCGAGAGTGAATTCCACAGTCTTCCTTGTTGCACCATTAGTAATTTGATAGATGAAAAGAAGATTATTGGTGAAGTGAGGTACACAACACATTATTGAAATTGTCATCCTCGATATCAATATTCCCAATCAAAATCATATATGTATTATTACCCATAAAATTCAGTGGCATGTTTCGAGGCTCAAATCAAGAGAACATAGATTGTAAAGATGCCATAAAATGGAAAGCCCCTAAATCTAAAAGTCATCTCCTTGAATCATGACCTATAGTAGCTTAAAGAGATTTCCTTTGTTCTTACTTGTCCCAAAAGTGTGATTGTTTTCCTTATCAAATTCTTATTGGTGGGAAGAATAAGCCGAGGCAAACATTCGTGAAGACATACTTTTTCTATTTTTCTTTAGAAGGTGCTTCAATTCTTCAATATCATTCTATAAGCATAGTGTTCTTCATGTTCATTCTTCTTTCAATATTCACAAGTAAGCACCTCTTTCTTGGATGATTTCCCCTTAGGAGAGGATGTAGAATCTTTTTGGAGACGAGAAGAAGATTGTGCACTATACTTTTGCAGATTAGTCTTGGATAACTGCTAGTTCTTTCATTTCCCTTGTTTCCTCTATTTCCCTTGAGTAGCTATTGTTGGAAACAATTCTTCAAATTGTATGTTGCCATTGATGTTACACGAATGACAATATTAATCGAGCAATGAAGAACTTGCAGTATTAACCAAGCATATTTAGTGTTGATTGAGTAGTGAGGTAATGAGGGGCATTCGGTGTTAAATAAGCAGTTGAGCAATGAAGGATATCCAGCTTGTAGTGTTAATCGAGTTGTCAGGCATCAAAGGACTTCCAGTGTTAACTGAGTGATCAATCTCAGTATTGACCAAGTGACAACAAAATACACTTGTCTAATAATTAACTAATTGAGGCTAACTATTTGGATGTTTAATGATTATTTGAAAGGATATTCAAGCTGACTTGACAAAGCTTATGATATATACGAAAGGTCATGTAGTGAGGAGAAGATGTAATTGATAAGATGTGGAGTAAGATATATATGTGATCAAAGGAAAAGGCAAAGAAGGAAAGTGTGGAAGATAAGCTGCAAAGAATATTATGATTAGTAAGGATTCAGAGGTCAAGCTAAAACCAAGATCTGAATCTACAAAAGAAGTTGCTTCATAAATCAGGTCAACTTACTATTACCTTCTAACCATTGTCACAATAAAGAAATCTCTTAACAAAGTTGACTTAACAGTCATATTGTAAATCCTTTAACAAGGTGGCATTTAAATATTTAAGTGTTTGAAGACCTCTAACCAGGCCACTCCTAACAGGGTGATCTAAATCCTCTAAAAAGGTCATACTTAACAATATGTTTGTAACCTTTAACAAAATTGGCTCCTATTAGGGCTCACTTCAGAAGGGTGAAAAGTATTGTAACTAGTTACATGTTGATTTTCCAAATTGTTTTCCATGTTAAATCTTGGTGTCATCTGTGTTCATGTTATTTACTTTATGCATTATTTTTCTGCAACTAAGTTACTAAAGACTAAAACATATTAATATTCATAAGACTACTTTGTTAACCGAGTTGCAACAATAACTTAGTTATAACCAAGCTGGACAATATTGCACTATTAGTGAAAAGTTTGATTTGACATCTAGGGACTGGGAATTGTTTTGGTGTAACTAATTCACCCCTCCCCTTTTAGTTACTCTCTTCATTTCCAACAACTTGTATTAGAGCATTTGTTGTTTGCAGTAAAGGTTTCAAAGACCTAAGCTAAAGAGCAAGATGTCATATAGAAGGGAGATTTCTAAGCTTAAAAAAGAAAACTTTTCAACATGACAAGAATTGATGAAGCTACATCTTTCAAGCCTTGGAGATACTGGTCTGTTCTACTTGAAAAACAAATATGTGCCACCACCTAAACCTATGATTGTGGAACAAATGAACAAGGCAAATAATCACAATATAATGATGATTGATATAGCTTCCTCCCTCAACTATTTTGAATTTGATGAGGTTAAAGATTGTCCTACTACATTTGAAATGTGGGAAAAACTATAGAAAGTCTAAGGAGGTGATAAAAATTTGCAAAGAGCCAAGGCAGAAAGCTTAAGATGCAAGTTTGATTAAATGAAATGAAAGAAGGTGAGAACATTGTCCAATATAGTGAAAGAATAAAAGAAAGTGTGAGTGCAATTAGAGCTTCAGGAGGAATAATAACTGATGAGACAATGATCAACAAGGTACTAAGAACTCTTCTTCCTATTTATGCAATTAGATTTTTAGAAATTCAAGAGATGAGATGCAATTTAAAAAAATATAACATTGGATGCACTTGTGGGAAGATTGACTCCTTTTGAATTGGATAACTTTGCTAACTATGCTCCTACTTATAGCAATTTTGAATTTGCATTGAAAGCAAAACTAACTCTTGGTAGAAAAGGAGGAAACTCAAGAGGCAAACATGTTGATAGTGGAAAAAGATGAAACAGATGAAGGCCTTGAAGTCATTGAAGCCCTACTTGCAAAAAGAGTATCAAAAGGGAAAGGGAAATTTAGAGGCAAAATTCCATTAGTTTGTTTCTCATGTGAAGAGGTTGGTTATATTATTGCAAAATGTCCAAACAAAGAAGATAAAGATGAGAAAAGAAATAACAGGGTCAAAGGCAAGAAAGACTTCAAGGATTACAAGGACTACAAAGACAAATGTAAGAAATCTTGTTATATTGCTAAATTTTTTGATAATGATGATAATGAAGAAGTAGTTTATATTGTTGTTAATGATGAATTTGATAATGAGGAAAATGAAAAGATGCCACTTATTTCTCATGTTAGCAAAAATGATACATGGATCATAGATAGTGGTTTTTCTCATCACATGACAGGTGAGAAAACTAAGTTTGAACATTTAGAACACTATACTAGTGGAAGTGTTAGGTTTGGAAATAGTGAACCATGTTATGTAAAAGAAAAAAATTTGAAGGAATCAAATGTGAAAATGCCTACTGAGTTAAAGGATTAAGACATAATCTACTCAGTATGGCACAACTAAACAATATAGGATATAAGGTAGAATTCATGAACGACAAAGCTAAGCTAGTGGATGATAAAGGAAATCTGGTTGGGACTGGCAATTAGACAAAAGATAACTTGTTTTACCTAGATCTCATTGAAAATACATGTTTATTAGCACAAATAGAAGAAAGCTATCTATGACATAAAAGGATGTGTCATGTTAACTTTGATAATTTGGTTACCATATGCAAGAACAAAAGAGTAAGAGGTATATCAAATCTGAAGAAACCTAAGATGGGCATATGTAAACAATGTTAAATTGGAAAGATGAGCAAAAGAAGTTTTTGAAGTAAGTCTTTTAATTTAGAAGATGTTTAGGAACTAGTTCATACAGATCTTTGTGGACCAATAGGTATAGAAAGCTACCGTGGAGACATATATTTCATTTTATTTGTTGATGACTATTCTAGGATGATGTAATGTTCTTAAAAGATAAATCTAATGCTTTTCAAAAGTTCAAATGGTATTTGGCTAGAGTTGAGAAGGAAACATGGAAGAATCAGAAATGCCTGAGATCAAATAGAGGAGGTGAATTCATCTCAAATGAGTTTAATGAGTTCTGGAATGAAAGAGAAATCAAAAGACATGTATCAACACCTATGACACTAGAGAAGAATGCTATAACAAAAAGAAGGAATAGATCCATCATGGAATATGCATGAACACCAATGACTAAGAAGAATACTGGAGAGAAGCAATAAACACAATAGTTCATACACTAAACCAAGCTCAACTGAACAAAGGTACAAACAAAACACCTAATGAATTATGGTATGGGTACAAGCCTAATGTTTGTTACCTCAGAGTATTTGGAAGCAAATGTTATGTCTTGAAAGATGTAAGGAAAGGAAAACTTGATGCAAAAAGTGATGAAAGTATATTCCTAGGTTACTCCAATAAGAGTAAGGCATACAAATGTTTGAATCTTGCTACTCATAAAGTCATAGAAAGTGCACATGTGAAGATTGATGAGTTTGCAAAAAGAAGTGAAGAATAGAGCAACAAGGAACCTAAAGATTACAGAAAGTTTATTTACTATGAGGAGGATTTTGCGAATTTACCACAATCAATTGAAGTTGAGCAACAACAAAGTGAACCTAGTAAATCACTAGCAGTGCAACCTGAGTAATAGGCAATACAACATGGGTTCCAGCCAGACCAGTCAAAGGAACTCCAATCACAAGTAGTACAACCTGAGTCATAGACAGTGCAACCCAAGTTGCAGATAGATTAGCCAGAGGAGATCAAGAAAAAGAGAGAAGATCATGAAGAACCAAGTGAACCAAGTTTAAAATCAAGAAAGAAAGATCCATGACTTGCAAAATAGGTTAGAAGACATCATTCATTTGATCAAATAATTGGAGGAGAGACAGATGACATGTTTGTGTAGTAAATTTGAACCTAGATATGTAAAATATGCTTTAGAAAATGAAGGTTGGATAGAGGCAATGAATGAAGAAATTGAGCAAATAGAAAAGAATAATACTTGGTCTCTTGTACTTAGACTTAAGGATGAGAACGTGATTGGTACAAAATGGAAATTCAAAAATAAGTTAAATGAGAAAGGAGAAGTAACAAGGAACAAGGCAAAGCTAGTATGCAAAGGATATGCACAAGAAGAAATTTTTGCCCCTGTTGCAAGACTTGAAGGAGTCAAAATACTACTAGCATATGTTGCACAAAAGGGATTCAAAGTATATAAGATGGATGTAAAATCAACCTTCTTAAATGGAAGCCTAGAAGAAGTCTACATTGAACAACCTGAAGGTTTCATTGATCCAAACAAAAGAGATATGGTATGTAAACTTCTCAAAGCTCTATATGGACTAAAACAAGCTCCTAGAGCATTATGAAAGATTGCATGGCTATATGGTAATAATTGGTTTTGAAAAGACAAATAATAATAGTAATTTGTATATAAAGGAAGGACCATAGGACAAGATATTGCTAGCACAAATATTTGTGGATGATATCATATTTGGAGGACATGAGATGTTATGCAAATTATTTGTTGAAGAAATGAGGAAAGAATTGGAAATGTTTATTTTTGGAGAGATACAATTCTTTGTTGGTCTACAACTTCATCAAATGAAGGATGGCATATTCATCACTCAATCAAAGTACATGAGGGAAACATTGAAAGCATTTGGAATGGAAGATTCCAAACTAGTTGGAACACCTATGTTTATGTGACATAAAGTTTCAAAGAATGATGATTCAAAAGAGGTAAATCGGATTATGTACAGATCAATGGTTGGGAAACTTTACTATGTGGTACACACCAGACCTGATATTGCATTGGCAGTTGACATAGTTGCAAGGTTTTCTACAAATCCTAAAAAAAATCACACGATGGAAGTAAAAAGGATTCTAAGGTACATAAAGGCACTAAAGAATATGGTTTATGGTACAAGAAAGGAGGAAATCTTGAGTTAAGAACCTTTACTGATGCAGATTGGGTAGGAAGCATTGATGAAAGAAAAAAAAACACCAATAGGGGAGCATTCTTTCTTGGAAAAAGATTAGTATCTTGAACAAGCAAGAAGTAGAATGTTATTTCTCAATCAACGACAAAGGCAAAGTATGATGCTACGGTAGTCAATTGTTCTAACATAATTTGGATCAAACAATTACTGTCAGGAATGAAGGAGTAAATCAAGGAAACAATGGTTATCTATTGTGATAACACATGTGCAATCAATTTATCCAAAAACCCTATGATGCATATAAAGGAAAAACACATTGCAATCAAGTATCATTACCTAACGAAAATTGGTTCAAGACAAAGAGGTGTGATTGGAATATGTGAACACCAAGGAGCAAATAGCAGACATATTTACCAAGGCATTACCTAAGGATACATTTATGTATCTAAGAGGTAAACTAGGGGCTATTCCCCTATCTTATGCTCACTAAAGCACAAGATAGTGATGCATCAACCAAGTTCCATTGAAGATCTACCAAGTTGATGTAGATTGTCACACTTCAGGTGTGAAATGCAAAGCATATTGTATATGAATCAGTACAAAAGGTACATAGTAACTTCACAATATGTATCCTTTGGCATGTGATGTCAAAGAGGGAGAGTTTGATGTCAAAGACTAAGAGGGAGAGTTTTGTATCTTAGAAGCAAAGTATTCAAATGATGGAATTTACAACAAAGAAGGAGAGAATGACAAAAGGTCATAGAAAAGCGATTCATTTGGAAGCAACTGAGACAAATCCAGGCAGAATCATAGAGGGAGTTGATATTGATGAGAATAAGAATGAAACTAAGGATATTAGTAAATTGCTCTTACTTTTATCATTCTATGTTGACATGTTGTCTCATTTGGAAGCAACTAAGACAAATCTAGGCAGAATCATAGAGGGAGTTGATATTGATGAGAATAAGAATGAAACTAAGGATATTAGTAAATTGCTCTTACTTTTATCATTCTATGTTGACATCTTGTGTTGCCATTAATGCCAAAGAGGGAGATTGTTGGAAACAATTCTTCAAATTGTATGTTGTCATTGATGTTACACAAATGACAGTATTAGCCGAACAATAAAGAACTTGCAATAGTAACCAAGCATATTTAGTGTTGACCAACTTGTCGAGTAATGAAGGGCATTCAATATTAATTGAGCAGTCGAGCAATGAAGGATATCCATCTTGCAGTGTTAACCAAGTGGTCAGGCATCAAGGGACTTCTCATGTTAACCAAATGATCAATCTTCGTATTGACCAAGTGACAACAAAATAGACTTGTTTAATAATTAACTGATTGAGGTCGACTATTTGGATGTTTGAAAGGGTATTCAAGCTGACTTGAAAAAGCTTATGATAAATAAGAAAGGTCAAGTAGTGAGGAGAAGATGTAGAATAAGATGGATATGAGATTGAAGGAAAATGCAAAGAAGGAAAGTGTGGAAGATAAGCTACAAATAATATTCTAATCAATAAGGATCCAGAAGTCAAGCCAAAATAGAGATTTGAATTTGCAAAAGAAGCTGCTTCATAAATCAGGTCAAATTATTGTTACCTTCTAACCATTGTAGCAATGAAGAAATTTATTAACAAAGCTGACTTAATAGTCATATTGTAAATCCTTTAACAAGGTGACATTTCAAGATTGAAGTGTTTGAAGACCTCTAACCAAGACACTCCTAACAGGGTGATCTAAATCCTCTAACAAGGTCATACTTAATAGTATGTTTAGTAACCTTTAACAAAGTTGGTTCCAAACATGGCTCACTTCAAAAGAGTGAAAAATATTGTAACTAGTTGCATGGTGGTTTTCCCAAATTGGGTTTCTACGATAAATCTTGGTGTCATCTATGTTCATGTTATTTTCTTTATGCTTTATGTTTCTGCAACTAAGTTACTAAAGGTTAAAATAGATTAATATTCATAAGACTGCTTTGTTAACCGAGTTACAACAATAACTTAGTTATAACTGAGCTAGATAGTAGTGCGCTATCAGTGAAAAGTTTGATTTGACATTTAGGGACTAAGAATTGTTTTGGTGTAACTGAGTCACACCTCCCCTTTTAGTTACCCTCTTCATTTCCAACAACTACCAAACCGTGTGACTTAGATGACTTGAGAACCCTTTATAGTGATCAATTTCTCTTGTTCAAGTATCAACATTTTGGTGAGTGCATCAAAAGATGGCATAACGTAGGAACTAATAGTCAACTATTGGGTTTGGAAACTAGAGATAAAGATGACATATTTTGATGAAAGTTTGGCAACAAATTAAAAACCAATTGTGCATCCTAATTTTAAAATGCCACAATCCTTTAGTTGTTCTATAAGCTCATTTTATTTGGTTACATAGTCTTGGGTAGTGTTAAAGTTCTTGGGATGTAAGCTTATGAGATCATGTCCAACTTGTGGCCTTTGACCTCATCAACGTTGTCATACAATTTAGCAAGTGTTTACCAAGCCTCCTTCACAATTCTGCACTTATCAATATGAGATCATCATTATTATACTTTCTCAATGTTCCAAGAGCCATTGTATTTTTAGTGAACCATTTGACTTGAACATTTGGATAAACTTTAGGATCAAGTGGTGCTTCAATAGTTCCATCAATGCAATGAGTTAGTCTTTTGTCCATTAATTTAGTCCAGGCACATTTTTTTCCACGATCCATAATTATGTGGATTTACAGGTGGATGCTTAGGAGAACTCTTAACTAAAATGAGAACACCACCATTCAGAGAAGTGCACAAGACATTACCTAAAGTCATTCAATCAAAGAACCCCCCCACCCCCAAAAGCGAAGAAAAAGAAAGAAGACAAAAATAGATGATTTTGACACTTTATACTTAGTGCATGCACATTTGCCACTTGCAAAACAAGACAAAATGGATTTGATCTAATTTCATTGTTTACAACTTCCTCAAATAGGCTATAGTAGACTCAAATGAACAATGCAATCAAGGTTTAAGAGAGCTAAGAAAATACAAGTGCCAAGACATACCAATTTTTTAAATTGATCTATCCACTCACAATAGCTACACTTTGATAGCAAAAATGAGAAGCAGACAACAAATTATGCACTCAATAAAGATAGCTGAAAATATGTTAATATAAGTTGGAGCACAACCACGGAAGTTGAAGAAACAAGGATTCTTGTTGGAAATATTGTTGTCGATGTCAAAGGTATGAAGATGAAGTTGTCATTGATGTCAAGATGTCAAGCATGAATGAGATTGTTGGCAAGATTTTTTTTGAAATAAGTTGCAACAAGAGCGTGTTGGCTTGTGGTACTATCAAGCACAATTAAATACAAGACCCAACAAACAACAAGAGGCCAACGACAATACAAAGACTGGACAAAGTCAACACGAGGGGTGTTGACATAAAACATAACTAGAAGAACAAGGAAATGAGGCTAATGCCTATGCAAATTGGGCCAAAACTCACACTGCAAGGGAAGGCAAACAAGAAACAACCAAAGTCTTCATACAACTGATAGAACACAAAGAGAAAGTCCATAAAAGAGGGCCAAACTCACACCACAAAAGGAGGAGATTGTGAGTTCCTTCTTTACATTTGGCAAGATTGTTATCATTGATGACAAAGAAGAGTTATTTTCGTGATGATATAATGGGTGGCATATGATTCTATGAAATAAATGTGAAAGTTATTGAAAATCATTTGATCTACATTTTATGCAAATATAAAAGATGATAAAGAAAATAATAAAATGACTTGATGATTATCATCATTAACAAAATTAGAGGGCTGAGGGGGATTTCCATCAATATTGCCAAAGTACTCTTTTTTTAATATAAGATTGAAAAATAATCTAATAATCTCTCTAGAGTTTGCAAGAGGAAAACAAAAAATGGAAAGGAACTGAGAACTTATAATCCATGATACATACAAATAAACAAATTCAATCATTTTACCTTCTCTTATTTCCCTCTCGATTTGTTTCTAATTGTACATTACAAATCTTCCACCTATGGTTTGTCAGTGTTTAGTATTTTTGTACCATTTTTGTCTACTTTTTTTGCTTGTTTCATTTATTGATCATCTTTTGTTGTCCTCTTTCCAAATTGTTTTGCAAATTTTGTACTTTTTTTGAGTAGCTTGTCCCCTCTCAAGATTTTGCTTAGATTCTATTTTAAGTTTTTTTCTTTTATTTGTTTGATCTTCCATTAGCCCCTTTGCTTCCAACTATTCAATCCTCTTTCTCATGTCCATGAGTTTAGTCACGTACAAATTTGATGACCATAATAGGGAAGCAGTCATGGGAATGTAAATGTTTTAGCTATATTAAGACTCTACTTCTTGATCCATTTCACTTCTTATAGTGTTTTCTTTTATCTTTCTATTGATTCATATTTCTTTTGGAAAGAGAAAGTATCCTATATCTTTCCTTTGTTTACCCTTGATCTATTTGGTTTCCTATTAAGTAAGTAGTCACAAAATTATAGTTTTGGTTAGTTTTTGTAGGATCATGTGGTGAACCTCTTATTTTGTGTTCTCTTCAACTTTTGTGTTTGCCTTCATCTCAATTTTTTTTCATATTTCTTTACATTTATGAAGACCAACCTTTCCCCTAAATCCACTTGATTCTTTTTTGGGTTCAAATAGAAAGGAGGTCCAATGTCCTACCATGTTCCCCAACTACACATTATGATATAAATATATGAACTCCATTATTGTCTGAAGATTGTTATTCTAGAGGATGTCTAACACCCCTTCATATCTCTTTAGCATGTACACAAAAAAGCTTCCACTATGAATTAATTTGTCTCAAAATTGCCTAAACCCTTTTTCACTAACCTAGATATTTTGTCTTTGTATTTTTTGATACAATATGTATTTTCATTGTATCAAACCCTTGGAAAGTTATGTGCATTCTATCCTTACAATAATACCATTGTTGTTTAACCATGATTTGATCTTGAAAATCCATAGTTTTCAATGCCACAATACAATTGTTTAAGAGGGTAGTGATGATTTAAAAGAGAAAATCTGAACAATTGGGATAAATGTGGGCCAAACTTATCACTCTGATGGGATAACTAGAGCCCACAAAGCTGAAAATGATTTCCTTCTTGGCTCCTTCCTAACCCTCAGAACAAGGATCCACATGCAATATTCTTGGCATCCCTCACAGAGGCCATAGATGGTGTTCACCAGTCTACATTTTTTTTTACTCATAGTGAACTCTTCATCACTTTGAAAAGATGAGATTGTTTTTTAGTTGAACTCATAGTGAGTTATTAATCACATTCCTATCACTGCTATTTGTTAGGATTTTCACATTTTGTCATAACTTTCCTATTACTTCTTTGATTTTCCTTTTCCCCACTTTCACTAAAACATCAAGCATTGTTCCATTTGAAATTCGAAATAATGATATTAAACCTATAGTGGGTAAATTCCTTATCACAAATATTATACAAGAGGACACAAAGCTTTTCTTTGTAGCTTTTTTAAATTTCATTTTAGTACATTAAAATGTTTAACCAAAAAAAACAATGTTTTAACCAACATGAGTGAGAATGCTAACATGAATTAAGACCAATGTAAGATACTCTTCTTGCAAGAGGTACCCACCATAAAATAGATTATTGGCTAATATATATATCCATATTTATATGATATCTCCTTTTTCACACTAAAAGAGAGGTAAACATTTATTGAAATCAAAAGAGACGAGAACAAAAGAAGATACAAGGAGCTCTAATGAGCTTTATCCTAAGCCACAAGTTCGTTCAACTCATGAGATAAGTCACGGGGGAGAGACATCTGATCAACAATATTCCAATCTTGTTTTCACTTGATCTAGTCTTCTTAATTTTTCATTGTATTTTACATATAATTGGATACGACTTTAGGGTCAGTAAAAATTAATTCTTTAATACAATTAACTTCAAATCAACATGCATCTTATATTAAACTAATTAATAATGTGTATTTAGAAGAAGACCAATTAAATGTTCAAGTGCGAATATGACTTTTGTTAAAAGAAAGACAACAAAGATGCTTTTAAATTAATGCAACCAACAATATCAGATAGAACATTTAGAACCTTTTGTAAATACTATCATTTGTTCTTTTTTATTTTTAATAAATTTTAATAAAATAATCTTTAAAAAAATGTGAAGGACATTTTCCATTGAATTATTAAAATAGAATTTATCTTTAATCTTATTATATTTATGATCTCATTCATAAAATTGTTAATATTTTTAGTAATTATTTTTCTTAATTTCATCAATATTATATATTCATTATAAATTTCAATAGATTCTAAACATAATCGAGATACTTATTAATAAAACTAAAAATTAAAGAAACATGTAAAATGAATTATACATAATTTTTATTTTACTAAAACTTTTTTGTTGTGATCAAAGTCTTAGCACAATCTAATTGTTTCTAAACTCAATTGATGAGACTTTTGCATTAGTGTTTCAAATTGCACTCTATGATCCATTGTCAATATTTTTAACATCCTAATGATCAATCATGGAGTGTAATCTAAAATTTTATGTAAAAAATCTCACACAGTTGAATCTAGAAGTCATTAGATCACATTTGTATGAATTATGAAAAATAAATGTCAAATTAGAAAAATCCAAATATTCATACCCTTGCAACCTTATCTTATTTCAAATCTACTTTGGACAATGATGATTATCAAGGGTGTAAACTAATTTTGATATACCCAATATTTCCATCTTTCTTTGTGCTGAATAGTGCATAACATCAACAAGACAAGCTAGTGCTCAAAACCTTTGCAAGTTTTTACCATCCATCGTAATGTTTGCATTTTTGTGATTGTTGTTGTTACATCTCTTGATAAATTGTTTAAAATAATAGAATCAATGCTCATTTGCAACGGAAATATATTTTTATAGTTTTTATATCTATATAAAACATTTAATTTGTATTTATTTAAATAATTAGTTTGATCCACAATCTTAATTCTCATAGCCTCTAATTTTAAATCATTTATTTGTTGATTGTATTTTGGCTACAATTTTGAGTTGTTGAATTACGAGTATAAATTGTGAAGACAAGAATACAAGTTTTTGTTTGTAATTATAATCCTTACATATTTTCTTGATAATTTTCTTACTTCTTTTCCTTGTAGTTGTTAAGGGTGTTTTGACACACTCATTGATGTGTAGGTAGAATACCAAATGCACCACCTCTTCTTAAAGGAAACTAACCTCATGCAATTGATAACCCCAAGTTATCTATATCTCAAGTCATGATAATGATGCATAACTTAGTGACTCGTGTAGCTATACCTATACTGTAATGCCCCACCCAGAGATCCTTGGAAACAAGGATGAAATGCAAGCCATAATTTTTTTTTAATAGTATGAATGCAGATGACAACATCATATAGCGATCACAACGATCACAACGGAAGACTTCACCACAATCTCGACAACCAACGAATCTCCGAACACCACTACCAAACCAACACAAGCAAACAAAAGCCAACAGTGACCACACACATGATGAGGGCTCAAAGAGACGACCACTCATCAACAAAACACCAAGCTGGGGTAAAATGTAGAATCCGAAATATGGCTAAGCCTTAAATCTTGAAGCCCTAAAAATTGGCTAAGTCTGGATTTCTGAAGCCCTGAAATATCCTAGAATCTTCATCTTATCTCAAAAAGGTCTGAAATCTATCTTAAAAGATTCGTCACATATATTAAAATATACTTAAACGATATATTTTAAACCCTAAAGGACTACAACAAAAACACACAAACTGGATTGAAAGAGAACAACCTGAATCCAAAATGCAACAACATAAGGTTGAAGAACACCAAAAAGGGTATCCAAAACAACTCTTGAAAAGTTCGGATCAAATCGAAAAGTGCTTGCTACTGACCCGTGCAGGTTTCTACAAAACCCATGCGAGACTTTAATAGAGCACTAAAAAGTTTTGTGCGACATTTCTTAAGGAGGAGGGAAACTCTTTCAGAGTTTGAGTGATACTTTTTCCAAAGGCGTGTAACACTTTTAGGGTGTCGTACGACATTTCTCCAAAGGTGTGATACTTTCCAGTATCGCACGACATTTCTCCAAGAGGCGTGTGATACTTTCCAACATTGTACGACACAATTTCTATGGGCATGCGATACATTTTTATGTCGCACCATGCTGATAAAATGTCGCCCATAGAAACACAAAAACACTTAAGAAAAACACAAAAGGGTAAAATCAGATAAAAATTGAGTTCAGAACCTCCACACCGGGGATTACCGGATCCACAAAGATTGAGGAGCGAACACTCGAGAGCATAATCAACAATAAACCAAAGAACAAGGAAGAGGAACGTCTATCCATCTAAACCCAAGCAGTAATGAACATACTGAATGCAAAATCGTAGTGCACAGAAGTAACATCGCAATAACAAAACAACCAAACTAAGTACACGGTTCCTCCCAACCGTCAATAGCATCATAAGACCATCATGGATCCTAGCCATCCCTTGCGCATAACATCCTAAGCCACCGACCAAATCGTTAGTATTGTCGTAATAGAGACGTCACTTCTAAAACATGCAACAATATAAGCATAAAGAAATCTAACATGCTAGTAGAAAAGCATAAGATAGTCCTACAGTAGATAACATCACCTATCACATGCTAAACATCAATAAGCAATAGATAATCTAATATAGCAATTCACATAATCTAGGCATATGCTAAACATCATAACATGGGAATGCATAAAATAAACTAACATCATCTAAACATGATATCCAAACATTCTAATAAAAGCATAAATCACAAGAAAGCATTCTTCGAAACTTGAAGTATCAAGTGAAAACATCCAATAATGGTTGCACTAGGACAAGACCGTCTCTATACATCAGTCCCTAGTAGTGGTGAAGGTAGCTATGCCTCCCAACCACGTGGAACCTGTAGGTCCACACCCACTGTGCTGATGGAGATAATGATTCAACCACAAACACACATAAAGCACATCATCCAAGGCTAACACTCACACCAGATAGTATGATGGCTATAACCAAGAACCTAAGACAATGCAAGGACTACAGGTCTTGGTTAGACACTCAATAGGCTACTAAGTAGGGATTGACATCATGGAGAGTGGCTTGGCATCAAAAAGCTGTAATATCCTCCCCTGATTTGAACTTTGACTTGCAAAAATTTAACTTAAGGAATATTGTCAAACACTTTGTATGCAAACTCATAAAGCTGATTTCCTCAATAAATTGCTTTCCAATGAGTAGATTTACGAACAACTATGAAGTGACATTAAAATGCATAATACACATCATAACATTTTCACAAACACTTGGCACACATTCAATAGTATATGAAAAATCTGGAAACTCTTTCAATCTGCTAATAAAGGGTGATTTTTAAATGTAGATGTGCACTTACAGCTGCCTTAAAGGCTGCCACAACTATTCAGACTTGTATTCAACAATTATTATGCAAAATATCAAAATTTGATAGAAGAAACCTGGAATTAGTTGCCGTAGTATTTTGCAGATGTAGTCGGTCAGCCCTCCAAACTTCTAATCAGCCGAAAAAATAAGTAAACTTGATACCAACACTGTTCACGCCATACTGTAGCAAAATACTGTTCATGCCGACTGTAGCAAAATACTGTTCATGCGACACTATAGCAATAACTAACTTCAGATCTGCACCTCAAACCCTTGTAAATTTCTTTATGCAAACACCCCAAATGAAACCCAGTGTGTTTCCTGAAGTGAAAACACCCTTGATCCTCCTGACTATGTCTTCCAACAGCGAAGAGAATGCTAGCAAAGAGGGATTCCGTCCTCCAAGCCCGATAATCAGATATCCAGCAACATAACATTAATCTTCATCCAAGCATACAAAAAAAAAAGCTCTTCCATTTCTTTTATAGTGTTCTCACAAGAGCTCAATCCTTCGTTTTCTCAATGTGGGATAAAACATAACTCCCTTTATGTACCTTATGTCTCCAATGTGTTATAAAAATAAAGGGAACTCTTTTAATTTAAATATTTCCCACAAACTATAGTCTATGCATTAATAAAGTTAAATATTTAAATTTAACTTTATAAAATGGCTTTATCAATGCATAACAAATCTTATCAATGATAAATAAGTCTTCCTGTTGATTTTAAAAAATTACCATCGACATACCACTGTGACTGAATGTCCGGCCATGTCCAAGATGACTTACTATAAATAGTAAGTATGCCCAAAGTTGCCTCAGAACCCCTCAGAAAGACCTGCAACTGAAACTGTCTAGGCCAAATGGCCTCTAAGCCCCTTTAATGTCCTAGTTAGCCTACGGGACTGTGGGGAAATAGACTAACGACAACATCATGCTATGAATGCTAGAAAGGGGACATTACAGTCCGCCCTTCCCAAAATTGCTTGTCCTCAAGCAATTTCAACTCTGGATGCTGCAATATCTGCTCATTTTCCCAAGTAGCATCCTCGACAGGTAGGTTCCTCCACTTCACTAGATACTCCCTGATAGTCCTCCTGCGAAGCACCCTCTCCCTGGAGTCAAGTATGGCCTCAGGAACCAAGATAAGCTTCCCCTCATCATCAAGAGGTGGCAATACTACTGAAGGCAACACATTATGACCCAATGCCTTCTTAAGGCGTGACACATGGAACACATTATGCACAGAGGTGGCAATACTACTGCAGGCAACTCCAACTCATAAGCTACTTCACCCACTCTCCTGATTACTTTGAACGGTCCATAGTAGCGTGGTTTCAATTTCTCTGCTCCACTCTTCTTGAGAGAGGACTGTCTATACGGCTATAACATGAGGTAAACCATATCTCCCACCTCAAAAGACCTCTCAACCCTGTGCTGATCAGCATATTGCTTCTGCTGATTTTGTGCCTTTTGCAAATTTTCCTTCAAGGATTGCATAATGTCCTGACACTCCTGCAAAGTATCCTTGGCCTTAGGCACCCTGCTGTCCCCAAATAACAAATCCAAAAAATTAGGAGCATCATACCCGTACAGTGCCATAAAAGGAGACATTTGAATAGACATATGGAAAGAGGTATTATAGCAGTACTCCCCTAGATGTAGCCACTTCACCCAAGCCTTTTGCTCTCCTGCAATGTAGTTTCGAAGGTACCCCTCAACCCATTTGTTCACTATCTTTGTCTGCCCATCAGTTTGGGGGTGGTAGCTGGTACTCAGAGTGAGCTCTGTTCCACATAACCTGAACAACTCCTACCAAAAGTGGCTCATAAATCTGCTGTCTCTGTCACTGACTATGCTCCGTGGTATCCAATGTAGTCTGAATACCTCTCGAAAAAATAGTTTTGCTATTTGTGCTGCTGAATATGTAGACGAAATTGCAAAGAAATGTGCAAATTTCGTCAATCTGTCTACCACAACCAAGATACAATCCCGACCCTGTGCCTTGGGGAGGCCTGTGATAAAATCCATGGAAATGCTATCCCACTTCTTTTCTGGTATGGGTAGGGGCTGTAGTAAACCACCCGAAAAAGAATGTTCCTGTTTGTTCTGCTGACACACAGGGCATTCCCTAACAAATTGAAGCACCTCTGATTTGAGTCCTTTCCAAGTGAAGCGCTCTCTCACCTGTCGATATGTCTTAAAGAATCTGGGATGTCCTGCCATTGGTGAATCATGAAATGCCCTCAAAATCTTCTGCTTCATAGCAGACCCGGGCACTAAATAAATCCTTTCCTTGTAGATGATCAGATCATTTACGACAGTGTATCGACTATCTTGAATAGCTCCCTCAATAATGCTAGATGCCCAACTATCCTTAGCATATTTTGCCAAGATCATCTCTCTCCAATCATCCATGACTATCCCAACAACAAGCAAATGAGGCCTTCTAGATAAAGCATCTGCAACAATATTTTTCTTCCCTTTGACATAGGCTATGTCGAAATCATAGGCCTGTAATTTACTCACCCATTTCTGTTGCCTGTCATTAAGGTCCTTCTGTCCAAGGAAATGTTTCAAGCTATTATGATCTGTTTTTACTGTGAATCGGCTTCCCACTAAGTACTGCCTGAACTTAGCTAGCGCGTGCATGATTGCTAGCATCTCTTTGTCATAGATGCTGTAGGTTCTCTCCACACCTCGTAATTTTCTAGTCTCATATGCGATGGGATGTTTGTCTTGCATGAGAACAAATCCTATGCCCTCTCCTGAGGCATCACACTGCAGCTCAAAAGGCCTGGTGAAATCTAGAATGGCTAAAACAGGACATGTACTCATCAGCTCCTTAAACCTGTCAAAACAATCCTGAGTCCTCTCTGACCACTTGAAACTATTTTTTCGTGTCAAATCTGTAAGTGGTGCTGCTATCTGTGAAAATCCCTTCACAAATCTGCGGTAGAACCCACAAAGCCCGAGAAATCCCTTGAGTTGTGAAGTGTTCCTCGGTGGTGGCCAATCCAGAATGGCCCTGATCTTGTCTGGGTCAACTCGAACACTTCCTGCACTAATAATATGCCCTAGATAGAGCAACTCTGTCATCCCAAACTCACATTTACTCATCTTGGCATATAATGACTCCCTCTCTAGAATACTGAGCACTGTATTAATATGCTTCAAATGTTCTTCCCAAGTACGGCTGTATATCAGTATATCATCAAAAAATATCAACACAAACTTCCTCAACTGATCTCTAAACACTCTATTCATACAGGACTGGAAAGTGGCAGGGGCATTTGTCAACCCAAAGGGCATGACTAAGAACTCAAAATGTCCATAGTGGCATCTAAAAGCTGTCTTCTCCACATCCACCTCTCTAAACCGTATCTGATGGTAGCCGGATCTCAAATCAATCTTTGAGAAGTAGCATGCACCATGCAATTCATCAATAAGCTTATCGATGCGCGGGATAGGGTATCGGTTCTTGATTGTCTTCTTGTTTAGCTTCCTATAATCAATGCACATCCTCATTGTACCATCCTTCTTCTTCACCAATACTACTGACGAAGCGAAAGGACTTTTGCTTGGCCATATGTGCCCCATGTCAATCAACTCCTTAATTGCCTTTTCTATTTCATCCTTATATCTCTTCGGATGGCGGTAAGGTGTGATGATAATTGGCTTAGCCCCTTCCTCTAATTCAATAACATGCTCGATTCCCCTATCCGGGGGTCTCCCTGGAGGTATCTCACCAAACACCTTAGTATATTTGGTTATTATTTTTTGTACATCAGGTGGATACTCTAGTTTATGCTGCTCTGTCATCTCAGGCATTACTCTAAACTCTGCTGCCCACTCCACCTGATCATGTCTAAAGAAACTCTGCATCCTCTTGAGTGACACCACTCGAAGTCTCCCATCTGACAAACCTCTGAGCACTATCTTTTTACCATTTGCCTCAAACCTCATTTCCATTTTCTCAAGGTTAAATGTAAACTCTACCAGAGACTTCATCCAATTCATCCCAAGCACCATATCCTGATCACCAATGTTGACCACAAAGAAATCTCCTGTCATGTCATAATCTCCCAAACGAAGCTGCAAGTTGGAGATTTTCTTGGTACATTCAATTTTGAAGCCATCGGCAACCATCACCTTAAATCCCCTATGCTCCTCTGTATGTAGCCCTCTGCGTGTCACAAACTTCTCATCAATGAAGTTATGTTTCGCCCCTGTATCAATGAGTGCCACAACTCTCTATCCATCCAAGATTCCCCTAACTTTGAAAGTGATAGCCTCCTGTATACTTGACAATTGAGCTATCGTGCTATCACCGCATGCTTCCTCCTGTGAAGAACTATCATCATCTCCATCTGATTCGGATGACTGCTTTGAATCTCCATCTACTGTCTCTTCGGCTGAAAGGTACTCCATCTGCTTAACTTTTGCTTTCAATGGACACTTATGTGACAAATCCCAAGGCTCCCTGTAATGAAAACAAAGCTTCTTCTTCCTGAGATCATTAAGTGTCTCATTGTCCAACCTCTTACTTTCCTCCTTAGTTGGCTGAACCTCTTTTTGAAAAGGTTTCCTGTCCTTATCTTTCCTTGAAGGGAAACTCTTTGCTTGGAATTTATTTTTTGAAGATGAAGAGGAATCCATGTCACGAGCTTTCTTAATGGCTTCCTGCAAAGTGGGAGGGTTGAGAGCTTTAATCCACCCTCTCAACGGATCAGCTAACCCATCCATAAATAGAACTAGTATCCTCCGTTCAGATACATCTGTGACTAACACTACAAGTTTCTGAAACTCTGAAATGTATGTTTCCAATGATCCCCACTGTTTAAGTTGAGCTAACTCCTTGAAATGGAGTTCTGGATCCTTCCTATCAAAACGTTCAATCAGCCTCTCTGTAAACTCCACATATGAGGTAATGTGTGCATGTCCCATAGTGACCATACCATGATGCCACCACTCATATGCTAACCCATCCAGATGAATTGCTGCATACTTAATAGCTTCTTCCTTGGGCATAGGGTTCAATTGAAAGTATGTGTCAAGCTTTTGAACCCAAGCTCTTGCTGTAGACTTTCCTGAGCCATCATAATATGGTAACTCAAGTCTCCCTACTTTCTTCCGTAGCTCATAGCTCTGGTTCCTGTCATGTCCACGTGGCATATGTTTCATCCGCACATCCATATACTCCCTAAAGGTAATTGCAGCAGTAAAATCTGGCCCTCCGGCTTCCCAATCTCTCCTCAACTGGTCCTGTATATCAGTAATCTGGGGCTCTGGTACGAGCTGCTCTGGAGCTCTAGGAGGAAATGTAGGAATCATTGGCCTTGAACTCACTGTCCTAGCTCGCTGGGGTGCATGATCGAAATTGTTCCCAACTTGTTCATCTCCATTATGTGTCCCATCCTGATCATTTCCATTCTGATTGTTACCATTCTGATTATTTCCTCCACCCATGTTAGCATTCAACCCCATTTGACGAGCCATCATCTGCATCATAAGATCCAATCTCTGATTCTGTTCCTGTGCCCTTTGTTCTGCTACTCGCTGACCCTGTACCAAGGTCTCTAATAACTGTAAGAATCTTTCCTCTCCAGGCTCTGGACCGGCATTCCCGCCTCCACCTAATCTTGTATTCCTGTCATCTCAGTCACCCATATTGCTGTCTTGATCAAAGAATACCTCCGCTGTGTCTGTATGACTGGATTCTATACCCCCCTGTACGGATGAACTAGATTGTTTGCTTTGCAGGTGTGAACTCCTACTTTGTCTTGCTTTGGTATTGTGGAAATTATAAGGCCCCTGTCGCATGCTCAAACATAAATGCTCTGATTTTAGTGTTTTGACATTTCATCAAACACTTTCTCCTCTCTCCGCCAGTCCCAAATTTCCTATAAGACCTCCATAGGATGGCAGGACTTATAGCTCTGATACCACTGTAATATGCTCCCTTGATTTGAACTTTGACTTGCAGAAATTTAACTTAAGGAATATTGTCAAACACTTTGTATGCAAACTCATAAAGCTGATTTCCTCAATAAATTGCTTTCCAATGAGTAGATTTACGAACAATTATGAATTGACATTAAAATGCATAATACACATCATAACATTTTCACAAACACTTGGCACACATTCAATAGTATATGAAAAATCTGGAAACTCTTTCAATCTGCTAATAAAGGGTGATTTTTAAATGTAGATGTGCACTTACAGCTGCCTTAAAGGGTGCCACAACTATTCAGACTTGTATTCAACAATTATTATGTAAAATATCAAAATTTGACAGAAGAAACTTGGAATTAGTTGCCGTAGTATTTTGCAGATGTAGTCGGCCAGCCCTCCAAACTTCTAATTAGCCGAAAAAAAAAGTAAACTTGATACCAACACTGTTCATGACGTATTGTAGCAAAATACTATTCATGCCGACTGTAGCAAAAATACTGTTCATGCGGCACTATAGCAATAACTAACTTCAGATCTGCACCTCAAACCCTTGTAAATTTCTTTATGCAAACGCCCCAAATGAAACCCAATGTGTTTCCTAAAGTGAAAACACCCTTGATCCTCCTGACTATGTCTTCCAACAGCGAAGAGAATGCTAGCAAAGAGGGATTCCGTCCTCCAAGCCCGATAATCAGATATCTAGCAACATAACATTAATCTTCATCCAAGCATACAAAAAAAAAGCTCTTCCATTTCTTTTATAGTGTTCTCACAAGAGCTCAATCCTTCATTTTCTCAATGTGGGATAAAACATAACTCCCTTTATGTACCTTATGTCTCCAATGTGTTATAAAAATAAAGGGAACTCTTTTAATTTAAATATTTCCCACAAACTATAGTCTATGCATTAATAAAGTTAAATATTTAAATTTAACTTTATAAAATGGCTTTATCAATGCATAACAAATCTTATCAATGATAAATAAGTCTTCCTGTCGATTTTAAACAATTACCATCGACATACCACTGTGACTGAATGTCCGGCCATGTCCAAGATGACTTACTATAAATAGTAAGTATGCCCAAAGTTGCCTCAGAACCCCTCAGAAAGACCTGCAACTGAAACTGTCTAGGCCAAATGGCCTCTAAGCCCCTTTAATGTCCTAGTTAGCCTACGGGACTGTGGGGAAATAGGCTAACGACAACATCATGCTATGAATGCTAGAAAGGGGGCATTACAAAAGCCCAAGCTTGGATCATGTGAATTTGACATCCCTCAATGGAATGGCTTGGCACAACATTTTATTATCTTAAGTTTTATTACCATTCACACATTTTATTTAGTTATCACTTATTTAAAAGTTCCTATCCTCCGCCAACCCTATGGGACTGAGGTCACTAGGCTGCGAGATAGAAGTTCCCTCCATATGCTACCCTACCCTACCCATGCTCTTCCTACAAAAAGTGCCTGTGGGCATGCATACTCCCATCCCAACCCCAATGATCATAACTTTCAGAAGTACCATAGAAGATCAGCCCTCGCAAGTCACCTGACAATTGTACATGCACGTACTCGTGTGTGACGCACCATCATCACGAATATCACAACACAAGGATAGGATGAGAACACAATGCAAAGAAAACACCCAACTGAAAGCAACACAAGAAGGAAAAATTTTACACGAATCCCAAAGCTAATAAAATCATACATCATGAAATCACTCAACCGGCCTCAATTTGAGAGTATGGATTCTACACGAATCCCAATGATGCAACAAGACCAAACATCATGAACTCACTCAACCAACCTCAATCTGGGAGCATGGATTCTACACAAATCCCAGTGTCCACGAAACAATAACAAGGGTCCAAAAGAAACCATAACAATAGGTATGAAAATCACTCAACCGAACACAAAGTTTAGAGTACGGATGCGACATGCATCCCAATGCAACAAAAAAGTGCAATAGTGGTCTGACTGATGTTCGAATGGATCATCCAAGTCCATGACCCACATTGCGCCAAGAAAATTTGATAAAACAAGGTGACACGTAAAACGAGGTAAAAATCTCAAATTTTGAAAAACTTCCAAAATTAAAACCCATTTGACCTTTGAATACAAAAATCCCAAAAATCCAAAAATAAATAGAATCAGACATCATATGCAAAAATGGCTAGCATAATGGTGCAAAATCCCAAACCCTCATCTTGTAAAATAGAGAAATGTTCGTACCTGCCCAACTGGGTAGAACTAGCATACAGAAATGGAGGGGAACACTACTCCTCAGCCTCCAAACAAATGGCTACCAAAAATAGAAGTAGAAACGGAGCAGAAACAATAAAATGGGAAAGCCCTACCTCATAGCCAAAAGGGCAAAATGAGAATTTGAACCAGAAAATAAAACACTCGCAGAAGTGGCCCAAAATATCGGTAATCCAAGGTTTCCTCGAGCTCAACCTTGTGAGGATCCCATGCCCATAGTTCCCACAACGAACAAAACAGTAAATCCTCATGAAGAGGAATTTGGGTTTTACTCTTGAACCTTCTAATTCAAAAGTGAAGCGAGGAATTAAATTTCTCTTTGGATACTTATTCACTTTTCGAGTGAATAATTGATTAAGGCAAATGACTAGCCAACCTAGTTAAACCTCGAATCGACCCAAACGAAAATAGGCTATTCTTAGTAATAGGAATTCATCTATGGTAAAGCTAGCAGAAATTAAAATAAATCAAATAAAAGTCCAAAAACCCAAAAAGACAAAAATTTCCTTAACAACTTTCGCAACAATGCGAACCTCTAAATGCACAGACATGCTCACTGGTCTAATCACATAATGCAAATGAGTTTAGATTTAATAATCACCAAAAGGTTTAACAAAACAATTAAAATAAGGATACATCGACCATACAAGGATGACATTGGTAAAATATGAAAGGCTGAATCACTAACTCCATGTGCCACTGCCAGGGATATAAATCCTGCACACTAAACAACACGATCAAGTGCACTTGCATATAATAACATAGTTGAAGCAATAAATGCATTAAATCACCTAATTTAACCACTTATTAGTTTATATTAAAATAATCTATTTACATCACTCACATTCACATAAAGCATAACAATGTAGGAATGAGGTAAATAACCATAGCATTAAATCCATCACCTAACATAATCAGAGGTATGTCCAAATACCAAATAACCAAATATCATCATAAAAACACACTGTCATCTCAAAATGCCATCGTCATGCAATATGATCAACTGAACAACATAGTAGTCTAAAATCTATGATACTGAAATCAAAGTATAACATCTAACCCTTAGGTACTCTCAAATATAAAACATCACATAAGTAATAGATATCTCTTAGATCAAAATATAACAAGGTAAATGTCCACAACACATAACCAAATAATCCAACATGGACAATCCATTTCTAATTACTTAAGCATTTAATAATGATTGTTTAAACAACACTTAAAGGAACTTAAAAGATATAAGTGAACACAGTCATAAACATGACTACCCACTGCTACAGGAACCTAGTCCAGTGTAGCATGGTAATAGTACAAAATGAAATCTCTGCACACATCTTAGGGTAATCACAGAACAACCTCATGATACCACATCGATCCTGGTAAGCACTGGCACAAACCTTAGTGAACCATAAATCATATCATAATCTCATAGATTAGTCAAAAGCATAATCAAAGCAATTGATACAAAAACGTAAATCCAAACACCTCAACTGTGTAGACCACTCATGGTCAAAACCATGATCCATCACAACAAAAGATCAACAAGGTTGCATCTATCAGGACAACTAACAAAAGTCAAATGGTGGAGGCACTACATATACAAGGGGTTGTTGGTATTAAGTTGACAAATAGTCAACTGCAGAAGGAGATCACCAAGTAAGATAACAATGTATGAGAAGATTCCTTCAATCATCTATTGCACAAGTTTGAACATTTTAAGCATTATATTGGCATGACTTATACCAAGTTGTTGAAAATCCACTTTTAACTAATTAGATCTAAAAAATGATGAAGGGGGTTAACAAGAGATTTATATGAAATGAAATAAAAAAAACACCACCTAAGGAAATCAATCATTCAAAAACTTGGCTTGCATAAAGAAGGTTAGATTCAATCACATAATTGTGAAATTATAAGATAGACATCCACAACTACTATAATTCATAATGTAATCTTCAAAGGATATAGAATTAAATATTTTTCAAATTTCGTTGAATTGAAAAGCCATATTGTCCATGCACATATGCAAGACATAATATCCTCCAATGCACCAATGGAATGATTAAATCAACTTATCCACCACAATAAGAAAGTATTTAACAACTAATACCAATTAAATGTTTTGTTGGATAAATATTTTGAACATGGCTCTTGAACATAATTTTTTAAGATAAAAATTTGCATAGTTACTAGAATTACACTCTGAGAATGCAACACTATATGTCTATATTGTTCAAATAAAATTTATTAAACTTTATTACCTCTAAGATCTAGTGATAAATAGATTTCAAATTTTCACTTTGTTAAACCTATAACTAGGGTTTTTGGGCATTATTTATGGGTCAACTTAAAATTAAGTAACACTTTAACTATGTAAATGTACTTCTAAACTATCACAAAATTGATTGACAAGCTCCATGAGTTTTTTTGTTGGGGGTTTGGATGATGGTTGTCATTTTGCTCCTATTGTTGGAGTTTCTATTTTTGGTCCCCTTGGGATTGCTGTTGATACTGCTTTGACTTCTAAGACTTATGCTAGGTTTGCTACTTTTGTTGTCCATGCTAGATCTATGGATTTTGTTTCACCTTCCCATACTTTTGTTGTCCTTGCTACCATTGTTGGTCATTCCTTGGAGGGTGTGGGTACTTCTATGTTGGATTCAATATCTTAACATCATGCTATTGCTAAGGTGGAAGAGCGTTGGGTTACAATAAAAGAAATAAATCTATATCATCTCAACCCTCATTTGATATGACCCTTCATTTTGACCATAAGGGTAAATCTAAAGGGAAATCTTAGTGATGTTTAGTTGTTATGGGCCGCATTTTGATTTCTCTTAGATTTTCTTGTCATATGCAGTGTCATGTCGTTGTAGGGGAGATCCTTTTGCTTCCCCCATATTCTTGGTTTTGTCCTATCTTGTTCTTCCATGTTTTATCTAGAGAATAGTCTTGATTATATTTATTTTTAGTGTTCAATTCCTTCTATAACTTATTTTGTATAGGTTTTAGGGCCCCTTCAAAACTTGCTTTAACTTAATAAAAACTAAGTTCCATGAATTTACAATGCGAGATGACCTTAATTCATGCAGAAATGTGCCTTTAGAAAATTATAGGCTAAAACTCAAGTTTAGGTAGCTAGAATTGAACTTGGTCAAATCCACTTTTTGCATTTTACTTGAGATTTAACATCAACAAAACTAAGCTTTATCATTTTAATAACCACGAAGATGATTGAAGACAAGAAATTAAGCATCTCAAAGAAATTTATCTATTTGAAACATTACCACAATAGTGAAATTGTGGTCGTTCTTTACTCTTGCATTTCTCCTTTGCCAACAAATGGAAAACCATAAAAATGTTCCCAAAATTTGTCTCCATAGATTCAAAGATTTGCTGCAAGCTCTAGGTAGGTAGTTTTGAAGATTCAGTTCAAAATTTCCTAGATTTTGTTGATGTATAAGGTTTGCGCAACATACATGATTCATTAGCCATTCAAGAGTTTTATTGAACTAACTAACTAAGAGTAGAAGGAAAACTAAGATAAAAAAAAAAAACTACCTAAATGTACCATTACCACTACACTATGAACAAGAGTTCATATTTTATCTCGCTTAGATCTAATCAGAAGCAACTTTGTCAACTTTAAATCCTCTCTTGTGAAAATCATATATTTCAAGGTTTGTACATTAGAATAACTTAGAATGTTTTGAGTGTCAAAGTTGTGGCATTCCCAAAACTTTTCAAATTCAAGGATGTGGTATCCTTAAAATATTTTGAAGATCATCCCCCAATTTTTTATAAGTTTTGAAGGTTAGGGTTAGTAACCCATTTTAGGGCTTAAAGCTCTTGGGACCCCTAAAATTAAGAAATTGGCTTTCAAGTATTTGTTCAAAATTCTTGAGGGAAACTATAGATTTCGAGGAGTGTGCATATTGAATGCCATTGCCATCCTTGAACCCTCAAAATTAAGACGCCTCATAAATTAGAAAAAAAATCAAAAGGAAAAAAGAAAATAAAAGATGAAAAATTAAAATGCAGGAAAAAGGAAACTTCAATATTTAGGCTCTTAAGTATCATTAATGTCTTCACAATCTGACTTCCCTGAGGCTTAGATGACAAAACCTTCTAAAACCCACCAAAGTGAAGGAACACAAGGCAACAAAGAACAAGGAAAGAGGGGGTCCCACTTGTTCCAGTGGGAAAGTGGGGTGTGAGTTAATTTCTTATATCTAATTGGAAATCTCATATTATTCCAACAACATATACAAATTGTGGAGAAAAGAATTATTGAATTCCCTCATTTAACAAAATTATTTCAATGTTACATATTTTTCATACAAACATGAGAATGTATCTAATCCCCTCTAATCACTCTCTAATGTTTTATGTCTAAATTGTTTATTATTAACATTATAAATTTGAAGTTAACATTAGAAATTCGCAAACACAAAACACAAATCTCTCTCTCTCTCTCTCTCTCTCTCTCTCTCTCTCTCTCTCTCTCTCTCTCTCTCTCTCTCTCTCTCTCTCTCTCTCTCTCTTTGTGGTGGGTGGTTACAAATGAATAAGAGTGATGACAGGGATACCTACAATTTAAAAGTAATATTTGATGTAAAATTAAATATGAAACTACAATTTAAAAGTAACATTTGATGTGAAATTAAATATGAAATATTAAATACCTATTTTCACACTATAATAACATTTTGAGTCTCTCTCTCCATGGCCATTCATGACTAAATGAATTATAATTTAAAAATATTAAATCTTATTTAAATTAAAATATAACAATACTTTTGTTTATTAATCATAAAGAGTAAGATTTTAATTTTATTATACAATTTTCAAGTAAATTTTTTATTTAAAGAAAGATATCGTAAAATATTTTTAACTATTGCAAAATAGGTTTTGAAGGACAAGAAACCTTTTATAAGATGAGGGTTTTAACAACAAACTCCGACAACTTGTAACAAACACTGCATGAAAAAATCAACATGCAACCAAAAACAAAAGAAAGGGTCTATGGGAAATTCAACCCCCACACTCCAAAACAAGACCCATTAGATTTTTCCTTTATTTCTACCCATATGAGATCAAAGGGTCATATCAAAAGAGGGTGTAGACATTTTATATATTTTTTTCTTTTTTCACCATAATCAAGCCCTCTTCCACCTTTGCAGCTGCATCTTGCCAAGCCAATGACTCTAGTGTTGGAGTTACAACACCCTAAGATGGAGAACTAACAATCCCTACATATAGACTCAAAAACTATCTAGCAATAACCTACATGCACTACAACATTTGGGGTCAATTACGACAACAATTTGCAACGATAGTGTAATTTGTGGTCATTTTCATGTTTTCCTTTGTAATTATCCTTGACGTCATTGCAATAGTGACGTTGGCATCATAATTATGATGACATTGAGAGTATAAACAAAAAAAAAAAGCACAACATAAATCATTCCCCATTTGTTTTGATTTTGAAGAGTTGCATGTGAAAGAGGGTGGAGAGCTCTGAACAAGGGTGGAGAGGTGTGAATGTTGTCGTGCCCTTGTCATTGGTGCATTTCATTGCTATGATCTTTGCATTTCGTTACCATGCCCTTGCTCTACGATTTCATTGCTGTGTATCTTTGCATTTTGTTGTCGTGCCCTTGCTCTGCGATTTGGTTGTTGTGCCCTTGCTCTTTGATTTCATTGTCACGCCCTTGCTCTGTGATTTTGTTGCCATGTGTGCCCTTGTGATGCAATTTTTTTGCCATGTCTTCCCTTGGCTCTGCAATTTTGTTGTCGTGCCCTAGCTCTACAATTTTCTTCAAGGGAGCTATGTAAATGTTCATTTCTTTTTCTTCTAAATAGGTATCTCTTTGTATTTCCTTCTAAACATGTATATTTAGAGATATTTTAAAAGTTTCTTATTACATCTTAGCACATAAGAAAAATTGATCTAGTTGCATACATAATAGAAAATCCAAATAATAAAAGAACAAAACTCACTCAACCCATGCTAAGTGACTTAACTCAAGATCCTCCACAAAAATAATGTAGACCACGAAAAATGGGTAGAGTTTGGAAGAAGTTTTACAAAAACATATCATAGCAAATATTTTTAGAAAGAAACTAGCCATAACCCATTTAAATGGGTCTAGTTGCTGACTAGCTAGGTTGATTACAAATTCCTATAGATCTACCATTAGATTAGGCACAATAAAATAAACAATCAGCTATTCCCAGTTAGTAGGATCAAATATAGTTTTCCAAGGTGATATAATTGCATATGCAAGGACTTGAAGAATAACTTTAGTGAAGATTTGAGTGTAAGGAGTTGAAGAAGAAAGTTTTGCTTACGTGTAAATGTCATAATCATGAGGCTCATTCCCTTGTAGAAGTCTCTGCCACAATGACATTACCTCTAAACCATGCATAGGACGTTGAAGTGGTTACCAACCTTGAAACACTCTTATTAGCATTTGATACTTGGAATCATCACAGGGAGACTGTGCCAATACCTGAAACACTCTTATAAGGATTTGATATTTAGACTGTAAATTCTCAAAGACACTTGAAAGTGATTCCAATTTCATAGTACCTACTACAACACTTTCCTGGATTCTATCCAGTGACTCCCATAATATCCTCCATGTTGTCTAGCTGTTGTTTCTGCTGTGCAGTCTCTTTCTAAAGCTGCTCCTTCTCCTTCAATTTGGTGCCTTAAAATTTTGATTATCAAACTTCTGAATATTTGCCTCTACATTATCTAAAATCAACTTCACATTGTGTTGTAACTTTGGCATAGGTGTTTAATCATCAATAGCTTTCATTCCAGCATTCAAGTTTTCAAGATTGATGAACACCCTCACTTGTGGACCTCTCATGTCAAGCACTTTCTGTATTGTTTCAATACCATGCTCTTGCTTTTGAGCTAACATTTCTTTGGGTGCATTTTATTGTAAAACATTAATTTTGTTGAACAATTGTAAACTCTTAGAAAGTGCATTGTTGTTTTCATGTATGTATGTATATATAATAATGAATAATAATAATGTTTTCATGTATGTCAAAATAATAACTAATATTATGATTGGATCATATAATAATGAAGTAATCAACCCAACTAATCAGCAACTAGACCAATTTAACTGGTGTTTCCAATGTCATAGTACCTACTGCAACACTTTCCTTGATTCTATCTAGTAGCTCCCATAATATTCTCTATGTTGTCTAGTTGTCATTTCTATTGTGTAGTCTCTTTCTAAAGCTGCTTCTTCTCCTTTTTCTAGAGCCGCTCCTCCTTCGCTCTCATGCCTTAAATTTTGATTATCAAACTCTTGAATATTTGTCTATACCTTATCTAAAATTAAATTCACAGTGTGTTGTAACTTTGGCATAGGTGTTTGATCATTGATAGCTTTCATTTCAGCATTCAAGTTTTCAAGATTGGTCAACACTCTCACTTGCAAACCTCTCATGTCAAGCACTTTTTGTACTATTTCAACACCATGTTCTTGCTTCTGAGCTAACAGTTCTTTAGGGGCATTTTCTTGTAAAATATTAATTTTGTTGAACAATTGTAAACTCTTAGAAAGTGCATTGTTGTTTTCATGTATGTATGTATATATGTATGTATGTATGTATGTATGTATGTATATATGTATATGTATGTATGTATATATGTATGTATATGTATGCACGTTTGTATATAGAGAGATCTTGTGGATTGTGGATTATGGATTATAAAAAAGAAAGAAAAATAAAATATGACATTAATCATTTCCCATTTGTTTTGATTGATTGTAGAGAGTTATGTGCAAAAGAGGGTGGAGAGCTCTGAATGAGGGTGGAGAGCTTTAAATGTTAGTGGAGATCAGTGGAGATCTAAGATTTTGTTGCCATTCCTTTATGATTGCTGCATTTCATTGTTGTGCTATGTTCTTGTGATCTTCGTGTCCTTGCTCTATGATTTTCTTCAAGAGGAGAAGAGGTGCCTATGCAAATGTTCTTTTTTGTTTCCTTCTAAACATGTATCTCTTGTTCATATATAATAGCTTTGGTTAGATTCAAACATAATTGATTATGATGATTGTATGCATATGTGCATGTATGTTTGTATATCAGTTCACTATGTGAACTTCTTTACATGCACACATACACACTTGCATATTACATGTGCTAAATTAAATTAATCAGTCATGTCTTGAATTCACACAAGCAATTATCCTTGCATTTAATTAAAATTATTCATACCAAACTAAGTATGCAAAAAATTGTACTTATAGATTATATTATCTCTTGGTGATTGAGTAAAGATCTCATGCATAATATCATCTAGGTAATGATCGAACACATTCACATTAAGTCATAATAGGATCAAGCAAATGATCCATTTATGTTACTTCATACTTGTTTTATTCAACATTTTGTTTAACATAATTAGTAATACTATAATTATATAGCTACAACTAGCACTCTTGTTTATTTTATTTAATCATATACATTTAAGACTATTATTTTTCTTAAAATTAGACTATATATTTGTTATCACTAAAACAAAAATATAGATCTTTGATAGTTCTTTTTAAATTTCTTGAGATCTTCATATTTCTTATCATTAAAACACAAATATAAAACATTTAGGTGTATTTTGGTTCATAATAGTCCATGCACCACAAATCAAAATCAAAGTTCACATTTCAAAGGCCAAAGATTCTAACATGAAACTAGTGATTGAGAGTGTTGGTTCATCAATCTGAATGTACAGTTCAACAATGAAAGTTTGACAATTCCAAGTAGTCCATACCATTTTAGAAGACCAAGTCCAGTGATTTGTATCTAGCAATTTGATGATATTGAAATTCAGTATGGAGGAGGATATATTAGCATCACAAATGAATCATCCCATATCTAGAAACAACATCTAATCTTCTGTAAGTCTCTCTCCTCTAAAGACCCAATACATGGAGCCATTATCATCATGAGTAGACTCACTCTCCCCAGATGAATTCAATTGAAACTATTCATAGCAAACGAAGTATGCAAAAATCTGTACTTACAAATTATATTGTCTCTTGGTGATTGAGTTAAGATCAAATACAATTTTCCAAGGTGATAAAACTACATATGCAAATGTATGTATGTATATATGTATCTCTACATCTTGTTGTCATACCCTTGTGATCTCTGTATATGTATGTATGTATGTATATACACACACACACATATATATATATATATATATATATATACATATGTATATGTATATATGTGTATATATACATACACACACGTGTGTGTCTATTGTGCATGTATGTATATAAATAGAGAGATCTTTGTATACATACATGCATACATACATACATATATAGACACACACATATGTGGGGAAATATAAAGAGATACACGTTTAGAAGGAAATTTTTTTTTTTTCATAGGTTCCTCTTCTCCCCTTGAAGAAATTTTTAGAGAACTACTACATTTTGGCTCAAATACACCACAAATTACACTACCATCACAAATTGCTATTACAATTTGACTCCAAATGTTGTAGTGTGCAAAGGACATACAAATCATAAGGGAACGACATGACAAAAGAATCACAGAGCAAGGGCATGAAGATCACAAGGGAATGCCAATGAAACACAGATATCACAAGGGCACAACAATGAAATGCAATGATCACAAGGGCACAACAACAAAATTGTAGGTCTCCACTGATCTCCACTAAGGGCATAGTAACAAAATGCATAGATCATAAGGGCATGTCAACGAAATGTAGTGATCACAAGGGCGTGGCAATAAAATCTCCACCAATGTTTAGAGCTCTCCACCCTCTTTCACACACAACTCTTCACCTTCTTTCATGCACAACTCTCCACAATCAAAACAAATTGGGAATGATTTATGTCATTTGTTTTTAATACCTAAAATCGACTTCACATTGTGTTGTAACTCTGGCATAGGTGTTTGATCCTTAATAGCTTTCATTTCAACATTTCAACATTCAAGTTTTCAAGTTTCCTCTTCATTATATAGTTCTTGCCACCCTAAAAACCACTTTGTTACTTCATTAAAATTAGGACTTGAACAAAGCCAATGATACAAAACCTAGAACCACTTTGGAAAAAATGTTGCCTCCAACATTGCAACCATATGATAAATGGGAATGGCACATGCCCAAGCCATAACCTAGTTAAATTGGTCTAGTTGCTAATTAGCTAGGTTGATTGCAAATTTCTATAGAATTGACATTATATTAGGTCTGATAAATGAATAATTAGTTGTTACTAACTACCACAATCAAATACAGTTTTCCAAGGTGCTAAAATTGCATATGCAGATGAATCACTTGCATGCCAGGCATGAAGTGCATTCCCCAATTTATAATGAATGGTTGTTTATAAAGGCTCCATACATTGGCCCAACAATGGAAGCCAAGGATGTAACCATGACTATATTGAAGTTAATTTGGGCATCATTGTATGATCCAGAATGTTATGAAGTACTGAAGTTAGTAGTAACTTCTACCATGTCTCTAGAAAACATATCATAGGTTTAGGGTCCCTTGGCTCCCAGGAATTTATAGGATAGGTTTAGGGTAGTAAATCCTTACACTCAACTCTTTACTAAAGTTAGTCTCTGTGCCACAATGAAATTACCTCTAAACCATGCAAAGGATGTTGAAGTGGTTCTCAACCTTGAAACACTCTTATAAGCAATGACAAAGCAAATGCAGATGCAATACATGAAAAATTGCACAACTTGTAGTCTTCATGTTAAAACATGTAGCTTTGTCTAACAATAACTATGATCAACATATATACATACACACACACACACACACACACAAATGTATACCAATATGATGCACATACATACATACATACATACATACATACATACATACATACATACATACATACATACATATATATATATATATATATATATAGTCTGAGATCTCATTTAAGGCATGATAAAAAATTATTCTAATTCCTTTGAGTTTAGATCACCATCAATCTATATTATATTAGGCTATAGTTCATAATGATCGGTAATACATGAGTAAGACTTGTGTTAAGTCTATACAAATTGGGTTTGATAAACCATTACCGAACGAGTGTGATTGTGAATGTTCATGTCTCCATTCAGAGACATGCCCATTCACCATCACAAATCAGTGTTCATACCTGCAATAAAAGTTTTACATCAATCAGCCTCGAATATGAAATCTGGTAAGAAACTTTTCAGTTAACATATATAGAGAGATATTTTTTAAGGTGCTTATTACATATTAACACAACATAAAAATTGATCTAGTTGCATACATATTCCATAATCCAAATAATAAAACAATAAAACTCACTCAACCCATATTAAGTGACTTAGATTAAGATCCTACACAAAAATAATGCAGACAAGGAAAAATAAGTAGAGTTTGCAAGAAATTTTATAAAAACATATCATAGTAGATATTTTTAGAAAGAAACAAGCTATAACCATAATCAATTGTTCCCAACTAGGAGGATCAAATACAATTTTCCAGGGTGATAAAGTTGCATATGCAAATGTGTGTATGTATGTATATATGTGTATATACATGTATGTATGTATGTATATCTATGTATATACATATATATACATATGTATATGTATATATGTGTATGTATACATATATACATATATACACAAACACATATCTGTGTATCTATGTATGTGTGTATGCATATATATAGAGAGAGATCTTGTGGATTGTGGAGATCAGTGGAGATCTAGGATTTTGTTGTCGTACCCTTATGATTGCTGCATTTCATTGCCTTACCCTTGTGATCTATGCATCTCATTCTATGCCCTTGTGATCTTTGTATATGTATTTATGTATGTATCTACATATATATGTGTATATGTATGTATGTATGTGTGTATGTATATAAACAAAGAGATCTTGGCACAACAAAAAAACAATAAAAATCACTCAACAGGTAGCATGGCCACAAATGTAATGGCAAAGCCTATTGGTAAGTAGATTCCTCTTTCTCTCTTTCATTTTTCATGTGTTATGTAGCACTTAACTATTTTAAAACATTATATGTTAACTTAGGAGCTTCATTCCCTTGCAGAAGCCTCTCGCCAAATCACCCAAGATGGCTAGAATATCTGGCTGAGCACCTCCTATTTTGCTAAATTTATTGAGTTCATCTTTGATATAATTCTAATTATGTATAAGAGGATTATATGTTTCTTCATTATTGCCAATGTCTATGTTCATTCTAAATATGTACTCTTGCTTGTTTTTAGCACATTCTTTGACAATAATTTACCTTTTGACTATTGTTGGGGCCCAAGCTTTGGAACCAACGTACGTTAATTTGCATGGTAGTAGAATTTCTTGAATTTATTGACATAGTACTAATTGGAATCTAAAAAAAATGTATTTCAATTCTCCATTGGGGACATAATCTTATTTTATTCCCTAATTTTGGATGCAGTAATGTAGGTTTTAGCTCAAGCCATGGGAGAGCATTTGAGTTGTGAATATAAAATTGGGAATGATTTATGTCATGTTTTTATTTATTTATTTATTTTATATATATATCTAAAATCAACTTCACATTGTGTTGTAACTCTAGCATTAGTGTTTGATCTTTGATAGCTTTCATTTCAACATTTCAGCATTTAGGTTTTCAAGTTTCCTCTTCATTATATGTTTGGTTTATCAATGATTTCCTCTAGTTCAATTACACGACATCTCAACTAGCTACTCCAATGATGCAATCACCCATCTATCTCTAGATTATTCAAGAACTTGTTGATTTACAAAATCTATATAGATACGAAGAGTTCCAAAGCCATAAACCTGAAGAGCATCATGTGTGCATCCCACTTTAGGGAAAAATTGGATGTCATGTTCTTGTGCATATATTACAATCACTTCCTTCAAACTCAACTAAGGTGCACCCATGGAAGTTGAGGCTTGCTATTGAGCATATGCTACTACTTTTTATTGTTGTTGAAGTGCCTCAAATTAGTGCCACTTTGTCATCCTAAGATAGCTTACTTTCTCTCTAGCCCCAGGTTGTTTCACAGTTGTACTCCCTACAACTTGATTTATCCTTTCAAGGACTAGATTTAGCTTACTTCTTATCTCCTCATTAGCAAGAAGCTAAGGGAAAAATAGTACTTTCCACCCTAAAAACCACTTTGTTACTTCATTGAAATCAGGACTTGAACAAAGCCAATGATACAAAACCTATTGCCACTTTCAAAAAAATTCTGCCTCCAACATTGCAACTATTATTTATGTATATTTATGTATGTATGTATGTAAATGACACCACACTTGGGTGTTTAACTTAATGAATGAGCACACCAAGTGAAAGACCTTGTGTGATGAAGGATTATATGATTTTTTACTTGCATGCAAAACTTGTATGTATCACTTGCATGCTAGCCATGAAGCACATTACCCAATTTATAATGAATGGTTGGATATGAAAGATCCATATGCTGGCCCAACAATGGTAGCCAATGATGTAACCATGCATGTATTGGCATGCTCTCCCTAGGAGGATCCTAAGTATCTACTACTACTGTTAACTTTGTCTAGTTGTTGAGTAGCTAAGTTGATTATAAATTCTTGTAGAAGTGTCATCAGATTAGGTACAATAAAACAAAAAATCAGTTGTTCCTAGCTAGCAGGATCAAATAAAGTTTTCCAAGGTGATAAAATTGCATATGTAGATGTATGTATGTATGTATGTGTATATATATGTATGTATGTATATGCATGCATGTATATATGCATGTATGTATATCCATATATATATGTATGCATATATATGTATGTATATATGTATGTATGTATGTATGTATATAGTGAGATCTTGTGGATTGTGGAGATCAATGGAGATCTAAGATTTCATTGCTGTACCCTTGTGATCTTTTCATCTCGTTGTCATGCCCTTGTGATCTTTGTATATGTATGTGTGTATGTATGTATATATATATGTATATGTATATATATGTTTATATGTATGTTTGTATATAAATAGAGAGATTTTGGCACAGCAAAAAAACAAAAAAAAATCACTCAACATGTAGCATGGCCATAGATGCAATGGAAATGCCTATTGGTAAGTAGATTCCTCTTTTTCTTTCTCATTTTTCATGTGTTTATTTCACTTGAACTATTATTTCTTAGGAAGCATTTTGTGATATTGGATTCATTTTATGTAGGTGGCGATGAGGACATTCCTGGATGTACTTGTGTGATGAATTGCTCACGAGCAATGAAAATGGACTTCCCTTGAGAGTAGCTACAGATGATGAGGACATTCCAGGTACTTTAAAGATTGATCCTTTTTATAAGGTTTAGATGTTGGGGGGGGGGGGGGGGGGAGTGCAAATGAGCTTCCACCTTCACATGGTTCACCCTAATTAGTAGAGAATATTAAACTATTCAGGAAACTAACTGAAGCTCAATAATAACCTATGATTGTATGACAACTAATTGTGTGAATCTCTTGGTTTCAGGGAATGTAGAAGGATGCCATAGTTCAACATGCAATGCCAATTCATATGTATACTATATTAGGTAGAGTTGAAAAACACAACAGGTTTGCATTTTTGTTAGAGGTCTTTAATTAGGTATTTTAAGTTATAGACCATCATGAACATTGTTTATGATGGTCTATAATTTTAAAAACTTAATAGACCTATTATATAAATGTAAAGTTGTTGTGTTTTATTAGCTCCGCTTGCTGTCCATGCATTTGAACATTGTTGCACATGCATTCTGAATTCAAAGTGGCAGGATCTTATTTTGGATGCAATGGAAAAATGACATGCACTAGAAGATGGAAAAATGATGCCACTTTTGTAGGTCTTGAACCTTTTTTTGTACTTTAAAGATTGATCCTTTCTTAAATGTTTTAGATGTTAATAGGGAATTTAGATGTTGGGGGGTAGGTGGGGGTGTTGGGGTGGGGCCAAATGAGCTTCCACCTTCACATGGTTGGTCCTTCTTAGAAGAGGATATTAAACTACTCTCGAAACCAAGTGAAGCTAAATATTAACCTATGATTGTATGACAACTAATTGTCTGAATCTATTGGTTTTAGGAAATGTAGAAGAATGCCATCGTTCAATATGCAATCTCAATTCATATGCATAGAACATCAGGTGGAGCTAGAAAATCCCAACAAGTTTTCATTTTTGTTAAAGGTTTACATAGACCTATTAAATAAATGTAAACGTGTTATATTTTTACAGCTCCTTCTATTGTCCATGCATACAGAACACAACTGTACATGAATTCTCGATTCAGAGTGGTAGAATCTTATTTTGAATGTGATAGAAAAATGACATGCACCAGAAGATTAAAAAATGATGTCGCTTTTACAAGTATGGAGCCTTTTTTTTGTACTTTAAAGATTAATCATTTCTTAAAGATTTTAGATGTTAATGAGGAATTCAGATTTCAGGGGGGGAGTGTGGGGCCAAATGAGTTTCCACCTTCATGTGGTTGGCCTTGATTGGTAGAGAATATTAAAATATTCTCGAAACCAAGTGAAGCTCAATATTAAACTATGATTGCATGACAACTAACTATATGGCATGCTTCAATGGAGCTGATCTTCATAACATTTGTGCAAAAGTTGGTATGGTAGCTATCCATGCAGAGCATGATTACGTAATCTATGCAGAGCTTTGCAAATTTTTTTTTTTGATAATGCAACAATCCATTGCAATTGTGATGCCTTGTTTGACAAGAAAGCGTGGCTTTGAAAACATTACCCTCGCAAGTCATCACCACTAAAATGGAGACCATCGATGGATGATCGTCACTCGAACAATGTTGCTATCACATGTCATTGCCATTGTGACATCTCTTTGAATGGATTATCATTAGGTGTGAAACAATACTATTGGAACTTCGATGACTGACTAAAATTGTAGGGCATTGTAGTTGTGATGGTATACCGTCGAACATGAGATGGCATGAAGAGGAATTCTTCACCTTTCTTTTTCCCAAAATGCAACGGCTTTTTCCATCTCAATTGTGATGAAAGACCATACCATTGCAAATTGAGACAAACAAAATCCAACGGCCATCTGATGGGGTTCAATTCTTGTTACTGGCACTTAAGTGATAGGTGGTTATCTCAATTGTGATGACCTACCATCACAATTGGAGCCCAAAAGTAGTAGTGGTGATAGGTCCAAAAACAACTGAAGAGAATGTTGGTAGAGGGACAACACCATCACTTGTTTCATGACATGGTTTAACAACCTCTTGTATCTTCTATAAGTATAGTGATTGCATTAGGCATTGACAAGTTGATCTTTTGGTGCAAGGACAACCCTAGTGATTAAGAAGTGGTATTAGAGATTGGTCACATGTTCCAATCCTTGTATGTAATGATGAGTAATGCCGAGAGGGGAATTTTTAGCACCAGACCAACATACCTCAGTAATTTCACAAAATGGTTTAACAACATCTTGTATCTTCTATAAGTCTAGTGGTTGTATCAAGCATTGTTAGGTCAATCTTTTGTTTCAACAACAACCCTAGTGAATAACATAGAAAACGATATAACTACCCCTAATACCATCAACAACTAGAGACATATTCGCACAATCAGCTAGGGAAACCATAGGAAAAGTAATAGGGTTATTCCTCAAAACCCTTCTATAGATAGATTGAAAAGAGACCAAAGGATCTTGAGAATTCAAGGGCACTACATGTGAAAAGCTTCTCTGAGAGTCAAATTTCTTCAAATTATCATATAATGCTAGACATAAGCACAATCCCAACAAGAAGAAGGCAATTTCTTTTTCTCAAGACCACATAGATAGATTGAAAAGAGACCAAATAATCTTGAGAATTCAAGGGCACTACATGCGAAAAGCTTCTCTGAGAGTCAAATTTCTTCAAATTATCATATAATGCTAGACATAAGCACAATCCCAACAAGAAGAAAGCAATTTCTTTTTCTCAAGACCACATTGAACAATTAGAAAACTTGTTTAAATAATATTCCACACCTAAAAGGAATCCCTTCATAATTAAAAGTTTAAACACAACTTCCCTTCAAAGCCTTGATACATATTTCTAGAGGAAAACCCTAAGAAACATTCAAATCAACCTAGATACAAGTAAATGTGGAATGATAGACCTCAAAAGATTTATTATCAATCATAAGAAAGTCTTCCGAAGCATCCCCTACTGTCTCAAGAAAGGAGTCCACCCAAAGTTGGACGGAAAGATAGGGAAGACAACCTAGATAGGAATCATATTAAGCTTTTCACAAAATGGGTTAAAATCTAAATGCCACAACTTAATCATTAACATATAATTATTGTCCCAACTAAGTAAATTATGAAACAAAATCTTTATTTATTTATTTCACATCAATAATGTAAAATGTTTATATAAAAAACATTTAGCCATAGGGAAGATGTGTATTGTACTAGAGAAAAGAGGCTCCCAATGTTGAGCAATCTAATTATGTAGTTGAGGGAGGCTAGGCTAGAATTATCTAAACCAACAAATAACAAAATGTGACTAAAAAAAAGAAATTGTGATCTATCTCCTTGTCCTCCTAGTCAATAGAGATCCCTTTAGAAATTGGAATAGAATCAAATGACCTCATGGACTTCCCAACATGTTTACTTTAGGACACATGATGAATACCTTGAACCAAACCATCTTCATAAGAAATACCATAGGAGAGGTAATACCAACCCAACCTAAGAGAACAAATGAAACATCTTAACCATCCCTACCAGAACTAGTAGGGAAGGAGGATAGACCAACACACACAAGAGAGGGAACCCATGAAGCATAAGCCACAAGTCCAAACTGGAAAACTACTCCATTGGGAACCAATGATTGGACACCTCCATCGCTTGCAACAACCAAAAAATCTTGTAGAAGACCACACCCTAATTGACCACCCATAATCAAAGCCATAAAAAATGACAGGAAGAGACCAAAATGAGAGAGAAAAGACATGTTTGATTCATGGGAATGAGAAAGAGAAGTAATGTTTGAATGAAGGGAGAGAGAGAGAGAGCCATCACAAAAGTTTTTTAAAGATATTGCAAACTATTATTAACTGTAAAAAATGGATTTCTTAATTTTATACTTGTTAATGTACATTAAGTTTAAATTTTTTAAAATCTAATATTTTAGTTTTTTTTTTTAACAAAGAAACTTAGCAAGGGGGGTGATCCTTACATAAGAAAGGCCTATAGGTGAAAATTCAGGTCATCAACAAAAGAACAAATGCAAGATAGAAATACATAATATAAAGTACAAACTCTGGAAGCCCTTTAAAAGAAAGGCCAAACTCACTCCACAAGATTACAACATTGTAAAGGAAGATCACTCACCAAATCAAATGGTGTAGGTGTTATGATATATTACGAGCACACCCCAAAAGGCTCATCCTCAAAACTAAATCAGATTAGCATAACCCAAAAGGTTGAAGGGGTGATAATGAAAGATCTAGATTTGAGGATGGAAAGTGATTTGGGGATGGGTTCCTTAATGTCAAGATGTATATGATATGAAAATATATGAAGGGAAATTGATGCTATGACTAGGAAATTAAAACTAACAAGAGATGATATTAGATTTGATGCATAAAATTAAATGCTGGAGGAAAATGAAAAGAACATACTCTCCTTGAAGCTAGGAGAGGAAAGGTAAATTTTAGATATAGTTTTAACTATCACAAAGTTGTTAGAATAAAAAAATGGTTCTAGATCTAGCACTTTGACACTCGAAACTTTTGACTCTGGAAATTCTATATCCAAAGGACTATGTAGACTAAAGTTGACATTGTCTAGAAAATTCAACCTTGGCCTTGTGACTCTGAATATGATGGATTTATGAAGGATATGTCATCAGCTATGTAACTCCCAAAATATGGATTTGAAACTTCGAAAACCTATTTCTGCACACAAGAAGGAAAAAAGGTCATGGGAAGTGGGTTTCCTTGGTCAAGCCCCTATATTAAATCAACCTTGAAATTAAATTGAAATTGCATAAGAAAATTTGAGTAAAGAAGATAAATCTCATATTTACCTTGCACAAAAACCCTCATGGATAGATGTAGACGTCAGTCAACTTTATTAAGATGCTTGAAATATATGTTTGGATTTTGTTGTACAATCAATGATGCCTTTGTAGATTAGGCATATAAATGCATAGATATGCACTTATGTAATTACCCCAACAGGTTATAACTTCATCAAACACCAAAATCTTCTCTAATTCAATTTTTTGACATTCTATCAAACACTTTTCAAGCAAGCTCTGATACCAATGTAATATCCTCTTACAAGGAACTAATATGCAAGTGAAATTCTTTTGGTATTTTTAATGCAAATACATGGAAACTAGAAATGAAATGCAAAATAATTGACATACAATAATGATTACAGTAATGCCAAAATTTGATTCTGAATTATCATAAAAAAATCATATGCTTATGAAGTACAATGATAACTACTAATAGTTACAAGAGGAACCTAATAATAGTGATGCCCAAGAATGGAAATGAATCAAATCTAGATACTGTAGCATGACGTTGTGTATGTGTACTGTAGCAACCAAAATCTATTCTCCAATTTAAGTGCAAATAGAACTCCTAAATTGAAGCTCTCTTGAATACCAAATTCAATGGATATTTCACCACCTAAAATGGTTGCAACACTGAAGAGTTGACATTCTCCAATGGTTGACTTAAATTAGAAACCTTAGTTTCTTCTCCCAACTTAATATCAAATGCAATTCACAATAATCGAATGATAAACAATGAAGCTCTCACCTTATTTATACTTTTCCTTCACCCTTCTAGAAGGAAATACAATATTTAATAATTGCATTCTCTAGAAGTTTCTCCCTTTCCAATAATTAATGTGCTTTTAGGAAATTAAATTACTAGAAGTTTCCCCCTTCCAATAATTAATGCACCAGCTAGAAGCTTCTCTCTTGTAATACAATAATTAATTTTGTGCTTCTAAAAAATTAAATTATTAGAAGTTTCCCCCTTCCAATAATTAATGCACTCTCAATTAATTAAATTAATTAAATATAAAGTCACCTTTTTATTTTAATTTATTTAATTACTTCACAAGAAATTAATTTAATCAATTTCTCCTTATTTCTCCACTTAGCCTTCAAAGAATGTCAAGGCTAAGAGTTCCACTGAGATGCTAAAAAGATGGGGACATTATAGTCTACCCTCCTTGAAATTTCTTGTCCTCAAAAAAATTCAAGTTCGGATGCTGCAAAATCTCCTCATTCTCCATGTCGCATCCTCTATTGGAAGGTCCTTCCATTTCACCAAATATGCCCTATAGTGTGCCACCTCAAGTTCCTTTCCTTGAAATCAATGATAGCCTCTGGCACCAATATCAATTTTCCCTCATCATCCAAGGGTGGGAGCACTGTAGAAGGAAAATATGATGTCCTAGCGCCTTCTTGAGGTGTGACACATGAAAAACATTGTGCACCTTGCTCTGTGTTGGAAAATCTAACTCATAAGCCACCTCCCCCACTTTTCTAATAATCCTGAATGGACCATACTATTGTGGCTTAAGTTTCTCGACACCATTCTTCTTGAGAGTGGATTGACAGTAAGGCTGCAACATAAGATACACCATACCTCCAACCTTGAAAGTCCACTCTATCTTCTTCTAGTTTGCATACTACTTCTGTGGATTCTGTGCCTTGGTTATATTATCCATGAGAGTCTTAACAATGTCTTTACTCTCTTATAACAAATCACCTACATTGGGCACTCCACTATCACTCAAAAGTAGATCCATAAAATTGGGTGCCTCATACCCATACAGGGTGACATCTAATTAGACATGTGATAAGTGGTATTGTAGCAATACTCACAAAGATAAATCCACTTTACCCATGCCTTCTGTTGCCCTGCTATATAATTTTTGAGATAACCCTCCACCCATTTATTCACTATCTCTATCTAACCATCTGTCTGAGGGTGGTAGCTAGTACTTGGAGTGAGCTTTATCACACACAAACTGAATAGCTTCTACCAAAAATGACTCATAAACCTACTATCACTATCACTTACAATGCTCTAAGGTAAGCCATGTAGTCTGAATATCTCCTTGAAGAACAACTCTGCCACCTGTGTAACAGTGTATGTAGCAGTGATTGAAAAGAAGTGTGAAAAATTTGTAAGGCATTCCACAACCACATATATGCAGTCCCTACCTTGGGCTCTAGGTAGTCGTGCGATGAAGTCCATAGATAAACACTCCCACTTCCTATCAGGAATCGGAAGTGGCCGAAGTAAACCACCTGGATAGGAGTGTTCCTGCTTATTCTACTAGCAAGTGGGACACTCCTTGATATACTGAAGTACTTATGCTTTGAGCCCTTTCTATGTGAAGTGCTCTCTAATATGCTAGTATATCTTGTAGAAATTAGGATGTCTTGCCATAGGTGAATCATGAAAATATCTTAGAACCATCCTTCTCACTATTGAGCCTGAAACCAAAAATATTTTCCCTTTTAAAATGATGAGCTCATTCATAAGGATGTATCTATTGTCCTGAATAGTTCCATCGATGAATCTAGTGGTCTACGCATCCTTTACATACTCTACAATGATCAAGTGTCTCCAATCCTCTAATATATCTGTCAATAAGCTCAAATGAGACCTACGTGACAAAACATCAACAACTACATTCTATGTCCCTTTAAAATATGTAATATCAAATTCATAGGATTGTAACTTGCTCACCCACTTTTGCTACCTATCATTGAGATCTCACTACCCCAAAAGTGTTTCAGGCTACTATGGTCAGTTTTGATGCAAAATTTGCTACCTACCAAATATTGCCTTAATTTAGCCAAAGCAAGCATAATGGCTAACATGTCCTTATAATATATGTTGAAGCTCTACTCTGGCCCTCTTAATTTCCTGCTCTCATAGGTAATAGGGTGCTTTTCTTGCATAAGCACCGCTCTAATGCCCACTCCAGAAGCATCATAGTGTAGTTCAAAAGGTTTGCTGAAATTTGGTAACACTAACATTGGACAAGAAGTCATCAACTCCTTAAATTTCTCAAAACACTCTTGTGCCTCAAGAGTTCACAAGAAAGTTCCTTTTCTCATCAAATCTATCAAGGGTGATGCATGCCTAGAATATCCATCCACATGTTAGATTGTGGTGACTGATTAGAAAAGTATTGTACATACTTCATAAATTCTTTAGGGCTTGAGGCATCGGCCTAAATTTTTTTTTTGGGCCCTATTTTATCAAGATTTTGGGCTGACATGTAATTATTAATTATAACCCTAAAGTGGTAAAAATACTTGTATAAAAGATCTTAGGGTTAGCTATTGTTTCATAGTTGTGATGCGAAAATTGGTTCTTGCGGTGGTATTAAACTGTAAGGGATTATGGATTGTAATTAGGTTGTAATCACTGGATCATAATAATATCAAACTTGTTGTTTGGTGGATGTAGCCTAGGGATTGGGTAACCCATGTTAAATCTTGGTGTCATGTGTTCTTTTCTATGTGATCTATTATTTTCTGATATTGTTTATATTTGGATGTAATTATTATTTCTATCTGTGGTTTATTCCTAACACCACAAACCTCTTGTAGAAACCACATAATCCAAGACAACCCCTCAACTGTGTAAGGTTCACTAGTGAAGGCCACTCCATAATGATATGAATCTTTTCAGGATCCAGGCGTACACCTTGTGCACTGATGATGTGACCCAAATACAACAACTTTGTCATACCCAAATCGCATTTTGACTTCTTTGCATACAAGGACTCTTTGCCCAATATATCCAACACCATGTCAAGGTGAACCAAGTGCTCCTCCCAAGATCTACTATACACCAAGATATCATCGAAGAAGAAAAGTATAGATTTCCTCAACTAAGGATGGAAAACCCTATTCATTATTGCTTGAAAAGTAGTAGGTGCATTAGTTAGCCCAAATGGCATAACTACAAAATCAAAATGGCCACAATGACATCTAAAGGTTGTCTTATCAATGTCCTGCTCTCTAACTCTGATTTGGTGATAACCTAATCTCAAATCTATTTTTGAGAATAAGCAAGCTCCATGAAGCTCATCTATCAACTCATCGATCCTAAGAATGGGGTACTTGTTTTTAATTGTGTTCCTATTGAGCACCCTGTAATCAATGCACATCCTTCTTTTTCACCAACACCACTAAAGAAGCAAAAGGAGACTTACCTAGACTAATGTGGTCCATAGCAAGTAACTCCTTTATGGTTTTTTCAATTTCATTCTTCAACCTCTTTGGATTCCTATAAGGTGTAATCATGGTAGGCTTGGCCCCCTCCTCTAACTCAATGATGTGCTCAATACCCTTGTCTGGTGGTCTATCTGGTGGAATGTCACTGAACACCTTAGAGTGTTTAAATCTAAGCTTCTAAATATCAGGAGGATATTCAATCTTCTGCTGCCCCTCCTATGATGGTATTAACATGCACTCTACTACCCACTCCATTTGACCATGTTGAATCAATCTAGCCATCTTCTAAAAAGAGACCATTCTAAAATCACTATTCATGATTGCCTAAAGAATTTGTGTCTTCCCATTTACTTTAAACCTCATCTCCATCTCCTTGAGATTAAGAGTGAACTCACCAATATTGTGCAATTAACTCATTCCAATGACTATATCTGTATCTCCCATAGGTACAACATAGAAATTTTCCTTAAAGGTATAATTATTAACTTCCAATGGGAGTCCAATGATCTTATGATCACAATTGAGGACATAGTCATCAACTACCCTCACTCTAATTCTCCCAAACTCCTCTGTTTGTATGCCATGCCTTCCCACCAACCTAGCATCAATGAAATTATGAGTGGCACTAGTATCAACCAAATTTATAACTCGTTGTCCAACAAGTACTCCTCTCATTCAAAATGATCCTTCTTGCTTAATACTAGTGAGACGAGCTTCCCTAAGTTGCCCATCTCCTTCCCCATCCTTGAACTCCATTTTAGACAAGTTTTCAGCCTTGCCTTCTTTTTTTCCACCATCTATTTCCTCTATATCAGATTGCTGGTCTGAATTATCTAATTCTGATTCCTCATAGTATGCTCACATAACTCTTTTAGCTTTTCCCTTTGGTCTAAGAGGGCAGTCATGGTTTGCATCATAGGGTCCCTTATAGTAGAAACATAATTTTTTCTTCCTCAAATCATTTAATATTTCCCTGTCAAGAGGTGTTGGAGTTTTATCTTTAGAATCATTTTAAAAATTAGTTCTCTCTGGTTTGTTATCCTTACTAGAAGATACTCCTTTGGATTAAAATTTGTTTGTTGGGATTGCATATTCCATACTTCTTTCCTTTTTCATAGCTTCCTATACTGGTTCCTCTCTAACAAAGGTAGGACGCATGGTCTTGTTTGTTTTTCTAGAAAGAGTTCTATGAGCTCTAGGTGATCCCACTACACTCCTGTTATCCCATTGTTCCTGATTGCATCTATCCTATGGGTTCATGCACTCAACCATGGTGGTGAGTGCCTACAAAGCCTATGTTGTTCGCTCTTTTCTTATAACCACTACTCTGAAAAATTCTCTTATTTCCTAATCCTTATTCCTATTATCTCTTGGTGGGCTATGCTCTTACCTGTCACCCATGGTGTCTAGCTACTTGTAAAAATCTTGTTCCCTGTCAAATAAACCTTGTCTGCAAGTGAAAAATTTGTGAGAGCCAACCCTAGGTGGCTGCATGTGATTGCTAAACCCTTAGGATGGCAGGATTTAGCTCTAATACCAATGTAGTAACCCTAATAGGTTATAACTTCTTCAAACACCAAAATCTTCTCTAGTTCAATTGTTCGACATTTTGTCAAACACTTTGCAAGAAAGCTCTGATACCAATGTAATAACCCCAATAGGTTATAACTTCTTCAAACACCAAAATCTTCTCTAGTTCAGTTGTTCGACATTCTGTCAAACACTTTTCAAGCAAGCTCTGACACCAATGTAATATCCTCTTACAAGAAACTAATATGCAAGTAAAATTCTTTTGGTATTTTCAACACAAATACATGGAAACTAGATATGAAATGCAAAACAATTGACATACAATAATGACTACAGTAATGCCAAAATTTGATTCTTAATTATAATAGCAAAATCATATGCTTATGAAGTACAATGATAAATACTAATAGTTATAAGAGGAACTTGATAATAGTGATGCCCAAGAATGGAAATGAATCAAACATAGATATTGCAACATGACATCCTGTATGCATACTGTAGCAACCAAAATCTATTCTCCAATTTAAGCACAAATAGAACTCCTGAATTGAAGCTCTCCTGAATACCAAATTCAATGGATATTTCACCACCTCAAATGGTTGCAACACTAAAGAGTTGACATTCTCCAATGGCTGACTAAAATTGAAAACCTTAGTTTCTTCTCCCAACTTAATATCAAATGCAATTCACAATAATCAGATGATAAACAATGAAGTTTTCACCTCTATTTATACTTTTCCTTTACCCTTCTAGAAGGAAATAAAATATTTAATAATTGCATTCTCTAAAAGTTTCTCCCTTTCCAATAATTAATGTACTTTTAGGAAATTAAATTACTAGAAGTTCCCCCCTTCCAATAATTGATGCACTAGCTAGAAGCTTCTCTCTTGCAATACAATAATTAATTGTGCTTCTAGAAAATTAAATTACTAGAAATTTCCCCCTTCCAATAATTAATGCATTCTCAATTAATTAGATTAATTAAATATAAAGTCAACTTTTTAATTTAATTTATTTAATGACTTTATAAGAAATTATTTTAATCAATTCCTCCTTATTTCTCCACTTAGCCTTCAGAGAATGTCAAGGCTAAGAACTCCATCGAGATGCTAAAAAGATGGGGACATTACAACTTACCAACCCTAGATCTTGAATGGAAGTATTCTTGAAATGTTTGAAAAAAGAAGGGGAATGGAACATCTTGCCTTCTTGAGAATTCATCTACTTGGCCATCATGTGGGTGTAATTTTCATTAGTGAGAGAAGATTTCCTTTTTTGAATGGATCTTGAAGAAGTGGAGAGTTGGAGATATTGAATTGGTGCTAGCACATAATCTTTATTGTAATAATCATTATCCAAAAGGAGAGGCCTCAATGCCCTTTTATATTCATTTTAGGATTTAATATTGTTGGGCTAACCACACGTAAATATCAAAAAATAAAAAATCCCACATTGGGCCTAAGGCCTAGTCAAATACAATGCTCTAGAACAAAGCCGATTTGGATAAACTTTTTTTAGGACAAGGCTTACTTAGTTTTGACCTAATCTTCACATTATTAATTTTGAAAGTGATTAGGGTCTTGGTGTTGGAATTATAGATGGAGTAACTAAGAAGGGGAGGGGGGAATCAGTTACCACAAAAAAAAATCTCCTAGTCCTTTAGATGTCTTAAATAACTAGTTACTACTGATACTCAGTAAACACTGTAAAAATGCTATAACTTGGCAGATTAACTTGTTACTGATCATTTAGCATTCATAATTATTAACATGCATGCAAAAGTCAATAAAATGAACACGCGAGACACCAGATTTAATGTGGAAACCCAATATGGGAAAAACCACCAATTAACTAGCTACCAATTTTCACTCTTCTGAAGTGAGCCCTATTAGGAGCCAACCCTATTAAAGGTTACAATACACACTATTAGGTGTGACCCTGTTAGAGGATTTAATCACCTTTTTAGGAGTGGCCTTGCTAGAGGTCTTTAGAACAATTCAACTAAACTATCACCTTATTAGAGGATTTACAAAAATGGCTGTTAAACCAACTCTGTTAAGAGATTTTGAAATCATTGCTACAATGGTTAGAAAGTAACAATGAATTGACCTAAATATGATGCAACTAAATTTTCTTATTAAAAATCTCTATTCTCCACCAATAGATCCTCCTTGATCAAATATAGCTTTGTTGAAATGATCTCTGATCATCCTTCAAAATTCGCTTTCATAATAATTAGTCATTCTTCACAATTTTTTCACATCAAAATCATCACACACTTAGAATTCGCAACTTGACCTCTTATATATACCATTCAGAATATCAAGTCGGCTCATTCACAAGTTACATTTACCAATAAACCATACATCAGTCGGCCTTAAATATTATATTAAACCAATATACTTTATTTCACAGAATAATGAATTCCTCCATTGGCTGACCCTGCTTGGTAAGCATTGCTCTAGAAATAATTTCCTAAGTTAACCAACTCAATTTGGTTAACACTACAAAATCTGCAAAATCCTTTGGCTACTGAGTGAACTTGGTAAGAATTGAATTTCCTTTGCTGAACATGAGAGCTCGGTAAGAACTATTTTCTGCACTATTTTCCTTTGATGACCGAGTGTGCTTGGTAACAACTGTCTGCACAAGGTAAAGTTTCAGAATGCTTGGTAGACACTGTAAACCTTTTTTGCTAACCTTTTGAGTTTGGTAGACTTTTTCTTTTGCCTTGTTGACCAATTGAGCTTAGTAGACTCTATCTAATAACTGATATGACATTTGTTTAACATCAAAGACAACACATAATTGAACAATTGTATCCAACAATCTCCATCTTTGGCATTGATGGTAACGCAACATGTTATAGTAGAATGAAATTTGAAAACAAGTCTTCATTGAAAAAATGCTTTACCTTCTTTCATTTCAATCCACAAAACTTCTTAAATATAGTAATCTCCCTCTTTCATGGTAATCTCTCCCTCCTACATAAACTCTCTCTTTTTGCAAATTTTAGAATGATATGACAGTAAACTCTCCCTCTTTGACAACACATGCCAAAGACAACATAACTTCAAACTTAAATGAAATTCAATGTACCTTAAGTACTGATTCATATGCAATGTCTTCATTTCTTTGCTACATCAATTGATAGATTTTCAATTCTGTTCCTATTGATGCATCACTAAAATTATATTTTAGTGAGCTTCAAATAGGGGAATGACCCCTAACTTACCTCTTAGATACAAGAATGTATCCTTAGGTAAGGGCTTTGTGAATATGTTAGCAATTCTTTCCTTTGTATGGACATATTCCAATCTGATTTTCTTTTCTTGTACCAATTCTCTAACAAAGTGATATTTTATAGCAATATGCTTGGTTTTTGAATACATCATTGGATTCTTGGATATGTTAATTGCACTTGTGTTGTCACAAAACATAACAATAGATTCTTTTATTTCTTGCTTCATACTTTCCAATAATTGTTTGAACCACACAATGTTTGAGCAGTTTACTGCTACTGCAACATATTCAGCCTTTGCTATGGACTGGGATGTATAGTTTTGTTTTTTACTTGTCCAAGAAACCAACCTCTTTCCAAGAAAGAAAGCTCCTCTGCTTGTACTTTTTCTATCATCAACATTCCCTGCCTAATCTACATCAGTGAACACTTTTAAATCTAGATTTCCTCTGAGTTTATACCATAATCCATAATCTCAGTTCCTTTTAAATATCTCATGATCCTTTTGATTGCTATCATGTGATTTTCTTTTGGTTTTGCTGAGAATCTTGCTACAATTCCTATTGCAAGCGCAATGTCTGGTCTTGTGTGCACTACATATTGCAACTTTCCAATCATAGATCTATACAATGTCTGATCCAATTCTTTTGATTCATCATCCTTGGTAAGTTTCAATCCAGTACACATAGGAGTTCCAACTGGTTTGCAGTCTTCCATACCAAAATTTTTCAGTATCTCCTTAATGTATTTAGATTGAGTGATGTAGATACCATTCTTAATCTGATGAATTTGAAGACCAACAAAGAATTTGATTTCTCCCAACATTGACATTTCAAATTCCTTGTTCAATTGTTCTGAGAATTCTTTGCAAAGATCATCATTTCCTGTCAACAAAGTATCATCTACAAATATCTTTGCCAAAAAAATCTTATTATTTAGTCCTTCCTTTATATACAAACTACTGTTATCATTAGTTCTTTGAAAACCAATTTGAATAAGATAGTTATGCAATCTTTCATACCATGCTCTAGGGGTTTGTTCCAGACCATATAATGCTTTATACAATTTGCAAACCATGTTCTTGTTGTTCAGATCAACAAAACCTTTAGGTTGTTCAATGTAAACCTCTTCATCCAATATGCCATTGAGAAATGTTGACTTGACATCCATCTGATAAACTTTGAATCCTTTGTATGCGACATATGCAAGTAAGGTTCTAACACCTTCCAATCTTGCAATAGGAGAAAAAGTCTCTCCATAGTCTACACCTTCTTCTTGAGAGTATCCTTTGCATACTAGTCTAGCTTTGTTCCTTGACACCTTACCATCTTCATTTAACTTGTTTCTAAATACCCACTTAGTTCCAATCACATTTTGGTCTTTAGGTCTAGGTACAAGAGTCAATGTGTTGCTTTTCTCTATTTGTTCTATCTCTTCATTCATAGCTTCAATCCAAATTTCATTTTCTAATGCATCTTTGACATTTCTAGGTTCAAAATCAGCAAGTAAACGAGTGCCTTTCAACTTACTTCTTGTCATTGTTCCTTCTGATTTATCTCCAATGATCTGATCTGGTGCATGATGCTTCCTAATTACATACTTGGCTAACATAGGCTCCTTGCCTTTTGAATGATTTGCATTGTTATCCTTTTGCGCTTCAACTTCTGGTTCTAAATCTGGTTGCTTGGGCTTGGTAGGTGTTGATTTGGTAACTTCTATTTGCAACTCAGGTTCTTGCAACTCAGTAGGTATTAGCTCAATTTGAACTTCCTGTGACTCGGTTACTGAAGACTCAGGAGTTGAAGATTCCTGATTGATAGGTGTATTTGACACTATATCAGGTTCAATGTAAACAAATCTCTTGTAGTCTTTAGATTCCCTTTTTCTTTCTTCTTCAGTTCTTTCTACAAACTCATCAACTTTCACATGTGCACTTTCTATGACTTTGTGAGTAGACAAATTCAAACATCTATATGCTTTACTTTTGCAAGAATATCCCAAAAAAATTCTTTCATCACCTTTTACATCAAATTTACCTTTTCTAGATTCTTTCAAAATGTAACATTTGCTTCCAAATACATTTAGGTAACTTGCATTGGGTTTGTAGTCATACCATAACTCATAGGGGGTTTTGAATGAGTCCTTTTTCAGTTGTACTCAGTTCAAGGTATGAACTGCAGTGCTAATAGCTTCCTTCTAGTATTTGATAGCAATGCTCTTCTCAATCATTAAAGTTCTTGCACAGTCCATGATAGATATGTTCCTTCTTTCAGCTATTCCATTTTGTTCAAGAGTTACAGGTGCTGAAACTTGTCTTTTGATTCCCCTTTCAATGCAAAAGTTATTGAACTCATGTGAAATGAATTCACTACCTCTGTCAGACCTTAAACATTTTAGTCTTTTTCCTATTTCCTTTTCTACGCTGGCCAAATACCATTTGAACTTTTTAAATGCTTTTGATTTCTCTCTTAGGTACATGACAGTGATCATTCTTAAATAATCATCAACAAAAAGAATGGATTTTTTTTCACTAGTATAACTTTCAATGCCAATAGGTCCACACAAATTAGTATGCACAATTTCTAAAATTTCTTCAGACTGATAGTTCTTGCTTTTAAAGCTAGTCTTTCCCATTATGCCAATTTGACAATCCTTGCATAGACCAACCTCAGGTTTCTTTATGGTAGGAATGCCTCTTACTTTCCTAAATTTCCTTATTTTTACCAATTTGTCAAAGTTTACATGACATAACCTCCTGTGCCATACTAACTTTCTTCAACTTGAGCAATAAAATATGAACATTCACCAAGTTCAAGATAAAACAAGTTACCTTTTGTTTGAGTGCCTAATCCATTCAGTTTTCCTTTTCCATCCAACAATCTTTCTTTTCCATGCATGAATTCCACTTTGAATCCATTATTGAGTAGCTATGCCACACTCAACAGATTGTGCTTTAGTCCTTCTACCCAATATGCACTATCACATACAAGTTCCTTGGTTAGTGAGATTCTTCCTTTTCCTTTTATACAACAAGGTTCATTGTTACCAAATCTTACACTGCCACCATCATAGTCTTCAAAATGTTCAAACTTAATTTTATCACCAGTCATGTGATGAGAACAACCACTATCTATAATCCACGAATCATTTCTACTCACATGAGAAATGAGTGCCATTTCTTCATCATTATCAGATTCATCCTTTACAACTATGTAAACAATTTCATCTTCTTCTTCATCATCAAAATCATTAGAATCTTTAGCCATGAAACATGTTTTCTTACCTTTATCCTTGAATGATTTGAAGCCTTTCTTGCCATTGCACTTGTGACCTTTCTTCTCATCTTTGTTCTGCTTATTTGGGCACCTAGTAGTAATATGTCCAATTTCTTCACAAGAAATATAGATTAGAGGAACTTTACCTTTTTATTTCCCTTTGCCTCTTGAATATTTCTTTACTAGTAGAGCTTCAACCACCTCAAGATCACTGTTTGAACTCTGTTTTGATTCTTCATCACTATTTGACTAAGGATCCTTTATCTTCTTGCCTTTTTCTTTGAGTGAAAGCTTGGCTTCGAATGTTGATTCAACGTTCTTGGCAGTTGGAACATAATTATCATAGTTGGCTAGCTCAAATGCAATCAATCTTCCAACTATGGTCTTTAAATTTATCTTATGATTTGCTCCACATCTTCTTTCTTGAATTGCAGAGACTCTGATTGCATAAATAGAAAGTAAAGTTCTAAGAACTTTACTTATAACTATCTCATTCTTGATATCTCCTCTAGATGCTTTGATTTCACTAACACATGCTTTGACTCTTTCAACATATTTTGCAATGTTTTCATCCTCTCTCATCCTCATTTGATCAAATTGTCCTCTCAAAATTTCTCCTTTGGCTCTTCTCACATTATCATCTCCTCCATAGATCTCTTTCAGCTTGTTCCACATTCCAAAGGCAGTTTTGCAATCCTTGATGTCATCAAATTCTTCATAACTTAGAGTAGATGCTATATCTATCATCATGTTGTTGTGAGTCTTCTTTTCAACAATATCATTGACAGATAATGTACCATTAAGTTTTGCATATTTTTCATCAAGGTACTTCAGTCTTGAATCACCAATAGAAGCTAGATGAAGTCTCATCAATCCCTGCCATGCTGAGAAGTTGTCCCAGTTAAGTCTTAGAATTTCTCTCTTGTAAGACATCTCGATCTTTAGCTTAGATCCTTGAAATCTTTTCCTAAAAGCACCAAGAGCTCTAATACTAATTGTTGGAATTATAGATGGAGTAACTGAGGTGGGGGGGGTGGGGGTGAATCAGTTACCACAAAAACAAATCTCTTGGTCTGTTAGATGTCTTAAATAACTAGTTAATACTGATACTCGGTAGACACTGTAAATATGTTGTAACTAAATAGATTAACTTGTTACTAATCATCTAGCATTCATAATTATTAACATGCATGCAAAAGTCAATAAAATGAACATGAGAGACACTAGATTTAACATGAAAACCCAATATGGGAAAAACCACCAAGTAACTAGCTACCAATTTTCACTCTTCTGAAGTGAGCCCTGTTAGGAGCCAACCTTGTTAAAGGTTACATTACACACTATTAGGTGTGACCCTATTAGGAGTGGCCTTGCTAGAGGTCTTTAGAACAATTCAAATGAACTGTCACCTTGTTAGAGGATTTACAATAATGGCTGTTAAACCAACTTTGTTAAGAGATTTTGAAATCATTGTTACAATGGTTAGAAAGTAACAATGAATTGAACTGAATATGATGCAACTGAATTTGTTGATTACAGATCTTTATTCTCCACCAATAGATCTCCCTTGATCAAATATAACTTTGCTATTCCTCAATGATCTCTGATTATCCTTCAAAATTCACTTTCACAATAATTAGTTCTTCTTCACATTTTTTTCACATCAAAATCATCACACACTTAGAATTTTCCACTTGACCTCTTATATATACCATTCATATTATCAAGTTGGCTCATTCACAAGTTATATTTACCAATAAACCATACATCAGTTGGCTACAAATATTATATTAAACAAATATACTTTATTTCACAAAACAATGAAATCCTTCATTGGTCGACCCTGCTCGGTAAGCACTTCTCTAGAAATAATTTTCTGAGTTAACCAACCCAACTCAGTTAACACTACAAAATCTGCAAAATCCTTTGGTTTCCGAGTGAACTTGGTAAGAATTGAATTTCCTTCACTGACCATGAGAGCTCGGTAAGAACTATTTTCTGCACTATTTTTCTTTGATGACCGAATGTGCTTGGTAACAACTGTCTGCACAAGGTAAAGTCTGAGAATGCTTGGTAGACACTGTAAACCTTCTTTGCTAACCTTCTGAGCTTGGTAGACTTTTTCTTTTGCCTTTCTGACCAACTGAGCTTAGTAGACTCTATTTGATAATTGATATGACATTTGTGTAACATCAAAGACAACACACAATTGAACAATTGTATCCAACACTTGGAAAGTGTGAAAAGTATTAGGGAAAGAAAATAGAATATGTAAAAAAATTAGCATAAAGACATTCAAATATAGAAGTCTAAAATCTAGGGTCTAATAGGTTTTAAAGACACAAATAATAGATGAAAACATTTTAGGATAATACATCCCCAATGAATGAAACTTTTCTAGTGAAATTTTTAACGTGGTGGTTAGAGTGTTGAAGAAGTTGAGTAGTGTTAGTAGATACTTGTTGCAAAACAAAAAAAAAATCAATAGGATCAAAGAAAACCACAGGGCTAGAGGGGGTTGCACCTAAGTAGCAGAGGAGCATCTAGGGTTACAATGGGATTTAGAAGAGTAATAGAAGCCTAATTTCATTCAGGAACATGTGCAACACCAATATTTTAAGTAGGGGTTTCACCTTCATGAAGAACTGTAAGTCCTTAGAGGAAGAACAAGAAAGAGAATTACAAGAACAACATCCCTCCACCAAGTAGTAGGACCTTTTCAACACATAATAGTGTAGTCAATACCTATGCACCTATTAGAAAAGTTTTACTGACAATAGAAGGGAAAGCCCTCATAATCCAATGCTTGAGTCCATGGCCTCTTCTTGACCATGAGCACCACATCCCCCCAAAAATGGAGTGGAGATATCTATATCATCCAAAGTAGGGGTGAAAGTAGGATAGCCCAATATAATAGTACAACTTCATCTAACTTTAGGAAACGACCAAAAGATTTTTTGATGACCTCAAAGCAAGACGTCTCCCATAAATGGAGTGGGAGATTAGGAAGATGAACCCACACTAAACACTCATTGAGTGGTTTAACAAGAGGGTTGAAGGATACTATCCAAGATTTGGTAGAAAGGGAATGACTCCCCCAAGCCCATGGATTGTTGAAAAAAAAATCATGATCTTTGGAAGATAAAAATGAAGTAATCAAAAATCCATTTACATAGGGGTAGAGATCAGTGTCATAAGAAACTAGTGGTTGCCAAGGACTAGTTACCCAACATTGTAAATACAAAGGAGAGGGATATAGGTTTGTGAATTTATAGTCTAACCTATGACATTGGTAGAAATCGATGTTGTCCATTAGATTTGGGTCACAACCCACTAGAGGGTAGGCCTTGACACCAAAAGGAGGTTAATCTTTCACCTTTGAAGGAATGATAGTAAAATAATTTGTAGCATGAGCATAGCTCCTTCCATCATTAGCAATGGATTTGGTGGTGGAGGAATCCCATCCTTGACAATCCGATGGCTAGAACCACTAGAGCCAGGAGTATCTAGTGACAATTGCCAACCCAACTTGGGAAAAACAAGCATACCCAACAAGAGGAGAAGAAGCAAAAACAACTCTTATGCTGGGGACAACACACAAAGTAGAGGGATCTTGAATGAAAAGGGTTTAAAACCTCATAGCATCCCAATCGTAAATCCTTGGAGAAGATGATGCCTCATAGATAGTCATCAACATAGAAGTTTTGGTGGGTTTGGAAGTAGAGAAAGGAGGGCCATTGGTTACACCAACAACAACTAATAGACCTCTAGAGATCGGCCTCCAACAATGCCCATAGAAGATAGAAGATTGACACCATTGTAGGAGATATGTGAGATGACCATTACAACCATTTGAAAAAAAAAAAAAATTTAAAAAAAATTTGCATTTATTTGTTGTTCATAAATATAAATATTTGTTTTTTTATTTATAAAGTTTCAAAATAAATTTTTAAATTTTTAGATAAAGATATACTAATATATACTATATCAATATATAATATGTGTCTATATGCATGCATGCATGTATATGTATATGCACATATATGTTTGTGTGCATCTGTGTGTATGCATGCATCTACACACACACACGCGCGCGCGCCGAATTCATTTGATACAGTCCAATGTGCCTTTACAAAGACAATACACTTATAGTTGGAAATATCAAACAAAAATTTATAATTGCTAAAAAATTTTGATACTTACTAAGAATAAACCAATGGTACTTTATTGCTAAAACCCTAAATCTACCAAAATATAGCATGCCAACATTTCCCATCTTGTTACATTAATTCAAACAAAAGTTGAACATTGCAACGTCTTAGAACCTAACCTTGTATTTGACCTTTATCGTTGTCACTACTCTTATTCTTTCCATGACTACAACATCACGACACCTTTCTGATCCACGATTACACATTCCTTTATCTTGTATCTTTTTACCTTGTGATCTCTTCATCCATTTTGAAAGCATAGTCATGCTCTTCAAGAGCACAAATCCTCTCATTATGTCATCTTGCCAATTTATCCTTGTCATCACTCTTATTCTTCTCATGACTAAGATGTCATAAGACTATTTATTTCTTATTGCAACAAATACTATATTATATTCTTCTTTGAAATGTCATTACTTTACCTAATTGCATTGCGATCTAAAAGATGAAAAGTATAAAAATATAAGTATAAACATCATCAATTAGATCTACTCTTTTCTATTAATTCAATAAACTATTAAATATCTAGCCAATTTACATAAATTCTTAATATAAATACAAAATTTGCAACTAAATTCCATGAATATTAGAAAACAATGTACAGGTTGTCCAACATGATTGAAACCAATAATATCCCATGGAATCATGATTGTTAAGCAATCCAACATGAAACCGATATAGATTCATATTGAAATGATTGTATAGCAATCCAAATTGAGCAATCAAAGAAATGTGTTATGAAAGTTGGATTTTATATTGAAATCATTGTTAGGATTTATGAGATAGAAATAACAATTACATGCAAATATAACCAATATCAGAAAAATAATAAATCACACAAAAGATATCACAAGACAAAGATTTAACATGGTTCACCCAATCCCTGGGCTACGTCCACTAAACAATAAGTCCAATCTACTTATTATTCAGTGACTACAACCTGATTACAATCTGTAATCCCTTACAACTCAATACAACCCAAAGAAGCCACAACATAATCATACATTATAAAATCCCCTAACCCTAGGTCATTTTAAATATAATCTTTTTGCCACTTACAATATTAGAGATCAAATAAGTCCTCCAATAAAAAAATAGTAGTTGATGTCTTTGACAATAATAAAGTCAGTTGAGCTTTCGAGGGTGCTGCCCCTAAAAAACCCACATAGGGCCTTTGCCCCTCGACCCCACCTTGTACTATGACAGGGAGCACACTTAGGGCTATGCCCCAGGGCCTTGCAAGGGGTGCTTCTTGTTCATTCTATCTTAGGGGCGTTGCCCCCAAACCCCCGTAGTAAAATCTAAGGGTGGGAATTGCATTGAATAATATGGGGAAAAGTAACCTCCGAGTCTAGTTAGGTTCCACATCACAAAAATGATTTTTTTCCTGGAAACATCAATTATATATATTATAAAAAGACCATTCTTGCATCTTTTTCAGGAAGATTCCAAGCTTTGCTACCTCTAACCGCTTCCCAAAATAATATATATTTTTATTTTAAAGACTTAGGCTGAACATAAGGTTACAATAAGATTCACACAATTCCTAAAACATAGGGTTCCTAATGCTCCATTTACTGCAAAAATGGTTTACAGACAATATCTATGAAATCATTATTTACCTTTTTCTTCTTTAGCACCACCTCCAATCTTAAGACCTTTTTTAATGGTGAATCTAATGGTCTTATCCAGAATTCTTATAGGATTGAAAAAAGTGGAGCAAAGTCTTATTGCATTTTTGCAAGCAACATATTTTGCAATTATATCAAATTAGAACAATCGTATTTACAAAATCCTTTCGAGCAAAAATGAAAAATGAAAATAAAACAATCCCTCAAGAAAATCTGTAAATGCTCCTAAAAAAATTAGAAACTTACCCATAAAAAAGAATATTTGGAAACTTTCTAATAATTAATTTTTACATCATATAAAAGGAAAGTTAAATGTGTAATACACCATCGAAAATTCATAAAACATCATCATAATATCATAAAATAGATAAAATCTTACAATATTTCACTATTTAAATAAATTTTGTGTCGACCTAATTATTCCAATTACTGAATAAAAACACAAAGCTCAGTCACACTCCTTCCTTTCTTATCAAGCTTATTCCAATCTTTTATCTTTCATAATAACAATTTTGAATATTTGTACAGCCACACCTCACTCTTTGATCAGTACTAGGCCCACTCTATTCTATTCTATTATCTCAATATAAAAGATGAGCGTTACTGTTCTAGAAAGGCTGGGAAAGAAGACAAAGGGATACACAGCGGTTTTGTTGGGATAAAAGAGGCCCCAATTTTTATCCGCCTCCTGCCCATTTATCCTGCTCTTCTCATTGAAAACAGAGTAGATAAAAGTCTCTTGGGCGTCCCTTCGTTCGACAAAACATGCCTCATCAGATTGTTAATGTAAAGCTGGGCATTCTGATCCCTTCAATGCAGTGGGCTCCTGTTTGTAAGTCATGTATATATTGTTTGGCTGAAGCAAAGCTTACACCTCTTCTGCTGATGGCAAATAATCTCCCATCATTCCGTTCACGATTCCTATTCTCTCACCGTCGGCACAAACATCAGAGTTAACTAGTATCATTATCTATTGCTGATATCTGTTTATATTATTAAGGATACGATAGAATAGAGCGCCCTTTGAGTTTAATTTAATGCATCAGTATAACAATCATGCTTGAATAATGCACGGAACTGTAGTTTACCTCCGCGGTTGGAGTAGCAAAGGATCGCAACACAAGCAAAATGGGCAATCTTCTTTAGGACATCTTTTAAGAACGCCATGGAAATGATAAACAAGTTTCCCTTCAACTTCTGCTTCTCAACTGCGTAGTATCGAATTCTCTTTCATTCTAGTTATCTTCTATATTGGAGAACTTTGCTACGCGCGAGGAAAAATGAAATGAAATCACCACCAGTCTGCTGAACTCATCAAAATTATAATTTTCTTCTTGTCATTTTTCATATTGAAAACTTTGTCAATAAAAGCAGAATAACCATTCATTCTTATTATGATTTCTTAAACTTGACTTTGGCATGTTTCAGTGTGAAAACAGTGAAGCGAAACACCAGGTCCACAAAGATGTGCTATATATATATATATGTGCTAATTTTAAATTATGTTCTAGATTTTACAATTTGATTTGATTTGATATTATTTTGCTTTTTTAATTCTCAGCTAGTTTTCAAAAGTAAAATAAAAGTTACAGAAATAATTAAGTAATTGAATTAAAACTATTTTATAAATAGCTCGTTGTTTTATTAAGTTGACTAGTTTTTAATGAGTTAATTAGAGATCAAGAGAAAACAAGTCCACAAAGATTTGTTGTATTGTATTTTATGATTTGATTTGATATGCATGTTTTAATTTTCAATTATATTCTAGATTTTATAATTTTATTTTGTTTGATATTGTTATGTTTTTAAATGAATATTTTTTGATTGATTCTTAATAAATAAATTAGTTTGAAGAAAAATGAAATATATAAAAAGATGATTATATAATACAAAGTATTTGAAAATAAAAGTTTATTATTATTAAGTCATTATTCTTTAAGTTGCTTTGTTCTTAATGAGCTTACTATGGATCAAATCTTGTTGACAACTAAGAGAAAACGAAAAATCCACAAAGATGTGAAATAAAATATATAAAAAGATGATTGATTATATAATACAAAGTATTTGCAAATAAAAGTTTATTATTATTAAGTCATTATTTTTTAGGCTGCTGTGTTCTTAATGAGCTCACTATGGATCAAATCTTGTTGACAACTAAGAGAAAATAACAAGTCCACAAAGATGTGATGTATTTCATTATTTGATATATATGTTTTAATTTTAAATTATATTATATATTATATATATATTTTTACTTGATATTATTATATTTTTTATGAGAATTATTTTCAATTGATTTTTGATATATGAATTAGTTTTCAACAAAAAAAAAAAACCAATTCTTATATAAAGTAGTTGAAATAAAAGTATATTATTAATAGGGGTCCTGGTTTTGTTAAGTTGACTAGTTCTTGATGAGTTCACTAGGATCACATCTTGTTAAAAGTAGGTTTTAGATTCTCTTCCATTATATTCAAAATAATATCTTACATTAGAATAATTTTGGTAGAGGGAGAATCCTAATTATTATCTTCACATTGGTACTAATAGTTGAATTCTTGAGATAGACATAGACAAAAGTAGTGAAAAATATTAATTGAAAAATATAAGAACTACAATTACAAACTTAAACTGAAAGAAACATAATAAACTGATATAAAATAGAAGGAATATCAATTGGACCAAATACATCTAAATGGATTAGATCCAAAATACATGAGGACTTATTAGAACTTGAGTAAAACTGAATGTGGTTTTCTTTACCATAGATACAATGCTTACAAAAATCAAAATTAAGATTGTTGTCATTCAACCCATCAACAAGGTTTTTGTTCTTTAAGGTTCATAGACCTTTCTCACCTATGTGGTCAAGTCTTTAGTGCCATAACATAGTCTTCTCTGCAAGTAACTTTGATTTAGTAGATAGAGCACCCTTACCCAAAAACCATGACCATCTATTGAAAGAGAAACCCGCTCCTTCTCCAACAAAGTCTTATCAGAAGTGTTATTGCACTCAACTGTGCTTGCATCAAGCTGGTACAATGCACCCAATCTTCCTCCTCTTGTTATCACCATAGCACCTCTCACCATTTTCACACCCGCTTAAGAAAACTATACATGCACACCCGCATGTATTAGTTTTCTAATAGATAACAAATTCCTTGCTAGTCTTGGGATATGCAAGACACCATCAAATCTTCTAATTCTACCATCAAATTTTTTCACATGAATACTTCCACGGCCAACAATATCAAGAATTGAGTTATCACCCAAATACACCTTACCACTATCAAAATTTACATATTTACTAAACTAATTTCTATTAGGAGTCATGTGAAAAGATGCCCCTGAGTCTATCAACCATGCATTGTCACCTGCATGAGTGGCCAAGGCTATGATGAAAGCATCTCCATCTTCTTTCTCGGACTCAGAATTAGAATTTTGCTTCTTCTTCTTCTTCTTTTCCTCTTTGCAGTCCTTTTAGAAGTGTCTAGGTTTGCCACAATTCTAGTAGATTACCTTGGACTTACCATGAGATTTTGATCTCCTCTTATCTTGGACTTAGAGTAGCCATGCTGCTTCTTGTTCTTGCCTCTTTTTTTTGGTCTTCCTTGAACACTCAAAGCCTCTTTGGCATTTAGAGAGACCTTCCTTCTCATCTTTTTAGAAAGTAGAGAACCAACAATGTCCTCCATCTTCAAGATGACTGGAGTGCTCCCTATGGTCATGACAAGACTGTCCCATGAGTCTAGCATCAAACATAACAATATTTGGTACCTTTCTTCTTCATCCATCCATACCCTAACTGAGGTCAACTGAGTCACCAACATATTAAAACTTTCAAGATGCTCAGAAATCTATCCACCTTCTTCCATTCTCAAGGAATACAACTTCTTTCTCAAGAAAATCTTGTTCACAAGTGATTTTTCTTGATAGATCACACTTAGCTTCTTTCAAAGCTTCTTCGTGGTAGGTTCTTCATGGATATTAATCAACATAGAGTCTGCAAGACACAAGCCGATGAGATTTTTAAATTTTTTTGTCTCTCACATCATACTCTACAGCTAAAATTGGATATATGGGCCTCAACTTCTTTTTATCGACTGCATCCCATAGATCCTGATCAATCAATAGATCTTCCATCTTTAGCTTCCACATTTCAAAATTTGTTCCAAAAAATTTCTCTACATCAATCCTCCCTGATGTGCTTGCCATCTTTGCAATGCTGCTATATAGAAAAAAAAGCTTTTGCACAATCTCCCACTCAAACCTTGATTAGCTCAAAAAACTCTGTACCTAACAAATAGAACCAAAACTAGCCAGGCTCTGATACCACTTGTAATGAAGTTAAGGTGTGCGAAATTGCTTCCTACACTAATCTTTGAGAGGACGATTATGACAATTCAACTAACTATTGTAAAGATCTCAAAGAAATGCATAATAACTTAATCAAAATAACAATGAACTCATAACACAATGATTATCGTGGGGAAACCCTTCCAGGAGAAAAACCACACCCTCTAAAATCCACACAATGTATTCTCAAATCTAGAAGATTACAATACAATTGCAATGCAAGTTCCTATAGGAACACATACCACAACTCGAACTTAGACTTGGACTTAGAGAGACTCTTTCTAGCACTAGTCTTGCAAATTGAACTCAATGATTCAAACACCTCCCCAAGCCCCCCTTTTATTATGATTTGCCACTTGGAAACCATTTGTGGTTTTACAAAACCATGAGCAAAACAACCATGACACATGTTGCCCACTTGTAATTTGTAACTCCAAGAATACTATTTTCTTTCATAATTTTGTCCTCTGGTTTAGAACATAAAAGTCATATAATAAGTTTTTTACACTCTAAAAATAGCCCTTCTACATTGTTTTAGAGACTAGACAAATTTTAAACAACTCATACATCTTTTTCCAACTCATCAACATGTCAAAGATTACCACAAACAAATTTTAGATTTTTTCTAAAAATTTTCTAGAGTTTTTTTACTAAAATTTTCTTTAGCTTTTCAGAAAAAGCTTGCAAGGTTGAGACACAATTCTCAACACAAGTCATATAACTTGGAGAGTTTGAAATTGGTTGTCTCATCAATTATTGTCATTAGTGAACAAAATAGAGCCAACACGATTTTTTTAAAATACATTAGAATATTTGATATAATGTGTTCCATATTTATTGTTCTATCCAACCAAAATAATTACTTTTGGTTTGATGAGAAAATTAAGTTCAATATTATATCTTTAAATGTTCAAATCATTGCATATATTAAATGAGAAATAAATATTGAGCATTTGTGCTTCATTTCATGAATAGATTTTCATGTTAGTATTAATGTACACTATTTTCACAAAGATTAGACACAATGAATAGGCTATATCAAAGTTAAAAGTTACACATCTTTTTCAACATTTAATATCTCTTTGCCTAATTTTACTCATTCAATTACATGAGCTATCTCTAGTTAACTAATAGATGTTTTTCATGGTCATCATTATTTTGTAAATTCTCTAGAGTATCTCATTTTCAATTCCCTAAATCTACTTTTTCAAATTACAAGGACAAAACCATCAAATTGTCCACTACTTAGTATAATTATTATAATATTAATTTATTATACATTATTTAATAATTTTAAGCTATAATCTTCAATTATCTTTTTTTTTATAAGTGTTTTAAAATTTCTCATATATGGGTATGTGCAGGATCATGGTGTGCCAAAAAGTGGCAATGTGAAAAAAATAGAGTTTGAACACGTCTAAAAGCGCTTCAAAATCTGCTTTGACTTTTTTTCACCTATCCAGGTACCAAACCTAAAAAGTAAGGCCCAAGCCTTATCGGATATCCGATATGAGATTCGATATTCGATATCGCCGTCATAAAAATTGGAGGGAAAAGGCACAAAAATTAGAGGGAAAACCAAATTTGTAAGTGATATAACTAATTTGAGTTATGAAATATGTAAAGCTATAATATATAATCTATAAATATATAATATAATAACATAACTATTATATATAAAATAATATATAATCTATATATTATATAATATTTTGTATATATATATAATAATAATACTAATAATAATAACGTAATGTAAAGATATAATATATTATCTATTAATATATAATAATATATTATGTTATTATTATTATTATTATCTATAAATATAATATATATTATTATAATATATTATTAGTATTTTTACTATATTTTTATTAAATATAATAAAGTAATATATTATATATATGTTATTAATACATATTATTATTATTATCATATATAAATTATAATCTATAATATATTATTATTATTATTATCATATGTAAATTATAATCTATAATATATTATTAATATTATGGCTTATATTATTAATATATAATAATATATTATGTTATTATTATTACAATCTATAAATTATATATATATATGATTGTTATACTGTATTATTATTATTTTTACTATATTATTTCTAGTGGAGTCATTTATATGGGTCGAAAGGGCTCACAGGATGACCTATGACCCCTTTCGACACATTCCATGATGACATATGTCCCTAAGGGATCCTAGGACCCCTAGGTACATATTAGAATAGTTTATATGGGTCGAAGGGGGTTACAAGATGACCTATGAACCCTTTCGACATATTACAAGATGACATTTGTCCCTAGGGATCCTAGGACCCTTAGGGACATATTAGAATCATTCATATGGGTCGAAGGGGGTCACAAGGTGACCTATGACCACCTTCGACACATTCCATGATGACATGTGTCCTTAGGGGTCCTAAGACCCCTAGGGACATATTAGAATCATTCATGTGGGTCAAAGGGGATCATAGGGTGAAATATGACCCCCTTCGACACATTCCACGATGACATATGTCTCTACGGGACCTAAGACCCCTAGGGACATATTAGAATCTTTCATATGGTATGAAGGGGGTCATAGGGTGAAGTATGACCCCCTTCGACACATTACATGACAACATATGTCCCTAGGGTCCTAGGACCCCTAGGGACATATTAGAATGCTTCATATAAGTCAAAGGGGGTCATAGGTTGAGCTATGACCCCCTTTGATCCATTAAATAACATATGTCTCTAGGGGTCCTAGGACCCCTAGGGACATATTAGAATCATTCCTATAGGTCAAAGGGGCTCATAGGGTGACCTATGACCCCCTTCGACTCATCACATGATGACATATGTCCTTAGGGGTCATAGGACCCCTAGGGACATATTAGAATCATTTTTATGGGTCAAAGGGGGTCATAGATTGACTTATGACCCACTTTGACACATTACATGACGACATATATCCCTAGGGGTCCTAGGACACCTAGTAACATATTAGAATGCTTCATATGAGTCAAAGGGTGTCATAGGTTGACCTATGACCCCTTTTGACCCATTAAATGATGACATATATAGCTAGGGGTCCTAGGACCCCTAAGGACATATTACAATCGTTCTTCTGGTTCAAAGGAGGTCACAGGTTGACCTATAACCCCCTCAGACCCATTACATGATGACATATGTCCCTAGGGGTCCTAAGACACCTAGGGACATATTAGAATGCTTCATATGGGTCAAAGGGCGTCATAAGTTGACCTATGACCCCCTTCAACCCATTAAATGACAACATATATCCCTAGGGGGACCCCTAGGGACATATTAGAATCTTTGACCCATTATATGATGACATATGTCCCCAGGGGTCTTAGGATCCCTAGGGACATATTAGAATCATTCATATGGGTTAAAAGGGGTCATAGGTTGACTTATGATCTCATTTGACCCATTACATGATGACATATGTCCCCAGGGGTCATAGGATCCCTAGGGACATATTAGAATCCTTTTAATGGGTCAAAGGGGGTCATAGGTCACCCTATGACCTCTTTCGACCCATTACCTGATGACATATGTCCATAGGGGTCCTAGGACCCCTAGGGACATATTAGAATGCTTCATATGGGTCAAAGGGGGTCATAGGTTGACATATAACCTCCTTCAACCCATTAAATGATGACATATCTCCCTAGGGGCTCTAGGATCCCTAGGGACATATTAGAATCATTTTTATGACTCAAAAAGGGTCACAGGTTAACCTATGACCCCCTTCGACATATTACATGATGACATATGTCCCAGGAACATATTAGATTCGTTCATATGGGTCAAAGGGGGTCATAGGTTGACCTATGACCACCTTCGACCCATTAAATAACAACATATGTCCCTAGGTGTCCTAGGACCCCTAGGGACATGTTAGAATCATTCTTATGGGTCAAAGGGGATCATAGGTTGACCTATGACCTCCTTTGACCCATTACATGATGACATATGTCCCTAAGGGTCCTAGGACCCCTAGGGACGTCTTAGAATAGTTCATGACCCATTAAATGATGACATATGTCCTTAGGCGTCCTAGGACCCCTAGGAACATATTAGAATATTTCATATGGGTCAAAGGGGGTCATTGGTTGACCTATGACCCCCTTTGACCCATTACATGATGACATATGTCCCTAGGGGTCCTAGGACCTGTAAGGACATATTAGAATCATTCATATGGATCAAAGGGGGTCATAGGTTGACCTATGACCTCCTTCGACTCATTAAATGATGACATATGTTCTTAGGGGTCGTAGGACCCCTAGGGACATATTAGAGTCATTTGTATGTCTCAAAGGGAGTCATAGGTTGACCTATGACCGCCTTTGACATATTACATGATGACATATTAGAATGCTTCATATGGGTCAAATGGGGTCATAGGATGAACTATGACCCCCTTTTACCCATTAAATGACAACATATGTCCCTAAAGGTCATAGGACCCCTAGAGACATATTCGAATCGTTCTTATGTGTCCAAGGGGGTCATAGGATGATCTATGACCCCCTTCGAACAATTACATGACAACATATGTCCCTAGGGATCTTAGGATTCTTACAAACATATTAGAATGCTTCATATGAGTCAAAAGGAGTCATAGGTTGACCTATTAGCCCCTTCGACCTATTAAATGATGACATATGTCCCTAGGGGTCTTAGGAACCCTAGGGACATATTATAATCGTTCTTATGGGTTAAAGAGGGTCATAGGTTGACCTATGACCCCCTTCGTCCAATTACATGATGACATATGTCCCTAGGGGTACTAAGACCCCTAAGGAGATATTAGAATTGTTCTTATTTGTCAAAGGGGGTCATATGGTGACCTATGACCCCTTTCGATTCATTAAATGATGAAATATGTCTCTAGGGGTCCTAGAACTCTAGGGACAGATTAGAATGTTTCATATGGGTCGAGTGGTGTTATAGGTTGACCTATGATCCCCTTCGACCCATTAAATGATGACATATTTTTCTAGGGGTCCTATGACGCCTAGGGACATATTAGAATCATTCTTATGGTTCAAAGGGGGTCATAGGTTGACTTATGACCCCCTTCGACCTATTACATGATGACATAAGTCTCTAGGGGTCCTAGCCCTAGGGACATATTAGAATTGTTCTTATGAGTCAAAGGGGGTTATAGGGTGACATATGACCCCATTTGACCCATTAAATGATGACATATGTCACTAGGGGTCCTAGGACCCATAAGGACATATTCAAATCATTCTTATAGGTCAAAGGGGGTCATAGGTTGACCTATAACCCCCTTTGACCCATTAAATGATGACATATATCCCTAGGGGTCCTAGGACCCCTAGGGACATATTAGAATCGTTCTTATGGGTCAAACAGGGTAATAGGTTGACCTATGATCTCCTTTGACCCATTACATGATGACATATTAGAATCCTTGTAATGGGTCAAAGGGGGTCATAGGGTGACCTATGATAACCTTCAACCCATTATGTAATGACATATGTCCATAGGGGTCCTAGGACCCCTAGAGACATATTAGAATGTTTCATATGGGTCAAAAGGTCTCATAGGTTGACCTATGACCCCTTTCGACCCATTAAATGATGACATGTGTAGTTAGGGGTCCTAGGACCCCTAGGGACATATTAGAATCATTTTATAGTTCAAAGGGGGTTATAGGTTCACCTATGACACCCTTCGACCTATTACATGACAACATATGTCCCTAGGGGTCCTAGGACCCTTAGGGATATATTAGAATCTTTCTTATGGGTCAAAGAGTGTTATAAGGTGACGTATGACCCCATTTGACCCATTAAATGATGACATATATCCCTAGAGACATATTAGAATTGTTCTTATGAGTCAAAGAGGCTCATAGGTTGACCTATGATCCTCTTCGACCCATTACATGATGACATATGTCCCTAGGGGTCCTAAGAACCCTAGGGACGTATTAGAATCCTTCTAATGGATCAAAGGTGGTCATAGGGTGACCTATGACCCCCTTCGACCCATTACGTAACGACATATGTCCATAGGGGTCCTAAGACCTCTAGAGACATATTAGAAGGCTTCATATGGGTCAAAAGGGGTCATAGGTTGATCTATGAACTCCTTCTACTATTAAATGATGACATATCTCCTTAGGGGTCCTAGGACCCCTAAGGACATATTAGAATCGTTCTTATGGTGCAAAAGGGGTCATAGGTTAACCTATGACCCCCTTCGACATATTACATGACGACATATGTCCCTAGAGGTCCTAGGTTCATTCTTATGGGTCTAAGGGGGTCACAATTTGACCTATGACCCCCTTCGACACATTACATGATGACACATGTCCCTACGGGTCCTAAGAGACCTAGGGACATATTAGAGTCATTGTTATGGGTCAAAGGGGGACATAGTTGACATATGACCCCTTTCGACCTTTTACATGATGACATATGTCCCTAGGGGTCCTAAAAACCCTAGGGACATATTAGAATTGTTCTTATGGGTCAAAGGGGGTTATAGGTTGACCTGTGACCCCCTTCGACCCATTACATGATGACATATGACTATAGGGGTCCTAGGACCCCTAGTGACATATTAGAATCATTTTGATGGGACAAAGGGCATCATAGGTTGACCTATGACCCCCTTTCGAGCTATTACATAATGACATATGTCCCTAGGGGTCCTAAGACCCCTAAGGACATATTAGAATCATTCTATGGGTCAAAAGGGGTCATAGGTTGACCTATGACCCCCTTCGACCCATTACATGATGAAATATGTCTTTAGAGGTCTTAGGATCCCTAGGGACATATTAGAATTGTTCATATAGGTCAAAGGGGGTCATAGGTTGACCTATGACGTCGTTCAACCTATTACATGATGACATATGTCCCCAGGGGTCCTAGGATGCTTAGGGACATTAAAACCATTCATATGGGTCAAAAAGGAACATAGGTTGAGCTATGACACCCTTCTACCCATTACATGACCTATGACCCCCTTTGACCCATATGAATGATTCTAATATGTCCCTAAGGGTCCTAGGACCCCTAGAGATATATGTTGTCATTTAATGGGTCGAAAGTAGTTATAGGTCAACCTATGACCCTATTTGACCCATAAGAACGATTCTAATATGTCCCTAGGGGTCCTAGAACCCCTAAGGATATATGTCATCATTTAATGGGTCGAAAGGGATCATAGGTCAACCTATGACCCCCTTTGACTCATAAGAATGATTGCAATATGTCCCTAGGTGTCCTAGGACCCCTAGGTACATATGTCGTCATTTAATGGTCTAAGGACATATAAGAATGCATCAAAGGGTGTCATAGGTAAACCTATGACACCCTTTGATCCATATGATGCACCCCCTTTGACCCATAAGAACAATTCTAATATGTCTCTAGGAGTCTTAGGACCCCTAGGGACATATGGCATCATGTAATGGGTTGAAAGAGGTCATAGGTCACTTTATGAGCCCCTTTGACCCATAAGAACGATTCTATAATGTCCTTAGGGGTCCTAGGACCCCTAGGAACATATGTCATCATGTAATGGGTCCAAGGCGGTCATAAAACAACCTATGACCCCCTTTGACCCATAAGAACAATTCTAATATGTCTCTAGGTGTCCAATGACCTCTAAGGACATATGTCATCATGTAATGGGTCGAAGGGGGTCATAGGTTGACCTATGACCCCCTTTGACCTGTAAGAATGATTCTAATATGTCCCTAGGGGTCCTAGAACCCCTAGAGACATATGTCATCACGTAATGGGTCAAAGGGTGTCATAGGTCACCCTATGACCCCCTTTGATCCATAAGAACGATTCTAATATGTCCCTAGGGGTCGTAGAACCCCTAGGGAGATATGTCATCATGCAAAGGGTCAAAGGGGGTCATAGGTCAATCTATTACCTATTTTGATCCATAAGAACGATTCTAATATGTCTCCAGGGGTCGTAGGACCCCTTTGAACATATGTCGTCATGTCCTGCATTGAAGGGGTTCATAGGTCAACCTATCACCCCCTTTGACCCATAAGAAGCATTCTAATATGTCCCTAAGGGGTCGTAGGACTCCTAGGGACATATGTCATCATGTAATGGGTCAAAGGGGGTCATAGGTCAACTTATGGCTCCCTTAGACCCATAAGAATGATTGTAATATGTCCCTAAAGTTTTGAGGACCCTTAGAGACATATGTCATCATGTAATACATCGAAGGGGGTCATAGGTCACCCATAAGAACGATTTTTATATGTCCCTAGGGGTCCTAGGGACATATGTCATCATGTAACAGGTCAAAGGAGGCCATAGGTGAACCTATGACCCCCTTTGACCCATATGAACAATTCTAATATGTCCCTAGGGGTCCTAGGACCCCTAGGGACAAATGTTGTCATTTAATGGGTCGAAGGAGATCATAGGTCAACCTATGACCCCCTTCAACCCATATGAATGATTCTAATATGTCCCTAGGGGTCCTAGGACCCATAGGGACATATGTCATCACGTAATGTGTCGAAGGGGGTTAATAGATCAACCTATGACACCCTTTGACCCATAAGAACGATTCTCATATGTCCTTAGGGGTCCTAGGGACATATGTCATCATGTAATGGGTCAAAGGGGGTAATAGGTTAACCTTTGACCCCCTTTAACCCATATGAACAATTCTAATATGTCCCTAGGGGTCCTAGACCCCTAGGGACATATGTCATCATTTAATGGGTTGAAGGGGGTCATAGGTCAACCTATGACCTCCTTTGACCCATATGAACAATTCTAATAGGGATTCTGGATCCTTAGGGACATATGTCATCATTTAATGGGTTGAATGGGGTCATAGGTTGACCGATATGAATAATTTTAATATGTCCCTAGGTGTCCTATGTTCTATAGGGACATATGTTATAATGTAATAGGTCCAAAGGAGTTATAGGTTAACCTATGACCCCATTTGACCCATAAGAATGATTCTAATATGTCCCTAGGGGTCCTAGGACCTCTAAGGACATATATCGTCATGTAATGGATTGAAGGGTGTCATATGTCACCCTATGACCCCCTTTGACCCATAAGAACGATTAGAATATGTCCTTAGGGGTCCTAGGACCCTTAGAGACATATGTCATCATGTAAAGGGTCAAAGGGGGTCATAGGTCAACCTATGACTCCCTTTGACCCATAAGAATGATTCTAATATGTCCCTAGGGTTTCTAAGACCCCTTTGGACATATGTCATCATAGAATTTGTCGAAGGGGGTCATAGATCAAGCTATGACCCCCTTTGACCCATAAGAAGCATTCTAATATGTCCCTAGGGGTCCTAGGACCCTTAGGGACATATGTCATCATGTAATGGGTGAAAGGGGGTCAGAGGTCATCCTATGACCTCCTTAGACCCATAAGAATGATTTTAATATGTCTCTAAAGTTTTGAGGACCCCTAGGGACATATTTCATCATGTAATGTGTCGAAGCGGGTCATAGGTCAACCTATGACCACCTTTGACCCATAAGAACAATTCTAATATTTTCCTAGGGGTCCTAAGACCCCTAAGAACATATTTCATCATGTAATGCATTGAAGGAGGTCATAGGTCAACCTATGACCCCCTTTGACCCATAAGAATGATTCTCATATTTTTCTAGGGGTCATAGGGACATATGACATCATGTAATGGGTCAAAGGGGGTCATAGCTCAACCTATGACCCCCTTTGACCCATATGAACAATTTTAATATGTCCCTAGGTGTCGTAGGACCCCTAAGGACATATGTCATCATTTAATGGGTCGAAGGGGATGATAGGTCAACCTATGACCCCCTTCGACCCATATGAATGATTCTAATATGTCCCCAGGAGACCTAGGACCCATAGGGACATATGCCATCATGTAATGTGTCGGAGGGGGTCGTAGTTCAAGATATGACCCCCTTTGACCCATAATAATGATTCTCATATGTCCCTAGGGGTCCTCGGGACGTATGTCATCATGTAATGGGTCAAAGGGGGTCATAGGTCAACCTATGACATCTTTCGACCTATATGAACAATTCCAATATGTCCCCAGGAGTCTTAGGACCCTTAGGGACATTATTCGTCATTTAATGGGTTGAAGGGGGTCATATGTCAACCTATGACCCCCTTTGATCCATATGAATAATTCTAATATGTCCTAGGGACATATTTCATCATTTAATGAGTTGAAGGGGGTCATAGGTCAACCTATGATCTCCTTTGATCCATATGAACAATTCTAATATGTCTTGACGAGTCTTGGGACCCCTAGGGACATATGTCATCATTTAATAAGTCGAAAAAGGTCCTAGATCACCCTATGACCCCCTTTGACCCATATGAACGATTCTAATATGTCCCTAGGGGTCCTAAGACCTTTAGGGACAAATGTCTTCATGTAATGGGTCAAAGGGGGTCATAGGCCAACCTATGACCGCCTTTGACCCATATGAATAATTCTAATATGTCTTTAGGGGTCCTAGGAGCCCTAGGGACATATGTTGTCATGTAATGTGTTGAAAGGGGTTATAGGTCAACCTATGACCCCCTTTGACCTATAAGAATGATTCTAATATGTTCTTAGGGGTCCTAAGACCTCTAGTGACATATGTCGTTATGTAATGGGTCCAAGGGGATCATAAGTCAAGCTATGACCCCCTTCAACCTATATGAATGATTCTAATATGTCCCTAGGGGTGCTAGGACCCCTAGGGACATATGTCATCATGTAATAGGTCGAAAGGGGTCATAGGTCAACTTATGATGCCCTTTGACCCATATGAACGATTCTAATATGTCCCTAGGGGTCCTAGGAGCCCTAGGGACATATGTTGTCATGTAATGTGTCGAAAGGGTTCATAGGTCAACTTATGACCCCCTTCGACCCATAAGAATGATTCTAATATGTTCCTAAGGGTCCTAAGACCTCTAGTGACATATGTCATTATGTAATGGGTCGAAGGGGATCATAAGTCAAGCTATGACCCCCTTCGACCTATATGAATGATTCTAATATGTCCCTAAGTGTGCTAGGACCCCTAGGGACATATGTCATCATGTAATGGGTTGAAGGGGGTCATAGGTCAACCTATGATGCCCTTTGACCCATATGAACGATTCTAATATGTCCCTAGGGGTTCTAGGACCCTTAGGGACATATGTCATCATTTAATAGGTCGAAGGGGGTCATAGATCAACCTCTGACCTCCTTTGACCCATAAGAAAATTTCTAATATGTCCCTAGGGGTCCTAAACCCCTAGGGACATATGTCATCATTTAATGGGTTGAATGGGGTCATAGGTCAACCTATGACCTCTTTTGACCCATAAGAATGATTCTAATATGCCACTAGGGGTCCTACAACCCCTAGGGACATATGTCATCATGTAATGGGTCGAAGGGGGTCATAGGTCAACCTATGACCCCCTTTGACTCATATATATTAATAATATACATATATATTAATCACATACATACATACATATATATATATATATATATATATATATATATATATATATATATATATATATATATATATATATATATATATATATATATAAGGTTATTATGTTTAATAAAAATATTACATTATATATACATAGTAATATAACAAAAATAATTTATAAATCATAAACTATAAAATATTACGTTATAATATATATTACCTTATTATATATATTAATAACACACACACACACACACACACACACACACACACACACACACATAAAAGGTTATTATATTTAATAAAAATATTACGTTATAATATATATATATATATATATATATATATATATATATATATATATATATATATATATATATATATATATATATATATATATATATATATATATATATATATATAACTTTATATATATAACTTTATTATATTTAATAAAAATATTACGTTATTATATATATATATATATTACGTTATTATATTTAGTAAAAGTAATAATAATATAAGTTATATTTATAGATTATAATGGGAATAACATAATATATTATTATATATTAATATATTATATATTATATCTTTACATTACATTATTATATATATAATATATTATAATACATATTTATAGAGTAATATAACAAAAATAATTTATAAATCATAAGCTATAACTCTTAAATCTGGTTTTTCCTCCAAAATGGCTTGAGATTTTAAATTTTCCACCAAAATTCACTGGACCATATCGGATATTGAATTTCAAATTGGATATCTGATTTGGAATCTGATATTCGATTTGAAATCCGATATCTGATTAGGCTTGGTATTTACCAAGCCTTCTCGATCAACCCAAAAGACATGTTTGAAGAGGATTTTAGTGATACTTAGACTTTGGGTAGTCGTCTGACAATATTATTTTGATCAAAATTGAATGAAATGAAAAGGGTTTTTGATATCGCTCTCGAGAATCCATCGATATAATTTCTGTCAAATTCTAAGCTCAATAAGTATTTATTAGTTGATTATCAATGAAGATTATTGTAAAGTGCTGATTGACATACTGATTGAAAAATAGATATAACTTTCAAACGGTATAACTTTTTTTAAATCTAAAAGTTGCGCCACATTCTATGCTTCGCCTAGTATAAGAAAAAAAATAAAATAAAATTTGGTAAAGTTTTCTATTAGTTAAGGTGGTCAGACACGGGACTTTTTTTTTTTTTTTTTCAAATTTTGTTTGGTAGAAAATTCATATTTAATTATTTATTTGGAATAAAAATACCAAAAAATATGCGTCACATCTGGGCATGAGTCTACTTTTCATATCTATAATTATATTAAAAAAATATTATTAGTTGATTTTGATTAAGGTGATCAGACATACACCTACTTTTTATTTTTACCCTAAAATTTTTGTAGTACTGCATTCAAATTCAAACTTTTGACCAATCAATTATTTTTTCTCCTGATAAGGCCTAGTAGTTTAGAAACTACATTCAATTTTGTATAGATTATTTTCTTACAACTTTTTGATATAAAGTCCATAACCACTTCAAAATTATGTGTCAAGTTGACATAACCCTAATTTGTTGATTTTTCACTGCCACTTAAGGCCATAGTTTGGTACACCATAATCTTGCACATGCCCATATCTTCCTCAAATTATAATAACATGTTACATGGAATCAAATATTTTTGTATGATATTGAAGGACATTCAGTTTAATGACAAAGGTCATGTTGTAGGTAACTAGATAGTTTGCATACAAATCTTTTACTTAAAGCTTTGGTTTCAACTATGAAGACAAATTTAACTATTAAAATAATTATATAAATAATTTAATCCCCTTCCATTTCATATAGACTTCTAAAATATTATTGCATTATGACTTTAAATAGAATTATCAAATTTAAATTTCTAATACTATAATCTTCCAAGCAACATGCTTTTATTTTTAGCTCATTTATGATGTATACTTTGAACAACCACAATTAAAAATTTTAGTGTCAAATATATTTTATGTTTAAAAATAAATAAATAAATACATATTAAGATAAAAAATATTTTTATTTTATTTACAAAAAATGTTATAAAATGTAAAAGATATTTTTTCTTAAATTATTAAAATAGATTTTATTTTCAATCTTATATTTCTATGATATTTTTCATAAATTTTTAGTAATTTCATCAATATTATGCATTTATCATAATTTTCTAGAGATTTAAAAATTGAATCAAGATATTCATTAGTAAAATTCTAAATGAAAGATATTTATATGTAAAGTTTGGATACTATGGATAAGGCACAATTGCTTTGTGATATCGGTTTTTTGTTAGACTACATGGTTAATGGTTAATGGTTAATTTGGAGGAAAAATTAAATATCATTTCCATGGCATTGCAAAAATATGATTTAACAAAGATATTGTGTTTTGTTTGTATGGCAATCCTTTGCTACTTAATCCATGGAGGTAATTTTCAAACACTTATTTACAATTTTTGTATAATATTCAAGCTTGAAGCTTTGATGACGCACATTGCAAATTGAACTCAAATAGTACTCTACTATGTATTATCCTTGAGAATATAAGAAAATTTCAGTAGGAAAGAATTAAATTTCAGTTCTTGCTACTAAGTAAGGAGGCTTGCATAGGATTTCATATTTTTTATCTTCCTTGCATCTCTGGTTGGAGTGCTTTTTGGGGTCACAATCGGGGTAGAGAGTCCTTCCTTGTAGATCTGGTGGGGTTGTTGTAAAGAGTACCCTTGTAAAACTAATGCTATGTTAACAATCTCCACAAAAAGTGGAAAACTCAATGAGGGTCAAGGTTATTTGAATATTGACTAGTCAACATTAATTAACCTTAAAAGAAATATATAAAGATAGGAGATAAAGTGAAATGTTCTAAAAAAACAACAAACTAGTTATTGGAATATCATAATGTACTGAACCTATCAACCAAGTTGTCAAATCCTTTAGAACTAATCCAAGAACATAAGGGGGTGAGAATATGGTAGGAGTGCTTTACCACCCTACCATGAAGCTTTTAAGCTTCCCAAAAATCTTTCTTGATGTGAAAGATACCTAGGCTGACAACGAGATAGTCTAAACAAACAAACAAAGAGGAGAGTAATAGAATTGTGTAACACATTGCCTACAATATAATCAGCAAGTTTCTTCCATTCATAGTTTGTTGTATGTGTACAAAAAAACCCATCTTTGCAAGACAAGTAATACAACTATTTTTATAGCCAAATGCAAGATAATACATTTTAATCAAATATATAGAAAAGGCAGTTTAACTCAAGAGTTTATGTCCATCAAGAAGCATATGACAGGATAAGGAAAAATCTTCTTAAAATTGCCACATAAGAACCCATCCCATAGGAAAGTCTAAACACACTCATTCAAAGTCTCAATCAAGTAAACGAGTTTAATAATAAATCTAGAATTGTTTAAATTTCTTATGCACTATCTACACATACACACACAAAAATTCACATGCTCATAAAAGATAATGGATCTTAAAAATCAATATTATTATGTTGAGAGACATTCTATACAATGGTAGCATGAATGCCCAACACGAGAATATGCCAAAATATATTCCTTGTCAATATAAAAGAAAAGGGAGGAGTTACAAAATTTTAAATTAAATATTAAATTATTAAATCATAAAATAAAAAGGATTCCCGAAATAATAGTGGGCTGAAATAATAGGAAACCAAAATAATAGGCCCAAAAAAATAGGGCCCAAAAAACATGACACAAAAAATTAGGGTCGAAAAAATAATACCCCAAAAAATAAGGCACAAATAATTTCATTGATAATTTAAATATGAATTTTATTTTGTTAAATATATTTTGCATTCACATTCTTAATTTTTGTAGGGAACAAGAGAATTTGAAACAAATTCATGGAATGTCAAGAGACGTCTATAGGGGATACAAGGAGCCTCTCACAAGTTATAAAACAAAGGCTCCTCATTTCATTTTCATTTTATGTTTTTGCATAAAGGAAGAGGTGGAGATTATTGGAGGAGTAGATTGAAGTTTTTGAAGAGGAGTAGATTGAAGTTTTAAAAGTAATTTTTTTGTAGCTAAGATTTTTATTTTTTATATTTGATGTATTGTGTAGATTTTCATTTAGATTTAGATTCAAAATCAGTTATAATATTCTAGTGTGATTTATATTTCAATTTTAATTATTTTCATTTAGATTTAAAATTGCATTCAAGATTGTTTACATTTGCATTTAATATTTTAGTCTTGTATGTTTGATTTAGATTTAGAATTGCATTTAAACTTTATTTGATTTATATAGTTTTTTATTAAAAAAAATAGGTTTTACAGGGATCCTGAAACCCAAAAGTTCTTACATAAAAAAGGGCTACATGTAAACAAAAATTACTCAACAACAGAACGACGACCAACAAAAAGGCTAGAACAAAAGACAAGCAAAAATCCAAAAAGAAGGAAACCTATAGAGACAACAGTATCCAAAGATGGAACTTGAGAATTCTTTACTTACTCCCCCGCCTTTCTTTCGAGGTCCTAGATGGTCTTTGCCACTTTGTGGGCTCTCTGAATCTCCACCACCAAGAGCTCCTGGTTCTTCTCATAGCTTTGATCTATGTGGCTTTGGGTTGTATCCATCATGGTGTCCTCTTCCATCCTATCTTCATCATTGTCCTTCCCATCCTTCTCCACGACAAACCCCCTAGCTTTTAGCTTGCCACTAAGACTGACAATGTTACCCCCTAGCTTTTAGCTTGCCACTAAGACTAATAATGTTATCATTGAGAGACTTCAGAATAGTAAGCATCTGGTTAGCCATGCTATGGTTGAAGTTCTCCATATTTTTCATCCTTTCTTCAACCATCTTGATTCAAATTCCTTGGTCTGTTGGGTTCCCTTGCTCATTCTTCTTCCCCTAGCTTTCCATCTGTCCCATTCTTTCTTTTACCTCCAACTCATGAAAGAGCCATTTTATAGATCGGAAATTATCTATCATACTATTTTTTGCATTGTTAAGCAAATTCATATCCACCTCCCTCACATTGTCAATGATGGCCACTAGGATTGGTTCTATTAGTTCTTCCAATTGGATCTTGCCCTCTTTTTCTTCAAGGATTTGGGGGTTCATAGCTTCTATGACAATCCCCATTTTAGAGGTTTTGACGTTGAAGTTCTTCCAAGCCATATGCCTGTCTTTTATTATAACCTCACCACTTACATTTCCCTCCTCCATTTTCTCATTATTTTGCTCCTATGGGGGAATGGGAATGGGTACAAAGATCTCCAACCCCATATCATTTTGCCCCTCTAGTGGCATGTTCTCTTTATTCTTCCTCTACTTCTTTTTGGGGTTACTAGTCAACTCTTCTCTAGTCTCAACATCCACCCCCTTAGACTCCTCATCCATGTCCATGTCTTCTCCTTCCTCATTGTACTCTTCTTCCCCATGAGGAGTCATTTTGGACACACGGCCTCTAGGGATTTTCTTGTATTTGATTTATATAGTTGATAAAACTTTTTATTTGCATATTTTGGTGCATGTTTCAAATTAGTTTTAGATTTGCATGTTCCAAATTAGTTTTATATTTGTATATTTCATTTCAGTTTTAAATTTGCATATTTTAAAATGGTTTTGATTTGCATGTTTTAGATTTGAATGTTTCATGATAGTTTTACATTTTCATGTTTCAAAATGTTTAAATTTTCATGTTTCATAATTAAATTTTATTATTAATGTGGATGCCAATGTCACCATATAAATAAAATTTATATTTCATTAAAGTAAATGATTTATTTAAAATAGATTAATCATATAATTATTATATATGTTATCATTATTTAATTAGATTACAAATGCATTTTATTTATTTTTCATTAATATATTAATATATAATGTTTGAAAAGTGGAAGACAATGCCACTATATTTCAAATAGTACAATTTACATGTTTCATTCAAAATAGCTTTGGTTTTGATTATGTTGAGATACATTCTATACAATGGTAGCATGAATGCCCATCATGTGAATATGCCAAAATAGATTCTTCATCAATAAAAGGAAAATGGAACTTTTAAATTAAATATTAAATTATTAAATCCTAAAATAAAAAAACATTCCTATTGGCCAAAATAATGGGAAGCCATATGGAGGCCAAAATAATAGACCTGAAAAAGTAGGACAAAAAAAAAAGGGTCGAAATAATTTCATTGAAAATTTAAATATGCTTTTTTTGTTAAATATAATTTTGCATGACATTCGTGCTTATTTTTTGTGGGGAGCAGGGGAATTTGAAACAAATTTGTGGAATGTGAATAGACGTCAATTGGGGGATATGAGGAGCCTCCTCATTTTATTTTTATTTTATGTTTTTAGGAAGGAAGACATGGAGATTATTAGAGGATTAGATTGGAGTTTATGAAGAGGAGTAGATTGAAGTTTTGGAGTAATTTATTTGCAGGTGAGATTTCTAATTTTTTTAGAGTTTCATTTAGATGTAGATTTAGATTCAAAATTAGTTATAATATTCTACTTTGATTTCGATTCCAATTTTAATTAATTTCATTTATCTTTAGAATTCTATTCAAAATTGTTTAGATTTACATTTAATAGTTTAGTCTTGCACGTTTGATTTAGATTTAGATTTGCATCCAAAATCTATTTGATTTATATATTTTGTAATACTTTTCATTTGCATATTATTATAAACATACATGTTTCAAATTAGTTTTAGATTTGCATGTTTCATGTTAGTTTAAGATTTGCATATTTCAAAATTGTTTTGGTTTGTTTGAATATTATATAATAGTTTTACATTTGCATGTTTCAAAGTATTTATATTTTTCATGTTTCATAATTATAATTTATCATTACTGTGGATGGCAATGCCACCATATCAATAAAATTTGTATTTTATTAAAGTTAATGATTTATTTAAAGTAGATGAATCATATTTAGTATATAATTTATTATTATTTAATTAGATTACAAATGTGCTCTCTCTCTCTCTCTCTCTTTATATATATATATATATATATATATATATATATATATATATATATATATATATATATATATATATATATATATATATATATATATATATATATATATATATATATATATATATATATATATATATATGTTTGAAAAGTGGATGACAATGCCACCATATTTCAAACATTAGAATCTAAATGTTTCATTTAAAATAGCTTTGATTTTCATTTATCTTATATTGAACATTATTCATTTGAAAAATATTATGTTAATTACTAATTTTTTTTTTTGATTATTTGCATATGTTGATGCTTAATAAGTTTGTAGGTTATGATTTGATTTATGGATGCCTCAAACGAAGAATCAAATATTTTTGATACTAGCCTAACTACTTGAGTGGCCTCAAATGATTTCTTTGAGATTGAGTTTGAGAAATGCCTACAAATAATTAAAGAGTTGTGCACAACTATAATTAAATTTGTGAAGAACACAATATTTCCAATTGACTATTTTGAGAAAATGAAAGTAATGCAAATGAAAGGTGTAGAAAAATTCCTATGTGACACATCTGTAAAAGTGGATGGGTTTCCCTCAATGATAAAAGAAGTCATTCACAATCATTGTTCATATAAAGATTGCAATAAAATCCTAATCATTCAAGAATGTGACATGTATTTACACCATTACAAAGAAATGTTTTGTATATAATTTACTCCTGTCAATAGTTTTAGACTTTTACTACTTTGAATTAGTTGTATTGGGAGTTGTGGTTCCCCATTGTTCTATGTAACTTTCATGAAGAAGAGACCAAGAATGTTTTATTTCTAAAAGTTATCTTCAATGGATGTGGTTGCTAAATATGTTAATTAAGAAATAAAATCACAAGTCTACATTGATTTCCTTCATGATAGGCATGTTTATTGATTACAATTCTTAATCATTGCAATAAAACATGCATTAGCACTATTAAAAATTTCAACTTGATATATAATGTTCTTACATCATCAAGGATAAATATTTTCTATAAAGTTGATCCTTATCTATTATTTCACACTTTTTACATCATCTAAATAGTTGTGTTGGGACTTAGAAATTCCCCTTTCATGAAAAAGATTATATATATATATATATATATATATATATATATATATATATATATATATATATATATATATATATATATAGGGAGAGAGAGAGATTAGGGGGTGTGTTGAGAGAGAAGGGAGGGAGAGAGATTAGGAGTATATCTAGAGAGAAGAGAGAGAGAGATTATGAGATGCATCCAGATAGAAGGGAGAAAGAGAGATTAGGGTGTATATCTAGAGAGGAGAGAGAAAAAGAGATTAAAGTGGGTGGGTCTAGAGATTAGAGAGAGAGAGACAGATAGACATATCAGGGGGCATATCTAGAGACTAGATAGATATTAGGGGGTGTATTTAGAGAGAAGGGAGGGAGAGAGATTATGGAGTATATTTAGATAGGGATGGAGAGAGAGAGAGAGAGAGAGAGAGAGAGAGAGAGAGAGAGAGAGAGAGAGAGAGAGATTAGTGGGTGTATCTAGAGATGTGTGTGAGAGATAGAGAGAGAATGTGAGAGAGATTAGGAGGTGGGTGAATGCACCAAGTTGTGGTGCCAAAAAGATGACACAACTAAAATTTTAAAAATTCCAAAAGCACGCACATGCTTTTATATATATATATATATATATATATGGGATGGAAACCCATGACCTATTCTATTTTTTTTTTTTTTTTTTCTACTACTTTCTTTCCCCTCAACAGTGCACACACGGTTTCTAGAAGTCGAAGAATTTTCTCACTCTCCTCCTCAAATGGCTCATTATTGGAGATCAAGATGGGGATCATTGAGTATGTTTTCTACTCTTGTTTTTACATTTTTTTGTATGCTTTTGCATTTTTTTGTATATTTTTTAGTTTTTCTTCAAATTTACAATTATTTACTTAAAATGCAATTGATTTCTTATCAGGAAATGTGAATAATCAACCAGCGAATCCCCAACCTAATAAAAAAAATCAAAATAAAAATCCTCCACAAGATTAAAATCAAAACCCTGCACAAGATCAAAATGAAAACCCTTCACAAGAAGAGAAAGAATTTCTACAACCTCCACCGATTGAAAGACCTCCTCCTAGCACCCGAGACAATATAATGAATGAAATATAAAGAGGGAAAAATGAATTAGAAGGAATCATTGGTAGGTTAAAAGCTTGCAAGAAAACTAATCCTATAAGAACACAATTGACATCCTCCCTTGAGTCCATTATGAGCTATATAGCTTCTGTTAGGGGTCAATTGGATATTTGGCATGTTAAAAGAGAAGAAAAAAAGAGAGATATTGTGCAAAAAATTATCCTATAAAGATGTAAGAAAAAATGACATAGTGAAAGGTAACGTTTGTACATTGTTTAAAAAGCCTAGAGAACAAGACACTTTTAAACATACAAAAAGTTCCCCATCCACTGGTGCATACATGATGATATTTGAAATAAAATTTGGATAGATAGTGGATGGTCTTTGATACCCCTCCCTACAATAATCACGAGGTTCTAATGTATTTCTTAAATAAATTGTATTGTGAATTTGTCCTTGGGGAGATCCCTAATTATTTTGACATGTTAGATTCTAAGGGTAGAGGTGGGGGGTCATCATTTGAGAGGTCGGGGATATGTCATGACCCTAATGCAGTTAGGGTGCTTGTTGTCAAGCCACAAGGTGAGCATGTCATTATTCCTTCATTTGTGAAGGAAAATGTAGAGACTAATACTTTAGGAACTATCACTGCTTTGACACAGACCCTCATTTATTGCACTAGTCTATTAGTTGAGGAGGAGCCTTCTTTGTGTTGCTGTCACATGTGCATGTCATGTGGATCCTTATGCACATTCGACAGTCATGTTCGAGACACTATGGATGATGGGCTAGTCACTAATGAGTTCCAGAGTGACACATTTGGTATTGACACAGGTAAATTACAATTATAAAAAACTAATTTGATCACATTTCATATGTACAGTGAATGACTAATTAAGTAGCATGTCTTGACATCATTCAAAATTCAGGGTAAGAGTGTTGATGGCCCTAATACAGACTCCCTGACCCCATTTTACATACCATTGATGAGTCAAGAGGTATGTATTGATTTAATCATTTAAAGTAATACATATATTTATTAAGTAATCATACGAAGGATTGACAATTTTCTTTAATCTATGTGCATTAGTTCTCTTTTAGACCATTGACATTTACAAGGGACTCTAAGCCTAGGTATGATACAAGCTTTGTAGAGTTACATTTGTTTCATGTTAATTTAATTCATTTGATTATATTATATTCTATAAAAACATGTAAATTGTATTATGTGATTTATAGTTGTTGACATCTGAGACTCCTCATCTTTGCCAGTCCATTAATCATGGAGTTGCTACCATGATGGATAGTTCAGAGCCATTGACTAAGGTATGAAAGAGTTTTCACTATTTTAGTTGTTATTTATAATAGTTAGTATTGAAATTTCAAATGTTATGTATAAGTATGATTGAGTGATTATATTGATTGAATCGTTATAGGGCCTTGTTACTCCTGATCATCTATGAGTCTTTGAGGTGGATGTACAGAGTGACTATTTGATGGCAGTAAGAAAATAATTAATTTTGTACATACATATATTTTATTTTAATACATAATAATTATTGATTCATATATACTTTGTTTGTATTAGTTCTAGTTAGAGAGGAGCCTAAACAAGAGGACGAGTGAGTGTGTGAGGAAGACCCCATCATCCCCATTATCTCCCTCCACGCAATGACCAAATACCTCTGAGGATTTGTTTCCTTCCCCTCATGGGAAGGAGAAGATATAGGAATAGACACACATGTATAGGCATTAGTGGATATATATATCTTGGATTTTATGTTAGTGGACATATTTGACATACCTTTGATGTATATATGACATTTTATAGTTGATGTATGACATATATTTGATACATGAAATTATTAGACTTATAAATTTGATGATGTATTGCATAAAAATGTAACTAAGGAATAAAAGCTAAGCAACTAACATCTATTCCTACATGATTATGCAAAACTCAAAATATGAAAGATAAACATGTAACTAAACATGACATGAAATCAAAAGAGTATAAACTATTCAAAATAGCAAATATGCAAACCTCATGAAACCATCAAGTGTAGATGATTTCCTTGCTCATGGGATGTGGTTGTTCACTATTCTTGCAACATAACAATGAGGTAGATAATGCTTGTGGAAATGAGGAGAGGGCTCTCCTTTTATAAGAAAATGGATACAAGGAACGACTAAGATTGAATGCAAGATGAAGGGCTAGGATCTCTTAGGATCGATGAGGTGTCCATGAGGTGGAGGCCAAGTAGAATCCATGTGGATTGCAATATGCTCACACATGTGTGAGCAACCTTTGATGGTGACATGATCAAGGGGTGTGAGAAGCATGGCTTCTCACACATGTGTGAGTCAACTTGATTCTCATGCAAGAGGACAAGTGTGCAAGAGGGGTGAGAAGCATGGTCTCTCAAACATGTGTGAGACACCTTGACTCTCATGCAAGAGGACAAGTGTGCAAGAGGCATGGAAGACATGAGGGGTATGGGAAGTGTGAACATCTCTCACACATGTGTGAGGATTCCTCACATGTGTGAGCACACACTTAGGATTAAAAGGTAATTAGCAAGGTGATTAGGAAAGGCAAGCATGATTAAGAAGTGGGTAGGTTTAGCAAGATGGGTTAGTTAGGATAGTGAGGTTAGGTGAGGGTTAAAAGTAGGATTCATGTGCTCAAATAGGATTAAATGTAATATTTAATTCCAAGGGGGATTAGGCAAGGATTAATTAAGTAAACAAAGTACTTAATTAAAGGGGATGGGTTAGCATGCAAGGGGAATAGGTTAGGATTTAAATAAACCTTAGTTTATTCAAATCAAGGAAAGGGGAATATAATTAAATAAATGTAAATTTATTTAATTAAATGACAAGGTAATTAATTAAATAATAAAATATTTATTTAATTGGTCATGAAATAGGGATTTGGACAATTTTAAGTGTCTATAGATGCATCAATTTGTTCATGTATGACATAATTGGTTATCATATAATATATCTTTTTTTTTTGTTTACTTTTTAAGTATTTTATGTATTTCATTTTAATGTGATTTGCATCCAAAATAAGGGTAGGAATCATTATAATAAGTTTTGATAGTATCTTTTGACATGTGAATAATGCTATGATATTAATTTGTATTTAAATTGTACAAGTTATGAGTACTTTTGATTATGAATAACTTATTTAGAGTTTTTGTTGGGACGAGAACAATGAAACTTTAATTCTTATTACTGTTATACAATTAACATTAAAGTTTGAGTGCAATATACTTAAAAGCAACATCATGGGCACGGTGAGAGAGAGGGATGGAGCGGGCGGGAATTGCAATTCAAATCATGTTGTTTCAAATATGGAGAAAGGCGGGAGACAGGAGACCACGTCTGCAGGAGGGCATGCAACAAGGCATGCAGCAAGCGCAAGGCAGGAAACAGAGGGGAAAGATGAGGATGCCTCAAAGGATGGGGACCCACGGGTTTTGATGCCCCATCCAGGTGAGAAGATTCCCCCTCCCCCCCATGTGGGCAGTGGGCCGTCTGGGACATGGGGACGCTAGTCGAATCTATTCGGGATAAAACCATCAGGTAAATCGTCTTTCTCAAAAGTCATTGACAAATCTGATAAGGAGAAAGGTATTTTTGCTCTGGAAATCCCTAGGGAAATTATTGACCACAATATCCTAAGCATGGCGAACACTCTAGTAGGAAAATTTGTAGGGCCAAGACCTAATATTGATGTAGTGAGGACATTTACCAGGAGAAAATGGGACCTTAAAGGGCATGTAGATGTGACTGCTATGGCCAAAGGCTTCATGTCTTTCGAGTTTTCTTGCTCGAAAGATTTTTCTCGTATACTATGCGCTGGGAACTGGTCTTTGGGTAGATCCAACCTAATTTTACAAAAATGGACATCCAACTTGGATTTGAACAATGATTTCCAATCTCAGGTTCCAGTTTGGTTAAGATTTCTGGAACTTCCTTTGGAATATTGGCATGAGGATGTCTTTGATGGCATAGCCAGGACCTTTGGAGAGCTCCTCTCCATTGACCCTGTCACAGCTGCTAAGAAAAGATTGAACTACGCAAGAATCTGTGTAGGAGTCATCGAAGGCCAGGACATGCCTCAAGTTTTAGAACTACAATCTCGTCTGGGAAACAGATCTCAAAAGATTGACTATGAAAGTGTACCTTTCGCTTGTTTCCATTGTAAGAAGGCTGGCCACAAGGCTGGATCATGTCCACTTTTCAAAGGGAAGAGTACGGTGGGAAAGGCTCGCCCACAAGGGGGGATAAAAGATTCTCTAGATCCCAAAAAAGAATGGAGGAAAAAAGCATCGCAAGTCAAGGCAAATGGAGAGGCAGAAGAAAAAACAATATCTGCTCCTAATGCGCCTCAAGAGGAATCAGGGCTTCCTCGGGTGACTGGAAACTTAGGAGGGGGAGAAGAGGAAGGAGTGAAAGACGATTCAACACATCTCCCCATTGCGAAGGAATCTAAGAAGAAATCTGAGGAGATAGGTGAAAAAATGACTCTTCCCCCTCTGGATTCTCAGGAGGATGTCTTGAAACTATCCTTTGTCCCGAACTCCATGGAAGAACCAAAGGAGGGGGAACCCATGTCCCAGGACCCTAACCCGGTGTGTTGTCCCCCCCTTCAACAGTAAACAGAATCATAGAGAGGCTGTCTGCATCGACAATGGAAGATTTGGCGAGAATTGATGCTTGGCTGGACAAAGGACTAGAGGGAGAAGAGAATCCCTGGACAGAAGTCAGGAGTAGAAAGAAGAAGAATAGCAAGGACCCTTCTCTGGTATCTCCCCCTTCTACTAGAAGCATGGCCAAGGCTGATCTTGGCCACAAATCTAACCTAGTGGGAAGGAAAAACAAGAATGAAATCAGGAAAGAGGAAGCCAGAAGAAACATTAAGGATGGTACGCAGCGCACCATCCAGGAAGCATGTTCAGTAGTTAAATCATGAAGATCTTATCTTGGAATATTCGTGGACTCAATGGAATCCACAAGCAAGAAGTTATTAGAAATATGATAAGGGACCAAAGGCCTGATGTGTTTCTAATCCAGGAAACTAAAATGAAGAAGGAAAAGATGGAAAATATTAAGTTCAACAATAGCATGAAGGGCATAGCCTCTAACTCTGAAGGAGCGTCTGGAGGACTGCTGTTACTTTTCAATGATAAGTATTTCAATATAGTAGCTAAGTATGATGAAGATAACATTCTTTTCTGCAGAGTTCAACATTTGCACACCAATGATTCCTGGTATTTAGTGAATATTTACGCCCCCAATAATAAGAAAGATAGAAAAAACTTCTGGACCAAAGTTGGTAATATGGTGCAAGATTGTGACATTCAGAAAGGTATAATCATGGGAGACTTTAACACACCGCTTGAAGATAAAGAGAAAAAGGGAGGTATGCCCTTGGATTGGGAAAGTAAACAGGATCTTTCTAACTTCATAAATAATTTGGCCCTTATGGATGTAGAGCTTAAGGGCGGATCCTTTACCTGGTCAAACAAGAGAAAAGGCCATGATTGCATTCAGGTTAGGCTAGATAGAGCTCTTATATCTTCAGACTGGCTTCAATCCTTCAGCTGCAGACTATCTCTGCTTCCCAGAATTGGTTCGGATCACTCTTCCATTTCTCTTGTTGTTTCCCCTCTGGTACACAGGAGATACCATCCTTTCAGGTTTGAGAAAATGTGGACCTCTCACCCTGACCTCATGGATAATATCAAGCTATGGTGGGGGATAGAGGTGGAGGGCTTAGCCATGTTCAGAGTCACCAGAAAACTTAGCAATGTGAAGAGGATGATTAAAATTTGGAACAAGTCTGATTTTGGTCACATCTTCCATGAAAAGAAAGAGTTATTTGATAATCTAACTATTATCCAAGATTGCATTCAGAAGGAAGGTTACACTGAGACCAACAGGGTTTCGGAGCTCAAGACCCTGTCTGAAATTCATAACATTATTAATAAGGAAGAAAAATTTTGGAGGCAAAGATCGAGGATCACCTGGCTAAAGGAAGGAGATCGGAACACTAAGTTTTTTCACCTAACCACCCTCAAGCACCGTGCTAGTAACAGGATCTATGGTATCAGAAAGGGGCAGGAGCTGTTAACTGAAGAATCTGCCATCTCGGAAGAAGCTGTTTCCTTTTTCTCTAGCCTTCTCTCTGAGTACCCAATGCTTTCCAATTTGGACCAGGAGGATTTGTTACACTGTATCCCTCAGCTCATTCAACCTTTCCATAATAAACAGCTCTGTGCTATTCCTAAGGCTTCGGAAGTTAGAGAGGCTCTCTTTTCTCTGCCTGCTGACAAGGCTCCAGGCCCGGACGATTTTCCCACTTTTTTCTTCCAAAGGTTCTGGCCGGTGATCATGGGAGAGGTTGTTCAGGCTGTCCAGGAATTCTTTGGAGCCAAATCTATTCTCAAGGAGCTAAACTCGACTTTTGTGGTTCTCATTCCTAAATCCCCTGGGGCGAACTCGTTGGACAACTTCAGACCTATTAGTCTGTGCAACTCTCTCTACAAGATCATCTCTAAAGTTCTCACTTTAAGAATGCTCAAGATATTGCCCATGATAATCTTGCAGCATCAATCGAGTTTTGTTCCAAGGAGACAAATTTTGGATTCTATCCAGATGGTGCACGAAGTCATCCACTCTCTTGAGGCATCCAAACGGGAAGGTATGCTTCTCAAACTGGATCTTTCTAAAGCTTATGATAGGGTGGACTGGTCTCTCCTTGGGAAGGTCCTCTCGACTTTTGGCTTTGACAGTAAAGTTTGCAAAATTATCTCTCAATTGGTCTCCACCTCCTCCTTGGCTGTTCTGATTAATGGAGTCCCTTCTAATTTTTTCAAACCTTCCAGAGGCCTCAGACAAGGAGACCCCCTTTCGCCCATTTTGTTCATCATTTTAGCTGAATGCTTAGGAAGGTTTATAGACTGTAGAAAGCGTGAGGCTTGTATCAAAGGGATCCTTCCCTCCTCTAAATGCGTTCCCTTCACTCATCAGCAATTTGTTGACGATACTATCTTGGGGAGGGAAGCTTCTGTCAAAGAGGCCAGAGCCCTGAAGAAGATTCTTGATACTTACTCCAGTGGGACGGGTCAACTGATTAATTGGAACAAAAGCTTGCTCTTTTTCATCAACACCTCTGAGTTTAGACAAAGTAAAATGGCCAGGATTCTGGGTTGTGGGGTAGGCTCTTTCCCCTCTACCTATCTTGGTCTTCCCTTGGGATCCTCACCCTCGGAGTCTTTTTGGAATGATATTTTGGACAGATTCAACAGGAAGATGGCTGGTTGGAAGGGGTCTCTCTTAGTCAAGCGGGGAAATGCCTCTTAGTCAAATCTTCTCTTCAAAATCTGCCAATCTACGCCCTGAGCCTCTTTGGAATTTCGGGGAAAATTGCTGAAAGAATGGAGAAAATCCAGAGAGACTTCCTCTGGAATGGTAATGAAGGGAAGAAAAGATATCCTCTTGTTGCTTGGGAGAAGGTTTGCCTCCCTATGAGGTACAGAGGTCTGGGCATTAGAAAGATCACTCACCTCAATAAGGCTCTCCTAGCTAAACAAATATGGCGGATCTTCAGTAGCACCGATGAATGGAGGGACACCCTGTTAAACAAGTACCTTAGAAGACCCACTCTTCTTTTCACCCTTTTTAATGAAGATATCCCAAAAGGATCGAACATTTGGAATGGGATCATGAAAGCCAGGGACCTGGCTAAGGCCAAGATATCATGGAAATTGGGAAATGGGAAGGACATCCAGTTCTGGTCGGATAGATGGCTTTCCTAAGAACCACTTATCAATAACCCTATTTTTGAGAGATGGATGCAAGCTTGTACTGATCAAATTGGGTCCAAAGTTTGTGATTATTGGAATGGCCAGGAATGGAGTGACCTATCCCTCATCTCTGAGGACTTGACTCCTATAATGCTTATGCTCAATTCCATGATTCCTTTCAATTTGGGGGATGAGCTGGTCTGGAGGGATAATCCCAATGGAAGATACTCTGTTGCCTCAGGCTATAATTCCCTTTGGAGCCTAAAAGAGAAGGCCCCTTGGGCGGAGGCTTGGACTTCGGGTATCACTCCAAAGATCAACATTTTTTACTGGCTGGCTCTTCAGAACAAAATCCTTACTCATGACAATCTCATGAAGCGAGGACATGTTATGCCCAGTAGATGTCCCTTGTGTAAGAATCAGGATGAGACCGGAAATCACATTTTCATCTTATGTGACTATGCCAGGGAGGTGTGGAATGTCATCACACATGATAATGAAACCCTCTGGTGCAAACCGGATAATCTCATGGATTTTTTCCATCAGTGGAAAGGTCTTTGTAAGATTGCTGGTCGGCAGGATCACTCGGACTGTATTTTACCCCATTTTTGCTGGGGAATCTGGAAGGAAAGGAATAATAGAATATTTAGAGACAGAGAGGAGCCGGCTATAATTCTTGGCAAGAAGGTCTCGAAGAATATAAAGGAAAATCTCCAAGTGCTGAAGGAGGAAGAAGAAGAAGAAGGGGACAGAAAGATAGCTAAAGAAAAAGACAGGAACCTCAAAAGGCAGGATGCTAGCTAGCTTCTCCCCCCAGATGGTTGGTCAAAAGCCAACTTTGATGGGGCCTCCAAGGGTAACCCAGGCCCTTCAGGCTGCGGTGGAATCATAAGAAATAGCTATGGGGAGGGAATAGCTGCCTTTGCTTCCCCGCTGGGAATCCAGACTATTCATCTGGCTGAAGCTAGAGCTGCGAGTAAGGTGGTCAAGTTGGCTTTTGAAGCCGGGATTACTAAACTCTGGCTTGAGGGGGACTCCAAAAACATTATTAATACCATTAATGGTATTTCCCCTCCCTCGTGGACGATTGCGAACATAATTGCTGAGACTTGCACCACTCTCACAAAGTTCGATAAGGTCCACGTCACTCATGTTTACAGAGAGGCAAACCCAGTCGCTGATTGGTTTGCTAATAAAGGGGTTAACGCCACCAATAATCTATCCTAGCATGCCGGAAAAGATTTTTCGGCAGAGGCAAAGTTGCTCATCGACCAAGATAATATCTTGGGAAGGACGGCTCAAATCCAATGCAATTATGGATAATAAAGATTGCTTAATAAATGGTAAGTGCCATTATTGGCATCGTGATTTGCACCAGCAAAAGGGGTTTCCTCTGTCATTTCGACACGTTCAAAAGGACGATACCATTATTTTTAGAAAGGGGTTTATTCATGGGTATCATAAAAGAAACATCACCATTTTTTCAAATGCAAATAACTTGCACAGATCAGAGTTCATGAGAATTGTGGAAGTTGATCAGGTAAACATGACGGGTGAGAGGAGCAGAAAGGAGCCGGTGGGGGAAGTTTAGAAGTGGAAGAACAAGGCCAAAGTTTGGAGAGAGCTGGAAAAGGGTTGGGTTACTAATTTCTTCGAGAAACTTCATGGCTCGGATCCTGAGATCACTAAAAGCATGGTAAATTCATGGAATAATGGTAAGGTTAAGGTGAACGGGGTCTACTTTCAAATTACTGAGGATGTGGTTGCTGAAGTCACGGGGATTCCGATGGAGGGGCATAAATTTTTCAGAGACAAGAAGATGTCTTCTAATGCTATCAAGGATTTTGTGAAAAACACTGAAGAGCTGAACAAGCTGGGCAAGAAAGAGACGTTTTTTGTAATGGATACTATAAAGAAGCTCTAGAGGTATGTTCTATGCTGTCATTGAATATATAACCCTAGACCCTAGGTTTGATAGGGTTAGGACTCACCATTTTGTGATTCTGAATCATTTTCGGCATGGTAGTAAGATCTCCTTCCCGTATTATCTTTTTAACTCGATGAACAAGGCCATTTCTAGTTTTAAAAAGAAAGCTACCGTCAACCCGGCTCTACATGAGGGTCTTTTGCTTCTGATTCATGAGCATTTCCACGCTCAAACCATAAGCAAAAACCCTATCTAGGGGGTGGATGTTGACAAGAGCAGCTCCAGTTTTACCTCAGATTCCGATGATGTCGAGAGCATCAGCTCTGATGAGGTTTTTGAGCATTCAGGTAAGAAGACTAAAAGCCATAAGAAGGATTACCCCTCTATCAAATTACCCAGCAGAAAGAGCCCTAGAGGTCATACCCCAGCTAAAATTGGCTCTGCTGAGGAGGAGGAGGATATGGATACTGATGATTCTGACAAGGTTTCGAAGGAGGAGCTGGATGAGGAGAAACTAAGAAAAAGACAGAAGAGGGAAGGAGAGAGCATGGAGCGCTCCAGCAGTCAGGGAAAGGATTCTCTGCCCATTCCCCTCTCCCCTATACATCCTCAGCCTCCTTTGGAGGAAAATGACAACTCTGGACAGATTGAGGGGGAAGTGCAAGTTAATAACAGAAGGAAGGCTTGGAAGAACTTCAATGTGAGAACGGCCACTATGGGAATTTACAAAGAGGCGATGAACCCCCAACTCTTGGTGGATGACCTCGAGAAGCCTAGACTCAATGAGCTAATTGACCCGGCTATGGTGGCTATTTCTGATAATGCAAGAGAAACAGGTATGAATCTGTTGAACAATGCCCGCAATAGCATGATCGACAACTTCAGATCTATTAAATGGCTTTTCCATGAGCTTGAGGATGTCAGAGATAGGGTTTCCCAAATGGAAAAAATCAAGAGCAAGACTGGTGCTGAAAGCCAAGGCGACCGGAACAGCTGGGAGACTCTGATGGAGAGGAAAGTAAAAAATATTGAGAACTACAATCACAATCTGGCTAGTCAAATGATCTCCCTCCTTGCTTCGATCAACGACAACATCCTCTCTCTCTTGGATAATCTCAAAGACAGGAACCAGATGGAGGAAGATGATAAACAGAACAGAGACAAAGATAGGCTGGATGTGGATAAAGCCAAGGACAACACAATGGAGTAGGATTTGACGAACACCCAGGATCATAAGGTAGAAGAGCAACAAGAGTGCGCTGAAGCTGCCCAGACCATGCTCGAGATGGAGAAGTAGTCTACTAGAATTGGTCTCTGTCCTTTGGTTTTTGTTTCTCCTAGCTTTGGCTTTTTGTATGGTCTCCATTTTTTCTGGTTGGTTCTCTGGCCTTTTTAGTGGGCAGCTATTTTGGGCTGGGCCTTTGGGCTTATTTTCAGCCGTAAGGATTATGATTTGGCTGGGCGATTTTTCGCTTATTTTCAGCCTTTCTTGTTGTTAAACTTATGGGTTTCAGGACCCCTTAAAACCTGTTTACCTTATCAAAAACATTAAAGTTTGAGTATTGAGTTGTCTACATTATGTAAATGTTTAAGCTTGAATCTTATTGTCATCATAAACATTTCAAGAATTTATATTATATGCTTTATCTTCAGAACACGAGAAGACTTGAAATGAAGCTTTTTTATTTATTCATAAAATTTGATATCAATATTTTTTGCTTAAATCCATCTCTTCGAGAGCTTCATTCATGGAAACACATTATATATGCTCTTCTTATGATTCCTATAGCTATAGTTGTTTCATTTTTTCTTGGATATCTTTTTTCTTTCATTACCCTGGTATAGGATACCTAATAACCCTTATTTTGGCTTTGTTTGGGTTGTTTTTGCTTTGAAGCTTATTGTAACTCTAGCCAAGTCAGGGTGGTGTGTTGGTGTGCTTAGATCAAGTTGGTTTGACTAAGCCTTGTTTACGTATGTGCAAGATAATAAACACTAGGAGGGACACTAGGTGGTCAAAATGGGTCAAAGTCTATGCAATGATGTTGTGGAGGAGGACCCTTCAAGCCTTACCGCTCATGAGGAGGGAAAATTGAAAAATTGGGTAAACACTTAGATGGTTTCACTATTCTTCCACTAGGAAAGGGGGTATTTATAGGAGGAAAAGGAATTAGGCAACCCATTAGAAGGAAACTCGATGGAGAGTTTTCTAGAATATAATTTATGATGTGTGGAACATAATTTATCTACAGTTGGAATGGAGCTAGAACAATATTGTATGATATCAATGAGGTTTCATTCACTATTGGAGGGGCAATTGGGAAAGTGGATGGGCATGGAGGGAGAGTCATATATTATACTATAGGAGGAATAAATTCTTGTGCTCGTGGATTCAAATTGGCAGTCGTGGATTTCCACAATTTTTGTGCCTCTAATATTTGTCAAAATATATATTTGTAAGGGCAATGATAGACTGAGAAATCTAATTTTGAAAGTCATCGCAGGGAAAAATATTTCCAAGTGGCCTTTTGGGGGTGGTCTGCTTGTTTTCATGTCAAGTCCTTAGTAAACTCATGTTGCACAAAAAATGTATGTTGAATCCAAAGCTTCCTATCTATAGTAATATAAAAAAGAAATGGAAATGCAACACTATCTGTGAAGCACTTGAGAAAAAGTAGTGTCAATCAAACAACTTACAAGAATGTCAAATACAACCTTTATGAGAGTGGTCAAAGAGGAAACTAAATTAAACATTAAATTTTTACCTTGGATTAAGTTAGTTCATGTTTGTATAGTACTTTTTACTTCATTAAACTTTCCTTTAAGTGTTCAACTTCTTGTAACTATTTCATTCTTCCAAGTATTGACAGACAATATTTACTAACTCTTAGGGTCAATTCTGTTTGGCATACCTCAGAATATTTGAGAAGTCAACATCACAAGATGAGATTGAGACTATGGTTTACTTGATCTCTAAGAGCTAATGAAACAAACAGTTTGATCCCACAATGAACAGTTAGAGAGATTCAATAATTGGTGACTTTGTACTAACAAACACCACAAGTTTTAACATCTCTTGAGATGGGGCTGCAAATTTAAAATAGAATCCAAACTCCAAAAAGTGAGAGAGGTTATTGTAGATTCCAACAATATGATCTTGTAGCACTTGGAATTGCATCCATACCATGCATGAGCTTCAAGATATGCCTTGTCAAAGATCACTGCCCTATGGTATTTAGTGACTCTCAAGGTCAATTGTGTTTGGTGTGACCAAGAATGTTTGAGTAGTGAATGAGATGGGAAGAGCTTGGGACTAGGGTTTACTCAGCCACCTAGAGCTTATAGAATAGATAGGTTGATCCCACAATGAAGGGTTAGAGAGATTCACTAGTTGGAGATTTTGTACGAGCCAACATTACAAGTTTCAACATCACCCAAGATGGGGCCGCAAAATCAAAATGAAATCCACTCTACAAAAAGTGAGAGAGATTATTGTAGGTGTCAAAAAAAAATCCTATAGCACCTAGAATTGCATCCACACCTTGCAAGAGCTCTAAGATATGCTCCATCAAAGATTGCTTCCCTATGGCATTTAATGACTTTTAGGGTAAATTATGTTTGGTGTGCCCAAGAATATTTGAGAAATCAATGAGATAGGATGAGCTTGGGACTAGGGTTTATCCAACCACTTGGTGCTAATGGAATAGATAGTTTATAGATAGTTTGATCTCACAACAGACAGTTAGAGAGGTTCATTGATTTGTGACTTTATACTACCCAACACTATAAGTTTCAACATCACTCGAGATGGGGTTGCAAAATCAAAATGAAATCCAATCTCCAAAAGTGAAAGAGATTAATATAGGTGTCAGAAACATAATCCTATAGCACCTAGAATCACATCCCTACCTTGCATGATCTCTAAGATATGTCTGACCAAAGATCTCTACCCTATGGCATTTAGTGACTCTCAGGGTCAATTCTGTTTGGTGTGCCTAATAATGTTTGACTGATCAATGGGATGAGATGAGCTTGGGATTGGGGTTTACCCAGCCACTTGGAGCTAATAGAATAGACCATTTGATCCCATGACAAATGATTATAGAGATTCACTAGTTGATGACTTTGTATTGGTGAACACTACAAATTTTAGCATCACCTGAGATGGGGCCTGCAAAATAAAAATGGAATCCAATCTCCAAAAAGAGAGTTTATTGTACATTTCATAAACACAATCCTATAACACCCAAAATTGTATCCATACCTCACATGATCTATGAGATATGCTCTGTCAAAGATTGTAACCCTATGGCATTTAGTAACTCTCTGGGTCAATTCTATTTGGCATACTTGAGAACATTCGAGCAGTCAATAAGATGGGAAGATCTTGGGACTAGGTTTAGCCAACCACTCAGAGCTAATAGAATAGATAGTTTGGTCCCATGAAAAATGGTTAGAGAGATTCACCAATTGGCAACTTTGTACTGGCCAATAGTACAAGTTTCAACATCACCCAAGATGGGGCCACAAAATCAAAACAAAATCCAATATCCATAAAGAGAGAGAGGTTAATCTAGGTGTTAGAAACATGATCCTATAACACCTATAATTATATCCATACCTCACACGAGTTTTGAGATATGCCCCGTCAAATATTGCTACCCTATGGCATTTAGTGATTCTCAAGGTCAATTCTATTCGGCATGCCCAAGAATGTTTGAGTAGTCAATAGGATAAGATGGTCTTGGGACTAGGTTTTAACTAGACACCTAGAGCTAATAGAATAGACATTTTGATCCCATGAAAAATGGTTAGAGAGATTCACCAGTTGGTGACTTTGTACTAGTTAAAAATAAAAGTTTTAGCATCACCCAAGATGGGGTTGCAAAACAAAAATAGAATCTAATCTCCAAAAAGAGAGACTAATAATTGTAGGTATCGACAACATGATCCTATAGCATCCAAAATTGAATCCATACCTCCCACGAGCTCCAAGATATGCCCTGTAAAAGATCGTTGCCCTATGTCATTTTGTGGCTCTTAGATTCAATTTTGTTCAGCATGCCCAAAAATGTTCAAGTAGTCAACAAAATGGGATGACCTTGAGACTAGTATTTACCCAGCCACTCAAAGCTAGTAGATTAAATAGTTCAATGCTATGACGAACGGCTAGAGAGATTCACCAGTTGGCGACTTTATATTGGCCAACAATACAAGTTTCAACATCACTTGAGATGGTGCCACAAAATCAAAATAGAATCTAATCTCCAAGAAGAGAGAGAGGTTATTTTAGGTGTTAGAAAATGATCCTATAGCACCCAAAATTGCATCCATACCTCACATGAGCTTCGAGATATGCCCTGTCAAAGATCGCTACCCTATGGCATTTAGTGATTCTAAGGGCCAATTCTATTCAGCATGCCTGAGAATATTCGAGAGGTCAATGAGACATGATGAGATAGGGACTAGGGTTTACCTAGCCACTCATATCTAAAAAAGTAGATAGTACAATTCCATGATGAATGGTGAGAGAGATATGAGCAAGATATGTATGCCTAGTCCACTTTATGCAACATATGAGCAAAAGTTGCTAATTAGGCAAAATTGGGTCTTTTTGAGTTTTTGGTCAAGATTTCTTAGGATTAGGATATTTTAGTTGTTTTTTAATAATTTGGAAAGTTTTCCAAGTCCTAGATGTGAAATCTAGTGAGCTTTGCAAAAGTTGCACTTTTTGTGCAAAATCACAAGAGGTTGCTCAAAAATACTTGGTTGGAAAGCACCATGAAATTTGACTGGAAATATTCTAACCTTCCATAATATGTTTCCCATGCTAAAATACCTAATCATGGGTAGTTACAACTTCCCAAACCTCCATTTAAAATTTTTTGCGAAAATTGCAAAAGTTGCTCAAACAACTTTTTGAGTAACTTTGCAACTTTTGAGCAATTCTTGCTCTTTATGTCTTTTGGTCAAATGGGTCCATCTAGGACTATTCTAGGTCCCTAGTTAAGATTCTTAGGATCTATTAGGTAACCAAATACCTTAGTTTGCATCCCTAACAATGTTTAACCTATTAAGTAAGTTTTGGCTCATTCAGCAACTTTTGACTAACTTCGGACATAATGAGCAATTTTGGCTCTTTTACAAACACTTTGGGAATAGTTGTTTATTAGACACACACAACATGTATTACTTTGTAAATAATCCTTCTAATAGTATTTGGATAGGATTTTGCATGGTTGGAGGCTTCTAATGGAGTTATTACTATGTAAATAATCCTTCTAACAATATTTGGATAGGAGTTTGCATGGTTGGAGGCCTCTAATGGAGTTTAGGTGGTTATAGGTGCAAATGCATGACTAAGAAGCAACAACATTAGATCTATCCATTAGAGAGGGGTATTTTATCATATATTATGTCTACATATGCTTTGGACATGATGAATCAACCTTTAGTTGATTGAAGTTGTCTTGGGAAGTCATACATTGAGAAATCTCTAGGTTTGAGGGTTTGTAAGAGACCAATTTAGGGATTTCTTACTTGCAGAGGTTGGAGCATCAAATTGACCTGATATTATTTTGGTTGGGTCCATTTGAGGAAACATCTGATAGTCGGGAGCATTGGAAGCAAGGAAAACAGGTAGTTTCTTTAGAAAACCACCCTATTTTATGCTTAAAAGAGGTTGAGATATGTTAAAGAAGGCTGAAATGGGTATTTGAAGTCCTTTGGAGAGTTTGGGAGAAAACTTAAGTTCTTTCTCTCTAGAGACCTAGTTGGGGGCAATTAGGCCTACTACACAATTTTAAGAAATTTGAGTGCTTCCCCATGATGAAAACCTTCTAACCTTCCAAAATATGCTTCCCCATGCTCAAATACCCAAGAATGGGTAGTTACAACTTCTCGAACTATCATTTGCAACTTTTTGCAAAAATTGTAAAAGTTGCTGAAACAACTTTTTGAGTTGCTTGAGCAACTTTGCAACTTTTGAGCAATTTTTTCTCTTTACATCTTTTGATCAAATGGGTCCATTTGGGACCATTCTAGGACCCTAATTAGGATTCCTAAGACCTATTAGGTAACCAAATACCTTAGTTTCCCAACCCTAACAACATTTTACCTATTGAGAAACTTTCGACCAACTTAGGACCTAATGAGCAATTTTAGCTCTTTTATAAACACATTGGGACTTATTGCATTCAGAGGACTCTTGGAACTTATTAGACGCACAACCTTTTAACTAACCCTTAACAAACTTCAAAAACCAAAAAGAAGGGAGGTACCCTGCACCAAAGAGTGAGAAAATCCATTTAAAATTACCTAGTTGTGTACTCTACATCACAAAAGCAAGAGAGGTCCATGTTTTTGTAATTATATTCAATCTAATCAACCAATTGGATTTGATCTACATTTTAATGTCTCAAGTATAGCCTAGTGGTCTAACTTGCAAACCTTCCAAAGAGTCTTATTATGTGGTTTTCCACCAAATTTTATCAAGTGGACATTTGATGCAACAACAAGGTTCAAATAATGAAGAATTTTCCTCTCTGTTTGCCAATGCTCAAATAACTACAAGTTTGGGTTCTTCATAGAATATCATCTAAGCCATGTGTTAGTTACAACCACCACACCTATATGGTACTCTAAACCTTCACCATCTATAATTGAGTGATCTAATTTTTTTGGCCTAGACACAATGACACAAATAATAATTTGTCTCTTTTTCATTGTCTTCATATGCAATAACAACAAAAACATGACCTACAGTGATAAATATACAAAATGCAGTCATTAATTCAAAAAATACTTAGGTAAAAGTTATAAAATTACATATTGAATATATATATATATATATATATATATATATATATATATATATATATATATATATATATATATATATATATATACAAGTTACACTATATCAGATAAGTGGTCAAAATCAATGGATAAATCCATCTCTACCATTTCCAATGCTTGTGGGGGACCATAGGTGTCAATTGGGTCCAAAACTCATATATCCCATTTTTCATCCATTTAGTAGACTCACACTCATCCCAATTTTCCTCCATACATGATGGAAAAAAACATGCCTTTTTTCGTGTGTGGATACTCTGCGAACTTGCATTAGAGCTTCTAAAAGAGTACAAATCACTTGATCCTGTCAGCATGCAACAATTCTCATATGGTGTAATATTAGTATTATCTATCAACCAAACAAATCTATGAACCATAGACTCACCTTCCTTACCTAGACTCATTGTAGCATTACACCATTGGATGATGGATTTTGCATCTATTAATGTTGCTCCATCTTTGTACTTTAATTCTTCACAAGCTAAGGCTCTTTTGATGCATGTGCTACACCATTGTGCTCTCCTTTTCCATGACCAACCTCTATGCAATTATACATATATTGAATTCTAGATAACTTGTGCATCCTGCTCAACCGATAGACATCTATGCATTCTTGAATTGAGATGTAAAATTGTCTGACTAAATAATGTTTTGGCAATATGATATGCCCCTATTAGCCAAATCTCCATAAAATAGTTGAAAAAACCCATTTACAAACTCCATAGAATGTGATTGATCATCGCCGATGTAAAAATGGAACTCCCTCAATATCTTCCTATCATCCTCTGTACTTGTAGGTGAATGCATGCATGTTATGTGAAAAATATGAAACCTATTGAGTAAGTATACTACTTTTCTTGCACCTCATTATGTGGTTGTAGTGTGTAGTTCTTTGCAAAGTCTACAACCAAAACAATGGTATCTAGTACAAATGTATCCTTGTACAAATTGAATTGCAAATCCAACCATTGAGCTCTATGTGTATTCCTTACATACTCGTAAATAATCTTTTCACAACAAATCTTCATGAACTCATACACTGTAATCTTTTCAATGACTAAATCACATCTTTTACCCTGCTTCCCATCTTTTAGAGCATATGTACTCATTGTCTTATATATTTTTTAATCTACTATTTCATTCCCAATTGCATGTGTATTATCGATACGTTCACAAGTTGATAAAAGTTGCAAAGAACCACAAATAAGCATGTACCATCCAAGCATGACATCTTATAAAAAATTTGAGCATTCACTATTTCACATAAAATGTTGGATATGAATTCCCTTGAAGATCTAGGTGGCTCATTTATCTCACAATCCTTCAAAAAAAACTTAGAATGCAAAAACACATATATATGCCTAAAAACATCAAAATGGTTAGAAAATTCAATATGTATTCTACAACAAGTTGTGCATATGTGATTTATCTTCACATAAAAAGATTTACCCATCTCAAAAAATCTTTGCCTTATTCAAATTTGAGGATACATATCAATAAATTTTGCAAAAAGTTGTGTCCGAGTTGAATCCAAAGAATGTTTCACATCTGGATCATGATTTTGGCTACCAGTCCTCCTTCTTACAATATCTCTTTGATTAGGGGAAACACGTGTATTATTTGTTCAAAAATATTCAATCAAAAATTTCAAAGCTTGACTAATTTCTTTATCCTCTCATCATAGTCTACCTCTAAATGTCCACAACTCATTTTTTGTTGGATCTTCCACTCTCTCATGCCTTACCATGACTCCCCTTAGAGTACCTCTACCAATTTTCAATGTTTACCTTTTCTTTCTTACGAGTCAACCTTTCTTCATTTGAGTTCTTACTATTGTCAATGTAAGTACGCATCTTATGATATTACTATCTTTGGTTCATGATTTAGAACCCACTTTCTCATATGCACTCATTAGATTCTTTAGAACCCACCTTCTTGTATTAACTTTTCTTTGACAAGTACGCTTGCTAATCTTGTTAGGCACTAATTTTAAAATGTTAGATCAATCAAATATTTTGGTCTTCTAAAATGAATTCTAGAAGGTATTATAATCTCTTCCATTCCCTCAACATTTTGAACATCAACATAAGGTTGAGTATTTTTCATACCTTGAACCGAAGATGATGTGCCTTGGCAATAGGATGCAAAAGATAAAATATCACCTACTTGATTTGTTGATGTTGTGTCTTCAACATGACATGATAGAGTGTGTACATTTTCATATGTAGAAATTAACATCTCTTCAACATGAGATGATGATATGACTCCAACATTGGAAGATAGTGTAGCTTCACAGTTAAATTGTCTTCTTGAACATAAGAGTCTCATTCATTCTCTTTGTCTTTCTAATTTTTTCTCTTTTTTTCTTTGTATTGGTGGTCTGTGTTCCTCTTCAAAAGAAAATTATTCATTATTGGATTGCAATTTTCTTTGTTTACATAGTAGTTTCATTTTATCTCTTTTAATTGGCAAATCTTCTCCCTCTCTTTATTGTTTGAGTTTTTGGTTTCTTCCTTGGCATGATGATGATTTCTATATGTCAAATTATTCAAATATCTAAATTACTTACAATTTGTAAATTAAAAAAATTCAAATACATATACAAATTGCAATCATTTCAATGAATACACAATATATATTAACCAACTTGCCAAATTTATAACCATTTCCAAATAACAATTCATTCAAACATATGAGTTTTAATGAATTCACTATAAATTAAACAACTTATGAAATTATAATGAAATTTGTCTCTATAGTAACAAAGAATATTTAAAAAAGATTGCACAAACCTTTTCTATAGAAAGAATGTTCAAAAAGCCTTCAAATAGTGTATCCAATGATTGAATTTGGTGTTTGCTAGCTTCCAATAGCATGAAAGAATGTTCAAAAATCCTTCATATAATGTATCCAATGATTGAATTTGATGTTTTTAACTTCCAATAGCATGAAACCCATGTTTTTTGTCAGAACAATAGAACAAACAATAGAAAAAAGAGAGAATATGGGTCAGTAGGGACCCAAACTTTTATTATAATCATTTTTTGGTGTTTTCATATAGTGCGTACACACTACAAAGCATGCACACACTATAGTGCGTACACACTATGTGAAAAACCTCACTCCCTATCCCATCCTCTCCCATCCCCTACTCTCTCTCCCTCTCTCCCTCTCTCCCTCTCTCCTATCCCACCCTCTCACATCCCCTCCTCTCTCTCCCCCTCCCCCTCCAACCCCCTATTCTCCCATCCCCTACTATCTCTCTTCCTCTCCCCCTATCCTACCCTCTCTCTCTCTCACCCTCGCTCATCCCCTACTCTCTCTCTCTCTCTCCTACTCCCCCCTCTCTCTCTCCTCCTATCCTACCCCCTCTCTCTATCTATCCCACCCTCTCCCATCCCCTACCCTCTCTATCTCTCCCTCCCCCCCCCCCTCTCTCTCTCTCTATATATATATATATATATATATATATATATATATATATATATATTCATGTATCTATCTTGATCTTCATCTCCATATTTCTCTAGATAAATCTCTCTCTCCTACTCCTTTATTTTACTATATATTTCTCACACATCTCTCTCTCTCTCTCCCTCATCCCCCTCTTCCATCTCCTACTCTCTCCCCATGTTCTACTCTCTCTCTCTCTACCATCTCTCCCTCTCTCCTTCTCTCTATTGAAATTTAGGCTTACAAAGTGCATGCACACTATAGTGTGTACGTGTTGTGTAAGCCTAAATTTAAAAATTCTTTAAGTTATTTAAAGATTTGGATTCTACCAAGCCTAAGGCTTGGATTTTCCTTGGGGATCTAACCCAAAGGTTTGGAGTCTCTAAACTAGTCTGAGACATGTTTTGCAATAAGCATACAAAAAATGATTGAAATCTCTTGCATGCTCTCCTTAAGTTTCCTCATGGTTGAGCATCAATAAAATAAGATTACTTGATACTGTAGATCTCTGTGTTAGCTATATAACCATATAATTTCTTTAGAATTTGAACTATTTCAATCCTTTCAACTATAATTTATTTTGAATGTATGTCCATTTTTTCTAAAAAAATGGCATATACTAATTGGGGTGTAGAGTTTAGGTCATTCATCAAATTTCATAGCAACTTAGTTTTTTAGAAACTTGACTCCATTCTACACAGTTTGAAAAAAAGAAGTTTTGATTTTAGATTAGTTTTCAATCATTTCTAGGGGGAGCACATAGATATTTCACAATTTTGGGATGTGTCCAATTACAATTATTTTTTTAAAAATACACATTATAAAATTACCCAAAAAAGTTGGGGTAAACTACATGGTGTTAGGTAACTTTTGATCAGAGTGACTAAATCATTTTTAAAAAAAAGTTAAAAATTTAGGGGGCCACACTTTGCACTATGCTATTTTTTTTTGAAAAAATAGTACCACTTTCTGTGGCCCCCTTTTTTGAGGACCTAAAAATAAACCATTTTGAAAAAAAAAATAGTAGTTTAGAAACTAGATTCAATGGACTACTACTTTTATTTTTGTCATATCTTAAATTTTGAGCATAACTTGTTGACATTATGGTCAAGTTTGTTTATTAGTGACTCACACTTAGTCAAATGGTTAATAGCTACTAAGATTATCTTGTAGTTTATAGTGTTAACCGAGTAATTCGAGTTCTATCAAGTTCTATTGTTTCTACCGAGTTCCAGAATCAATATTCAGTTCACACCGAGCAATATCTACCAAGTTGATAAGTACCAGTGCAAAGTAAGCTTCATAGTATTAACCAAATTGCATAGTGTCAACTGTGGTATCTAGTGCCAAGTTCACAATATCAGTGATGTGAATCTAGTGTTGAATGAGCCAGGAAGTGTCAACCAAGTGATTCATTATACCGAGCTCATAGTGTTAGTGTTGATCAAGCCATGCAGTATCAACCAAGTGATTTAGTTTATATGCCAAGTTTCGTAGTATTCACTAGGTCAATAGTGTTGACCAAGTTTAGACTACTTGGAAGTGATCAGTTGAACTAAGCTTCTATGTCTATTGAGAGCATGATGATGTCGAGTGTTGAAAATGGTTGTTGAGTATCAGAACCTCACTAAGTTTGTCTTCAGAACCCAAGTGCCAACAATTGAGTTGACTTTGTGTATTTTTGTGAAACTTGTATTGTAGTCAACTTTGATGAATTGTAATTTGGATTGGTATATATAAAACATATTTTATCACATCTAAAGAGAAAATAGGAATATATGTGTGAGATATAATAAGAGAAAGAGTGTGAATTAAGAAGGCTACAAGCAATATAAGGAGAAATAATGATTTATCTATCACAACAAGCTGATCGTTACACTTCAAAGGAATCTCAACCAAGAAAATCAGAGTTATGGATCAGAGATCAGCCACTAGTTCATTCTAATAGGTGGAATAGTTAAATCCTTTCACAAGGCAGACTTAACAGTCTTTTGCAAATCTCTTCAAGTGTGAATACTTCATTGTATGTCTTGTAAATTCTTATTGCTCCTAATAGGGCAGATCATTAAAAGTGATCAATTGTGAGCCTTAACCAACAAAATTTATACTACATTACTAAAGATTGTGGGTATTATCACCACCCTAGTTTTTCTTTCTATTTGAAAGGTTTTTGGGGTCACCATATCTTTTGTCAAAGTGTTATGAATGTTTTAATGCTTTTATTTTTTCATGCATGCAATTAGATTAGAATATATGTAAAGGATTAATTGGTGAAATAAGAATAAGTTTTATTGGTTTATTATTCACCCCTCCCCTCTCAGTAACCTAATCTATCCTATATTTCTAACAATTGGTATCCGAGGTTTGTGGTTATCAGAAAAGAAGTTTTAATAGCTTGAGAAAAGATCAGAGGCAATGGAGGTATATAGGATAGACAAGGCTATTAAAAATGAAAAGATGGATTTGGAATTGGCTATTGTGAAACTAAGGAAAGAAAAGGAGAAAAGATCTTGCAGTATAAATAAATGACAATCTATAGACTAAAGAAAGAATTGAGGAAATCTATCTTGAAAGAAAATCAGATGAAGTTGATGAGGCAATCAAAGACCTATTGGAAAAAAATTGCAATCTTCAAGAAGAAGTTAGAAAATTGTAAAGAGAACAAGAAATTCAATCAGTAAGATTATGTGAAGTCATGGAAGAAAAAGACAAAGCCACAGAAGAGATAAAAGGAAAGAACAATGAAATCCAACACCATCCCTTCAATAGATAGACTTCATTGATCAACTTACTAATACAAATGAAGAAATAATGAATCTAATATACAAAAATCAAAAATTGCAAAATGATCTAAAAACTGAAAAGCAAACCAATGAGAGAATGATGAAATCTTAGCAGACATGAATCAGTTAAATGAGAAAAGTCAATATAGACATAAATGCAAAGCAAGAATAAGATACATAGAAGAAGGTGAATCATCCAAGCATGGAGCTCAAAAGAATCAAATGCCTACTTGCAATTATTGTGGTAAGTTAGGTCATACATCAAATAAATGTTGGAGTAATGATAAAGAAAAATTCAATGAAAAGTGCTACAATTGCAATAAACATGGTCATAGAGCAAGTGAATGCAAAGAGAAACCTAAGTTTGAAGGTAAATGTCACAAGTGCAATAAACAAGGGCACAAATCTTTTGAATGAAAAACCAAGATATTGAACTCAATAGAATAGATTGTGAAAGCTATATTTGGTTGGGACTACAACACATGGTATAGATGTCACTACTGTGGAGAATTTGGGCACATTAGAGAAAATTGTTTAAAACATCACATGAGGATGAGAGACACCACTAGAAAATGTTTTATTTGTATAGAACTTAGAGATCTTGCCAAGAACTGTATGAACACTAGAATGATTGAAGATGAAAAGAAAGCTAAAGCTGACAATATCATAAATCAAATGAGGCAACAATGGATTCCTAAATCTTCTGAGAATACAAGTCCGAGCCATGAAGCACATTTCACTCAAGAATTTTAACTTGATCTCTCATAGGGATGACTAGAACTGAGACTCTAAAGGAGACATCTAACATCAGTTTTAACTAGCTAGAAGGAAATATCCATATCAACATTCAAGATGCAAAGGGATCACCAGGTGACTAAGGAAATTCTAGGCCTTATCGAGCTAGGTTGGGTTGCAAGACCGTACGGAGCAAGGTTGGGATACACTAAAATATTGTGTGGATACTGAGCTATGAATGTCTCTATCGAGCATTAAGATTGAACTAAGTGAAAGATAGCCTATCATTGAATGAGCAATCGTACAAAGCATTTATGGCAATTGAAAAGTAATTTTTTTTTAAAAGGAAGGAAATTGAATTCATTTTTCGCCAAATTTTTTTGAAGAGCTATTTGCAAGAGCAATTTCTATGCTTCCAAGTGATCTTTATGTTTGTTGTTGAAGATTTTCATGTTTTCATAAACTCTACCAAGCATGGCATCTTCCAATAGTAAAAATAGGAAAGGATGCAAGATGTTGGTTCAAGGAGTCGATTGGAAGGCACCATACTTCAAGTTGAGTCCAGAAATTGTAGAAGCACTTGATCCTACTAGAGCTCAGTCCTAGATTCCACCAAAGATATTACTTGTTAATGATATTCATTCACATTTTCACTGTTCAATACATGATATTGGAACCCTAGAGATGGGTGAGACCCTAGAAGAGTTATGTGTGAATGGTGTGTTGAAACCTAACCATCAACATTTGGAGACCAAGGGTTTAACACGCATTCCACATATACCCCAAGACTTCTAGATAAAATGGATAAGGTTTATCCATAGCCATGTACACAATGGTTAGCTACGATTGGAGTAGCCCATTCAAATAACAAAGAAAATGATTCATAGAATCATAGGACTCCCAATGTTGAACAAAGAAAAGACTACCAAAACCCTAAGTTGGGTATAATTGGAAAATAAAACTCTTGCCGAGTGGGATGGAAGAGGTATGCAGATCAACAGTGTGATTGAAATGGAGCTGAAATTTGGAATTCATGTAATAGCTCATAAGATCTATAGCTCTAGTCATCTTAACAATGTGTCATGTAAGGTAGTTGATTTGGCTCTCAAGGTGGTGAAGAACAATATGTCCTTAAACCTTGCTGAGCTGATGCTAAATCAATTCAAGAAGAACATGGAGAGCATCAAAGCTTTGAAGAATAACTTGTGTAAGTTTGGTTCACTCCTAACTTGTTTATTTTTCTTTTTGCAATTTTTTTTTCCTTCAAAAGGTACAATAGTATGGAGAAAAGATGTACCGATACTATATCAAATTAATGAATATATAACAAAGATGGGTGAGAACTTTGTCAATATCATAGACAATTACTTTGATTCATTTAAGGAAAAAATGAAAAGCAGATATAGAATTCCAATGAAACTTGTAGAAGATTACAAGGATGATGTTTGTTTCATGGTAGACTATGACAAAGTTTACATTCAAGAAGTCAAACCTAGGGTGGTGTGGATTAAGCCTCTAAGCTATGAGGTTAACATTGATGACACTAAGGATATCATTGAGGCACTATTGAATGAGCTTGTGGATCCCAAGGCCACATATTTTGGTACTTTTGATGAAGCCAAAGATAGAATAGAACTTAAAATTAAGCTTCCTCAAGTAGTCAGTAAATGAAAGAAGAGGATAGAAAAAACTAAGGCAAGCAAGTTCTACTCTCCTATTGATAGAACAAAAATGAGATGATATAGAAGAAGATGAAGTAGAGAATGCAGCAAAAGAAACAAAGTTTGAGGAAGAAGAGCCAATAAGAAAGAAAGGTAAGGTTATCATAACCAAAACTACCAAATCATCCCTAGTTGTGTTTACAAGAAGGTCAATTAAGACCAAAAGGAAGTTGAAGTTAGGTGAAGAAGATACCGAGGAAATTATTTTTAAAAAGTCTCCTCCTACACTTCAAGAAAAGTTGAAGAAATTAGAACAAGAAACTGGTATGACATGTTTTAGATTTCTCAAATATGAGTCAAGGAATGTAGATGAGAAAAGGAAAATTGAGGATGTTGTTATGAATAAAATAGGAAGATGGAAATACTCTCCTAATGAACTTGTACAACAAATTCCCAGTGAGCTTATGCAAGCAATCAAGCTAAGAAAAATGCAAGGTATATTTGAATAGATTCTCAAGAAACTCATGTTGAGTCTTAGTGACAAAGAGGTGAAATATTACATGAAGAAGAATGAATAGAAGTTGAATGTCAAAACGAACACATGTATGATTCTTCTCAAAGACATAGAATTTGTAGTGAAGTAAGCTACAACTACATGAAAGAATATCTACAAACTTCATCAATAGAGTGATTTTTTTGTTCATGTTAGTGACATAGATGATGAAGATGACAAGGAAGAAAATGAAAACAATGATGAAGAAGATATAGAAATAGTTAATGTAAATCTAGATGATGAGGAGCAAGAACAAGAAGCTACCGGGGAGAATCTTCCTAAAATTTAGAGTATTGAAGAAACTAGCCTAGAGAAGATTGCAACAACAGTTATGGCCTCATTTCCTCACTCTCAAAGAAAAGATTTAATTCCATCAAGCTTAGAGAAACCTTTTGTTGATCTGGTTGTGGAAACCATTGCAACACCATACACCCAACCAATCTCCACACCTATTCAGCTGAGTACCATATTGACTGAAGTGATCAACACTTCATCTACCGAGCAACTAGTGCTTCCTCCATCATTTAATTTGGTACAAAGAAACAAGGTATTTATACTATTACTGAAATATCTACTTTTTTTTTTCTATCCCTTCTATTTCTACTATTGTTACAATTCCAAGTATGCAAATAGTAAGTACAAATACCATTGATAGCGAGCCTCAACTGCGTACTAAAGTTTCAAGAAAGACAAAAGGTAAAGAAGAAGACATTGATCTTGATGAGGATATAGTTATCCCAAATTGGGATATCTCTACTCTGAATCATGATCAAATGAATATAGTAGGTGAATGATTGCAAGAGAAAGCTAAGCAGCAGAAGGTTAGAGAAGAGAAAAGTAGAGAAAATCAAGTGCTTGAAGATGTGAAGAACATACTTGTAGATGCACTAAGTACTTAGGTTGGTAGTACACAACTTATTTTTTTTCAATTAGTAGAAGTTTCCCAAAAATTCAATGAAGATCTAAATGGACAAGAAAAGTTTTTACAAAGAGTAGAGAGGAAATTTGAGAACAAAGTATTGGAGCAAGTTGCATAGAAAATTGCAATAAATCAAGTAGAATTATCTACTATTCTTAGCTCATTGGAAACCTTTACAAATAATGTAACTTAATTATTCAACAAGTTATATGATACATCTTTCTTCACTCAAGAAATCAAAGATAAACTAAGATAGATGAAGACTTGAAGGCAAGTGCACACTATTTGTCACTTGTCCCAAGCTACAATTCTGCTCACTACTCAAAGATTATATTTTAGAGTAATATGCAAGCAAAATTATTAAGGGAAGAAGTTGGGTAAGTGCAAGAAGTTGGGTCTCACTTTTGGGCAAAAAGTAGAAGTATTTTTCCTATTCTTAAATTTCTTATTGATTGATGTCAAAATTTGAGGCATTTAGAGATTGACTACAAAAAAACTTCAGCAATAAAAATTGTAGTGTTTGGAATCTACTTTTTGAATATATAATTTATTTGTGTACCCATATGATAGATTTTTTTTCAAATGGATCTTTAAAACTCACTTTTTAAAAATGTTTGTTTTAGAACTATACCACACTCGTGTACGGATACCATAATTTGATCAAAATTTTATTTTTTTTCAATTTTTTTTTTTTTTTAACCTCAAAAGAATTGTATGTAGATTGATGACGTATAAATTAATTTAAAAAAAATTATAAAATAAAAAATTTATTAAAGTTGTAGTGAACTTCACTATTTTACATTTAGGTACCACCTTTGATTAAAAAATAATGCAAAAATAGTAAAGAAAACTATAGTACTATAAGACTTATATTTCTAAAATCAAGATAGTGAGAGCTCTAATGGGTTTTTGTTTCATAAAATAATTTGATCAGGAAGATCCTCTAAAAATTATGGCAAGGCATGAATTTGTTAGTTAAATGCCTAAGCCAAATCTTGAGAGGTCAAGGCATAGGCTTGGTCTCACCAAGACTATCTCGAACCAAAATTTGAGGTAGGAGAAAAAATTTCATCCCATCTTATAAGAAACAGGCACCCATTATTTGAAATTCAAAAAATGGGTACCTGTTTAAAAAAGTAAAATTAGCATTTAAAATACCCCCAATTTTTTTTACACTTTTCAAAAATAGGTACCAATTTCTAAAAAATAATTTTTTTTTATTTTTCAAAAATGGGTATCCTTTTTTTTAAAATAAAAAATAGGTACCCAATTTTTAAAAAAATGTGTGGCCATTTTTAAAATTTTGGATCACGTACCTAAACCTAAAATGGGTACCCTTTTTCTAAAAGAGCACGATCTTAATCTATAGGCTTCTGTAGAATTGAGACCCAACTTTTTCTACCCAGCCAGGATCAAGGCCACACTTGTAGACATCTAAGCAATGATTCTCCCAGACATGGATGTATTGTAGAAACACATTGCACATGCCAAAACTCTCATCCATGATATTAACTTCTCCATAGATGATCACATGATAGAGTTATTAGTAGAAGTTCAGATTGCACTTCATGCAAGCAAGGTGTTATAGGAAAATTGGGATAAGACAATGGAATTGAATTTGAAAGTACATTCTAACTTCTTGTCACATTTTGGCATTACCATGTAGCATACACCTTTGGCATTTATGTCAAAAATAGGGAGAAGACAAGATAATATATAAAGGGGGAGAAGATGTGATAAGGGGAGAAAGCAAGATATGAGTAATGGGTAAGTGCACCAAGTTGTGGTGCCAAAAGGGGGTATAAGTGGACACCTTTTTTCTAAAATCAACAATTTCTAAACTTCAACAAGAATTTGAAGATAGTTATGCTCAAAATTTTAAAATATGACAAACAAAAAAAAGTAGTAGTCCTTTGAATCTAGTTTCTAAACTACTAATTTTTTTTCAAAATGCTTTAGTTTTAGGTCCTCAAAAAAGAGGGCCACAGAAAGTGGTACTATTTATTTATAAAAACAATAACATAGTACAAAGTGTGGCCCCCTTAAAATTTTAACTTTTTTTTTTTGAAATTCTTTAATCACTCTAGTCAAAAGTTACCTAACATTGTGTAGTTTATCCCATGTTTTTTGGGTAATTTTATAATGTGTATTTTTTAATGAATTTTTTAATTGAACATCCCAAAAATATGAAATATATATGTGCTCCCCTTAGAAATTATTGAAAATTATTCTAAAATCAAAACTTCTTTTTTTTCAAAGTGTGTAGAATGGAGTATAGTTTCTAAAAAGTTAAGCTGTTGCAAAATTTGATGAACAAGCTAAAATCTATAGCCCAATTAGTACATGTTGGATTTTGACAAAAAAAGGACATACATTCAAAAGAAATTATAGTTGAAAGTCTTGAAATAGTTCAAATAAAAAATAAATTATATGGTTATATAGCTAACATAGAGACCAACAATGTCATGTAACTTGATTTTATTAATGCTCAACCACGAGGAAACTTGAAGGAGAGCACACAAGAAAATTCAATCATTTTTTGTATGTTTGCAACAAAACACATCTTAGACTAGTTTAGAGAGTCTGAAGCTTTGAGTTGGATCCCCAAGGCAAAACCAAGCCTTAGGCTTGGTAGAATGCAAAGCTTTAAATAGTGCATGCACACTATAGTGCATGTGCACTATTTAAAGCATTTTAAAATTTGGTTCTTAATAGCGCGTGTGTGCTTTAATGTGCACACACTATTAAGACCTAAATTTCATTAGAGAGGGAAGGAGAGAGGTAGAAATGGTAGAGAATGAGATAGATTAAAAGATGGGAAGAGACTAGGAGGTGGGATAGGGATAGAGAAATAGAAAGAGAGAGGGAGGGAGAGAGAGTAGGGGATTAGAGAAGGTGAGGTAGGGAGAGAGGGACAAAGAGAGAGAGAGAGAGAGAGAGAGAGAGAGAGAGAAAGAGAGAGTAGGGGATGGGAGAGAAAGGGAGAGAGAGTAGGTGATGGAAAATAGAGAGTAGGGGATGAGAGAGAAAGAGAGAGAGTAGGGAGATAGAGAGAGGGATGGGAGTGTGTGTGCATGAGAGAGAGAGTAGGGTATGTGAGAGAGAGAGAGTGAGAGAGAGAAAGTAGGGGATGTGAGAGAGAGAATAGGTAGTGGGAGAGGGAGTGGGAGAGTGAGAGAGGAGGATGGGAGAGAGAGTGAGAGTGAGAGAGAGTAGGGGTTGGGAGAGAGTAGGGGGTGGGAGAATGCGAGAGAGTAGGGGATGGGGGAGAGAGTGAGAGAGAGTAGGTAATTGTAGAGGGAGTGCGAGGGTGAGAGTGAGTGAGAGAGGAGAGGGGGATAGGAGAGAGAGTGAGAGTAGGGGGTGGGAGAATGTGAGAGAGTAGGGTATGGAGGAGAGAGAGTGAGAAATAATAGGTAGTGGGAGAGGGAGTGTGAGAGCGAGAGTGAGAGAGAGAGAGGAGAGGGGGATGGGAGTGTGTGTTTATATGTGAGAGAGAGAGAAAGTAGGGGATGGGACAGGGGAGAGATAGCAAGAGAGAGAGAGTAGGGGATGGGAGAGAGAGGAAGTGTGAGAGAGAGTAGGGGGTGGATGAGAGAGAGTAGGGGATGGGAGAGAGAGAGAGAGTAGAGAGGGAGATAGAGAGAGAGTGAGAGAGTAGGTGGTGGGAGAGGGAGTGGGAGAGGGAGAGCGAGAGAGGGGGGATGGGAGTGAGAAAGAGAGAGAGAAAGAGAGAGTGGGGGATGGGGGGAGAGAGAGAGAGAGAGGGAGAGATAGAGGAGGAGGAGGAGGATAGAAGTGTGTGTGTGTGTGTGAGAGAGGGGGGATGGGTGTGTGTGTGTGTGTGAAAGGGAGAGTAGGGGATGGGAGAGGGGAGAGAAAGGGGGGATGTGTGTGTGTGTGCATGTGAAAGGGAGAGTAGGGGATGAGAGAGGGGAGAGAGTGTAAGGAATGGGAGAGAGAGAGAGAGTAAGCAGTGGGAGAGGGAGAGAGACGGGGGGATGGAGTGTGTGTAAAAGAGAGAGAGTAGGGGATGGGAGAGAGAGAGAGTAGAGAGGGAGAAAGTGAGAGTGAGAGAGAGAGTAGGGGATGGGCGAGAGTGAGTGAGAGAGAGTAGGTGGTGGGAGAGGGAGTCAGAGAGGGAGAGGGAGTGAGAGAGAGTAGGTAGTGAGAGAGGGAGTGGGAGAGGGAGAGAGTAGGTAGTGGGAGAGGGAGAGGGAGAGAGAAGAGGGAGAAAGAGAGAGTAGGGGATGGGAGAAGGAGAGAGAGAGAGTAGGCCATGAGAGAGGGAGTGGGAGAGGGAGAGAGAGTAGGGGATGTGAGAGAGAGAGTGAGAGAGAGTAGGTAGTGGGAGAGGGAGTGGGAGAGGGAGATAGATAGAGAGAGTTTCCTTTAGAGAGAGATAGTAGGGGATAGGAGAGGAGAGAGAGTGAGAGAGAGTATGGGATGGGAAAGGAGAGAGAGCAAGAGATAGAGTAGCTTGAGAGAGAGATTGGGGGATGGGAAAGGTCTAGACAATGAGAGAGAGTAGGCGGTGGAAGAGGGAGTGGGAGTAGGAGAGGGAGAGAGAGTGAGAGAGAGAGTAGGGGATGGAAGAGGAGAAAGAGTAGCCCAAGAGAGAAAGAGTAGGGGATAGATTGTGAGAGAGAGTAGGCAATGAGAGAGGGAGTGGGAGAGGGAGAGTGAGAGAGAGAGGGGATGAGAGTGTGTGTAAGAGAGAGAGAGAGTAGGGAATGAGAGAGAGAGAGAGAGAGAGAGAGAGAGAGAGAGAGAGAGAGAGAGAGAGAGAGAGAGAGAGAGAGAGAGAGAGTAGGGGATGAAAGAGAGTGAGAGAGAGTAGGTGGTGGGAGAGGGATAACAAGAGAGAGGGGGGATAGGAGTGTGTGTAAGAGAGAGAGAGAGAAGGTGGTGGGAGAGGGAGTGGGAGAGGAAGACTAAGAGAGAGATTAGGAGATGGGAGAGAGAGAGTAGGTAGTGAGAGGGAGTGGGAGAAGGAGATAGATAGATAGAGTAGCCCAAGAGAGAGAGAAGTAGATGGGAGATGAGAGAGAGAGCAAGAGAAAGCATAGGGGATAGGAGAGGAGAGAGAGAGTGAGTGAGAGAGAGTAGGGGATGGGAGAGAGGAGAGAGAGAAAGAGAGGGAATAGACTGAGAGAGAGAGATTAGGGGATGGGAGAGGTCCAAACAATGAGAGAAAGAGTAGGCGGTGGGAGAGGGAGAACAAGAGAGAGAGTAGGGGGTGGGACAAGAGAGAGAGTAGGCAGTGGGAGAGGGAGTAGGGGAGGGAGAGAGAGGGGGGATGGGAGTGTGTGTAAGAGAGAGAGTAGGGGATGGGAGAGAGTGAGAGAGAGAGATAGTAGGGGATGGGGGAGAGAGAGTGAGAGAGAGGGGAGATGAGAGTGTGTGTAAGAGAGAGTATAGGGGATGGGAGAGAGAGTGAGAGAGAGTAGGTGGTAGGAGAGGAAGTGGGAGAGGGAGAGTGAGAGAGAGAGGGGATGAGAGTGTGTGTTTGAGAGAGAGAGAGAGAGAGAGAGAGAGAGAGAGAGAGAGAGTGTGTGTGTGTGTGAGAGAGAGAGTAGGGGATGGGAGAGAGAGTGAGAGTGAGAGAGTAGGTAGTGGGAGAGGGAGTGGAAGAGGGAGAGTGAGAGAGGAGGGGATGGGAGTCTATGTAAGAGAGAGAGAGTAGGGGATGGGAGTGTGTGTCTATGAGAGAGATTAGGGGATGGGAGAGAGAGATTGAGAGAGAGAGTAGGGGGTGGGAGAATGAGAGAGAATAGGGGATGGCAAAGAGAGTGAGAGAAAGTAGGCAGTGGGAGAGGATGAGCAAGAGAGAGTAAGAGAGAGTAGGAGATGGAAGAGGGGAGAGAGAGTATCCCAAGAGAGAGAGTAGGGGATAGCATGTGAGAGAGAGAGTAGGTAGTACAGAGGGAGTGGGAGAGGGAGAGGGAGAGAGAGAGGGGGGATGGGAGTGTGTGTAAGAGAGAGAGTAGGGGATGGGAAAGAGTGTGTGTGAGAGAGAGAGAGTAGGCAGTGGGAGAGGGAGTGGGAGAGGGAGAATGAGAGAGAGGGGGATGGGAGCATGTGTAAGAGAGAGAAAGTAAGTGGTGGGAGAGGGAGAGCAAGAGAGAGAGTAGGGGGTGGGGTGGGAGAGAGAGAGATAGAGAGAGAGATAGAGAGAGAGAGTAAGTAGTGGGAGAGGGAGATAGAGAGAGAGTGAGAGAGAAAGTAGGGGATAGGAGAGGAGAGACATAGTGAGAGAGAGAGAGGGAGTAGGAGATGGAAGAGGAGAGAGAGTGAGATAGAGTATCCTGAGAGAGAGATTAGGGGATGCGAGAGGTCCAGACAATGAGAGAGAGTTGGCAGTGGGGGAGGGAGTGGGAGAGGGAGAGCAAGAGAGAGTGAGAGAGTAGGGGATGGGAGAGGAGAGAGAGTAGGTGATAAAGTGTGAGAGAGAGTAGGCAATGGGAGAGGGAGTGGGAGAGGGAGAGGGAGAGTGAGAGGGATGGGAGTGTGTGTAAGAATGAGAGTAGGGGATGAAAGAGAGAGTGTGTGAGAGAGAGTAGGGGATGGGAGATAGAGTGAGAGAGAGTAGGGGTGGGAGAGGGAGAGTGAGAGAGAGAGGGGGGATGTGAGAGAGAGATTGATAGAGAAAGGGGTGGGAGAATGAGAGAGAGTAGGGAATGGCAAAGAGTGAGAGTGAGAGAGAGAGAGAGAGAATAGGTAGTGGGAGAGCGAGAGTGAGAAACAAAGAGAGTAGGGGATGGGAGAGAGAGTGAGAGATAGAGTAGGTGGTGGGAGAGGTAGTTGGAGAGGGAGAGTGAGAGAGAGTAGGAAATTGGAGAGGGAGTGGGAGAGGGAGATGGATAGAGAGAGATAGTAGGGGATGGGAGAGAGAGATTAAGAGAAAGAGTAGTGCATGGGAGAATGAAAGAGAGAGTAGGGGATGGGAGAGAGTGAGAGAGACTAGGTGGTGGGAGAGGGAGAGTAATAGAGAGTAGAGGATGGGGGAGAAAGAGAGTAGGTGGTGGGAGAGGGAGAGCAAGAGAGAGAGGGGGGATGGAAGTGTATGTAAGAGAGAGAGAGTGAGAGAGAGTAGGTGGTGGGAGAGGGAGTTAGAGAGGGAGATCGAGAGAGAGGGGGGATGGGAGTGTGCCTATGAGAGAGAGTAGGGGATGGGAGAGGAGACAGAGGGAGAGAGAGTGAGAGAGAGTAGCCCAAGAGAGAGAGAGAGAGTAGTGGATGGGGGAGAGAGAGATTGAGAGAGAGAGTAGGGGATGGGAGAATGAGAGAGAGAGAGAGTAGGGGATGGGAGAGAGTGAGAGAGAGATAGAGAGTAGGTGGTGGGAGAGGGAGAACAAGAGAGAGAGAGTAGGGAATGGGAGAGAGAGAGTGAGAGAGTAGGAGGTGAGAGAGGGAGAGCGAGAGAGAGACAATAGGGGATGGGAGAGAGAGTGAGAGAGAGTAGGTAGTGGGGGAGGGAGATAGATAGAGAGAAAGTAGCCCAAGAGAGAGAGTAGGGGATGGGAGAGGAGAAAGAGTTAGAGAGAGAGTAGGAAATGGGGGATGGTGGGATAGAAAGAGATCATTTTTCACATAGTGTGTATGCACTTTATAGTGTGTACATGCTATAGTGCATATGTACTATATAAAACACCAAAAATTGGTCATAATGAAATGTTGGGTCCCTATTGATCCATATTCTACTTTTTGTGTGTTGTGTATTCTATTGTTTAGGTTTCATGCTATTGGAGGTTAGTAAACACTATTTTAAGGCTTTTTGAACATTCTTTCATTCTATTTGAAGCTAGAAAACACCAAATTCAATCATTGGATACACTATTTGAAGGCTTTTTGAATATTCTTTCTATAGAAAGGTTAGTGCAGTCCTTTTTAAATATTCTTTGTTATTATATAGAGATAGATTTGATTATAATTTGTCATGTTGTTTAATATATAGTGAATTCATTGAAATTGGTATGTTTGAATGAAGTGTTATTTGGAAATGGTTAGAAATTTGACAAGTTATTCAAAATATATCGTGTATTCATTGAAATAATTGTAATTTGTACATGTATTTGAATGATTTGTAATTTACAAATTGTAAGTAATTCAGATGTTTGAATAATTTGACATATAGAAATCATCATCATGCCAAGGAACAAACCAAAAAATCAAACAACGAAAGAGAGGGAGAGAGATTTGGCAATTAAAAGAAATAAAATGAAACTACTATATGAACATATAAAATTGCAAAGAAATAATGAAGAATTGTCTTTTGAAGGGGAACAAGAACCATTGATATAAAGAAACAAAGAGGAAGAATTGGAAAGACAAAGAGAATGAATGAGACTATTACGCTCAAGAAGACAATTGAATTGTGAAGCTGCACCATCTTCTAATGTTGGAGTCATTTCATCATATCTTGTTGAAGAGACACTAATTTGTAGATCTGACGATGTCCACACTCCATCATGTCATGTTGAAGGCACAACATCAACATATCAAGTAGGTGATATTCCACCTTTTGTATCTTATTTCCAAGGCACATCACCTTCGGTTCAAGGTACACAAAACACTCAACTTTATGTTGATATTTAAAATACTGAGGGAATGGAAGAGATTATAACACCTAGAATTTATTTTAGAATACCAAAATTGTAGTGCCTGCCCCAAGGTCACATTTTTGTTATCATTGTCAAACTTTTTTAGGGCTAGTTTTATGTTGATGGTTAGCAACATTGTTTTGAGATTATTAGATATTGTTTTAGATTTAGTTTATTATATGATGAGATTACTTGGTACTCTACATTTCATGTATGCATGATGGTTATTACATTATTTTTAGTTATTGATTAGTTAGATAGTTTATTATCACGTGTTTTCTTATGGATACTTACCCCATACTTGCATGTGTATGGTGTGTGTGTTTGTTCTTGGATGACATTTCTGATGTGGTTAAGGAAGGGAGTCATAGTCACCTGCTAGTCAGGATCTACACGATGCACCACTTCCTGCCATTGCCTGTTTAGCTTAGCATATATATATTGTATGTACATGCAAGGTTTTTATCCAGGTTGCAGGTACTGGGTATTGACTTCCTTGAATTACCAGGATGGGTGTACCTTATCACATTGTCTCAATGGTAAGAGAGGGGAGATAAATTCTCAAGTCAAAATCCTAACCCTTTAAATGCATTAGATGATGTAATTCGTGATATTAACCCTTTTGGTTTGATTTTGTATGTGTTTTGCTATAATGGATTTTTTGTATTTTATTTTATGAGTCTTTGGTGTATTTTCTATTAATTAAGCTTAATTAAAAGATTTAATTAATGGTTTAATTTAATGAAAAATTAATATGATATTTTAATATTTATTTTATTTAATTAATTGGAAAATTAATTAAATAAAATAATTAAATTTGAAGATAAAAGTTATAATTTTAAAGTTGGAATGTGATAATATTTATTTAAGTTAATAAATATTTTAGCAATTAAGTTTCAAAAATGAATTTAAAAGTAGAAAAGATATTAAAATTATTAAAAGATTATAGGTTGCATGATGTGTGCATGTGATTAAAATATAAATATATTAAGATAAAACAAGTGGAGTTATTAAAGTGAGTGCATGAGATTTAAAATTAATAAATCAATTAAATTGAAAAGAGTAGAGTGAATATTAAATTAATTAATATGCATTATTCATTCACATAGGAGTTTGCAAATTTTCGAGAGTTGTCATGTAGACAACACAAGAGTTAGCACTATTGTCAACAACACAGGAGTTGGCACATTAATTAAGCACATGGTGTCTGCAATCTTATGACTTATCTAGAAGGTTGGAAAAGACTCATGCTTAGTTGTCAACACCTTCTAGTTGCTTCTAGAGACATTCTAGGTGCTTACTAAGAGTTCTTTATATTCAGGCACTCCCATAAGCTTAGGGAGAGCGTTTGGAGCATGGTTGGAGGACCGGGAACATGGGAGAAGGAAGGAGCTTGCTCTGCAGTTTCTGAGGAGGAGCGAATTAGCATCAGAATTCGGGTAGACACTTGTGATTTTACCTATGATATTTCCACTTCTTTCACTTCCTGTCTTCTTCGTGTCTTCTGAATGCTTTCTGAGGATTTTATGTGTGAATGTTCTAGTTGTTTAAATCTTGTAATGGATATTTATTTTTCTATGTGAGAAAACCCCTACATGCGTAGATTTGAATAATCTCTGAAACTAGGATTTAGTTGTTAATGATCAAACCTATTAGAAGAGTTAATAGGTAAATTTGAAGAATGATCATTATGAGTAAATTTCCTATTTTATAGAATTGAAAAGCCCTTCTTGTTTTAAAAATTATGTATACCTTCTCTTTTTAAAATAAAATAAAATAAATAAATATACTTATATATACATATACATATACATATACATATACATATACATATACATATACATATATATACATATATATACATATATATATATATATATACATATATATATATATATATATATATATATATATATATATATATATATATATATATATATATATATATATATATATATATATATATATATATATATATATATAACGTTGTGAAGTTTATCATAATCTGCAAACATATACATACATACATACATACATACAAACAAACATACATACATACATACATACATACATATATATATGTTGTCAACAAAACGCAATGAAGAATATTAAAAAAATCCAAAATGCGATCCATATTGAGAAAAGCATTTTAAGAAAAATGTTTCTAAAAAAATTAATTTATATAAATTTGGGTGGGGTGGATTGCACCCCCCCATACTCTAATGCTTTTATTAGTTGCAGGGTACTTGTGGACGCAGTGTACATGCAATAGAGCATTAATAATGCATAAGTCATAGGGTACCTGCATACGCAAAGTACAGGTGACAGTCGCGACAGTGACATTTTTTAAAATTGAATATATGTTTTCTTTTTAAAAAATATTTTATATATGTGAAGGTAGGTTGCGAATTGGATTTTTGGTGATTCGATTTTTATGTATTAACATGAAATGCTAGTAAATATTAATTGTTATATATATATATATATATATATATATATAGAGAGAGAGAGAGAGAGAGAGAGAGAGAGAGAGAGAGAGAGAGAGAGAGAGAGAGAGAGAGAGAGAGAGAGAGAGAGAGAGAGAGAGAGAGAGATTTAATTAATTATTTAAGTTAATTTTTTTTAAAAAAATGATATAGTTTTATATTAATAAAATTTAGTTAATTAGAATATGTATTTATTAATTAACATTAATACATGTTTTAATGTTATATAAATTATTGTTAATGTTTTATGAGTAAATATGAGTTATTAAATTCGAAAAGGAGATATTAGTTTGATTGAGTTTAATTAATGACAAAGTTGGTTGTAGATTTAATAATTAGCTATATATTTGTTAGTTAATTTGATATAAATGCCATCTTAATGGAGACTAATTAGCTAATGGGATTACGTAATTATTGAATTGACGATTATTTTATAAGGAATGCTTTAAGGAAATTGCTTTCAAAAAAATTATAATAGTGGTAATTCCATAAATGAATGAGTTTGTTAATTATTAGTAATTGTTAACTTTAACAATTATTAATGAATGATGGAATAAATAGTTTTATATATTAATTCAATTCAATTAAAATCAATTGAGATTAATTAATAATTGAGGCATTGCAATAAGTTATAAAACAACTTATATAGATGGAGATTAAATTGAGATTGAATTAAAGAGGAGAGATTAGCGGTAATGAATTCCTTATATCATGGTAATGATTTGTAATCAAGACAGAATTAAAATTTATTGAAAGGTTAATAGTTATAATGAGTTAAGTGATTTAACATATTCATTCGAGGAGAGTATTTTAAGAAAATTGTAAATCATTTATTTGAAAGTTGTTAAGTATTATTCTAATGATTTTAAATAATGGAAGGATAATGCTATCAAGGGAATAGACAGGTTGACATGTAGGTCAAATGATAAATCTCTTATACTTGAATTATACTTGCAAATAGAACCTGAAACCTCCATACTCCATTCAACCATGTAATTTTAGTAAACCAAAACATGTGCTTGCATTGTGTTTTCTCTATGATTCTTGTTTTGGGTTTTTGAGTTGACTAGTTTTGACCAGTTATAGGATGTCTACCAGAGGCTTGGGGGTTATGTGATTGTGATGTCATGATTATGTTTTGATCTCAATTCTTTATAAACCCAACCATGGTAATGAGATGGTATGCTCTATGAGATGTTTGTATTTACTGATTGTTATTTCTCACTAGTCTTCTTGAGTGAAGCTGAGTTATATGTATCTGAGACACTTGACTTAACCATTTTTAAGTCATCAATCAGTTTTCCTTGGATTACTTTCCAGTCGCTATGATGGGACTGAAATGTTGATTTATTTTTTGATGATGTCATGTTGTGACATGTTTTGACTCAACCATTTTGGAGTCTTTGATCGGTATGATTTTGAGATATATTTTAGTTATTGAGAACCAATGGATACTTTTGATTATTAGTGATACCTTCAGTTGCCAATAGAGAACTGATGCGGTCATGATTATCTATGGATGCTTTTCATTTGCTCATGGAGATTTGATGCTCTTTTTATGGATTATCTTTTGGTATTTTTCCAGTCGCTTGTATAGGACTGTGGTGATTTTATGATTTATGATTCCATGAGCTTAGGGTAGGTTATCTACTTGTAGTGTTGGGAAGTGGCTTGCAATGGGGGCCAGGGCCCTAAGTGGTTGCCAGGGTAACTCATTGTAAGTTGTTTTAATAAGTGAAAATATTTACACTAAACGGGGATTAAATGAATCTAATAAGATAATTGTATGTTCTTGCCCATGCCTTGAGTGCTAGTACTGACTAGGATGGGAGTAGAGAGAATGCTTGGTTACGACCTTGCACTCCGTAGTATGCCTCGTTAGTATGAGAGGATACTAGTGGCTGCATAGGGATCACTAGGGGGCCAGGGCCTATTGAGAGACTATCAGGGTAACTCTAGCGTGATCTGTGCGATAACACCTTCCCACTTGCATAGTTGGTTTCCTACATGTCTTTGTTGTGCCTCTGGAAGTAGATGTCGATCTGTGTGTTGGAACCTTTGGGTTAGTATACTTTTAGGGTTCCTGGACTTAGAGAGTTTTTGTGCCATATGAGTTGATATCCTGTTTGGGACTTGAGACTATCTCCTCAACATGATGGGAGTGGACCATTTAGGTTCTACATGGTCAGGTGGTAGTGCTTTTTCACTTTTACCATTTGAGATCCGTCTGAGACACCGTGGCTAATGTATTCTTTGTTGGCATCTATCTTCATAGATTATGATGGTGGACATGTATCCTCACATTGTTGATTTGCATATGTTAGATGATGTTATCTAATGCTTTACTTTGCACGTTAGATCACTTTTTGCATATGATGTAGTATGATTTAGGAGTGACATTCCTACTATGTTAATACTGATGATCTCTTCAGATTTGGAATGTTACACACAAAGGGATGGCTAGGATCCACGATGGTCTAATGATGCTATTTACGGTTGGGAGGAACCGTGCACTTAGTTAGTTATGTTTGTAATTTATGGTTATCTCCTATGATGATGTATCATGTATGAGATGTAGTTTCATTTATGTTATTGCATCATAGATTAGAGTTATTATGATGATATAGTTTATTTCACATATGTATATTCTTTTAAGCCATTCATACCCTGTGACATGTGCAGTGGATGATTGAGCATTCGAAAATGTAATTTATGAAGGTTGGACTTTTCATTTTTTTTTATGTGGATGTAGTACTAGATGGAATCATTAATAGTTAGTTTAGATGTAACTCAACATTAAGAGATCCATGAAGAATGAAACCTGTTATGTGTGTATGTTTATGTTTTCTTTCAGTTGGACATGTTATTGCTTTCGCTACTATGTTATGAATGGTTTTACTTTCATGTGTTAAAAAAAAATTGTTACCAAACTTAGTGAAACTTTAGGTTAATTCTTTAGATCCCTTGGTGGGGCATTACAAAAATATTTGATTGATATTCATACTATCATGTTGAAATCAATGCCTAACAAGATTAGCAAGTGTACTTGTCAAAGAAAAGTTAATCATATGTGGAGATTATTCTTTGAAGAATTAAATATTATAGGTCAATGCCAATTATTTGTTAAAATAATGAGAAATTTGAAATTTAGGCCTATCATGAAGATTCTTGGTCTAAGAATAGATGATTCAAATGAAAAAAACATTGTAAAGAATCTAATGAGTGCTTATTAAAAAGTGGGTTCTAAATCATGCACCAAATATATTAATATCACAAGATGAGTACTTACATTGATAATAGTAAGTACTCAAGTGAAGAAAGCTCAACTCATGAGAAAGACAAGCAAAACATTGAAAATTGATAGAGGTACTCTAAGGAGAGCCATGCTAAGGCATGAGATATTGGAAGATCCAACAAAAAATGAGTTCTGGACATTTAGTGGTAGACTACCACAAAAGGATAAAAAAATTAGTGAAGCTTTGAAATCATTGATCAAATGTTTTTGGACAAATAACACACATGTTTCCCCTAATCAAAGAGATGTTGTAAGAAGTGCTTGGCCAAAGAAAGGGATCAAAATCCCATAGCAATAGACTGCTTAACCCAAGATTGGACATCTCAAATGGTTCTTACCCAACTCATTTGGACTCATTTAATTTATCAACCAAAGACGTAAACTTGAAATGGTGTTTGCAAAATATATGCTTCAAACTTATCTCAACTTAAGAACTATTCTAAGGAAATTCAAATGCTTAAGCTACAAGAAATCTAAGCTAAAGCTAAGAATCAAATCTATTTCAACAAAGCATGTAGATACAACTAGGAATTACTTCAACTACCTATGCTATAGGAACAATCCACTAATTTTGTTATTAATGGTTGTAGAAACAGTAGAGTCTACCTTAGCTCTATTAACTGAATGTAAATCCTATGATAACTAATTAGTTCACTTCCTATGTGGGGCCCCATCGAGAAGTGAGGTAGAATGACTCAAAGATGAAAACTTAAAATGTTCCTTTTATTCATAACAATGATGAAACATACATATCGATAAACAACAAGATTGTATTCAGTACTCAACAAACTTCTTCTATTGAAAAGTGACTAAAAACTTCCTCTTCTGGAACACAAACTTCCAGTTATTTAAAAACATGGACTAGGAACAAAATTCCTAGATTTTATTCTTATCAACTATCAAAGAAAATATTAGTATTGATTATTACAAATGGTTCATTAATTCTAGTACCAAAAAAAATAGTAATCTAGGAGCTCAAAACCCTTGAATTTCCTCTACTTGGTGTTGGTCTAATAATGGAAGCAACCACTTTGACTCCCACTTGATTGAGTTGACCTTGCTTTTATATCTACAAAATATTAGTGCCTCCAAGACAATAACATACATCAAGACTTATCCAAAAAATGTTATCTAAATTTGTTTATCCTATGTCACATTGCTGCAGGAGAACTACCCAACCTAGCTAAGGAATAGAAAGCATCATTCTCACACTATTTTGTAATTAAATGACATATCTTTTCATAGCTTATTCATTTTGATACTAAAAGGTAATTATGCCCACATGTGCCTAAATAATCATAAACATCATGTTCTTGAACATCAAAGTCTTTAGAAACTTTGCAAATTACTCTGAAAATGAAATGACAAAATAGACCATATTTTGGTATCGTCATTCCCCCCAACTAAAACTTTGACTTGTCCTCAAGAAAACATAAAAAATTTCACCCTTGCAACTATCCTGGAATCTGAAGCAATACTCTACCCTTTACCTATTGTAGCAATGTTCCAATAAAAATCCTTATTCTCCCTATACCTTTCCCACCTGCGAAGCTCTTCTATCATATCAACTCTCTCTAAATCTTGTTGATTAGCAAGTAATGAGGATAATAATAATGGAGGCTAAAAATTTAAAGGGATCCAATCATTTTTCCTTTCTTCCCCCAACTTGATATACCAATGTGCTCGCTGAGTAGCCATGATAAAATTCAATGGAGAATGAGGTTCTTTCTTCTGTACGTCTTCATTCAATCCTATCTAGCACCATTGATTCCCCTGCTTTGCTATAGGGAGATCTATTTCTTCCATGGCTTTATATTCTTAATAGGCTACATCCTTAAAGGAGGGATAATCCGGCTTCCAAGTTTTGAGTAAGCAATTTTAATCCATTCAAAGTACATAGTCCTAGCAACCTTGGCTTCAAGCTTGAGAAGAAGTGGAGTATCATATTCTAATTCTCTAAATTGATGGGCCTGATGATCTTCTCTAATTTAATTTTGGAACCAAGATATTAATGTCCTAAGTTGAATATCACCCACATAAGGCAAAAGGTTTTAATCTTTGTTGTTAGGGACTACTAAATTATGTAAGAAGAGTTCACAGAGAAGATTTTTAATGGCTATAGGGGCAATATGGAAGGCTTGAAAGAATTGATGAGGAGTATTCAATGTTAAATTCCTACCTTGAATTACACAGGTCATCTAATAATTGACAAATTTTTCTTTCAAAAAGAGAGTGTAAACAAGGGAAGGAGAGTGACAAGACATTAATTTAGGAATCATAGTAGTGATCTTTGTAAGTTTACCATTTAATTGCTCAATCTCCTCATCCATTTTAGTCAAATATTGAGTTGTATTGAAGATAGTTTTTCTAAGCTCTATGTGTGTGTGTGTGTGTGTTTTCCATTCTTTTGTCTCTTGAATTAATTGATTAGATAATTGCGAAATGATACTTGACAATGAAAAAATGGAACTAGGACTAAAAGTAACATGTGTCTTAGGTGAAGGATCATTAGGAACAGTTTGATGGGCTATGGATGCTAAAGCATCAAGTCCTTGTGAAAGAATTTTTTTAGCAATAGTATTAACTGCATAAAAATTTATTCCAACATTCTCTTCATGAGATTTTTCTCTTGGAGGTGGAGGAGAATCTAGAACTCCAATAGATACACTATCTTCAATATTTGAATCTATGGAAATGATGGGTGGCTGGTCAAAGGATGTTCCTATTATTGTAGGTACACGTTCTGCACTTTCACCTTCTTCAATGATATTCTTATTTTTATCAAAAGAAGAGAATTTCTCTTTTTCAATAACGACATTTTTAAACAGGGGTTTGAAAAGACTCATCCTCATTAGGTTTTACAAATGATTGGCCTCTTTGAATTCTACACCTAAGGGGTACTTCTACTACCTCTAAAGTTGTAGGAAGTTCTAAAGATGTATCTTGTACATTCCCTTTCTTCTTTTTCTTATGAACCCTAGGAATTGTATGAGAGTCAACATTTGGGGTAATTTTAACTTTCCTTTTTCCCTTATTAGATTTTAGACTTTTTTGAGAGGTAGAAGCTATGGGAGTAGAAATTGAGGTTCTCTATGACCTTCTGGGTCAAGTTGAGGAAGATCCTAGAGCTGGGTTTACAAGATTTTCCTAGGGTTCTCTTTCCTCTTCAACTTGCTCTGCAGGTTTCCTAATAGGGTTTGCACTTTGTTTTCAATGAAATCATCCCAAGATATCTCCAATTTTTCCCTAAGGGCTTTTTCTATGATGAGATTAATAAAATAGTGGTGTGAAACATCTTCTGGAGTTCCATTCTATACTGCAGTGGCTCTTTTTAACAAAATGTGATACATAAAATGAGGAACATTCAAAGGGAAATCATCATATCTTAGGCAACTCAAAAAATTTAAATGCCTAGCATGCAAATATGAATGTCTCCCCTCACAAATAAAATATTTTACAAATAGATAACACATTTATTAAGTGGTTGTGGTAAAGATGTGCAGACTGTACCTTGTTTCTAATCTTTATGAAGCCATGGGTCTGTATGTACTGTAAATTGGGCTCTAGCCAACACTGCATCCAATGTATCTGAAAATTGTTCTCCTTCTAGCAGCAATTCCATCATATCTGCTACAATTTTAGGTGAAGATGGAACCCTTACTCCTGTAACTATAGAAAAACCATCCCTCAACATTTGTAAGAATTCTAAGGTAAGCTTCTCATTCCATACAAACAATTTGAACATGTAATTCATCCACCCGCTAGCTTGAAATATAGGTAGGCAAATTGGGTCTCCAAACAATGTTGTATGGTTAGCTAGTTCTCTTCTCAACAAGCCACCCCACATTGTTCCTTTGAAGTGGTTACAGGAGTAATTCTAAAAAATGGAAGAACTTGTAACAAGATGAGAAAACAATTAAAGTACTTTTTTAAGTAGTTGACATTTTTAGCATTAAAGATCACTTAATTTTGCATTAAATAGTTACTTACTAGTTTGCAAAAATGTGTGACATAAAGATAGTAGTCACATCACATTATTCTCTTTATCATGTGGTGGCATATAAAGAATAATGAAAATTTAATGATCACAAAAAAAATGAATGAGATAATAATACCCCCTCCCCCAACTAAATTAGGCAATAGCTCCTACAATTGCTAGTGACAAGGGTAACTAAAAATGGAACAACACACTAAGAAAAAGTTTAAGCTTGAGTATGTGTATGGACCTATTGAGTTGTGCTACCATTTGATACTATCATGCAAGTTGATGAAGGGTGAGGTGAGGTGGAAGGAAAGAAAAAGTGGAGTTAGGTGGAATTATTATGGAGAAAATACTCTCACAAAGAAAGTAGTTTATTTTGGTGAGTGAAATGCTTTTTAGAGAGAGTACAACAAACGAGCAGGAAACTCATCTCTAGTTGCTGCAGGAATTGTAGGATCAGAAGATGACTTGAATTGTTGTAGGAACTCTTCATGACTAGATGAATTATGGTAGAGTTTTAAGTGGTGTCGATTAACAAGTAATTTGTATCAAACAAGATCGATGGTAGAGAGTTGTACTACACCATTGTTGAACATAGAAATTATTTCATATAGTCCCAACCAATGGGTTTGGAATTTTCCTGGAGTTTGCTAATAACAAGAATCATATAGGAGGGCCCAGTCTCCAACAAATTTTTTTTTCTCACAGATGAACTTACCATGTCATTTCTTTTTCTACTGTTGGATTATCTCTATTTTTTGTAGGGAAAATTTATGGTATTCATCAAGGGCATTTAGTTGTAGTAACCTATCTTCTTGAGCTTTGGAAAGATCAATATCTAGCTCTAAAACAGTTTTTAGAGTCTTGTGTTCAATTCAATAGGAATGGAAGTGAATTTACCAGAAAGTAATTCAAATGGGGTAAATCTAGTGGTACTCTTCCATGTATTCCTATAAGCTCAAATTAATTCAAGAATCCTAGTAACCCAGTCCCTTTTGTGAATAGCAACTATTTTAGTGAGGATGGCTTCAATTTCTCTATTTGTGATTTTTGCTTGATCATTAGCTTGATGATGGTATGGGGAAGAGGTACCATGATGGATCATGTACTTCTTCATGAGTTCTATAATCAGGTTTGATGTGAATTAAGCTCCTTGATCTATGATAATTTCTCTAGGTACTTCAAATCTAATGAATATGCATCCATATAGAAAATCTACTACTTTTTTATCTCATGCATGTGCCATAGCTTGTTCTTCAATCTATTTAGTTGCATAATTAGTACATACTAAGATGTATGATTTACCATGAGAAGATGTCTCTATTGGACCAACAAAATTGATACCCCATTTGTCAAAAGGTGTGACTACCACCTATGGTTGTTGGGGCACTTCATCAGTTTTAGTGGGTCTTCCCATGCATTGGCATTGATCACATCATCTAGTATACTTTTTTGCATCTTTGTGAAGAGTAGGCTAGTAGTACTTGGTTGTTATAATATTATAGGCTATTCTTTTTATTGAAAAATGACCCCCACATGGTTCATCATGGCATGCCCATAGGATGTCATAAGTTTCATCTTCCCTTACACACCATTGAGTTACTTGATTTGGTCTAATGTAGAACATCAATCTAGCTATCCATAAGAAATTGAATCTCTTTTCCACTAGGAGATGGTGCTACTTGGGTGAAAAATGTGGTGGTGTTCTTCCTGTAGCAAGGTAATTTGCTATATCTATGAACCATGGTCATAACATTCTATTGAAAGTAAATGCTCATTAGGAAAGCTATCATCTATGGCTAGAGGATCATTAGGTACTTGGAGTCATGAAAAAAAATTTGCTACTACATTGGCTCAGCCTAGTTTATCTATTATCTTCACATTAAACTCTTTCATGAGGAGTAGCCAACATGCTAGTCTAGCAGAAATAGTAGGTTTATTCATCAAGTATTATATAGAAGAGTAGTTAGTGTAGAAAAAAACCTCATAGATTGTGATATAATGCCAAAATTTATTAACTACATACACAATAGCCATCGATTCTTTTTTAGTGACAATATAGTTTAGCTCAACACCTTGCAAATTCTTACTAATATAGTAAATGGCATGTTCAACAATACCTTCTTTTTATCTGAGAACTGCCCCTAAAGTAGTGTCAGATGCATCAATATGAATCTGGAAGGGTAGCTTCTAATCAGGTCCTCTAAGAATACGTGTTGTTGTCAAAACATCCTTCAATTGTTGGAATGCTACTTCATAGTCTTGTGTCCACTCAAATTCAGCTTGTTTCTTAAGTAAGTTATACAAAGGAGCAACAAGTTTTCTAAATTTTTTGATAAACCTCTTGTAGTATCCGACATGTCCAAAAAGCTTCTGACATCTATTTTCTTTGTTGGCATTGGTAGATTGGTCATTACAAAAATCTTTGCAAGATCTACTTGAATTCTAAAAGAGGAAAGGTGGTGCCCAAGAACAATTCCTTCTTGCATCATGAAATAACACTTCTCACTATTAAGAGAAAACTTGTATTCTTGACACCTTTTTAATATCTTTTCAAAGTTGGCATGGGCTTACTCAAATGTGTCACCATAAGTGGTGAAATCATCCATATAGATTTAAACACAATTTGTAGCTATGTCAGAAAATATTGATAAGTACTACTCATTGAAAAGTTGCAGCTGCATTGCATAATCCAAATGGTAAGATAGAGTAAGAAAATGTTCCCCATGGACATGTGAACATTGTCTTATCCTAGGCTTTTGGAGAGATCTAGATTTGGTTATATCCACTAAAACCATTTAGAAATGAGAAATTTTTTTTTCTTGCTAAATTATCTAGTACTTGATCAATGAATGGTAGCAAAAAGTGATCCTTTTTAGTGGCTTTATTAATCTCTTTGTAGTCTACACATACTCTCCATTTCTCCCCCTTTTTTGGAACAATAACTAGAGGTGACACCCACTAGCTATTAGAAATAGGATAAATAAATCTAGTATTAAGAAGTTTTTGTAACTCTTCTTTGACTATATCTTGTAATGTTGGGTTTACCCTCCTTTGAGGTCAAGTCTTACTAGTTTAAACTCCAAGTTGATGAATATCGTATGTGTACAAAGACTAGGATCTAACCCTTCATGTCAGTATAGTCCCATGCAAAGGCTTGTTGACTATTTTGCAGTAGTTTAATGATACTTGTCATTTGAGATGTAGTAAGTTCATTATTCACATTCAGCTCTTTTCCTATAGAAATTTTTTCTTTCTTTACCTTTTCCATCATTAAGACCTCTACTATTGATGGAGATTTAATTCCATGGGTTAATAATGTGTAAAGGTAATCAGGTGCTATAGGAGATTGAGGTGTATCACATTTAGGCAATAAAGTTTGCAAGGAGCCAGTAGGATTTTTAGAAGTAGGCTCCTCAACATCATACTGATTATTAAGGATGGCTACTAGTATATCATCTTCTTCTAGGGACACAAAAAATGGGTTTCTTTCTAGCATCATGAGCTATTGAATAGAATTAACTTCTGGAGGATCATTACCAAGGTATGGCCAAGAAACTTGGTCAAGATCTAGTTGAGGTTGTGCAAGAGAGTACAAGGTTAACTTCTTAGTGTTCGTACCATGTGATATTGTCATTTTTCCTAATTGACATGCAATGCATGCATCTATAGTGGCCAACTAGGGTCTTCCTTAAGATTAATGGATATCCTCCAAGGTTGCCTCATGGTGACAGCACAACAAAGTCTGAAGGAAAATCTAGGGAATCCAAGGTTACAATGATATCTTCTATCATACCATTAGGTTTGATAGTTGAAATATCTACTAATGGGAGTATTGTAGGAGTATCCCTTAATCCAATAATGCTAAGAATTTACAAGACTTTTTTGGTCATGAAATTAATTGATGCTCCTAAATCAATTAAAACATCCTAAATTTGGATGCCATTTATATGTATGGTAACAATAGGACTTCTTGGATTAGAATATTTAGGTTTTAGGGCTTTTCTATACATTAGATCAAAAATTTGTCCCAATACATGGATAGTAGGGGGATTCTTTTTCTTTCTAGTAGACTACTTGACACAAGCTTCCTTTGAAGTTTTATTGTAAAGGGGAATCTCCTTAAGCACATCCAATAAGGGAATTTGTATAGTCATTTGCTTAAGTTGGTCTAGGAGATCAGTTGTTGCAGGGTTTGGTTTGGATGGAGCTACAAGAACTAACTTTTGTGGAAAAGGAGGAGAAGGTTCTTGTATAGATGGTGGAATTGGAATATCAACTGGTTGAATTAGTGGACTATTTTTAGTAAAAATGACCTTGGTTATCATAGGTCCTTTAGGTGCAGACAACTTAGTTCTGGACCTTAGATGAATATCATTGAACTATAAACAATAAGCCTACTTCTTATTGTTGGGATCTGTTGTAGGTTGAGCAGGAAGTTATGGTTTCTTTTATGAGCTAGTATTGGCTATAGGAGATGGAGGCATTAGGGATTGCTGCTAGGTGAAGGCATCAAGGCTTGTTGCTGAGGTGATTGGCTAGGCCCCCACTGAGGTGGAGCCGGTTGCTGCCAATTCCCTTGACACAAAGGTTGTTGATTCAAACCCCACTAAGGATACTAGTTATTTTGTTGAGGCCACTAAGTATTATGTTGGGGATACTGAGGTGGTTTATGATAGGGTTGATTATACTGAGGTTTTTGGTTGGATTAGTTATTGTTCCAAGTATGTCCTTAGGGGACAAAATTTGGGGGAATATTGCCTTGCCACTAATTACTATTATAACCAAAATTATTTAGAAGGTCTTGAGGCATACCTTATCTCTGAGCCCATGGTTGCCTTTGAGAAACATAAATCACTTCTCTTGTATCATCATCAATTGCTTTAAACTTGGTGGGCATTGGTTGTGCATTTACTGCTACAATGGTCTTGCATGTGCAGTTCTTTTTCCTTTCTCTGTAATGAGAGAAAAATTTAGTTAGCATGGAATCTGATTCTTCTTGTCCTTTGGGCTTGCATGGTATCCAATGGAGTAGAAACATCATTAATGATATCTTTCTTGAAATCAAATAGCATATTAGATAACTCCATCTTTTATACTCTTGAACCACCATTGGTCTAGTGGTAGGCTCCTTAGTCCTCTACCTTTCTTCATAGTAGCCCTTGAATAGTTCTGATATATCTCCTTGATGTCATTCCAAGTTTTTTGTGTAACATCTCCTCCAATCATCAAGTCCAAGGCTTCCATGCTTTCTTGTTGCACACCCCTTAGAAAAAGATGCATTTTGAATTCTTCATTTAGGTTATGCTATGTATTTTGTTGCACATTAAACAAGAATATGGAAACATAGTCTTTGAAAGTTTCTCCCTCCTTTTGTGACATTTTAAAAATGTCATCCCCCTTCATATCTTGACCTCTGTAATATTATTTATATTTTTGAAGAAACAAATTACTCATTTTAGTCTAGTTTGCTACAACATTTGCACCCAACCCCATCAACCATGTAAGAGCAACATCCCTCAAAGTGGAGGGAAATAATTTTAACTTATGGGCATCAGTTGTGTAGTCATAAATCTTATAGAGGATGTCAAAATCAGAGAGAAATTTTGTAGGATCTTTTGTAATAAGGCCATAAAATTTTGGAAGTGCAGTAGCAGGTATGTTCTTCAAATTTTGGTTCCCTTTCTGTGGTGGGATAGGAAAGGGAAAGGTAGGCACAAACATTCTTAGAAGGAAAGGTGGTTCTTGATAGATAATGATGGCTAGTGGATTATCTTGATATTTAGGCTCATCAAAAAATTCATTTAAGTGGAGTTATTCTTCTGATTTAGTGTCAATGTCAACAAATAGATTTTCAAATAGTTCATCTTCGTTGTTCTCTCCTTGGAGTTCATCTATCTAAGGTTGAAGATCATTGAATGACTCTTCTTGATTATCATGATGAAGGAATCTCCCTAATTGGTCTCTTCTTCTAAGCATAACATACTTCTTAACTACTAAACTCTATTCTATAAGGAATAGAAATACAACTAGAAAGACTTGTTTGAATTAACACCATCCCCAACAGTGGCACCAAAAATGCTTGGCCAAAGAAAGGAATCAAAATCCTACAAAAATGGACTGCTTAACCCAAGGTTGAACATCTCAAGTGGTTCTTACCCAACTCATTTGGACTCATTTAATTTATCAACCAGGGATGTAAACTTGAAATGGTGTTTGCAAAATGTATGCTTCAAACTTATCTCAACTTAAGAACTATTCTAAGGAAATTTAAATGATTAAGCTACAAGAAATCTAAGCTAAAGCTAAAAATTAAATCTATTTTAACAAAGCATGAAAATATAGTTGGGAATTGCTTCAACTGCCTATGCTGTAGGAATAGTCCACTAATTCTATTATTAATGGCTACAAGAACAATAGAGTCTACCTTAGTTCTATTAATTGAATGTAAATCTTATGCTAACTAATTAGTTCACTTCCTGTGTGGGCCCCCACAAAGAAGTGAAGTAGAATGACTTAGAGATTAAAACTTAAAATGTTCCTTTTATTCATAACAATGATAAAATGTACATACTGATAAACAACAAGATTTTATTCAGTACTCAACAAACTTCTTCTATTAAAAAGTGACTAAAAACTTCCTCTTCTGGAAGACAGGATTCTAGTTATTTAAAAACATGGACTAGGAATAGAATTCCTAGATTTAAGACTCATCAACTATCAAAGAAAATAATAGTATTAATTATTACAACTGGTTCATTAGTTATGGCACCAAAAATAATAGTAATCTAGGAGCCCATGACCCCTAAATTTCCTTTTCTTGGTGCTGGTTTAATAATGCAAGCTACCACTTTGACTCTCGCTTGGTTGAGTTGACCTCACTTTTATATCTGCAAAATATTAGCACCTCCATGACAATAACATACATCAAGACTTATTCAAAACATGTTATCTAAATTAGTTTACCCTATGTCACATTGCTACAGGAGAGCTATCAAGCCTAGCTAAGCAAGAAAAAGAATCATTCTAGCACTATTTTGTAATTAAATGACATATCTTTTCATAGCATATTTATTTTGATCTTGAAAGATAATTACACACACATTTGTCTAAAATCATCATAAACATCATGTTCTTGAACATTGAATTCTTCAGAAACTTTGCAAATTAAACTAAAAATAAAATGACAAAATAGACCATATTCTGGTCTCATCATTTTTTGGACTCAACTCAGACACAACTTTTTGCAAAATTTATTAGTATGTACCCTAAAATTTGAATAAATCAAAGAATTTTTTTTAGATGGGCAAACCTATCTATGTGAAGATAAATCACACACACACAACTTGTTGATTTAGGGTACATATTGAATTTTCTAACCATTTTGATGTTGTTAGGCATATATGTGTGTTTTTGCATTCTAAGTTTGTTTTGTGGGATTGTGACATGAATGAGCCACCTAAATCTTCAAGAGAATTCATATCCAACATTTTATGCGAAATAGGAGATGGCCAACAATTTTACAAAACATCATGCTTGGATGGTACATGCTTATTTTGTGGTTCTTTGCAACTTTTATCAACTTGTGAACATATGGATAGTACACATGCAATTGAAAATGAAATAGTAGATTATGGAAAATATAAGATAGTGGCGTATGCTCTAAAAGATGAGAAATAGGGTAAAAGATGTGATTTAGTCATTGAAAATATTCTAGTGTATGATTTCATGAAGATTTTTCATAAAAAGATTATTTACAAGTATGCAAGGCATACACATAGAGCTCGATGGTTGGATTTACAATTCAAGTTGTGCAAGGATACATTTCCATTGGATACCATTGTTTCGGTTTTAGACTCCATAGAGAACTACACACTAATAGTATTTTTCTATATTTGTTCACATAACATTCATGCATTCACCTAAAAGTATAGAGGATGATAGGAAGATTTTGAGGGAGTACCATTTTTACATCAGCGATGATCGATCACATTCTACAGAGTTTGTACATGGTTGTTTTCAACTATTTTATGAAAATTTGGCTAATAGGGTTATACCATATCATCAAAACATTATTTGGTCAGACAATTGTGCATCTCAACTTAAGAATTCATGGATGTTCTATTGGTTGATTAGGATGTATAGGTTATCTAAAATTTAATATATATGGAATTTCATAAAGGTTGGTCATGGAAATTGAGAGCACGATGGTGCATGCACATGCATCAAAAGAGCCTTAGCTCATGAAGAACTAAAACACATAGATGGAGCAATATTGAAAAATGCAAAATCCATTGTCCAATGGTGTAATGCTACAATGGGTCCAGGTAAGGAAGGTGAGTCTATGGTTCATATATTTTTTTGGTTGATAGATAATACTAACATTACACCATATGAGGACTATTGCACACTAATAGGATCAAGTGAGTTGCACTCTTTTAGAAGCTCTAATGCAAATTCATGGAGTATCCACACATAAAAAATGGCATGCTATTGTCTATCATGTGTAGAGGAAAATTGGGATGAGTATGAGTTGACTGAATGGGTGAAGAAATGGGATATATAGAATTTGGACCCAATTATCGTCCCCTAGAAGCATTGGAAATGGTAGAGATGGATTCTTCCATTGAATTTGACTGCTTGTCTGATCTACTATAACCTAGTTATATATATATATATAAAATTTCAATATGTAATGTAACTTTATAACTTTACCTAAGTATTTTCTAAATTAATGACTACATTTTGTACATTTATCACTATAGGCCATATCTTTGTTATTATTGCACTTGAAGACAATGAAGAAGAGATAGATTATTATTTGTGTCATTGTGTCCAAGTCAAACAAAAATTGGATCACTCAATTATAGATGGTGAAGGTTTAGAGTACCATATCGATGTAGTGGTTGTAACTGGCACATGGCTTAGACAATATTCTATGAAGAACCCTAACGTGTGGTTATTTAAAGATTAGCAAATAGAGAGGAAGATTCTTCATTATTTGAAACTTTTTGTTGCATCAAATGTCCATTTTATAAAATATGGTGGAAAACCACATAATAAGACTCTTTGGAAAGTTTGTGAGTCAAACCATGAGGCAATACTTGAGACATTAAAATGTAGAGCAGATCCAATTGGTTCATTAGATTAAGTAGGGAGAGAGGGAGAGAGGGAGAGAGAGAGAGGTGCAAGGGTACCTTGAATCATAAGGCCATCACCTTTTCATTTTTTTTTTGTTATGCTCCAAGTGAGCCTTGTAAGTAGAATAAGGGTCATTGGACCTAGGTGTGGTAGTTAGGGTATTAGATGTCATTTAATGTCTTTAGAAGAGCCACTATTTTGGCCTAAAAATAAAGGCATACCTTTCCATTAGGAAATGAGTAACCTAATTGATGAGTCATTTTCTTAGGGAAGAGTCCCTAGCGTGTAATTTCTAAGGGATAGCCTAAATAACAAGTTAGAAGTGTTAAGAATAGCAAGCAAGAAAAATTGCAAAAATTGCTATATTGCAATTTTGCAATTTTTGCAAAATGTTGATTTTACAAGAAATTGTGGATTTTACTTTTAAAACTTGAAGGAGGCCAATGAAAACCATAAGGATGAAGGGGGAATACCTAGGAGGAGATATAAAGACTTTCCAAACCCTAAAATGAGAGAAGTTAATATCATTTTGTATGGTCAACATGCTATAAGATGATATTTGAAGGCACAATTATTGAGTTTCTAAGTTTTAAGGCATTTTTGACATTGTTTTTGTAGACTATACTAGATTCCATGGTAGATTGGGTTGTTTAGAAAAATTTTGTTTGAGGAAGTTTGGTTTGATTGTCTTTATTTTCATAGCAACTTTTGAGCAACTTCTTAAAAAGTTGTTAAACTTCCAAAAACTCTTCTCCAAATGGCTAGTTGGTTCAAACCAACCTTGTAACCATTGGGGAAAACCTATATTAGCCCTTACATGTGGGTGATAGGTATGATGTACTTATTTTGGTAAGAAATCAATAAAATAACCTATTTTTCCTATAACATTCTATGTTTCAGAGCATTATACAAACTAGTATAGACATTGGGACATGTGCTAATGAATCCAAGAGTTAGAGGGGTGAGTTGGCTTTCATTTTCACTTGGTTTTATGTTTTAATCCTTTGTAGTTTGCAAGTTATTCAAATTTTTCTAAAGGTGCCTAGAAATTAGCATTAAACCAAGTGTTTCACCTAGGGCCTTGTTGTTTTGGCACTTTCCACCATGGGAATTTGATGCCCCTTGGTGGAATGCAAGCCCTATTAGTGTACTTCATGATTTTTTAGGTTTTATAGATGGCCAAGAAAGGAATGAATTTTGCCACCATATCCTAGGTGTATGGTTCCTTACATGCACCATTCAACATTTGACCACAGTCTCTATAACTTTTGTTCTAGAGTGATCCAAGGTCTATAACATTGGATTTGGACTTTTTTCACATGCCCCTAGATGTTCCAAGAATTTTTTTGTAGATTGGCACATCTGAAAGGGTACCTGTAGTGTAATTGCAGCCTAATTAGGCCTATCAACACTTTTCAAATGTTGTTACAAGAGTGGCTTCTAGTCTCTTCCAATTTTTGAGGTTTACATATGTTTTATATGACCTAAAAGGGTGTTTTAATATCACTTTAAACTATGTCTTCATGTGGGGTTTTTCCATATTATGTTCAATTTACAGTTTGAAGGGCTATTAGCCTTTTCAATGGTAAACTGTTGTAAGTGTATATTAGTGTTGTTTGGACACAAGAGAATCACTTTATCTATTTTATATAGACCTTAATAGGTCTAAGGTGTGTTTGTATTCCATTCCATGGTCATTGTTCTCTTTTCATTCATGTTTGGGGGTTATGTTCCCCTATTAGGCTTTTGGAGAATCCTTATGTTTTGGTGCTTTTGAACTTAGGCAAACCTAGTGAATAAGTTCCTTTCCTTGTTTGGGTTATGATAACCTATGATAAGTTCATTATTGATGCTTGTAAGTGTCCCAGCCCTAAACCCTCTTTTTGGGAAATTTGAAGGATTCCAACCTTGTCTAATTGCCCAGTGACTTTCCTTTTAGAAGCTTTCACCATGTACCACTGCATCACAACCTATCCTAAGTGAACTATCTAGGATCCTTAAGTGCCTTATTTGATGAGTCTAGAATGGGTACTCCTATACTAGTCATCAACTTAATTGGGACATGTTTGGGAATTGGAAATCTCCATTTAAACTCAAGTCTCCATTTAAAGGTGTTAACAAGCTTTTTGTTGTTCTGTTAAGATCATTAATATATTTCAATGAGAACTTTGAGGGATCATGCTCAGTTTGAGCATCCTGGCTTCCCAAGTGCTGTAAATGCAAGGCCATAGATGAATAGGAATTTCTAATTAAAACATCTATGGTACTAGAATGAAGTGCATGACCAGATTCTTTGCCTACTAATGAGCTAATTTGAGGCTTCACTTCACATTGCTCCATGGACAATTCTATAGCACTTGTTACTTCTCTATTTGAAAATTTTGTGTTTGTGTACATGTGCACTCTTTCCCAATAGTTGTAGGTTTTGTCTCTTCATCCTAAGTAATTGGCATAGCATAGATGACACTAAGATAACCATTTTCTTCTTAAATTTCCTTTTCTCTTAGATTAATATCTTTATTAAACAAGTTTTCTATATCTTCCTTTGTATATTTAATAGATGTAGCTGCAATTCCTTTGTATATTAAGCTTTCCTCCATAGGAATGAGAAGGGACGGGGAGTGAAGCCAACTATTGGTCATGATATTAAAAATGTAGTTCTTGGCCATGCCATTGATGGGAATCATTTCAATCTTATTTTTAGAATCGATACCTCATTTTTCTTGCAAGAATAATATATATTATTTTCAATGTCTTTGAAATATTTGTAGTTTGTAGCCAATTGCTTATTCATTGTCTTTCAATATTCATGAAAAACTAAGGTATTTGGTTACCTAATAGGTCTTAGGAATCTTAACTAGGGTCCTAGATGAACCCATTTGACCTAAATATGTAAAGAGCAAAAATTGCTCAAAAGTTGCAATGTTGGTCAAAAAGTTGCTTGACCATGTTTTGCAATTTTTGTAAAAAAGATGAAAATGGAAGTTTGAGAAGTTGTAACTTTCCATGCTTAGGTAAATGAGTATGGGAAACATTTTTTTGAATGTTAGAAGGTTTCCATTCAAATTTGCATTTTAAAGCAACTTTTACAACTTTTGCAATTTTGCACAAAAAGTGCAACTTTTACGAAGTTCACTAGATTTCACTTCTAGGACTTGAAAAAGGTTCCAAACTATTAAAAAAAAAAAAAAAACTTCTAATCCTAGGCTATCTTGACCAAAAACTCAAAAAGATCCAATTTTGCCTAATTAGCAACTTTTTCTCATATCTTGCACAAAGTGGCCTAGGCATACTTATCTTGCTCATATCTCTCTCACTGTTTATTGTGGGATTGAACTATCTATTCTATTAGCTTTGGGTGGCTGAGTAAACCTTATCCCCAAGCTTTTCCTATCCCATTGAGAATTCAAACATTCTTAGACATCCTGAACTGAAACATCCCTAAGAGTCACTAAATGCCATAGGGAAATGATCTTTGATGGTGCATATCTTGGAGCTCATCTAAGGTATGGATGCAATTCTAGGTGCTATAGGACCATGTTATGGAGATCTACAATAACCTCTCTCACTTTTTGGAGATCTTATTTCACTTTGATTTTATGACCCCATCTTACGTGATGTTGAAACTTGCAGTGTTAGCAATACAAAGTTGCCAACTACCAAATCTCCCGCATTGTTTGTCATGCAATCAAATTGTCTATTATGTTAGCTCTGAGTGATTGGGTAAACTATAGCCCCAACCTCATCCCATCTTGCTGAGTGCTTGAACATTCTTGGGCACGCCAAACTAAAATGTTCTTAAGAGTCACTAAATGCCATATGGGGTAGTGATCTTTGACGAGGCATATCTCAGAGGTCGTGTGAGGTATGGATATGATTTTGGGAGGACCATGTTGTAGAGACCTACAATAAAATCTCTCACTTTTTGGAGATTTTATTTTGTTTTGATTTTGCAACCTCATCTTGGGTGATGCTCAAACTTGTAGTGTTGGCCAGTACAACGTTGCCAACTGTCGAATCTCCCTCACCATTCGGCATGGGATCAAACTATCTATTTTGTTAGCTCAAAGTGGCTAGATAAACCCTAGCCCCAAGATTTTTCTATTCCATTGAGTGCTCAAATATTCTCTGGCATGTTGAACTGAATCGTCCCTAAGAGTTACTAAGTGCTATAGGGTGGTGATCTTTGATAGGGCATATGTCTAAGCTCATTTAAGGTATGGATGTTATTCTAGGTGCTATAGGACCATGTTGTGGAGACCTATAATAACCTCTCTCTCTTATTGGAGATATTATTTTATTTTGATTTTGTGACCCCATTTTGTGTGATGCCAAAAATTGTAGTATTAGCCAGTACAAAGTTGCCAATTGCTGAATCTCCCTCACCATTTGTCATGGGATCAAACTATCTATTTCATTAACTCTAGGTGGTTGGGTAAACCCTAGACCTAAGCTCATCCCATCCCGTTGAGCACTTGAATGTTCTTCGGTATTCTGAACCAAATCATCCCTAAGAGTCACTAAGTGCCATAGGGTAGTGATCTTTGAAAAGGCATATCTCATAGCTTGTGTGAGGCATGGATGTGATTCTAGGTATTATAGGACTATTCTCTAGAGACCTACAATAACCTTTCTCACTTTTTTGAGATCTTATTCCATTTTAATTTTGTGACCCCATCTCGAGTGATGTTAAAACTTGTAGTGTTGGTCAATACAAAGTTTCCAACTATCAAATCTCCCTCACTGTTCATCATGGGATTGAACCATCTATTTTGCTAGCTAGGTGGCCAAGTAAACCCTAGCCCAAAGCTTATCGTATCTTATTGATCACTTGAACATTCTTAGCACACTGAACCAAAATGTCCCTAAGAGTCACTAAATGCCATAGGGTAGCAATCTTTAACGAGGTATATCTCAGAGCTCATGCGAGGTATGGATGTAATTCTAGGTGCTATAGGACCATGTTGTAGAGACCTAAAATAATGTATCTCACTTTTTGGAGATCTTATTCCATTTTGATTTTGTGACCCAATCTTGGGTGATGTTGAAATTTGTAGTGTTGGCTAGTACAAAGTTGCCAACTGTTGAATCTCCCTCATCGTTCATCATGGGATCGAACTATCTATTCTATTAGCTCTAGGTGGCCAAGTAAACCCTAGCCCCAAGCTTATCCTATCCTATTGAGCCCTTGAACATTCCCAAGCATGCCAAACTGAAATGTCCCTAAGAGTCATTGAATGCCATAGGACAAAAATCTTTGACAGGGCATATGTTAGAGCTCATGTGAGATGTGGATGTAATTTTAGGTGCTATAGAACCATGTTGCAAAGACCTACAATAACCTCTCTCACTTTTTAGAGATTTTATTCCATTTTGATTTTGTAACCCCATCTCAGGTCTTACTGAAACTTGTAGTGTTGGCCAGTACAAAGTTTCCAACTGTTGAATCTTCCTCATCGTTTGTCATGGGATTGAACTATTTGTTCTATTAGCTCCATGTGGTTAAGTAAACCATAGTCTCCAGCTTTTCTCATCTTATTGAGTTCTCAAACATTATTAGGCATGCCAAACCAAAATGTCCCTAAGAGTCACTAAATGCGATAGAGTAATAATCTTTGATAGGGCATATCTCAGAGCTCATGCAAGGTACAGATGTGATTCTAGGTGCTATAAGACCATGGTGATGAGACTACAATATTTTTTCTCTCTTTTTAGAGATTTTATTCTATTTTGATTTTGTGACACCATCTCAAGTGATGCTAAAACTTGTAGTATTGGCTAGTACAAATTTTCCAACTATCAAATCTCCCTCACCATTCATCTTGAGATTGAACTATTTTGTTAGCTCTGGGTGGCTGGGTAAACCCTAGCCCCAAGTTTTTCCCATCCCATTGAGCACTCAAACATTCTTAGGCATGCCAAAGTGAAACATCCTTAAGAGTCACTAAATGCCATAGGGTAGTGATCTTTGATGAGGCATATCTTAGAGCTTGTGTGAGGTATAGATGCTATTCTAGGTACTATACGACTAGGTTGCAGAAACTTACAATGACCTCTCTCACTTTTTGAAGATCTTATTCTATTTTGATTTTGCGACCCCATCTTGGGTGATGTTGAAACTTGTAATGTTGGCCAGTACAAAGCTACCAACTGCGGAATCTCCCTCACCATTCATTGTGGGATCAAACTATCTATTCCATTAGCTCTAGGTGGCTAGGTAAACCCTAGCCCCAAGCTCATCCTATCCCATTGAGCAATCAAATATTCTCAGACATGCCAAACTAAAATGTCCCTAAGAGTTACTAAATGCCATGGGCAGCAATCTTTGATGAGGCATATCTTAGAGCTCATGTGAGATATGGATTTGATTCTGGGTGTTATAGGACTATATTGTAGAGAACTACAATAACCTTTCACTTATTGGAGATCTTATTCTATTTTGATTTTGTGACACCATCTTGAGTGATGCTGAAACTTGTAGTGTTGGCCAATACAAAGTTGCCAACTACCAAATCTCTCTCACCTTTCATTATGGGATCAAACTATCTATACTATTAGCTCTGAGTGGCTAGGTAAACACTAGCCCCAAGCTCCTCCTATTCTATTGAATGCTCGAACATTCTTGGGTATGTCAAACTAAATCATCCGTAAGAGTCACTAAATGCCATAGGGTAGTGATATTTGATAGAACATATCTTAGAGCTTGTGTGAGGTATGGATGTAATTTTGGGTGCTATAGGACCATGTTATGGAGACCTAAAGTAACCTCTCTTTATTTTTGGAGATATTATTCCATTTTGATTTTGCAACCCCATCTTGGGTGATGCTGAAACTTATAGTGTTGGCTAGTACAAAGTTAGTAACTATCGAATCTCCCTCATAGTTTGTCATGGCATCAAACTATCTACACCATTAGCTATAGTTGGCCAGGTAAATCTTAGTCCCAAGCTACTTCCATCCCATTGAGCACTCGAATGTTCTTGAGCATGCTGAATCAAATCATCCCTAAGACTCACTAAATGCCATAGGGCAATGATCTTTGACTATGACAACTAGATATGTCATCTCATCCAATGATGGAGACTCATGATAGAAGGTAAAGGGGTGATCATACACCTCATTTTGAATATGTCATTTTTTTATGGTAACAAGGTAATCCTTGTTTGAAAGGTCAAGGAACTTGAGGTCACCTATAAACCCAAGTTGCCTTAGTCCTAACAATTTTTCTTTTTTTGTTATTTTTGTTAATAAGTTGACTCAATAAGTGTTTTGAGAGTCATTACACCTTATATATATCCTATGTGTTACCAAAAACCACTTGATTAAGTTCTAAGAAGAGTTAGTGCAAAAATTACATTTTGCAATAAAAGTTGCTAATTTTTTTTGACAATTTTAGCAATTGTTTGGAAAACCTTCAAATTAACCTTGTAACCGATCAAACCAACTAGTAATCAGTTGGAATGGATGTGAAATGATGAAAATAACCTCTATGAATTTAGATGATGCATAAGGTTTTGATGATTATTAAGTTTTTTTAATATGGCAAGGAATTACTGCTGATGTTAAACTTGTATATAGGATAATTGAGTTATTGTCAAATATCATTACTTCCTATTTGGAACAAAAAACTCGTACTTTTTTAGAATGAGACACCACATGAGCTGCATTTTATCGCTAAATGGAGTTAGTGGAAGATGTTAAGGGTCTTCTTGGTTGTCTTAATAGCCACTTCATGGGTTTGAAACATAATCACTTCACTTTGTAAAGAGTTATCCAAAAATCAACAAATCACATGTTGTTGCAAAGAAAATATAGTCATAGGATGTTGGAAGATTAAAGAGAATAAATTTCCACAATCCATTATATTGTACTGATATGTTTCTGGATTCGATTGTGTTAAGATTTTTACCATTAACATTTTGAATCACACTATGTGATCCATCATCAGGATGAAGAGCAAGAGATGCAAAAAATAGTAGGTCACAGATAATGGTTGACCCAAAAGAAAAAGGGAATAGGCAAGAAAGAAAACACACACCCTGAGGTTGAAGAATAAAAATTAAATAAATAAAAATAAGAAACATTAAAAGGGGGTTAGACAAAAGGACAAGGGGCCAAAAGGGAACACACCCAAGGACAAACTAGAAAATGACTAGAGGCTAAAAAGGTGCCAATTGAATAAAGTAAAGAATTTATGAAAATTAACAAGTGAAGAAATAAAAAATATAAAAGAAAAGAATGAATAAGATATAACTAAGAGCATGCCTAAAATTTTCACATAGACAAAATATAACAAGAATATAAAAGAAACAGTCAAATATACATAAGCAGGAGACATGAAATGGTGGAAGAGACATGAAAATGTGTCTAGATGAGCCCGTACAGAGTGTTTCAAGTTGTAAAATGCAAGATTAGATAGGTATAGTTGCCAAAAGATACAATTTTTAACAAATCCATGCACCAAAACCACAAAAGAATAGACAAATGAAGAGTTCAAAAAATTCTACCCAAAATTTTAAAAAATTGCACCTGATTTAGAGTTTGGATGACCGAGTTATGGCCTCTCAAAGTTGGGCTGCCAAATCAAAAATGCATCTGAAGAGGGGTCTTGGCAAAAAATTGTGAGCTTGAATTTGATGGTCAAACAATCATTATAGTAGTTAGAAAATTCTCAGAATGATGATCAAATGACTGTCAAATTTACTACCGTGAAATATTGATGTAGCAAAAAATTAGCCCTCCTACTAATGTGGTAGTATAGTCAGTACACATGGCAGAAGTACGGTCCACATGGAAATGTACAATCAAGTACAAAAAAAGTCAAGCTAGTGTACAAATGATTTGTGTGTTGTGGTGACATGGATGACATGTTTGTATCTAACTATCCACTAATTCAATGCTGATGTGGAGGGTCGAGATCTACGGAGCTAGCAGTGCCACATGGTATTGAGTTGGAGGTTCTCTTAGCTGACTGGGGCTCCATATGTAGGCAAAAGTTGGAAGATTGAATGTCCACATGGCTAGAAATTTAAATTTCCCAATGTCAGGCTAGGAGGTTCTTCATCGAAGGGCTAGCTAGGTCTGCAATGCCAAAAAATAGTGTCGAGTTGATGCTGGATTTTAAAACACTTTTGGATTTTGCTTGATTTGCCACCAGATTTTCATGAGTTTAATAGCACATTTATGGTGGGATTGACTCCAAAGTAGTGTAAAAGGAAAGCTGTCGGGGGTAATCACCTAAAAATGGTCATCTAGACCATTAGCCCCCTTCTTAGCATTTTGGCTAATTTAATTAATCACTTACCTAGACCAAATTGCTAATAATCAATTAATTTGATTATAACCTATAGTTTGACTATGCTATCCTAAGTTCATTATTTGATTAAAAGAACATGTCCCCTTTTAATTAAATAAAAAGACCCCATTCTTCTAACCCACTTAAAGTGCACACATAAAGTTCTTTTTCTATTAAAAGAAAAGGTTTATGAGACTTTTGTCTTATGTGATAAGTCAACTCATTTTCTATTGGCTGACTTGTGCAGACACACAGATCCCTCCCATTTTTTATTCCAACCATTGATCATCCACCCTCTCAATCTTGATCTCTACTATTTGTATAGCTTTAAAAGGAAGAGGGCTTCTCCCCTCAAAGTATCCACACTATTGAGTATTGTTATGCTATAGGATTTACATTAGAATGCTTGAGAGATTTTGTGGAGAATACCATCTTCTTGTCTACATTCCTTACATTCATAGCATTTTGTTTTCATGGCTTCATAGTTTAGTTTGCATATAGTGCAGTTGTCTTTTTGCAAGTAGTTAGATCACATAGTCTAATTAGGATGGCTATAACACTTCCATTTTTGTAGCTTAGTTGCATTGTGCATCTCATTTTAGCATAGTTGCATTCTTGCATTGCATGCATCAAGAGTTCTTTGACACTAGCATTCTTGTGTTTGCTCAAATAATCTTGCATTTCATGGTTTACTAGTAAGGGTTGCATTTCTAAGGCTTAGCTGAGAGCCATTTTATGTTTATTTGTATGCTTTTGCACTCCATGATTAGGGAGCCTTAAATCAACATTTAAGCTTTCCAATCCATGGAAAACCTTTGATAGAAGGGTTTAGGGAAGTGAATTATTTTTGGTGTACATTTTTGGTGCCCACTATGGGGCTCAAACCCACAACCCACCTGGCCCTATGACCCGCCCATTAAACCCCCGTGGTGGAGAGAAGATCATATATGTAGTTATCATTGAAGCAAGGGTCACAACACTCAAAATTGTTTTAAGCTCAAAGATGTGATTCAAGATCTTATTGAGGAAGGAAAAGTTTTCACAGATGGTCTTGCCAAAAATGTTGATTAGAACACTTTTAAGCAACCCTTACCAGAATATGAGAAGCATGAAACTTCTAAAGCTATTAAAACCAATGCAAGCAATGGATGAATACCTAGGGACAAAGGCTCACCCAGCTATCCAAACCACCTTGCAAGAGTTAACCCAACGGAAGCAAACACAAAGAACAACAACCAAAGAGGAAGAAGAGAAATACTTGTATTGATTTATCAAAATATCTTCATACATGCCTAGTTGTAAGGCCTTCTAGATTATGGCCAATTAAAAATATATTCACATTCAATGATCCAACTACAACTTCGCACTTTCATTTGTGCTCTCTTATCCTCCTCTTAAAAACTTACCTAACTCTAAGCCTAAAAACTCTATATATACTTGACAAAATAACTTATAGATTATTATAGTACATTAAATAAGAGGAAGGCCAACCCAAGAATGGTTTGGACACATCCCAAGAAAAATCTTAACATAAATGTCATGATAAAAAATAAATCCTACAAGTTGGCTTGCAAAAATCACGTCCAAATGCTGATACTCAGCATACATTGGGTAACTTGGCACATGAAGAAACACTTAGCATACACTGGGTAAATCGACACATGAAGAGTCACTTAGCATACACTGTGTAACTTGGCTCATGAAGGAATTACTACAGTAACTTAACACATGAAGGACTGCTAGGCACATGAAGGAATTGTTAGGCATATGAAGGATTGCTAGGCATATGAAGGAACTACTAGGCACATGAAGAGACTTCTAGGCACATGAAGTACTAGTAGGCACATGAAGGAACTACTAGGCACATGAAGGACTTGCTAGGAACCAACTTGCAGAATTAAAAAAAATGAGTAGGATAACAAGGCAACCCAAGATGCTCCTACATCAGACAATTGGGGTTGAAAGAAATGATTCTCCTGATTCATTAAGATGTCACAACCTAAGCTAAATCCAACTCAAATTTAGAAATCCATGAAGCATCTTCAATAGTTCTATTCTTCCACTTCACCAAATATTCATAGTAATCTTTTCTCCTTGTGCTCTTGCCAACTCTTTGATCCAATATATGTTCAACTTCTTCAATATGCTTCTTAGGATAATCATTTGATACAACAACTTCATCCTCTGACTCATGATACTTATAAAAATCAATAATAATGAATATAGGAGATATATCCATGTCATCAGGTAACTCAACTTCATAGGCATTACCACTATCAAACTTCTTCAAGATCTTACAATGTCCAAATTTCTTCATCTCCAGCTTACTGTATGTTCCAACTAGGAATCTTCCTTTTTTTAAATGAACCATCACCTCATCACCAACTTGAAAATCATGTTGTCTTCTAGGCTAATCAACATTCTCCTTATACTTTTGATTACTTTGTTCCAACCTCAACTTCACTTCCTTATGCAAAGACTCCATAAAATCAACAAATTCTTCTCCTAGAGTACTTTTCTTTTCTTCACCAGCAACATCTCTCAAATTTGATATACCTCTAGGGTGCATTCCCATAACAATCTCAAAAGGTGTCTTCCCTGTACTCTTATTCACAAAATTATTATATGCAAATTCAGCTTATGCCAATACCATCTCCCAATTACTTGGCTTATTCCCAACTAAATATCTTAGCAAATTTCCTAAGCTCCTATTCAAAACCTCTATCTATCCATCTATCTATGAATGGAATGTAGAACTAAACTTTAGCTCAATACCTATCTTCTTCCACAAAGTCTTCCAAAAATAACCAACAAACTTATTGTCTCTATCTAAAATAATACTTGGTAATCCATGCAATCTCACAATCTCTTTAAAGAAAAGTTTAGCAATATGCTCAGTGTTTGATGTCTTCTTACATGGTATGAAGTGAGACATCTTAGAAAATTTATCCACTACAACAAATATGGAATCATACTCTTTCACTATTTTAGGCAATCCAAGAACAAAATCCATACTAATGTTAGTCCAAGGTTTCTCAGGAACAAAAATATGTGTATATAAACTAGTATTTTGACTCACTCCCTTTGCAACTTGAAAAAATCCACAACTCTTTACAAATTTCTGAACATCCTTATATATTTGTGGCCAATAATACTTCTCTTTCAACAAACTCAATGTCTTACCAATTCCAAAATGTCTAGCCAATCCACCACTATGCTTTTCCTTAATTAGATTCAACCTCATAGAACTTCTAGGAGTACACAATTGAATACCTTTGAAAAACATACCTTCTTGAATGAAATACTCATCATACATACTTATGTGATCTATTAGATTTGGTGCTCTGCACTCTCTCCATGCTTCAGAAATATTAGGATCACCATCATACAACTCTTTCATTTCATCAAAACCAAGAACTTCAACCTTCATTTCTGTCAGCAAGGAATGTCTCCTACTCAATGCATTAGTAATTCTATTAGTAACTCCAATCTTATGCTTAATGACAAATGTAAAACTTTGCAAATACTCAACCTAATTCATCCGTCTTTGATTCAGTTTATGTTGGCTTCCCAAATATTGCAAAGCTTTATGATCAGTATACAACACAAACTCCTTAGGAATCAAATAATGTCTCCATTTCTTCAATGCTTGAACAATGACATAAAATTCTTGATCATACACAAAATAATTTCTTTTAGCATCATTTAACTTTTCACTAAAGTAAGCAATAGGCTTACCTTCTTGACTTAATATAGCTCCTATTGCATTACCACTTGCATCACATTCAACTTGAAATACTTTGTTAAAATCAAGTAAAGCTAATACACGTAATTCAACAACCTCTTGTTTCAAAGCCTCAAAACTCTTATCAGCTCCTTGTGTTCACTTGAATTCTTTTTTATCTCCCCTCATTATCTCAATCATAGCATTACAAATAGCATTGAAATTCTTTATAAACTTTCTATAAAAACTAGCCAAACCATGAAATGATCTTACCTCACTCACATTCTCAGGTGTAGGCCAATCCAAAATTGCTTTAACCTTCTCAAGATCCATCTTCAATCCATTAGCTAAAATCACAAATCCCAAATACACAATCTCCTCTTGCATAAAAGAACACATTTTTAGATTAATCAACAACTTTTCCTCTTTCAACCTCTGTAATACTTGCCTAATATTCTCAAGATGTTCTTCCTTAGTCTTACTGAATATCAAAATATCATCCAAATAAACAATCTCAAACTTACTTCTTTTCAAAATTTCATTCATCAACCTCATGAAAGTACTAGGTGCATTAGTCAAACCAAAAGACATAACCAACCATTCACACAAACCATCTTTTGTGTTGAAACCAGTCTTCCATTCATCACCTTCTCTAATTCTGATCTGATGATAGCCACTCTTCAAATCAATCTTGGTAAAATACTTTGCCCCACTCAAACAATCCATTATGTCATCCATCCTTAGCATACAAAACCTATATTTCACTGTTATCTTATTAATGAATCTAGAATCAATACACTTTCTCCATTCTCCATTCTTTTTAGGTGCTAATATAATAGGTACATCACATGGACTCAAGCTTTCTCTAATAAAACCTTTCTGCAATAGCTCATGCACTTGCTTGTTAAGTTCTTCATTCTCTACAAGTGTCAATCTATATGGTGCTTTGTTTGGCAAACTAGCTCCAGGAATTAGATCTATACAATGACTTATGCTTCTTACTAGACGTAAACCATCAAGAATATCATCAACAATAATGTCTTTATGCTCATTTAGCAATTCTATAATTTCTATTAGTACCTGGTTGTCACTATCTATTGTCACTTGGTCATTACTAGCTTTTGTTGCTTAGCCATTACTATCAACACTCGGTCTTCTAGGAACTATGGCAAAATAGACTCAATTCCTTTTCATTTCCTTTTCAAATTGTCCCATTAACCATGCAAATTTTTACAGCAATACAATTAACCACATCTGGACTTTTAATCAAAGGCAACAATGTTTGTTTCTTCCCATTTACCCAAAGAGTATATTGATTCAATCTTCCATCATGTACAACATATCTATCAAATTTTCAAGGTCTACCCAACAAAATATGACAACAATCCATGGGCATAATATCACACAAAAATTCACCAAAGTAATGTCCAATTTTGAACTTTACAAGCATTACTCACTTACCATTATCTTATGCTCATTTTGATCCATGAAACATGATAAGGTTTGGAATGTTTTAGCATCTACAACTGCAACTTGGTATCCAACACTTCTGATGCCATATTTTTAGAAATTCCACTATCAATGATCACTATCAATGATCACTTTATAGCATTTTCCAGCCATCTTACATCTTGTCTTGAAAAGACTTCTCCTTAAAATAGGTTCCTTATCACTTCCCTTATTACATAAGGTTCTTCTCACCATTAAATTTTCTCCAACCTCAAGTCCACTTGGTGAACCCTCATAATCTTCTTGAATCACAACATTTCTATTACCTTGCCTACTTTCAGAGGATCTACATTCAAAAGATCTATGTCCCTCTTTACCACATCTAAAACAATTACCATGAAATCCACCTCTAGAATAGGAATTACCTCTTTCTCACTAAGAATTAGTGCCTCCTCGATAAGAATTACCACTTTTCCACTCATTCTTTCCTTTGTCATCATTCTTCCATTTAGATTTACCTTTATCCTGCATAGAACTATCAGATCTGCCACTTTCTCCATAAGATTTACCTTTGCCTCTTTGGAATCTACCACCTCTACCTCTTTGTCTTTGTTCATGCTTCTTTGTCAAGATCTCCTCAAGTTTCAAGTCATATTGATATGCTTCTTCTACACTTTCCAACTTTAGAAAACTTATTTCATCTTGAATTCTAGATCTTAATCCATTAATGTACCTTACAATTTTCTCAACATCATCATCCACATGTCCAGAACTTAATCCATTAATGTACCTTGCAATTTTCTCAACATCATCATCCACATGTCCAATCTATAGAATTCCTCAGTATATTCTTTCATAGTCATGTCCTTTTGTTTCAAATTTTCCATCTTTCTCAACAGGCTAACTTGGTAATCAGTAGGGAGGAATTTGTTCTTTACCTTGTTCACTATCTTTGGCCAAGTTCTGATTTTCTCCTTTCCTCTCCTTTGTCTATCAATTTTCAAGTGCTCCCACCATAAAGATGCATGACCTTTCAAACTAGAGACTAAAATCTTCACCTTTCTATTATCAGGAGCATTTTCATACTCAAAAAACTTCTCCATATCAGAGATCCAATCTAACGCAACATTGGTATCCAATTTTTCATCATAAGGAACAACTTGTATAGCAAGCTTTGAATTTTTCCTGGACAACACCTGCGAAAATCTTTCCTCATATTGATCTTCTTCAGGTTCTAGATTATGGTTTTGTGTTGCCACTTCATCATTACTTACATCATTAAGATGTGCTCCTCTCCTTTGGGCTGTCTCTACAACATCTCATCTAGTTGTAATTTTTCTCAACTGATCCAATATAACATTATCAACATTTCTTCTCCCATGAACCATCTTTAAAAATTAGGTTCCTGCAAGATCGTAACCGTCTACAAGTTATAGGTTAAATCTGTAGATCTTCCACCCTACAACCAAATGCAAATTAGGGTTCTACATGACCCAATCTTCACAAGGATGAACCTCAAGCTCTAATACCAACTAATTTAAGAAATGGGTAGATGTAGGCAATGGATGAATAACTAGGGCCAAAGGCTCATCCAGCTATACAAACCACCCTACAAGAGTTAACCCAATAGAAGAAAATACAAAGAACAACAACCAAAGGAGGAAGAAGAGAAATATTTTTATTGATTCATCAAAATATCTTCATACATGCCTAGTTGTAAGGCCTTCTAGGTTATGGCCAATTACAAATATATTCACATTCAATGATCCAACTACAAATTTGCACTTTCAATTCTGCTTTCTAATCCTATTATGAAAAACTTACCTAACTCTAAGCCTACAATCTCTATATATACTTGCCAAAATGGCTTACAGATTATTCTAGAACATTACATAAGAGGAATGCCAACCTAACAATGGTCTCAAAACATCCCGAGAAAATATCTTAACATAAATGTCACGATAAAAAATAAATCCCATAAGTCGGCTCACAAAAATCACAACCAAATGCTAACACTCGACATACACTAGGTAACTTGGCACATGAAGAAACACTTGGGATACATTGGGTAACTCAAACATGAAGAATCACTTGGCATACACTATGTAACTTGGCACATGAAAGAATTGCTATAGTAACTCAGCACATGAAGGACTGCTAGGCACATGAAGGACTGCTAGGAACATGAAGGAACTAATAGGAACATGAAGGACTGTTAGGCACATAAATTACTACTAGGCACATGAAGGACTGATTGGCACATGAAGGACTACTAGGTACATGAAGGAACTGCTAGGCACATTAAGGAATACTAGGAACATGTAAGAACTACTAGGCACATGAAGTACTGCTAGGCACATGAAGGACTGCTAGGCATATGAAGGAACACTAGGCACATGAAGGACTACTAGGAACATGAAGTACTGCTAGGCATATGAAGGAACTACTAGGCACATGAAGGAACTACTGGGCACATGAAGGACTTGTTAGGCACCAACTTGTAGAATGAACAAAAATAGGCAAGATAAAAAAGCAATCTAGGATGCTTCTACATCAAAAATGAATCATGATGCCAAGATCAGCTATGCTTATGCTGACACTGACAATGTTATAGGTATGCTTGAGCTTGTTGAGTGTTAATGCATGGCAAGTTCTAATGATGACAATCGATATGTAGATGAATGACCTAAAGTTGTCTTAAAAATGCACAATGTTCCTCAATACCATAATGACTCTAGACCTAAAGTGGTGCTCTAGGTGACCGATTCATTTTCATCACAAAGTGAACCACTTAATGCTGTTATAAGGGAGAAATCTAAGGTTGTTCAAAAACTTTCCCAAGATTCCAAGAATGCTTCATCTTCTAAAAAACCAACCACTTCCAGGATCTCAAACTATGACCTTGTCAGTCAATTACAGCATACCCTGGCTCAAATTTCCATTTTTGAGTTATTAGAGGTTATCTCCCTTGGACAAGGATATCCTTGAAAAAGCTTTACACTTTACCAATCTTCCCACAAATATTGATGTGGAATGGTTCCAAGATATGGTGAATCATATCTCTTTACCTTATCACCTCACCTTTTCTAAAGAAGATGATCAAGCTCCTAGTCATCCCCACAACCTTGCTCTCCATGTCAAAGTTCAAATCTTTTGTACTCATGTTTGTTGAGTCTTGATAGACAATGGTGCAGGGTTAAACATTATTTCCTTTAATGTCATCCAATAGTTGGGCATGTTAGTATTGGTAATGATCCTAGGTGCAAGATCACCATAAAAGCTTATGACAAGGTTGAAAGACCTTCCAAGGGCCTCATTGTGCTATAAATTAGAGTTGTTTCATTAGAAAAAAATGTTGTTTTACAAGTCCTTGATATAACCCTTAAATATAATTTGTTGTTGGGACAACCATTGATTCATGACATGCAAGTGGTGCCTTCTATGTACCATCAGTGCATCAAGTTCCCCTTTAATGGTATTGAAGTAGTCCCCAATGACAACTCAATATCCATCAACACATTTTCTACTACTGAAATGTTGGTTCCACACAATCACTATTCTCATGAGCCAACACCGTCTCTTACAGAATGCAAATAGAAAATGAAAATGATGAGTCTTTTGTATGGGCGAATACACTTTAGACTCTATTGCTGCTCTACCTATTTCCCCTTGGTCTGATGGGAAGCCATCTACCAAAAAGAAACCTTCTGCATCTACCATGACCCTTTTTGGCACTTTTTTCCAATCTCTAGTTCCCCTGGAAGCAAAAAAAGAAGAAAAAGCTATTAAAGGCTAGATATATAGGGGAGAGGATGATGAAGAGGGAATTACAATCACGATTCCCATTTCTCCCACATGATATGGAAAAGGATATAAGATGATTAAAAACATGAGCTATCAAGGTCATGGGTCTTTAACTGGTAACAAAAAAGCTCTAGCTAAACCTTTAAGTCATACTCAAGGTCGTGATGCTCGAGACACTGTTGGCTTAGGATTTAGGCTAGAGAATAATATGCTAGAGTCTACTCCAAATGTGCCCATATCTAGTGAATTAGAGGATGATGATTCTAGCTTTGTTACTACTACTTAACAAGATGAAGACTTTGTGCCTACAACTTCTCTTCTTTTGGAGGAAGACACTCTAAATACTACTGATGATGCTAAAGCTTCGAGTTCTCGATAACTAGAATAGGATGAATCCAATCATGAGGACATGAATAGAGGCTGGATTAGATAAAATATTTCTTGTATAATTGCTAGAGATTAGAGTACAGATTCTCAAGAGTATGAATGGGAAATTTTATCAGATGCCTCTTGTGAACTAGGAGTGGATGTTATTCATGCCTATGTAACCTAACCAAATGTAGTTGATGAGTCTAGTGTAGGGGTAGATGAGTTTGGCTCATAATATGCTTTAGTGGATCATGTTGGTCCCTCTAGGACTATTCCCAATTTGGATACCTTTGCAACATTCAATATAGGCTCAGCTTTGCATGTCACCAAAGATGACTCTTTTTGCATCAATCTTCATAAATCTTCTACTTTACTCTCATTGATTCATCCCGCTCTCATAGATTGGTCCATTCAACATTAGACACTGGAAATAAAGTCTTTCCAAAATGACTATGAGATCGCCTAATAACTAAATGCCATTGAACCCATCACTTCTTCCACCAGTGAACTTGTGATTCACATGAAAGAATCAGATATCAAGTACCTTAGTCATAAAATCAAAAGAAAAAATAAATGGTCAGATGGTGAAAACCACATTGTGGCAGTGTTTGAACCTAAAAATAGTAAAAATAAGGATGTATCTAATGGTGGAAACCTCTTTGAGATACCTGTAGATGAGGTACTTGGTAGTCTACCAAGCTATTTTCAAGATAGATCATCTATTCTCATTGAGCCTATGTAGCCAATCAACTTTGGGATAGAGGAATCTCCTAAAATTATTTATGTAGTTTAATCATTGTTAGCTAAAGAAAAGTAGCAATTTGCCCAATTTTTTCAAGATAAAAAGATCAATTTTGCACGGATATACTCGGCCATGCCTAAGCCTAACACAGATCTTATAATGAATCATTTGTCTATTTCTCTTAATATCAAGCATGTTAAACAAAAATTGAGGAAGATGCATCCACGTGTAGCTTTGTTGGTGAAAGAAAAGTTGGAAAAACTTTTGAGTGCAAACTTTATTAGAGAAATTGACTATGTGGAATGGATCTCCAACATTGTACCTATATCCAAACATGATAAAACCATTTGAGTTTGTATTGATTTAAGAGATCTTAACAAAGCATGCCACAAAGATGATTTCCCACTACCAAACATTGATATGATAGTAGACATGATTGTGAGGTATTAAATGTACTCTCTTATGGATGGGTTTTCTAGGTATAATCAAATTAAGATAGCTCCAGCTGATCAAGAGAAGATAGCCTTCACATGTGCATGGGGTACTTTCTATTGGAACATCATATGTTTTAGGCTCAAGAATATTAGTGCTACCTACCAAAGAGAAATGACCACCATATTCCATGATATGATGCATAAAAAGATATAAGACTATGTTGACAACACATTGGCAAAATTCTAGAATAAGAGATACACACCTTCAAGGCCTTAGTTTGATATTTAATTGTATGGAACAATTCCAACTTAGGCTAAATCCAAAAAAGTGTGCCTTCGGTGTCACTTTGAGAAAACTACTAGGCTATATTATATCAGCAAAAGGTATTGAGGTTGATCCTAAAAAAGTCCAGGCTATCATGGATATGCCTCCTCCAAAACATATTAGTCAACTTCAAAGTCTACAAGGAAGTCTACAATTCATAAGAAGGTTTATTTTTCAATTGGCTGATAAAACTCAACCTTTCAACAAGAATTTGCACAAAGGTTCTATTCATATCTGGACTGATAAATGTCAACAAAGTCTAGATCAAATCAAAGGGTACTTGGAAAAACCTCCTATTTTGATGCCACCTATTCCAGACAAACCTTTGATCTTGTATATCTCAACTACAACTTCTTTTCTAGGAGCACTATTAGCCCAAAGTGATGAGACTGGTAAAGAACATGCCATATATTATATTAGTCAAAGTTTGGTTTCTTATGAGATGAATTATACTAACATTGAGAAAGCTTGTCTTGTAGTGGTCTTTGCTTCTCAAAAACTTTGACATTATATGTTGTCACATATAGTCCACCTAGTTGCTAAAATTGATCCTTTGAAATATCTATTGAGAAAAGTTGCACTCACTAGTCATCTAGCTAAATGGATGATGATTCTTTCAGAATTTGACATTCAATATGTCGAACATAAAGCCATCAAAGGACAAGCTATAGCTGATCAACTACCTAATTTTCCTCTAGAGGATACAACACCCATACAAGCTGAATTTCTAGATGCCTCAATAATGTACATCACTAAGAGAACTTGGAAAATGTTCTTTGATGGTTCTCACACACAAAATGGAGCTGGAGGTAGTATATTGTTTGTTTCCCCTCATGGGTATACGATTCCCAAGTCTTACAAACTCATGTTCCCTTGTACAAACAATAAGGAAGAATACGAGGCTTTAAAAAATGGGATCAAGATGGCTCTTGAATGGAGAATAATTGAATTGCATATCTATGGAGATCCCCAACTTGTTATTAATCAAGTAAACAATGACTATCAAACAAAAAATGACAAGTTGATCCCTTATAAAAAGTTGATAGATGCTCTAAGGAACTACTTCACTTTTGTGACATTTCAGCAAATTCCTAGAGCAAAAAAAAAAGTTGTTAATGCTATGGAAACTCTAGCATCTATTCTCCAACTACAAGAATGTGAATCTCAATTTGAGTTCCTGGTGGAAGAACTGCATCATCCCACCTATGATTCTCCCAATAACCAAGTGATCTGCATCATTGTAGGTCATGATTCCTTCCACTATGCCAACATCTTCTCTTACCTACATGATCAAATTGTTCCTAAGAACCTCATGCACAAACCAAAACATCAATTCCTTCACAATACCTCCCATGACATTTTGGTCTCTGGTGACTTGTATAGAAGGGGACTAGACATAACATTAATTAGGTGTTTAGAGCTAGAAGAGTTTGAAAAGGAACTTGTCGAAGTCAAAGATGACATTTGTGGGGCACATTCTAATAGCCTTGCACTTGCTTAGAAGCTACTTAGAGCAAGTTATTACTAGCCAACTATGCAAGTTGATGTTGTTGGTTATGCCAAGTCTTGTCAAAAATGTCAACTCCATGGTAATTTAATTCATGCTTCTGGACATGAGTGGATTCCTTTCGTAACATATTGGCCATTTCAACAATGGGCCTTTGACTTAGTTGGAAAAATTCACCCAAGTTCATCTAGTGACCACAAGTTCATCATTACAACAACTGAGTATTTCACTAAATGGGTCAAAGCTATGCCATTATTTGTTACTATAGGAAAACATGTTTCCCTATTCATACTAAATCACATCATTTTTCAATATGGTATTCCTTCCTCTATTGTCACTGATAATGGAGGACAATAAAAAAATAAAGACCTAAGACAACTATGCAAGAAGTTTTGGATCAAACAACATTGGTCCTCTATATATTACCTCAAGGGAATGGTCAAGCAAAGGCCTCCAAGAAAACATTGTGGAAAACCTTGCATCGCATAGTTCATAAATCTAGGAGAGATTGGAACCTACAAATAAATCCAATACTTTGGGCATACAGAACAACTACTTGTACTCCTATAGGGGCCACATCCTTTTCTTTAGTCTATTGTTCCAAGGCTGTTCTCCCATTAGAAGTAGTGGTCCCCTCCTTGTGAGTCTCTTTGCATGGATTGATAACTGATGAAGGCCATAGAGCTATGTGAATATAGGAATTAGAGAAGTGTTGTAAAGAAACTTTTGATCACATGAGGGATTTTTAGAAGCACATGTCTACTCAGTATAAAAAAAAGATGCATCCACATGAGTTTCAAGTTGGTGACCTCGTGCTTAGAGAAAATCCAAAAAATCAATAGCATAGAGATAAAAAGGGAAAGTTTGAACCTAATTGGTTAGGTCCATACATTATCACAACAACATTTGGGTCTAGTGCTTATCAATTCTCTACTCTTAAAGGTGCAGAGCTTATAGAGCCTATTAATGTCCTACACTTCAAAAAGTTCTATGCTTAAAGGCCTATTGCTCAACTCTCTTGTACATATTTATGATCTTGAAAAATTACTAAAAATCAAAAAATGTCCTAAAAAAATGATCATCTTAGTGAAAACCTAGCAATAGGTGCTTTGATGTATCACCCAAAAAAATCAAAAAATTCAAAAATAAAAAAAAATTGAAAAATATCCTACAAGAAAAGAAAAGAAAAAACTACTAATTGGTGAAAACCTAGAAAGAGGCATTGCTTGAGATCCTTGCAGCTATGTCTATCAATCTCAATCACTCATTTTGCTACACATTTCCTAGCTTGGGATTGTTTTGTGTCTTCATCTCAGGGGCATCGCTATTTAGCCTACTTGAGGTTTCCTTGTGCACTAGGGTTTCTCTAGTAACTCACAAAATAGGGTTTCTCAACACTACCCTCAATTTAACATCAAGTGTTTCTCAACACTTTTTAGATAGTTTACCTACAGTCTCTAATGTTGTGATATCTCTCACTATCAGGATCAAGTCTTGAAGAAATAGCCAAGTGACTTACACACATGCACTTAAACACTTAAACAATTGAGCTATGCCGACCTTTATTTACTTTGTGTGTTGTCTATGACAATTTCTTTACTATGTGTTCCCTCCCTAATAGTTTCTCAAGGATTTCATTGACTAGAAGACAAGGGGCATGGGGCACATTTTCTTGATTTTTTCTTGTGGGTATACTTTATTTGTCTATAGTGTTTTAAGTGTTTCATGCTTGTCCTATTTGACACTTGGACTTATAAACATATCATCCTTGACTATTTTTTTTTTGCAAGACCACACTTGGGGGTTATCTTGGCACATATGCCTTGATAGAAGTGTAATCTTGCTATATCAAGCTTAGGGAATCTGACCAGGTAGTCATCTTGACTTCTATGTCTTTGATGCTTAGATTTGATTTCCACATACCTATCTACTATTGATTATATTCATATCCTCATAGTTATATTAGTGATGGTTATATAATCTCATGATGTCCCTAATAAATTCTCAATGATGAAATAAGAGTTTAAATGTTATGTGTTGCTTATCAGTTAACCATTTGGCATACTCGCTTGCATTTTAGGATCATTTTTCTAGACTAATATTGCATTCCTACATATGGGGACAACTCTCTCTTTATCCTTTTTGTGGACCTATCACTAACTTCTTTCACATCTATCTTTGCTTTCTTTATCATGTCTTTACACCTTCTTGATCTTTCATTTCATGTCTATTTTGTTATCCTATCATTACAAGGGGTTGATCTAAACATCACATTCAATCTATCCAAGTGTCACATATTTTTAGAAACATAAAAGTCTATATTATACACATGAGAGCTAAAAACATCATCATATATAAGAGAGACACATGAGCATAACTATTCAACCAAATTCATATATGAGCAAGAAATAGAAACTGAAACATCACATGGAAATTAACATGCTAAAACATCCATTTGAGACAAGTACACAAGATTGCCAATCAAATCTAGTATCTCATATATATCTCAATGTGTCATAGTACATATATAAAAGTGAGATCCAAAATCTAGATATCTATCCCAAAAATACATGTATAATCAAAATGTCAAAACATCAATATCAGCCTATGACTGACTCCCACCCTCTGCAGTAGATGGAGATGGTGGCCCTATTGGTGTAGCCTCTCTCCTATCTGGTGGTTGTATTGCAACCTCTGATCTACCCACCTAATTTGAGTAATTAGGTAGTCCCCTGCTAGCACCACACCCCTGTAGGCAGCATAATAGTATGTGGCATGGGTACTATGGTGATGCACCTCTCACCTCGTAGCATCTTTCTCCCTATGGAGCTCATCTCCTCATGCTACTCATCTATGAGCTGCTGATCCCACACTAGAATAGCAACCTAAGTTTCCTATAACTCTACCTCTAAAGTGTGGATCCTAGCATCATGCTCATCATCACCCCCATGGCTGGTTGCTTTGGCTTTGCCTCCACTCTCCCTGCTCATCGTTGCTTCAAGGGCACCTCCTCCCCCTCCTCCATCTCCCTCATGGCTTGTGCCTAGATCCTCCTCCTCCTTGATGAGGATCCCTCTCCAACCTCCATCTATCTCACACCCCTACCTCCACCATCTTTGTGTCCCCCTCCTGCAAGTAGCACATCAGGCTCTATAAATTGTGACAAAGGGTGCCTCTACCTCTCATATAAGTTTGCAAGATCTACCCCTACATCTGCTACATCTGGGAAATAGTCCCAAGGAGTCACCACTAAAGCTATTGTATCATGTACTATTGTATGGTAATCTAGCATCGGTAACTATCCTTATGCCTCATCTAACCACATCTGAGCATAGGTGGTAGTCTCCATCAATATCACCTAGTGCTCTACAAACTGCTGCCATACTCAGGTAATCACGAATCACTCCACCACATCTACCATCCTCCCCACTAGTGGCCTATTATACCTCATGTAATCCAAATCCCATGCATCAGACCATCTGCAACACTCTCAGTAAGGTCACCATGTGAATTCTATCAGCTTATAAAAAATGCATTGATAATAGGTCACATCCCCACTATGTGTCTAGGGGATAAATCCTCTATAATAACAAAATGTATGGTTGGCTTCAATCTCTTGGTTGTACTTATGGTTAGATCACTGCAATGTGCCACCACTCTGTTGCATGACCATGAGTGGCCCTCATGATACACTATCTCACATAGCTCATGGTACATCTCTACCAGTATTGCAAGCCCCCATGCAATCCTATGTGGTTGTGCAATTAGATCAAATACTAGTCAATGCCATCCTAGTGGGAAGCCCTTTTGGCCCCTATCTATCACTAAAGCCTGACCCACTAATGAACATAATAAGCTAGGAAAAGGGAAATCTACTCTATACCTAGGAATCAACCTCTCCCAACCCAGATGCTAGTCTAAGATGGTGACATCATGAAATAACTACTGCATCATAGCTCACCCCTCTATCGGGGTCTTATCATAGTACACCTATGACATAATCAAGGTTAACATTAGTCTCCCTTGCATCAACATTTGCAAAGCATAATAAGAATAATCAATCAAACAACTTACTAGCTCGCCATGGCATGGCACTCAAAGAATATGATATACATCCTCCAATGTAATGGAGGCCTCCCTAGTTGGTAGATGAAAGGTGTTATGCTCATTGTGCCACCGCTTAGCCAGTGCAATCAGCAATCCATCGTTCACCCATATATGGGGCATCTGTATAACCCATCACAAACCCATAGTAGATATGGCCACATGCTCATCATTACTCAAATACTGTACAACATGTAACCCCACCGCTTTTGGGGGCTATAATCAGTAGTGTTGGAAATACCTCCTATCAACACATAGCATGCACATGTTAGTAACACATCAAAAACATGATCATAACACAAAAATTCACAAAAACATGTTAAAAATTAGTTGTGTAATACTTTTTCTTACTATAGGTGACATAATTTGCTAACATAGTATCATGTGATACCTTTTCTAAAGACATGCGACACAATTCTATCATGTGACATTTCCCATTGGTTCATGTGACATATGGGTATGACCCATACGATAGACTACATAATATCTGTGTGATACATTGTGGGTAGAAATCTATCATGCAATATTTACCAAAGTACCCATGGGATACTTTTAAGTATTACATGATATTCTACACAAAACCCTAAAAACATGCAAAAAACACCACAAAAAGCTGGAAAAAGTGACAAAAAGTTGTTACTTGCTAGCACCTTATACTGCTCTGGCTGGTTGTGTAACTAGTTGTGCTTGAAATGGTGTTGGTGAAGTAGAATTTTTGCCAAAGCCATTGTAGCCTCTCAACCACTCAAAAGCTCTCAAAAAATCACAAAAGACAAAATGAATTTGAAAATGACACTTGGGCCCTTTTTATAGCTTTTGACATCATCTTGACCTAATTTTCAAACCCCTCAAAATTGTGCAAAAATTACACCCTTGCCTAATTTTGACATCTTGGATCCATTTTTGGGATCAAAATCAAAATCTAAGTTCATCTCAATGGTCAAAATCACACTTTAAAATTCTACCTTCATCTAAGCAGTTAGCTGACCTTCTGAGGGCTAATCTCTAAATCATTGCTGGGGCATCTTCATTTCTTCATGTCTTCATCATTTCTATGCTTCATATCTCCTTCTATTCACCTTTTCATGCTTTTAAACACTTTTCTACTTGATTTGACCTAATCTTTATGTTTTATCCTTTGTGGACAACTCTGGTCAAACTAGGGCATTCTATCACTTCTTCATAGTCACTCTTTGGTTCTAATCATTCATTTGTCATCTAGGACATTAGTATATCTCAATTTCTTCATATCTAGCTCATTTCTGCATCCCACTTACCTCTTTTCAATTTCAATCCTGAGGGGGTAGACATACTCTATCATCACTTGCTACAGTTGTCTATTTCTTAGGAGCATATGATTGACCTTTTCACTTTCTCTTGATCTATTTACTTTGCTAGGTTTTAGAATCTTTCTTGGATTTTGACATCATTTTTCTTTTCCTAGTGTTCAATACTATCATTATCAGGCTGTACGTTTAGGATTTTTTTAAATCTCTTTTTGTATTTTGTTCTTCGAAATTTGATATCTATTGCTGCCTACTTGGCTTCTATTTTCTTTGATGTAATGTGTTCTTAAATCGATCACACATTAGTCAAAGAGGGGTAAATGTAATCACCTAAAAATGGTCATCTAGACCATTAGCCCCCTTCTTAGCATTTTGGCTAATTTAATTAATCACTTACCTAGACCAAATTGCTAATAATCAATTAATTTGATTATAACCTATAGTTTGACTATGCTATCCTAAGTTCATTATTTGATTAAAAGAACATGTCCCCTTTTAATTAAATAAAAAGACCCCATTCTTCTAACCCACTTAAAGTGCACACATAAAAAAAAAATTCTATTAAAAGAAAAGGCTTGTGAGACTTTTGTCTTATGTGATAAGTCAACTCATTTTCTATTGGCTAACTTGTGTGTGCACACAGATCCCTCCCATTTTTTATTCCAACCGTTGATCATCCACCCTCTCAATCTTGATCTCTAATATTTGTATGACTTTAAAATGAAGAGGACTTCTCCCCTCAAAGCATCCACACTCTTGAGTATTGTTATGCTACAACATTTACATTGGAATGCTTGAGAGCTTTTGAGGAGAATACCATCTTCTTGTCTACATTCCTTGCACTCATAGCATTTTATTTTCATGGCATCATAGTTTAGTTTGCATATAGTGTAGTTCTCTTTTTGAAAGTAGTTTATATCACATAAGCTAGTTAGGATGGCTATAACACTTTCATTTGTGTAGCTTAGTTGCATTGTGCATCTCATTTTAGCATAGTTGCATTCTTGCATTGCATGCATCAAGAGTTCTTTGACAGTAGCATTCTTTCTCTTGCTCAAAGAATCTCCCATTTCATGGTTTACTAGCAAGGGCTACATTTCTAAGGCTTAACTGAGAGCCATTTTATGTTTATTTGTATGATTTTGCACTCCATGATTAGGGAGCCCTAAGCTAGCATTCTAGATTTCAAATTCATGGAAAACCTTGGATAGAATAGTTTAGGGAAGTGCACTCTTTTTAGTGTACACTAAGATATAAAATTAAAAGGAGCCGGTTGTGAGGCTTCCACTATTAGCCAAAAGTTTGTGGCTAGGCTGTCAAGTTACGGTAAGGCCAGACTTTGTGATGTGTGTTTGCTAAAAAATGTAGAACTTCTTAGTGTTGAGGAATATTTTTTGATGCTAGGAAATATTTTTTATGGCCATATAGGGCCAAGACATCACTACCCAGTACTTGTACTTCAAACAGATAGAGTTGCTTGTATGTTTTGTTGTAGTTGATCACAACTATAGTTATCGCTCTTGGGATCTCTCATCAGCCTTGCATAAAGAACAAAGTAAAAAAAGTTACTGGCCAAATTTTTTTTTTGAAAATATATTAAAAAAACTAGAGAAAAATCACCAGATCTGAAAAAAATTGTAGATCTAAAAAATGACCATACCCAAATTGCAAATTACAGATCTAAAAAATAAAGAATGTCAATCAATAAAAGTCACTCCAATAAAGAAGCTAGTCCATGAGTGTTGAATGATGTTTCTCCCCTTTGGAAGAAACAATGGAAAAGGTACAATCTCAAAGATGTATGGTGGCCCTAAAACTTGATCAAGTGTCCCTATCTTGATGATGATGGTCACCTGTTCCAACACTACTAAAAAGAATGAATATAGATCTGGCAAGGATGTTTGTAGAACCTGTCTTAATGAGCCATCTATCTCCTCAATTAATGAAGAGACCTCTGACAACTACTATTCATAAGGATCCACAATCATGTCAAGTTGTAAAAATTGATCATATAGAGAATGGACATGAGGTTCAAAGTGAGCCCTCGCAACAACTGTAGAGGATCATCATCATCAAAGAGAAGATGTACATCATCAATGATGTCTCCTAATTCTATTATGTGTGACTCCATAAATAAACCTAAAATGCCTACCACGAGGTCATCCACTTCCACTGGAGTTGGAAGACAAGGTGTACCCTAATGTGCTAGACCTATCGGTGGCAATGTATACATGTGGACTATACTGATATCGTGACCTCTCCCTACAACTATCAATAGAACTCTACATATCTAAATCTGTTGAAGCACTATCGCTACTATTACTATTAGTTTCCATAGTATATGAAGTGCAAAGAGGAGTAGAGGATAAGCTAGGTAAAATTTTCTCAAAGTATAAATCCTTCTCCACAAAGATCTTATAAGTCTCAAGATCCATAAGTCTGTATGCCTTAACACCATCTTCATATCTGATAAAAGCACAGTCCATTCTCTCCTCTTCTGCTCTAGCCTCGGGCATCTTATTTTCTTATCTTTGATGCCATGCCACTTGCGGCATCACATCAAAGAGGGGAAAAATGTAGACACCTAAAAATCCTTTAAAAAATAAAGTATTTTTATTTTTTGAAAAAATCCCTGATGACATCATCATTTATTAATTAATTGTTTAATTAATTTTTATGCCATTAAATCCCTTTATCTTAATTAAAAATGTTTAATTAAGGAATCCCTCCCAAAAATGTTTAAATCTTATTTAAACATTATTTCCGTATTTATTAATTATTTAATTAATAAATTGACCAAAAATCCACAATCATCCATTGAAGCCTTTGGAAGCATATTGAGCAAACATCCTATCCATTTAGATAAAGCTACTCAACAAGAGAGCTTCTTATTGAGAGAGTCCATTAATGGCTCATATTCTCAATTGAGAGCTCATCTTAGTCTATCTTGAAGTTTATGAATTTTGTTTAGTTTGTAGAAGCTTTATTTAAATTTGGTTTCTATTAGCATACTAACATTGCTCATATACATTTTGGCACGCCCGGTGGGACCCCGCATGGGTTATCTTCATTAGCTTTTTTAGTCAAGTTTTGTATTTCATTTTCTGATTTTGGCTAATTTTACTTGTTTTTGTGATTGGTAGGATTGTATAAATTGGTTTTGTAGGTCCACATGAGCATGAAGAAGACAAAGGAACTCATAATCTATCTCATAGTGTTTGCAGATTTTTCAAGCTTATAGGTGGACAAAGAACTTGAAATTCTTCTTCCTCTTCTTGTTTATATTCTTCTTATTCCATCTACTTCTTCTTCTTCTTCTTGTGGAAGATCTTGGCCATTTTTTTTTAAGGAAGCAAAATCATACACACTTCTTTTTAGTGCTTAAAATGAACCCCCAAATCAATACTTAAATCCATTGAAAAATTAAAAATTTGCAAAAAAGAAAAAATCTTTTAACAAGTGAAACTAAACCAATCTAATCATTTGCATCCTTGAAACATCAAGGTTTTAGATGCATTCATGCAAAATTAGGAACACTTCATTTTTGGGAATTTAAAAAGAACTTCAAGTTTCCATTTTAAAAGGTTCAAAATCAACACTAAGTGCACACTAAAGTTCTTTTAAAAAATCTCATGAAAACTAAGAGTCCTAAATGGATGCCAAAAATTTTCCTAAAAGCTTTGTTATTTGCTCCAAACAAATGTCTTATTGCAAAATCTTGAATGTTTCTTAGGTTTTTCATGCATCAAAACAATCTAAGAATATCATTTTTGGACTTAAAATATGCAAACTAGAACACAAAATTTTGAATGAAAACCAAAGTCCAAAGAGTCATTTTCACTTTTGAGTCCAAAACAATCTTGAATGATCTAAGGTTAAAATAAAACACTTCAAAGTTCTTAAAACAACACACAAAATCTCAATCTTGAATGCTCAAAAGAAAACACTTGAATGCTTAACCACTTGTCTTTGAATGCATGTTGCTAAAATCACTCTTGAATGCCATGGATTAAAATCAAAATTTTCCTTGAATGCATGATTAAAAAAACAAATCCAATCTTGAATTCTAAGGATCAATTAACCATTGCAATATCAAACACTTCATTTGGAGCTTCTAAAAATTGAACAAAACAAATCTCTTTTCCACATGCAATCTAGGTAAAGTTTGATTTTTGGACATTTAAGAAACCTTGTTAAGTTAAAATACAAATTTGTAAAAATCAATTTGAGTAGTTCCTTGGACTCACCTCTTTTCTAATCACCCATCAATTCAACCATTGGTTGCAATCTCAGCACCATTTATGGGGATGGGTCTACTTTAAAAAGGTGTTAAATGTTCCACAATCTAACTCACTCACTTGGTCTTTGAACGTTTTATTTAACTTTATCAAAAAATTTAAATGACCAAAACTCTAGATTAAATCGATCACACTTCAAATTTGAGTACTAAAATTGAACAACTATTGATGTGGAGGGCCTTCGGGTGTGCGCTTGAAATCAAATCTCACACACCTTTGTTTTGGGCTTAAAATAAACTCACACTCAATCTTGAATGCCTTAAAAAAAAATCAATTGATACTTGACATGGAGGGCCTCTGGGCACACGGGTTTACTTTCTTGTTGACCCTAACTCTTCTTCTTGTTCACATTCTTCGATCGATTTTATTTTTGTTGACGCTTCAAAGTTGGAATAAACATTGTATCTTAAACATGAGTGCTTGCAAAGTCTAGATCAGAAAACTTGAGCGTCAGTTGGAAAAGAATTCTGTCTTTTAGCCCAAGATCATCCAAGTCTTCTCTCCCCTTGTCATCTTTCGAGGCCATCTTGGGTGCATAAGATTAGGATCCAAAATCTTGTCTTAGCTTTTTAGGAGGTCTGCTTGGGGATTTCATCACCCCTTGGGATGACCTCAACTCCAGCGTTCTAGCAAAGTATAAAGATCGGGAGGTGAATCCAAAGACACCTCTCTTGGGATCAAAATTTTGTCACTCGAGCTAAGCCTCAAGGAACTTTATACCCTTGAGAAGTGAAAGAGGAGAAGTGGGTTACCACTCCTCTCGGTTGTGTGACATCTTTTTGGTTTCATCTACAGATTTGGGCCTCACGTACCTTGTGTATATCGAGGACTCCCTAGCTAAACCAAGTTTCATCCTTGTAGAAAGCTTTCTAAGATGTTGGTGTATTTGACGTGCTTGCTCAAAACTTTTGTCTGCTTGTTTGTTCATAGCTTTTGAATGAATATTTGCCAATTTTGGTCAAAATCCCAGAAAAGAAAAAATCTTCGAGCTCAAGGCATACTTAGCGTAGTCACTGCCTCATCAAAAAATCATCCAAGCTCCCCCGTTGCAACCAAATCTATCTAGTTCCTTGCTTTAGAACAATCCCAAATCTAAAGTCTCTCCAAATCATCCCCCCCAGCCAGCTAGCAACCCAATCCAAAATCACACCTAAGCCTTTAGAGAGTTGTTGTCATTTTGCTCAAATTTTCTATCCAATCAATCCGACCAATCCACTAGCCTCACCACAGTTATCCTTTTGACAGAGCTTTGTCTAGGGTAATCTAGCTTTGTCACCTGTTATCCCTCATCACCTTGAGCTAAAGGTTGGGATCCACAAGTGATCAATCTCATGTCATGCCCATAGGATCATTAGTCTATTCTTAGGTTGACACAATCTCCACCAATCTAGCACATAGGAAAGCAAAACTCTCACTTTCTAATAGCATACCCTTGAAGTCTTCCACCCACAAGAAAGCCAAAAATCTCCAGCCAATCCTCCTTAGGTCTGTCATACAGTTTTGACTCTCCCTAGGAAATCTTTCATCAGCCAATCCAAAATCTGTGCTTAATCCAAATCCAACCATGAGCTTCCGTGTTCATCCATATGCAAGACCCCATCCCCATCAAACTCATCATCAAAGCATGAAGTACCAATCCTATCATGATGTGTTTGGTCGCATTGTCCTTGCTCCCACCACCTCCTATTCCAATGATGATGAAAATCTTGTTGACTATGACGGGTATATTGAAAGTCTTGGAAACATTCCCCCAAGCATCCCCCAAAATCCAAGAGTTATTCCAAACTATCTAGTCATGCCATCTGATATTCCAGCTTCCCCTCCATCACCCAATCAACCAAGCTTCCAATATTCCACCCCCATCACACTAGCTATTCCTGTCAATCCACCTCCACCTTCGACACACGAGTCTCCAAGGAATCTCCTAGAGGAAATACAAGAAAAGTTGCCTCCAACAGTCGATAAGCCATGTCATCTAATCCAACCATGTGAAGTAGTCAGTGATGAAGATTCCCCATCTATAATATCACCTCCATCTCCCATAGCTATCATCCCCATACCATCCATCAAATTGCTTAAAATCCTTCCACTTCCTGCAAGCATCAAAATCCCACCACCTATCAAATCCCTCCAAATCCTATCCACATCGCTTCCAAGCATTTCCCAAATCTCTCGTAATGACCCTTATGCATCCATCTTCTACTCACCCATCTCCACTACTGAATCCCCCATCTATCCATCCGCTGCCTTTGAAGAATCTATCCCTTCACCTCCTATCGCACCATCCACTCTAAACCAATCCTATCAAGATCCTGCCCAAAAGCATGTTGACATCCCCCAAAGCATAAATGAAGATATCATCGTACCATGTCTTCCATCCATAGTGCAGTCACCATCTCCTCCATCTCCAAAATCTCAAGCCATATCTCCTCCACTACAAGATATCTTGTCATCCCACCAGCTACATCAAGATCCTATCCTTCCATCTCCCCCGCTCCATGCTTCCATCTTACCACCTATCCAAGCTATTCCACCATCTATAATCTACCCTCTTGGTTCACTTACATTCATCCATGGTGGCCCTCTCTCAGCAGAAGAATTAAGAACAGTATCTCCCCATTGCAATACACCTAATAAATCACTTCTACCATTTTTTGCAAGCAAAAAGTTTCCTCAGCTTGTTCAAATGCTCAATCGATGGCATTATCAAGGTCAAGGTTTAGGACCACAAGAGCAAGGAATTAGAGAGCCTATTATTGCACAAAAAAATCTAGGATTTCATGGTCTTGGATATGTATCCAAAGGCTCACCATCTAAAGGTGTTGGTACACCACACCCCCAAACCAAGCCTATCTCCAAGCCCACCATGCTAGTCTCCCATCACTCCTTCAAGAAATCTTATGTCATCCCCCCTCCACCATCTTTGTAACCCAAAACAACCTACCACATCCCCCCTTCATCCGCTAAATCCATTTTGGGTCCCTCTATCCAAAAATCTACCATCCTCCATCCTCCTATCGGCCATCATAAAAATCCTATTCCATCCATTCCTATGCAAGATCAACAAAGGAACATATAAGGGCACATCATCCATCATCATCCCCCTACATGCTCTTTCATATCCTCTCCATCTCACAAAGCTTCTCCTAACCATCTTCCCAAAGCTTACCACAGCAATGTGAATGCCAACTTCAAAATGCATAAGGCTAAAAATCCACATCCTAGGCAATCATATGTCTATTCTAAAAGACATACTCCAAAAAGGAAAAATCCAATCAAAGAATGCAAAACAATGCAACAACCTATGAAAAGAAAATCCAAAACTATGTGGATCCCCAAGAAAAATTTTGAAACCCAATGCATAATGGCATCCACCATTGCTAATCCCCCATCTAGTGACTCATGTCCCCCTCTCCTAACTCCATCTTGGGTGCCTATATCCCCAAGCACGCTTCCACAAATCCTCCATCATGCCCGCATCTACCATCTATCCCCCATATGCTCTTTTCACACCCGTCCCAACATGTGCCAATGTTGCTCTTGCAAGCATCCCCATCTCATGCTCCTTTTCAACCTTTTCATCCCTCCATCTCTTACCATCAATCCCATCTAATCCAATCTATTGCATAAATCACACATCTGGTGTACCAACAACTAGCAACAAAATTGAACATTCCAACAGCTAGTGAAAAATCCCAAAATAGCCAAAATAGCTGAAGAAAGCCAAAATCATTCCAGCTAAGTCCAAAGTCAAAAAGTCAAAAAGTCAAAAAAAAAAAAGTAAAGAAAAATAAAGCGTCCACTGGTGAAAACTTGGCATTTCAAGCGCCTTGGACAAGTACCATGATGAAAACTTGGCAAACAAGCATCATGCGTAATCCTGTCATCCTCAGCTTAGCCTATCACCCTCATGCTTTTGGTCATCTCTTGACATCCACCTCCATCTTCCAATCTATCCACCTATCCTCCATCCTCCAGCTTCCATATCACACCATCCACTAATTTTATGCAGCTTCAGCCAATCATCTCAGCCAATCATCTCAGCTATCATCTCAGCTATCACATCATTGGTATCTAGCTCTAGGCTATCCTCATACAAACCCAATGTCATCTCTTTATATCCATCATATTCCTAGCTATCTACCATCCTATCCAGCCATCTCATCCTGCTCCTCTAGCTATCCTTGGTCACAAAATCTCTCATCATCATTGGATGCATCCTGCCAAATCCATATCTTTCGCTATCACCCCACCCTTAGCTTTCGCATCTTGCACAACATCGAACCATCCCGCTATCCTATCATCCTGAGCTTTTGCCTGCTTGTAACTATCTTGGTTCGTTAGCTTGTACCATATCTTGATTAGTTCACTTGTAAATATCTTGGTCTGTCAGCTTGTACATCCTCTTTAGCTTAGTACCATTGCATCTATCCAACGTTCATGTCAGTTCATCCTTGATCAGCATCTTGCACCCATCGCACATCTTGGTTAGCTATTCCAATGCATCCTTTAGCTAGATTTCCTATCACCAAAGTGTTATCTTTCTTAGTTCAGCTTGCCAGACGCATCACTCATCCAAATCTACTAGCTTAGGTGCTCTCTGATAGGTCCTTGTAGGATATAGCTTTCCTCATGTCTGATCTTGGTCCGTTAGTACCTCATCCTACCCATCTCGTTGGCAAACGGTTCTCTTTTGGATTTTCTCTTTCTTTTGATTTGGACTCTTCCCTATTGGGTCTTGAAATATCTTTTCCAAGAAATCTCCTTGTTCCCTCCTCAAGGTTGCCACGATCTTCCATATCATGGTATACTGTGAATGGGGCAATCAGAGCGTAAGGTCTTGATCATGTCTTTTGCTTGTTTTTTTTTTTTTTTTTTGCTTGTGGGTTACCCAGTGTCGTTTCCACACTGCTTCCTCTGGGATTCATGTGTGATACTGGGGCAATCCTTGCGTGTTTTTTTTGAGTCAGTTCGTCAGTCCTCTGGATAGTTGGTGAAAAGGCCTTGATGTTCTTGGTAACCTTGGCAATTAACCAACAGTCCTATAGCAAATCTAGTGCTCAACTACATGGTGGTACTTCTCTTTGAAGTATCCCCCCCACTCAAAAAGCTTCAATGGTTTTCTTTCATCTCCATTATCCCCCATCCATATCTAGCATCCGTCTCTCCTACCCCAGCTTATGCATCAGTATCTCTTTGAATCACTCCTCACCTTTAGCTTTAGGGATCCACAATCCTAGTCTTAGGGATCCACCAATCCAAATCAATCCACCAAGCCTCATCTTTCGAGATCCACGATCCTAGTCCTAGGGATCTTCGAAACCCATCTTCTGCCAATCTGACTCTTTGAAATCTTGTTGCATCAGCTTTTTTAATCCCCTCATCCATCTCTCCATCCTGGATTCCTTTTATAGCGCTCTGCTCCTTCATCCTTTGCAATCCTTGAGATCTTAAGCTTGCTTCCTCTTGTGCCTTTGATTCTCCCTTTATCATTCTCCTGTAGTGAGAGTTTGAGCTAACTAAACCTCTTCTCTTAATCCAATCTGAGTCTCCTTGCTCATCCCAGATTCTTGTATTTTTCAAGAAGCCACCGAGCCTCGCTTTCTCTCCCCGCTGCCTTCTTGAGGGGGCATCTCACAGTCCATTCTCTCCTCTTCTGCTCTAGCCTTGGCCATCTTATTTTCTTATCTTTGATGCCATGCCACTTGCGGCATCACATCAAAGAGGGGCAAAATGTAGACACCTAAAAATCCTTTAAAAAATAAAGTATTTTTATTTTTTGAAAATATCCCTGATGACATCATCATTTATTAATTAATTATTTAATTAATTAATTTTTATGCCATTAAATCCCTTTATCTTAATTAAAAATATTTAATTAAGGAATCCCTCCCAAAAATGTTTAAATCTTATTTAAACATTATTTCCTTATTTATTAATTATTTAATTAATAAATTGACCAAAAATCCACAATCATCCATTGAAGCCTTTGGAAGCATATTGAGCATACATCCTATCCATTTAGATAAAGCTACTCAACAAGAGAGCTTCTTATTGAGAGAGTCCATTAATGGCTCATATTCTCAATTGAGAGCTCATCTTAGTCTATCTTGAAGTTTATGAATTTTGTTTAGTTTGTAGAAGCTTTATTTAAATTTGGTTTCTATTAGCATACTAACATTGCTCATATACATTTTTGCCCATGCTGGATAACCGAAGACTCTGAAGTGAGTCACAACTAGTTTTCTACTGCACCATGGCTCAAAAGGAGTTTTACCATCTAAGGCATTATGAGGAGACCTACTAAGTATGTGAGTAGCACTGCTAATGGCTTTGACTTTTAGTGTAGGATCAAGAGATTTGGCTTTAATCATGCAACTTACCATGGTCTTAAGAGTTTTAATCCTCATAGCTGCAACATCAATCTTGTGCAGATTGAATGTTGGTGAATTCTAAAGATCAATACCCTCAAGTTTGCAAAATTCTTTAAGTCTTTTGTCCACATATCTACTTTCATTATCCATTCGAAGAACCTCGATGGCTTTCCTTGATTTCTATTCAACATGAATCTTGAAGGCTTGAAGCTTATCAACCACTTCATTCTTGTGATGAAGGAAGTAGACCCATGTGAATTGTGAAAAGTCATCAATGAAAGTAAGGATGTAGTAGCCTTGGCTAACTGATGTCACTATAAAAGGACCTACTAAAACCATGTGAACCAACTGAAGAATAATTGGTGCTCTTAAAGACTTCCCTTTCTCATACTTCTCCTTTAGATGCATATCCACTGAACATGTTGATAACTCACCTTTAGAGAAGTTGATGTTAGGTAGACCTTTGACCATATGTTTTGAGAAAAGTTGTTGAAGAGAGAAAAAGGAAAGATGACCAAACTACTCATGCCATAGTTTGACTTGTGAATTAGATTGAGTTAACAAGGCTTGAGAAGGAGACTTAGGCGCAAAGTGGGAAAAGGAATAAAGCCTCTTATCATGATTGACTTTCCCCACTGCAACCAATGAATCATCTTTCAGACTTCACACCATTACGAAATCTAGAAGGAACTCAACTTTGTTACCATCTCTAAGGTGAGTGATTTGGTAAATTGAGAGGAGATTAGAGCTTGCATTAGAAACATAGAGAATGTCTTTGAATTCCCCATTTTCCATTTCCACATGTCCTTTCCCTTCAACTTCCATTTTTGTATCATCTCCCACAAAGATGTGCAGTACCTATGACTACTTCAATGAAGAAAAGTCTCCCTTTGAATAACCCATGTGATAGGAGACACTTGAGTCAAGAGTCCATTCTGATGAAGAACTTGTATTTGCCATAACTGCTTGCCCTTTTCCCTTTGAAGTGGGTGGATTTGAATCCTTCGAAGTACCTGGCACTTGGATTTTGTTCTTCTTGAGTATGTTTTCCAACTCATCAATTTTCTAAGTCTTGCAATGATGCTCATTATGATTTGGCTTCTTGCAATATGCATAAAAATTTTATTCCTTCTTTTCATGACTTCCCTTCTTTTTGGAAGAAGAATTGCCTTGCTATGAGGAGGATTGTTGTGTCTTAAACTATGATTTTTGCTTCCACTGCTTCTTCTTGTTGTTGTTAGAACTTTTTCCACCTTGACTTGATTGGTTCTCATCACTAGCCACCAATGCTTTGGTCTTTGATTTTGTGAGAAGTCCCAAGTCTATCAAGTGAGATTGGTCAACAATCAACATCTCTACAAAAGCATCAAAAGTAGGCTTCTAGAAAGCACTTCCTATGGCTAACCTATGAGTATTCTAACTCAAAACAAAGGAGGCGTACTCTAAAGCTAGCTTCTTTAGGATATGATTAATGAAATTTTTATCCTTCATGGGATTTCCACAATCTTTAAGTAGTGCCCTATACTCATTGGCTTTGTTGATGTAATCCTGAATTGTGTCAAAGTTCTTTGGATCCAATAGAAGTAGATCATCCTCAATTTGAAAACCCTTTTCCTCATCCACCTTACCATATAATTATTCAAGTTTGTCCCATGTAGGTTTGGCTTCCTTGAAACTAACAATGTGGAAGAAGAGATCTCTATGTACACAACTCCTAATAATTCCTAAGCTTGATTGTCTATAATTTTCCAATCAATGAGTTCTTTAGCATCAGTGGGTTTTGGAATTGTACCATCAACATAAAGATTTAGACCTTTTTCCATTAATCTACTCCATACAATATCTTTCAATGTAGAATAATTGTGTAAAGTTAGAAGTGGAGCATTAGGTGAATCCATGATGCAGAAAATGAAAAGAGCACACAAGAGACACAAAAACACAATATACACCCCCCTTTTCACTCAATCAAAAGACACCCCCCCCCCCCTCCAAAAAGGATGCTTTTGGAACTTTATATGCAATGTGTCTACAATAGGCCACTTGTCAAAATGTACAAAGTGGACTTCTAATTTTTTCTATTTACAACTGCCTTTTAAGGTCCAAATCTATCACTAAGTACTGTAGCTCAGATGTACAACAATTTTAAAAAGTAATCAAAGCATTACAATAGAAAAAAGGCCCTAGTTTTGAAAGTGAGATTTTGATCCACACATCCCTATAATATGGATTTTGATCTAGAAAGTAGACAAAAAATAATGCACTTTCAAAAAAAGGAACCTAAAAAAGTGTCCAAATGAGCCCATACAGAGTGTTTGAAGTCGCAAAATATAGGATTGAATAGGTACAATCACAAAAAATGTAGTTATCCTTGCACCAAAACCAAAAAATAACACACCACTAAATTTTTTATGAAATTATACACAAAATCAAAAAAACTCACACTTGATTTGGAGTCTAGATGTCTGAGTTATGGTGTCTCAAAGTCAGGCTACTAAATAAAAAATGCATCTGAAGAGAGGTCTGGGTAGACAACTATGAGCTTAAATTTGATGGTAAAATGGTCATTGTAGTAGTTATAAATTTCCTTAGAATGACAAACATATGGCACTATGTTGGCAAGCTAGAGTACTAATGGAGTTAGCTTATGTGGCAGGGTTGGCGGCTGACTATGTGCCAAGTCATAGTGGCTAACTAGATGTCTAGGCTGGTAGTCAAGTCTAATGTGGCAGTCTTGCAAGTGTTGCGTGTCTACCTGAAGAAGATGTAGGGGTCAGAGATATACATAGTCACTGAAAATTTATATTCTATGGTGCCAAAGTTCAAATTTCCCACCGTTGAGCCAAGATGGTGCAACCTCATGGCAAGAGTTTCTGCATGGCTAGAAAGATATAAACGACATCGGGTAAGCAATGTTTGATCCTAGAATTTAGAGGTTAATCCCACATTATTAGTGGGAATGCTAGTCTAGTCATATAAAACAAATGCTTGCCAAGTGATAAGCCAAACAAGATGCCAAGGGGTTGGGGAAAGTTGGAACTATCGAGTCTTAGGCATTTGCTAGACTTGTGATGTATTTGCATAAATTTGTAGAGGTATTGTCATTGAGTTGTGGCCAAAAATTAGAATATTCTTTGTAATACTAAATAAAATATTCCACATAGTGTGCAGGGTTAGGGTGTCACTACTTGGTTCCTGTACAAAAAAAAATTCTTTACAGGGCCACTGGCTAAAAAAGATTTTGAAAAATTCTATCCAAAAAAACATAGAGAATAAAATTATAGATCCAAAAAGAAATTAATTAGATTTGCAAAATGACCATATCCAAGTTACAAATTGGAGCCTCTAGGTGCCAATTTGCAAAAAAATATTGCCTCATGATCGACTTTGGCCTAGGATAGCAGAATTTATAGCCGATTTTCACTAAGTTGATGTTCTAGATACAATGACAAGGTCCCTTCTAGCTCTAGATGCTCCCAATGACTGTAGTACTTTGGATTTGGGCAGAGGTGCTAAAGTAACAATGGTTATTCTTATTCACATAGGTTACTAGAGCTATAGCTTCATCTTCATTTGATTCATCTTTCATGGCCACATAAACTACTTCATCATCATTCTCATCAGAATCTTCTTCAACAATGTAGCATCTTTTTCCTTTTTCCTTGTAGCCTTTGCTATCATTTTCTCTCTTATTCATGTACTTGTTTCCTTCTTTTTAGTTCTTCTATGTACACCTTGTAGCAATATGACCTACTTCATTACAATTGAAACATATGATAGGGAGCTTACCTTTGAATTTACCTTTTCCTATATGGAATCTTCCAGTTAGTAGTGCTTCCAACTATTCTACATCTTCTTCATCTGTTTTGTTGTCACTAGATGCATGTTTTCCTTTTCTTTTCTTATTTTTTTATGTCACCTGCTAAGTGTCTTTTATTGTCATCTTGGCCTTGAAAGCATATTCAAGGTTCTCAGGTTTGTAGTTGTCAAAGTTTGACAATTCAAATGCAGTAAGTATTCCCATAATTCTTTTAAAAGTTAGTGTGTTTCCTTGTACACACCTCAGCTCTTGAATGGTTGAAACTCTAATAGCATAGATAAGGAGTAGAGTTCTTAAGTATTTGTTGTTGATAAATTCTTCTTCCAATTGACCACATAGACTTCTTATTGCACTCACCACTTCATTCTAGTAGCATATTGTGTAGCATTTTCTCCTTCCTCCATTTTCATGTCACCAAACTTTCCTCTGAGGCTTTCTCTCTTTGCTCTTTGGACATTCTGATCTCCTCTATAGATATTTATTAGGGCTTTCCACATCTTGAATGCAGTGTCACAATCTTTGATGTCGTCATATTTTCCATAGCTGAGTGCAGAGGCAATCTCCGACATTGCCTGATTGTGCTCCTTCCTTTTGTTCAAATCATCTGTAGTAAGAGGTCCAGTTGGATCCAAATTGTCTATTCCAATTGAAGTTTTTGCATAATCACAACTTGATCCAAGGTGAAATTTCATTAGACTCTACCATGAAACAAAGTTTTCTTTGTTAAGCTTAGGAACTTCTCTCTTGGACATCTTGATCTTCCTGCTTCTAGTACCTTGAAACTAAATCAGCAGATGGCTTTGATACCAATTGTTAGAAATGCTTCAAAATAACTGAGAGGGGGGGTGTGAATCAGTTATTCAAGGTCTAAATATCCTATTAAAAAAATTTCACTAAGTGTAGTGAGCCCATTCAACCATTCATTCATCCAAACTTTAACTTCCCTATTCAGCAAGTTACTGTAAATCAACATGCAAGCATAACACATAAAAGATCAACACATAACATGTTGGCATTATGATACATTTTTGTCATTAGTTACAACACTTATTGGATTCTGAATGCTTACCGAACTCTCACCGGACATTCCTTTGTAAGCCAATCTTTACCTAGTTCTCAGTGTTTACCGAGTGATCGAGGTGAACAAAGAAGTCAGTGTTTACCGAGTGATCGAGGTGAACAAAGCAGTCAGTGTTTACCGAGTGTTCGAGGTAAAGAAAGGAATCAGTTTTGACCAAGTGAAGATGTACTTAGTATTGACCGAGAACTTCGTGATAATCGAGCTCCTGAGGTTATCAAGGAAATTAATTTTACCGAGCTCAAACGGTTATCAAGGAAACTAACTATCACCAAGTCACAAGGTTCTATCGAGTGTTTCCTTTGATCACCGAGCTACAGTTCAGATAGAAGTGTTCACCGAGTGACATCTCTTCTACCGAGTCTCCAGTGGTTACCGAGTTCAAAACTACTTGAAGTGTTTAGTATGGACCGTGCCTTCACTTCTACCGAGTGCATGATGATGCCGAGTAACGTAGTGGACGCCGAGTATCAGAAGGACACCGAGTCAGTTCAGTGAACCCGCATTTTTCCCTTACGCCGACTTTGTATAGAGATTTTCACTTGTTTTTTTGGCCGACCTTGCATGTATTGTTTATTTGGATGGTATATATATGCAATGTATTATATCATTCAAATGTAATGGTAATGAATGAAAATGTGAAAGTGTGAAAGAAATACATGCGTGCGAAAGTATGTGTGCTGAGTTGTGAAGGTATTCAGCAAGGTCAAGTTTTGGAGCAGAAAAGTTTTATCTATCACATCAAGGTGAATCAGAGCATAGCGGATCTTATCAGCAATCAATTGTAATCAGATCCACTGTTTCATTCTAACAGGTGAATCAGTTTTTGTAAATCCTTTAACAAGGTAGACTTAACAGTCTTTTGTAAATCTCCTAACAGAGTGCATACTTTATTGTATGTTTGTAAATCCTCTAACAAGGTGGATCTAGCAATCCTTTGTGCTCCTAATAGGGCAGATCACCAGAAGTGGTCATTGTAAGCCTTAACCGGCCAACTTCATACTGCAGTAACGAAGCTTTGTGGGTTTCATCCCCACCCTAGTTTTACTTTCTATTTGGAAGGTTTCTGGGTCACCAAATCTGTGTGTTCAAGTGTTGCAAATGATTTTGTTTCATGCTTACCATAGGTTACTTGGATGAATGGTGAATATATCAGTATGCAGTTTTATTGTTTGAAATTTTAAAAGTTACTGATTCACCCCTCCCCTCTCAGTAACTTGTCATATCTTGAATATTTCCAACAATTGGTATCAGAGCAATAAGGTTCTCAAGATAAAAGTTTCACAGCTTGAGCAAAGATCAAGGACAATGGAGATATTCAGACTTGACAAATCTATTGAGAATGAAAAGCTAGATCTGAAAATGGCCATGGCTCAACTCAATGAAGCAAAAGAGCATCTTTCACAATCCTTGAAAAGAAGAAAAGAACTTGCAAGGAAAATGAATGACCATCAGTATGTTGAAGAAAAGATTGAAGATCTCTCACCATCAAGTAGTTCAGATGAAGCTGACAAAGCAATCAAAGAACTTTTAGAAAAGAATGGATCTCTGCAGGAAGAAGTAAGAAAGCTAAAAAGGGAACAAGAAATCCAGTCCATCAGGCTATGTGAAATCTTGGAGCAAAGGAACAAGGCAGCTGAAGACTTAGAGGTAAGGAATAATCAATCCTCTCAGCTTGAAAATCTTGTAACTCAATTATCTAATGCAAATGAAGAAATTATGAATCTAAGATCTGAGAATGAGAATTTGAGAAATGACTTAATTACTGAAAGGCAAATCAATGCAAGCTTACAAAGTGATCTAATCTCTGAAAAACAAGTCAATGAGAGAATGGTAAAATCTCAAAAGGACATGGATCATTTGAATCTGCAAAATGAAGAAAACTTTCATAAACAAAATGGTAAAGCAGGCCTTGGATACAAGGAACAAGGTGAATCCTCCAAACAGGGTACTCAAAAGAATCAAAGACCTACTTGCAGCCACTGTGGTAAGTTAGGTCATACATCTAACAGATGTTGGAGCAATGGAAAAGGCAAATTTAATGGAAAGTGCTACAATTGCAATCAGCATGGACACAAAGCCAATGAATGCAAAGAGAAACCAAAATTTGAAGGTAAATGTCACAAATGCCAAAAGCAAGGTCATAAGCCATCACAATGCAAATCCAAATCATTTAATCCAGCTGAACAACTTGTCAAAGCAATATTTGGTTGGGACTACAACACTTGGTGCAGATGTCATTATTGTGGAGAATATGGTCATACTGGCATAAACTGTGCAAGGCATCACCTAAGAAAAAGGGATACCACTGTAAGATGTTATACATGTACAGAACTTGGTCATATATCTAAAAACTGCATGAACATAAAGAAAGTCGAGGATGAGAAGAAAATCAAAGTAAACAATATTCGGAAGCAAATGAAGCAGCAATGGATTCCTAAGTCTACCGAGCCAGATAATTCAAGTGATGGAATGGTCACTCAAGAAGTGAGTGACTCTACCATTTCCAATTAAGACTCATCAGGATAAGACCAGGACTGTATCTACAAAGCAATATCCTAAGCAGTCCTAGAATGAAAATATGATCAAATCAGTATTTTAGATACATCAGGATCATGGTCGGTACATGACCTTATCGAGCTCAGTCGGGTGCAATAAGGCTTCTTTCACCAAGTTGCACTTACCGAGCATGGTTGGTTCTTCTCTTACCGAGTTAAGGTCAGTTTAACCTATTTTCTTTTGGTCACCGAGTTGCGAAGTTTAAGCTGAGCTAGTGGATGACAGTCTGTCGATCACAGCTACCTCCATACTGAACATTAATGGTGAATTTTTCATCAAAAGGGCAGATTTTGACCTCATTTTTCACCGCAAATTCAAGATTTACATAGAAAAAAAAAGGGCTTTCAAGCGAGTTCAAGCGATTTGAAGAGATTTTCCAACAAAGTATTCTTACAAAACCTTTTCACTCACCGAGCAGCAAGGCGAAGAAGGGTTCTGAAATGCTTGTGAAGGGAACGGAATGGAAGGCACCTACGTTCAAGCTCGTTCCTGCCATCGCTGAATTGCTCGATCCCAATGGAGCTCAATCACAGATTCCACCCAAGGTACTCCTCGTGAACGACATTCGCACTCATTTTAAGTGTGCTATTCAAGAAATAGGGACATTGGACATGGATAATGCCCTAGCGGAGTTATGTGTAAATGGTTCTCTCAAAATCGAGCATAAGCATTTGGAAACTAAAGGTTTGACTCACATCGCGCATATGCCTGGAAACTTCCAAACTAAATGGATTAGGTATATCTTGAGTCGAGTGCATAATGGTCAGTTGTGGTTGAAACAACCCATTTTGATAACCAAGAAGATGATTCACAAAATCACGGGTCTCCCGATGCTCAGCAAAGCCAAAACCACCAAAACCCTAGGACGGGATGAGTTACAGAGGCAAACCCTAGCCGAGTGGGACGGTAGAGGTTTGAAGGTCAACATTGTAACAGATCCAAAACTAAGATTTGGCATACATATTATTGCATATAAGTTATATAGTTCCAACAGGTTAAATAGTGTACCGTGTGAAGCTATGGATTTGGCCCTAAAAATTGTAAAGAAGAATCTTGAGTTTGATCTGTCAAAAGTAATGTTGAAGCAGTTAAACAAGAACATGGACAGTATAAGGACATCGAAGAATAACCCCTGTAAATTTGGATCTCTGTTAATATGTTTACTATTTTATGTACAAAAATTCTTTCCATCAAAGGGAACCGTAGAATGGAGAAAAGATGTCCCAATTTTGTATCAGATTAATGAGTTTATAGCAGAGATGGGAGAAAATTTTGATAGTATCATGGATAACTATTTTGAAGACTTTAAGGAGAGGATGAATAACCGATTCAGAATTCCTCCTAGGCTTGTTGAAGAATATAAAGATGACGTATGTTTTATGGTTGACTGTGACAAGGTGTACATACAGGCAGTTAGACCCCGAGTTGCATGGGTGAAACCTCTTCCATATGAGGTAAATATTAATGAAATAAGGGATATCATTGAAGCACTGGTAAATGAGCCAGTAGACCCAAGGCAATGTATTTTTGGTACTTATGATGAAGCAAAGGCCAGAATTGAACTGAAAATCAAAATTCCACAGGCCATCAGCAAAGGTAAGAGGAAAGTGGCCAAACTGAAAACTGCAATGGGTCCTCTTATGCTCACCAAGGGAAAAGGTGAAGATAAAGAAAGTGAAGAAGAAGAAGAAGGAGAAGAAGAATCAGAAGAAGAGCAACCGGCAAAGAAGAAAGGCAAGGTAATCATTACCAAGCTCAAGAAGTAGCCTACTACAGTATTTACTCGAAGGACAAGAAAAGGTATTCAGGAACCTGTATTGGTCAAGCCTGCACCTACATTCGAGCAAAGGCTCAAATCATTGGAAGAAGGAGCTGGCATCACAAATTTCAAGGCATTGAAATTTGAGACAAGGACTGATGCAAAGAAAATGCAGATTGAGGAACTGGTACTTAACAAAATGGGAAAATGGAAATACTCCCCGGACCAAATTGCTCCTCATATATCTAAAGAACTACTGGAGAGAGTACAGTCAAGATGGGAGTTAGCCACCAAGATGGTAAAAGATATATATGAGCAATCCTTGAAGAATCTTCGGCCTAGTCTCACTAGAGCAGAGGTAAAATCTGAATTGAAAACCTATGAAGGTAAAATGATGATTAGATTCCACACTTGTTTGATTTTGATCAAAGATATAGAGCATGTTGTAAATGATGCTACAAACATGTGGAAAAACATCTATCATCTACATAAGCCCAGTGTAGACCCAGTAGAAATAAAAGATGATGACAGCAGCAGCAGCAGTGATGAATCAGATAGCGCTCCATCCATCACAGTTACACCAGGAGAGTTGCATGCAATGATGGAAGAGAAAGAGGAAGAAGAAAAAGAGGAAGAAGCTGAAGAGGAAGATAAGGAGGATGATCCGGTAAAAATTGTAGCAGCAGTTATTGCATCCCTTCCTCACTCCCCAGCTAAACCTGTGACATCATCAAGGTTGGAGTTAGCTTCAGTAGGTTCATCTACACCAGATTTACCATCTACACCTGCCATATCTTAGCTCCAGGTATCATCAGTGGAAGTGACTACCACTTCATCTACCGAGCTACATCCCTCTTTGTCTATTGAGCTGCACCCCTCTTCATCTACCGAGTTGGCCTCCTCGACTCCATCATCATTAGTTGGTATTGCTGTGAGTTCTCCAATTTTGACTACTCCAATTTGTTCTACAATTTTTTTGCCATCTACTTCAGGCATAGTGAGCTTAGATACTATATTACCGAGTGTATCACCATTTTTGGCCAGTACTCAAATTTTTGACCCTGTACATACTCCTATTGACACTCAACCCTCAAGCATCCCAGTTTTTACTGCTAGTCCTTCTGTCTCTACTGTTGTGTCTATTCCAAAGGTCAAACCAGTCATCTCAGAAGTCAAACAAAAGCAACCATTAAGACTTATGATCACTGGAAAGGAAATTCTTGAAGACATTGACTTGGACACAGAGATAGTAATTCCAAAGATTGACTTTGATAATGCTACCATTGAAGAAATGAGGTATGCTAGTCAACTTATTGAGAAAAAGGCTACTCAGATGCAGTTAAGATCGGAAAGGGATAAGGAATACAGGATAATTGAGGATGCCCGGAACATAATTACTGAGGCTATAGGTGTTGATGTTGATACTTCTCAACACATTTTGATTCAATTGGAAGAGGCAGTTAATAAATTCAATGAAGATGCCTTCGAACAAGAAAAGCTGATTGAGCGTGTAGCAAAGAAATTTGATAATAAGGTGTTGGGGCACATTGCCCAAAACATTGCAATAAATCAGGTTGCAATAACCTCAGTTTTGGCAGATATGGAAAATTCTTTTAATAATGTAACATCTCTTTTTGCTAAGCTTTGTGATGTTACCGAGTACACTAAGGGAATAAGAGAGAAACTAAATAAAATTGATGAGGATCTGAAGGTGAGCACACAGAACTTGAAGCTTGACCCCAGTTCAAGCTCATCTCATCACCTCAGGATCAAATTTTTGTCAGAGAAGCAGGCAGAGCTATTGAGAGAAGAGGCAAGGATCCGATCTACATTGATAGATATCCAAAACATGATCCTTCCCATCATGGATTCTATGCAGAAGCACATTGCACATTCAAAGACATTAATCCATGATAATAACTTCTCCATTGCAGACCATGTGATTGAACTTTCGGCTGAAGTTCAACTAGCTCTTTCCACCTGCAAAATTTTGCAAGAGAATTGGGATAAGACTCTCCAGCTTATTCTTTAGGTACATTCAGAGTTCATCTCTCATTTTGGTGTTTCTATATAAGTATATATATTTTTTTATTCTTTGGCATTATTGTTAAAAAGGGGGAGATTATTGTTGGATATGTATACTATGGGTGAATAAGTGTTTTCAGAAAAATTGTACAAAGGAAGAGATATACAGCTCGTGTAAATACTGTATGTACATTCTATGAGGGAGTTGTATATAACAAAGCTATGTATATTCAGAATCAGTCATTAGCATGTCAGATAAATTTTGTCTCATAAGTGTTTTTGTCACTAATGCCAAAGGGGGAGATTGTTGGCATTATGATACATTTTTGTCATTAGTTACAACACTTATTGGATTCTGAATGCTTACTGAGCTCTCACCGGACATTCCTTTGTAAGCCAAGCTTTACCTAGTTCTCAGTGTTTACCGAGTGATCGAGGTGAACAAAGAAGTCAGTGTTTACCGAGTAATCGAGGTGAACAAAGCAGTCAGTGTTTACTGAGTGTTCGAGGTAAAGAAAGGAATCAAATTTGACCGAGTGAAGATGTACTTAGTATTGACCGAGAACTTTGTGATAACCAAGCTCCTGAGGTTATCAAGGAAATTAATTTTATCGAGCTCAGACGGTTATCAAGGAAACTAACTATCACCGAGTCACAAGGTTCTATCAAGTGTTTCCTTTGATCACCGAGCTACAGTTCAGATAGAAGTGTTCACCGAGTGACATCTCTTCTATCGAGTCTCCAGTGGTTACCGAGTTCAGAACTACTCGAAGTGTTTAGTATGGACCGTGCCTTCACTTCTACCGAGTGCATGACGATGCCGAGTAACGCAGTGGACGCCGAGTATCAGAAGGACACCAAGTCAGTTCAGTGAACCTGAGTTTTTACCTTAGGCTGACTTTGTATAGAGATTTGTACTTGTTGTTTTGGCCGACCTTGCATGTATTGTTTATTTGGATGGTATATATATGCAATGTATTGTATCATTCAAATGTAATGGTAATGAATGAAAATGTGAAAGTGTGAAAGAAATACATGCGTGCGAAAGTATGTGTGCTGAGTTGTGAAGGTATTCAGCAAGGTCAAGTTTTGGAGTAGAAAAGTTTTATCTATCACATCAAGGTGAATCAGAGCATAGCGAATCTTATCAGCAATCAGTTGTAATCAGATCCATTGTTTCATTCTAACAGGTGAATCAGTTTTTGTAAATCCTTTAACAAGGTAGACTTAACAGTCTTTTGTAAATCTCCTAACAGAGTGCATACTTTATTGTATGTTTGTAAATCCTCTAACAAGGTGGATCTAGCAATCCTTTGTGCTCCTAACAGGGCAGATCACTAGAAGTGGTCATTGTAAGCCTTAACCGGCCAACTTCATACTGCAGTAACGAAGCTTTGTGGGTTTCATCCCCACCCTAGTTTTACTTTCTATTTGGAAGGTTTCTGGGTCACCAAATCTGTGTGTTCAAGTGTTGCAAATGATTTTGTTTCATGCTTACAATAGGTTACTTGGATGAATGGTGAATATATCAGTATGCAGTTTTATTGTTTGAAATTTTAAAAGTTACTGATTCACCCCTCCCCTCTCAGTAACTTGTCATATCTTGAATATTTCCAACATAACATAGTGATTTATGTGGAAACCCAATTTGGGAAAAACCACCATTAACATGCTACTCAATTCTCACTCTTCTAAAGTGATGCCCTATGAAAGGCCTACCCTGTTAAAGGCTTACAACACACTATTAAATGTGACCTGGTTAAAGGATTTAACCACCCTGTTAGAAGTGGACTTGGTTAGAGGACTTTAGAACATTCACTTGGAATGCCACCCTGTTAAAGGATTTAAAAATGGATATTAAACCAAGTCCATAGGATTTTCATGTCTAATACAATTGATATGGACTATTAGAATGTCTTTGACCTGATTACAACTCAACTTGCAGATTTCAGATCACCATTCAACTCTTCTTCACTTGCCTAGCTTTTAGTCTCTGCAACTCTTGATAGCTTTCCCTCCTTTCAAGCTTAGTCTCCTTGAGTCTCCATGCTCAATGTACCAGTGTAATCATCTCTTCTTGACCACTTGTAGAAGAAGAGTCTTTGTGCTCTATTCTTTCTTCTCCTAGATGTCTTCTCCTTCACACCCTTCTAACCACTTCATAATTTGGCTCTCTAGCAACACTTGCTTCTTGGTCTGTGACTCCTTAAATAAAAGTTTGGAACTTCCTTTCTCACTCAATTCTTACCTCCATTAATTTCAGTTCATATGGATTAGGTAGGATTCATTGCATCTAACCCATATTATGTTTCTTCTAGAAACATCATGAAGAATCCTCCTGAATTTTCTAAAAAATGGTTTACATAGAATTCTATACCACCAGTTCATCATCCTTATCCTCCAATTGAGTCAAAAAATTCTAGGTAACAACTATGTTGGCTCAAATTTGGAAAATCTTCAATTTTTTAATAATACAGCGGCTCGGCACTATTGAAATCATGATGCTCGACACATGCTGTGTTACTAATGGTCAACACCTAATACTTTTCTTGGCACTTGAACTTCACTCGGCACCTAAAGATCACTTGGCACACACTAGATTTTTCTTTTTCTCAGCTCCAACTAAAAATTTTCTTGGCTTCAACTAGATTTCTTAGCACCCACTAATGAACTTAGTTTAAGCTTTGCAATCAACCTTGTTACAACTTATACTTCCAATTTTTTCTAAGTGTGACCAATATCTATATCTTTGAATATGTTATTAATACATCATTTAACCATTACCTTAGTTGATCCTTGCACTTCATTACAATATCATAACTCAACATTTCCCTTAGGTGCTATTGTTGCATCTTGTTGATTAAATCCTCTTCATCAATAAACTAAGTGATAGTACTTGGATCTTATAAGAAAATGTCATTTCTGCAAATAGCAGGTTTGACAACAATAACAAAACAATGATTGAAAATATTTAGTTAACAAAAATATCCCTCTTTGAATCAATCTTCTTCATCAATGATCTTTTCAATCAAATTTCCAACAAGAATGTGATGCATCTTTTGGATTTCAAAAATGTTGTATCATTTCAAAGTTATACCTGTTTTTCTATCAATGTGTCAATCAACAGTTTATACATAACTCAATTAGAAAATACATAATGATTACTTACTAAACTTATAATTTGACAAAATTTACATTTATGGAAAGCTAAGAAAATTCTTAAGAAACTAGTTTTGTTTCATCAAACTTAGGTGAGAAAAAAGTTATCAAATACATTGCTCCTTCTCTTCTCTTGCATGCATTCTGATGATGGATCACAGAGTGTGATCCGAAACATTGATGTAAAAATTTGTTCACACAATCAAATCTAGAAATCTAATGCACAACACAAGAACAAGCTAAAAACACATTTTCAGGATGCTTTTTAAGTTGACCATGTAGGGTTGGTATCCAAAGATATACTAGGCCTTGTAAAGGTATTAATTTTCTAGTTTGGTATCATGATGGGTGGGCAAAAAGTTGTAATAAATTTGGAAATTCTTTGAGGTATTTCAAAATTACATATTTTTTAGATTGCCACTTTTTGGCACACCATGATCTTGCACATACCCTCAATCTGCCTGATATTACAAGGCATCAAAATCAATTAATGCAATAATATCAAAGGATCATTAACATCTCAAGTTCAAGAACATCTTTTTTATCTAAATTATTTATGTACTAAGATATATAGATTCTGGAGAAAATCAAATTCATTGACATCAATGTTCAAACCTGCAATCAAAGTTGTGCATCAGTCAACCTCATATTGAAATATGGTAAGAAACTTTACATGGTATAAGAACCTTGTTAAGGAGAGATATCATCAATTTTAAGAGATCATATTTCACATTAAGTTGTAGTCACTCATTATTCTTCAAGATGAGAAACATGTTAAGATTCAAACACCACCTTATAAGTATTGACAATTTTGAATCCTGGAAACTTTGTATAATGATGGTATGAAAAGATAACAAATTATATTCCTTTGTAAAAGAAGAAATGAAATAACCTAAAGATGATCTAGAGAAAACTCTATGGATTGAGAATAATAAGAATGCCATAAAAATAATAAGGGATAATGCTCAAGATCACATGGTACCTATTCTAGCAAAACATGCAACAACATATCACATGCTTAAAGCTTTTGAAAATGCATTCATAGTAAATAACATTGGTAGAAAATTTGATCTTAAAAGACATATGAATAACATTAGCATGAATAAAGGAGAAACAATAAATGCCTTCTTTATGAGAATCACAAAATTAAGAGATCAATTATCTTTGGTTAGTTATGAGATTGACAACCAAGAGTTGTCCTTAATAGCATTAGGAGGACTACCAAATTCTTGGGAGTCATTTGTACAAGGTATAAGTGCAAGATCTACAATTCCAAAACTAGATCGATTAAGATCTGATTGTCTTCAACAAGAGTCAAGATTAATGACTAAAGGAAAACATAAAACCTTAGAAAAAGACATTCATGTTCTTAACAAAAACTCTCATAAGAAGGGTGAGAAGAACACAGAGATGAAAAGAAACTTTCATGGAAAGGGATAGTCAAAACAAAAGAAAGATTGTCTAAAATCCAATATTTCAAATGTGATCAATATGGACATTATGCACTAAATTGTCCTGGTCGATCAAAACTTCAAGCATCATTTTCCAAAACTAATAAATCAATCAAAGGTCAAGATTCTGAGAAATATGTCTTCTACTTAGCTTGTATAGTCAAATATCAACCAAGTCCAATGCTTAGATAATTGACAGTGGATCTTCAAGACACATCACTGGATATCAAGATAACCTAGAAAGTATGCAAATAAAAGCAGATGAAGAAGTTATTATTGGAGATGATTATGTACATTCTGTAAGAGGAATTGGGACCTACACCATTGAATTAAAATCTAGAAAATCTATTCATCTTTCTAGAGTTCTATATGTACTAGGTATCAAAAGGAATTTAATATATATATCATTAACACTTGAAGGTGATGGTTATAGAATTACTTTCATGGAAGGCAAAGTGATAGCATGGCAAATGAATTCAACTATAAAGAAGGCTCAAACAATAGGAGTATGACAAGGACTATTATATGAGCTTTGCACTAAGAAAAATCTTGCAATTGTTCATGAGACTTAAGATTCAAATGAAATATAGCATAGAAGCTTAGGTCATATCAACTTTCATGCTCTAAAATCTATGAAGTTAGTAACTAGAATGCCCAAATTAAATCAAATTCACAATGAGTTTTACAAAGGTTGTGCCTTGAGGAAAAACACTCAAAAGTCATGTCCTCATAGTTTGAGAAAAACTAAAAATGCATTAGAACTAGTGCACTCGGACCTATGTGGACTCATGTCTACACCATCCATAGGAGGGTTCTTGTACTATGTGACATTTGTTGATAATTTTTCAAGTAAGACATGGATATACTTCCTTAAGTGTAAAGAATCTGAAGAAAATCTTTCTAAATTTAAAGAATTCAAAACTATCACTAAAAACTCCTCAGAAAAGAAAATTAAAATTCTAAGAACAGATAATGGGAAAGAATACACTTCTAAAATATTTAAAGAATTATGCAAACTTGGTGGGATCAAGAGGGAGTTTACAGTTCCCTATAAGGAAAAATAGAATCATTATAAAAGTTATTAGAGCTATGATATTTGATCAAAACATCAGCATGTCACTTTGGGATGAAGATCTAATACAACAATCTACATTCAAAATAGATGTCCTCACACACATCTAGACAATAAAATTCCTAAAGAAGCATTTTCATTTATGAAACATGACATTAGCCATTTAAGGATATTTGGATGTCCTGAGTATGTTCATGTGTCTAAGGAGAAAATGATTGAGTTAGAACCTACTAGAAGGAAAGGAATTCTTATTGATTTTAGTGAAATAGTAAAGGGTTACATAATCTACATACCTGGATAGAAATAAATAGAACTCAACAGAGATGTCATCTTTGAAGAAGACATTGTTTTTAAAGAGCCAAAATTTTAGATGAACTAGATATTGATGAATTATCTTGTTCTCTAGAAGAGGCTCCTACTCTTGAGATTGAAAGGGAGTACCCTGAAAAAATTTCAAATAAAAATTAGATACTTCTTAAGACTCAAGAAGAGAGTCTTGACAATAATTCTAAAAGGCCACTTTGGGCAAGAAATATTATAAAGGAAGGAAATCAATTTGCAACACCTTCAGGGACATTTAGAGAAAGCAAATGACCTTGAAAATTAACATACAATACATTCATGTGTGAGATTCCAAACTTTGAACCTTCTAAAGCTTCTGAAGCTCTTAAACATCAAGTTTGGATAGATGCAATGATGGAAGAGTATCAGTCTATACTCTAAAAATGTTTGTTTCATCCAAATGGCTCTTCAAAGTTAAGTATGTTGTAGATGGTAGCATTGAAAAACATAAAACTCATTTTGTGGCTAGAGGACTCTCTTGAAAGGAATGAATCAACTTTTAAGAAACTTTTGCACCAGTTGCCAAGTATACTTAAGTTAGAATCACAATAGCCATCATAGCAGCTAAATCTTGGAAATTTATCCAATGGATGTAAAAACTACTTTTCTAAATGGAACAATTGAGGAAGAAGTATACTTGGAACAACCAGAAGGATTTGTGACTCATGATGTTACCTCTTATGTATGTAAATTGAAAAGGGCTCTATATAGACTCAAGTAGGCTCCCCGAGCCTAGTATGAAAGGATTGATAAAAATATTCTAAGTCTTGGATTCACCAAGAATGATGTTGGTCCAAATCTTTACTTTAAAGTAACTAATGGTGATATGTTGATTCAAATTCTTTATGTCAATGACCTTTTAATTATAGAAGAAGACCATCTCATTAATCAGTATACGGAGGAATTGACTTCTAAATTTGACATGAAGGACTTAGGGATTCTTCATTGCTTCCTTGGATTGGAAGTTTGTCAGAAGTATGGGAATATCTTCCTACATCAAAAGAAGTATACTATCAATATTCTAAAAAGATTTGGAATGTGGAATTGTCAACCTATGTCAACACCTATGGAAACCAACTTGCACAAGCTAAATGAAGCAAGTGTTGAATCTAGACTAGGATAGATAATTAGGTCTCTAATCTATCTTGTAAGTACTCAACCTAATATCTGCTATGATGTGAATGCATTAAGTTACTTCAAGGCACTATTGGGTATGAACTTAAATATGAGAATACCATCTTGGAGTTACATATATTTACTAATTCTAATTGGGCTAAAAGTGTACTAGACCAAAAGAGCACATTAGGATGTTGTTTCAATTTAGGATCAACCATGATCTCATGGATCTATAGGAAACAAGCTTTAGTTGCTTAGAGTTCTTCACAAAGTATATTGCAGCAACAATAGGAGCAAGAGAAGTAGTATGGCTTCAAAAATTACTTTCTAGTTTATTCTATGAACCTCTGAAACCTACCACTATTCACTATGATAACCAAATTTGTATCAAGTTGTCCATGAATCTAGTATTTCATGATAGTCCAAGCATATGGAAATCTCCTACCACTATGTAAGAGACATGGTGGAAAGAAGAGATATTCAGTTGTAATATATTAATATAGGTAATCAAACAACTGGCATTCTCACCAAGCCTCTTCCTAAAGTGAAGGTTGATCATTTCAGTAAGAAACTTGGTATGGTTGAAATGTAAGTTTATGAGATTGAGTCTCAACTTTTTAAATTTGTATTATTTTAATAAAAATGTTTAAAGTGTAAAATCTTTTATCATATGTGTGACCATGACTTATGGGCCTACCCCGTGTACATTATTAAAAGGTAACAATATTTTATAATGAAATGTTGACTCTAACATTATAAGGTGGCGACTTTATAATTATTAGATTACTGTCATGATGAATATTATGTGACTTGATATTCATGGAGAACTCATGATAGTTAAAAGGATATGTTGATAGATATCATGTGGTGTAATATCTGTAGAAGATTAGTATGTTAATTTTTATCATGGTGAGCATTATGTGACATAATATCTATGGATATACCATGATCTCTTACGACAGATATCATTAGACTTTATTTTCTTAAGTATATTCATATCTAGGTGATATCACTTTTCAAATAAGAACTTATATATATACACTATGTCTTCCCTAGCTAAGAGGGAGTGTCGAAGTGTGTACCTTTGATCTAAAAATGAATGTGATCAAGATCTATATGTATGTATGTATGTATGTATGTATGTATGTAGTATGTATATATATATATATATATATATATATATATATATATATATATATATATATATATATATATAATCTCTTGAATTGTCATTCTACAAATGATCGTTGCAATTGAAATCGATTGAACATATATATATTATATGAGATCATATCTCTATCATGATCATAACATTATTCAATCTGTTTGATTTAAGATCATAATTGATCTAAATAAATATCCTTATCAGGCTATAAATGAATTGAGTTCATTATGATTGATAATATATGATTAGACTTTTATTAATTCTAACTAACCATGAATAGGTATGATAAAAAACACCAAATAGGTGTGACGGTGAATGGTCATGTCTCCATTTGGAGACATGTCCATTCTCTCTCATGCCCCTCCTTGTTTATATATATATATATATATATATGTTCAATCTGCCTAATATTGCAAGTCATTGAAATCAATTAATGTAAGCATATCAAAGGATTGATAACATCTTAAGTTCAAGAACATATTTGTTATCTCTGTTATGTATGTACTAACATATACAAATTCTGGAGAAAATCAAATTCATTGACATCAGTGTTCAAACCTACAATCAAATTTTTGCATCGGTCAGCCTCATATTGAAATCTGGTAAGAAAATTTACAACTGTCCTTGGCAAAGGCCACATCTCATTGCATATGTTATTCAAGATATTTGAGTTGTTGCATAAAAAAGGTAGAAAAGTGTCTTGTTTTAAGTGGCCACCCTTAAACATCACATACTAAGAACAAAATTAAGCTTGAAAAATATGTCAACTTTGACTATTTAACACTTTTAACTTAGGAATCAAGGCTTAGTGTGTAATTTGTAAGTTTTATGATATTAAGTGAAGAATGAAATTATTCATTGTGTGGCTATCAGTCCTCTAGCTTCTCTACATTATTGATATGTTTTATAAGTTGCATGCTCATAAGAGATTGCCATATTATATGTTCTATAGAGGAGGGATACCCAAGAAAATTTATAGGGGATCCTATGACTGACAATTGTAATAGTTTCATAGAATGTATTACTTGTAATTGTTGTTACATATGCTCATGCTATGTTGAGCTTAATAAAAAAATGCAAATATGATGAGCGTCACTTTACAAACCCATATTTAAATATTATTCATCATAAGATCTACATAAAAAAACCTTTCAGCTCAAACCTACAATGCTAGTAAAGAACATAGAGATCATAGAAGACCCATAAGGCAAGCAATTAGTAGGGGTTAGATTAATTGGAAGTTAATAATGAGCTCCATATTTGTATCTAAGCTACCTTATCATATTTCAAATCTTCTAAAATTTATTTCATTGCTACATCATGATCTCTCTTGTTTTTAAAATTGCCCTTGGACATTACAATAAATCTTGATATGCTTGTAGATAAATTACAATTCCAAATTTCTCTACAAATCAGTGGCCTTCTTTTGACAATAGAATGAAATGGGAGAGAAATGCTTGTACGATGTGTACCCCAAGCTTAACACCAACAACACCAAATTCATGGTGGAATATATAATATGAAGTGTTGTCTAATTTACTATTAATGTTTGAACTCTTCATCCACTAAATACAAACATAACAAAAAATAAAAACTAAAAACTAAATATATCTTACAACTTTAACCTTTCCTATATTTAATTTAAGAGATGAATCTTCATAAGCAACATAAATAAAAACATAAAAGGAAATAGAACTAATCATTAACCAATCAGATTTTCTATATTTAATTCAAGCACCGAATCTTCATGAGCAATAAGCATAAAAGAAGATGGAACTAAAAATTAGCCAACCAGATTTTCCTAGATATAATTTAGCCAATGAATCTTCACAAGAAATATAAATAAAACATAGCCAACTGTATACACAAGATTAAGTAGGGAGATTTGAATTAAGGATTTGTATTAAAGAAATGTATAAGCCAAGAGTGTAGAAACATCAAAAAAAAAATTTAATTAAATGTAGATTCAAAAGTTGTAGAAATAGAGTTGTAATCTATTGCAAATAAGTGGTGCTATGAACATAGTAGATGTTGGAAGATTATTTGAAGTGCAACCAAAATGATAGGCAATTGTGACAGCCTGTGAACATAAAGAGTACCCACCTTTGAGACTTTTCATCGTAAAAAGATACTACCTTTCATAAAGATTCTGGATCAAATTCACTGTGCCTGCAATTTCAAAAACACAAAATTAACTCTAGATAATTTATACATTAATGGAAGCAGAGACAATCTTGAATTTCACTTGTTTCTTGATGTATTTTCTGTATACATAGATATCATCAACAAGTCTGAGTAAACATGATAAGATCTCTTGTACACAAAACATCTAAATTGGATTCAAAAAACCATACTAGTAACAAAGGGACCTATATCAAATTGACCTCATTGCAATAAGTTGGCACAAAATAGTGAAATAAAAAATCAAACCTACTACACCTCCCGAGAAACCACCATTACTAGCTGTCTTGCCCAAAATTTACCCACAAAACCAAAACAATTAGGAAACCTATCAGAAATCTTTCAAGCCTAGTCAACATGTCATCTTGTTCCACATAACACCATTAGTGGTGTTACAAGGAAGTTAAATCCAACCAAAAAACCCAACTTAAAACACCAAAATAACAATCCTTCCAAATTCAATAATATAAGAACTAAATGCAAAATGAAGGCCTAAAAAATTAACAATTGGTGCAATCCCAAGAGTTTCCATCCAACCAAAATGGAGAAATAGAAAAGCCCAAATTGACTTCATGCTTTTGAAATAGGGGTCCAAGAGCCTCTTGTAACCTGCACATCCTTGCATGTTTTGGTTGTGAATTGGTAAGGTTGTATGTACACTTCATGAATCTCGGCTTCTTAGAATTCTATGCAAAGGAGATAATAATCTAGGAATTAAAAATAAAAATAAAAATTGACAATCCTCAAACAATGGCTTCAAATAGTACCATGTCAAAATAATTATGGTGAGTTGGCATGGAATATCGAGTGTTGCAACTTTCTTGCAAGACAACATAGAAGTGATTGTAGTTGTGAGGACATGATTTCTCAAAAGAAGAAAACTTATTTAACTGAAAGAAAATAAATGTAAACCTTAAAACTTACATTGATTGGTATAACCTTAGTAGTTTCTCTATCTTCTTCATCCCCACCACTAAAAACACCTTATGTTTGGGAAATGTTTCCTTCCTCACCAAAGTCACATGGAAACTTCTTGTGGCAATCATGCTTTAGACTCAAAAAAACTTGTGCAAAATTACACTTGATAGGTAGTCTCTTCATTCTTGACACTTATGTCATGGAAGTCCTTCCATATATGTGAAAACCAATCATAGATGTTTCATCTACTTCATGCTTTTCAATATCCATTCTTGAATTATTTAAAAAGATCAAATTTCAAGAGGTGATAATAGCAAACTATAGCAACACATTAATGCCAAATAAAAGGCACTAGCTAATCTCTAGAAAAAATTTACCATAAATAAATAAATGTCAAACATGATTTTTTTTAGATTCATGAAAACTTAGTGAAATTTTCTCAAATTTTTTGTTATCTTCAATCACAAAATATACAGATCATAAAGATCAAATGTCAAAATTTTTTAAAAAAATCATTGTGTTTTAATTTTTTTGAAATTTAGTCAATAGTGAAATTTGTAGAAAAGTTAACCTCATCTCAAATAAAATGATAGTAAGAGCATAAATGGCAATGGAGTATGTAAATTTGAAGTTATTGGGAATTTATAACACTGAGCATTGCCTGTGATGTGATAGTTAATATATGAGGAGAAGACAGTATTTTGACAATAACTTCACTGTCTGTTTGATGTCCCATCCATGCAAAATATAGTTGTTGTGGTATTGAAAAAGGTGAAGGGTGATGATCATCCTCATGGTAGTCAGTCATTCTAACAAACTTTGCATCATTACCTATGGCATAAATATGTTGAAAGCCTCATCAAAATAAGTAAATGGGTCAAGGTTGACGTAGTATGATAAAGGATGATTAAAAAAAAACCCCGCATCTCTTCCTTATGCATCGCCCATCTCTTTGCACAGTATTACCGACATGAAGTTCTAGATGTCACTTATCCTAAATGCATCAGTTTCCATACTATGTTTCTCAATCAAGTTAGGGTTTGTATAGCTTTGATTTCAATATTTTATAACCCACTATAAAATGACACAAAAAAATATTAATATATTTAACCCACAAACTTTCTTGTGATTGGTCACAGTTGGGAATTAAGCACTTGCACATCATTCATGTTTTATACCATTTTTCCATTTTTTCCATAAGATTATTCAATCTAGTGCCATAAAATTTATTTTATTTTCCCTCTCATGCAAGAAAATTGTTTGATATATAAGAAAATGATCGGACAATTAGAACCATGGAACATTGGCTTAGGAAACATAATTTGGAGGAAAAATTATATATCAATTCCATGGCGTTCCAAAACTATGATTTAACAAAGCTTGTGCATTTTTTTTATATCATGATCCTTTGCTACTCAATCCATGGAGGTAATTTACAAACACTTATTTATAGTTGCTTATAACATCAAGCTTGAAGCTTTTATGATGCACATTTCAAATTGAACTCAAATGGTACTCTACTCTGTATAATCCTTGAGAATATAAGCAAATTTCAACAATAAAGAATTCAATTTTAGTTTTTTCTATTCATGACTAAGGGAGCTTGGGTAAGATTTTTTGTTTTGGATACCTTTCCTGGGTTTCTGCCTTGTGACCTACGGTTTGGAACTTCCACCTTTTTCTCTACTTTCCCCTTGTCTTTGGGTGGCTTGTTTTGTGGTTCCTTTCATGTTTGATATGGGATCTATGGTTGTCCCCTCTTCCTTGAGTGTGTTTGACGTAGTACAAGGTGATTTGTCTTTGCTTATGTCCTAGTGAAAGGTTGTTGTGACCTTGATTATAAAATCATTTTAAAAGGGCATCTTATCTTTTTGTTTAACTTGGTCCCTTTGATTTTGATTATTTCAATAGCTCTTTAAAATCCATCTTGAGATGTTCCTCTTGTTTCAATTAAGAAATGATATCTTAGTGTTTAGTTCAAGAGAGGAAAATATTGTTGGAAATAATCAAGACTAGCTAGGTTACTGAGAGGGGAGGGATCAATCAGTAACCTCAAAAACTTTAAATCAATTCAGTACTTAATCCATTCATCACTCATTCATCTAATCTACTATATGCATGAGAAAGATAAACATTTATAACACATGAACACAGAATTTTGGTGACCCAAAAACCTTCTAAATAGAAAGTAAAACTGGGGTGGAGATGATACCCACAAAACTTCAATACTGCAGTATAAAGTTGGCTTGTTAGGGCTTACATTGATCACTTTTGATGATCTACTCTATTAAGAGAAATTTGTACTGCTAGATCCACCTTGTTAGAGGATTTACAAATATACAATGAAGTATGCACTCTGTTAGGAGATTTATACAGAGACTGTTAAGTCTACCCTATTAAAGGATTTACAAAATTGATTCACCTGTTAGGATGAAATAGTGGATCTACTTACAACTTGATTTCTTATTAGATCCTTGAAGTACAAATCACCTCTTGTGACTAATCAATCTTTACTACTCCTTTTAGGCCTTGTTGAATACTCTGCTCTACTACTGATTCACATTTACTCTTTTCAAAGCATTACATGTCCATTCCTTGATACATATTCACATACATTGAAAATGATATAATACATTACATATATACAATTCCAATAATTACAATTGCAAGGTCAGCCAAAATACAAGTGAAAAAAATATTATTGAGTCAGCCAAACAGTAGAAAACTCGGGTTCTTCAAGCTGACTTGGTAACCTTCTGATACTCAGCATCCATTGCATTTCTCGGCATCGTCATGCACTCAGTAGAAGTAGAAGCTTGGTCCATACTAATCACACAACATAGCTTGGAACTTGGTAACCATTGGAGACTCGGTAGATATAGTGTCACTCGATAAAAATTGAATCCTTCGTTTACCTTGATTTCACTCAGTAAACACTACACTTCCATCACTCAATGAACATTGGCTTCCATCACACAAACTGATGACTTGGTAGACACTATGAAACTCGGTGAACACTGTAGGCTCGGTAGATACTGCTAGACTACACACTCACTCGGTAGCTTCAAGAATGCTCGGTGTGAACTGTTGGACTACACACTCACTCAGTAGCTTCAGGAATGCTCAGTGTGAACTGCTAACTGAGTGATGAACTCAGTAATCATCCAAAATCAAATAAGTGTTTTCATTTATGAAAAATACAATATAATGTCAACAATCTCCCCTTTGGCATTAGTGACAAAAAAACTTATGAGCCAAACATGTGTACACTGACATACTGGATTTGATTTTTCAAAATTGATCTTTGTAAACTTGTTGTATATACATTTCATACATGTATTTACATATCTTCCCCATACATATGGCATGGTATATACATAGCTTATTACTATACATATTACATAGCTTATCACTGTACATATATCAGTCTATTATATTCTGCCTTATTTTCTCCATTGTCTCTTACTCCCCTTGACTTTTACTATCTCTTACTCCCCCTTTTTTGACAATAATTCCAAAGGTAATCATGCTTATACAAAGACATCAAAATGTGAGAGAAACTCAAAATGTACCTTAAGAATAAGAGCTAATGTCTTATCCTAGTTCTCTTGCAAAATTTTGCAAATGTGAAGTGCAACTTGGACTTCTGCTGATAGTTCCATCATGTGATCTGCAACTAAAAAATTGTTATCATGGATCAATGTTTTTGAATAAGCAATGTGCTTCTGCATTGTGTCCATGATAGGAAGGATCATGTTCTGGAGGTCTATTAGTGTAGACCAGATCCTTGCTTCCTCTCTTAATAGTTTAGCCTACATGTCTAATAGGAATCTGATCTTTATGTGATATGTGGAGCTTGAACTGGGGTCAAGCTACAAATTTTGAGCACTAACCTTCAAATCCTCATCAATTTTATTCAATTTTACCTTTATTTATTTTGTATACTCAGTAACATCACATAACTTGGCAAAAAGGGATGTTACATTTGTAAAAGGATTTTCAAGATTAGCCAAAATTGTAGAAAGTTTTGTTTGCTTAATGGCTATCTGCTGAGCAATATGCTCAAGCACTTTATTGTTAAACTTTTTCTTTGTCATTTCTATAAGCTTCTCTTGACCAAAAGTGTCCTCATTGAACTTATGTATGGCCTCCTTTAATTGTAACAAAATGTGTCAAGATGAATCCAAATTAACACCTATTGGCTCAGTAATTATATTTTTAGCACTTTCAATTATAGTGAATTCTCTATCTCTCTCATCTCTAAGTTTTTTCTGCCTTTCTCTTTGCTCTAAACGATAACTAACAAGTCTCATTTCATCAATTGTGGTAGTATCCAGATCTATCTTAGATATAATAATTTCCTTATCCAAGTCTACATCCTCGTCAATTGTTTTGCCAGTAAGCAGAAGTTTTAGTGGAGTCTTTGGTTTTACTTCAGTTCTTACTTCTTTGGATTTAGAATCAAAAACAATAATTGATGAAGTTGGACTAGCTGGAAAAAACTTGAATTGAACTAACTAGTGGAAAATTGAGAGAGGTGCTAACTGTATCCAAAATTGATGTAGTTCTCAAAAATGAAGTATCAATAGGTAATGTACCACCTGGAATATTTACAACTGAAGAACTAACTGGAACAAAAATTGATGTAGTTGAAGCTATGGATGACAAAATTGTAGAGAAAACTGGCAAACTTATTGTACACACTATAGTAGATGACTTAGGAGCTAATGAAGAGGGTTGCAGCTTGATAAATGAAGTGCTTGACGGTTTCATTGAAGATACTTGTAGCTATGAGGTGATAGGTGATGATTGAAATATTGATGTGGCAAGTGTGCTCATAGTCTCACTTGCAGAAGCTATCTTCATAGTAGATGTAATAGTCTTTGGTGGAGAGTGAGGAAGGGATGCAATAACTTTTACTGCAATTTTTACTAGATCTTCTTCATCCTTGTCTTCCTCGTCAGCTTCATCATCATCCTTTAGTGCCTGATAGTCCTTATCATCAAAAGTGACATGTGGAGCATTATCTTCTTCATCATTGTCACTATCATCATCATCATCTTTGATTTCTACAGGATCATTACTTGGCTTATGCAGATGATAGATGTTCTTCCACATTTATGTAGCATCCTTAACTACATGCTCAATATCTTTTATCAAAATTAAACAAGTATGAAACCTGATTGTCATCTTGTCTTCATTCTTCTTCATTGCTTCTTTTACCTCTGCATTGGTAAGGCTCGGTAGCAATTGTCTCAAAGATTGTTCATATATATCTTTTGTAGTTTGCATAGCTGATTCCCATCTAGGTTGTAATATTGCTAGTAACTCATTAGAAATTTGAGAGACAATTTGATTAGGGGAATATTTCCATTTTCCCATCTTGGAGAGTACTAGCTCCTCAATTTGCATTTTCTCAACATCTATTCTAGTTTCATATTTTAAAGCCTTGAAGTTAGAGATGCTTGTACCTTCTTCCATTTATTTCAATATTTCTTGGAAGGTAAGAGGGGGCTTACTGAATACAACTTCACTGCCTCCTTTCTTCTTTGATCTTCTGGTAAACACAACTGTGGAGGCTTTAGGTGGCTTGGTGATGATTACCTTGCCCTTCTTTTTGACTGGCTCTACCTCTTTCTTAGATTCATCCTCTTCGGATTCTTGCTCCTCTTCTTCATCTTCACCTTGTCCCTCAGTAATCATTAAGGGCTTGGTAGCAGTTTTTAACTTGGCAACCTTTCTCTTGCCTTTATTAATTGCTTGAGGAAGTTTGATTTCTAGTTCTATTTTGGGCTTTGCCTCATCATATGTTCCAAAAATTGGTTGCTTTGGATCTACGAGCTCATTCACCAATGCTTCAATAATATCCCTAGTTTCATCAATATTGACCTCATAAGGAAGAGGTTTCACCCATGCAACTTGGGGCCTAACTGCCTGAATGTACACTCTATCACAATCAACCATAAAGCATACATCATCTTTGTAGTCTTCAACCAATTTTGGTGGAATTCAAAACCTTTTATTCATCATTTCCTTGAAATCTTCAAAATAATTATCCATGATGCTATCAAAGTTTATACCCATTTCTGCTACAAACTCATTTATCAACACGAGTCTAGATAATAAGATAAAGTTGTCTACTACTGTGTCATTGGCATGTCCCTTTGTCCAAACAAGGTCTCTCCATCCAAAGTTACATTCATTACAATGGTGAAGGATCAGATGACATCTCTTCTTGAATTTATCGACCAGAACAACTCTCCTTTTTTGGCCAATGTCCATCCCTACAAAAGTTATCTTGAAAACAGTTCCCTTGGTTTAGATTTTTCTCTATTTAAGAGCTCACTGGTTTTGTATGAGATGAAGATTTGATCTACAAGAACTTGTCTAATGTCATTGTTGATTCTATTTATGTTAATGTATTAATCATTAGGGTTTAAAATTTATGTTACATATTTTAGTTGTAGTAGCTATTTTATAATAGTTATTAAATTGTTATATGACTACCTAATTTATGTAATGAATCTTGAGGAATAGATACAAAAAAGTTTCCATTATGTTTACATTACTTTCTATTACATCAAATTTATAGGCCTAACAGTGGTATCAGAGCAAGCTATTGGTTACTATGTAGAAATCAAGGGAACAACATTTGTAGGGATGATGTAGATCCATTACATGCCCCTTCTATTTTCTTCAAATTTTCTAAAAGTTTTTTTATGCAACGATTTCAATTTTCTAGTTATGTTAGAGTTGAAACCTATAATATGAATGACTCTTCTTGACCGACATTAGATTGATTCACCATTTGGAAAACAATGGTATTGTGGTGTTTATAAAAGAATATTGTTTTCACCCTCTGTATTAATCTTCATATTGATTTGATGGAACAATTATGTAGTTTTTGAAAAGATGGTATTTGGCTCGAATAGTCATATTTTTACATCCAATTTATAAAGTTTTTCTATTTCAAAGAAAGATTTCCACATTATTCCAATCATGGCTTGAGGCATATTATTTTTGGTATTAATTTAATTTTTTTCAAGTTGGATTATGTTCCATGTTTATTGTTTGGTGGAGTTCTAGAGGAAATTGATATTAAAGACAAATTAAGATTTTGTTTATTTGTCAAGTAACCAATCTAAGGATTAGTTTGGATTGTACATAAAGAATCATTGTTTTACATATGATCTCGGACTAAGTGTATCATTTCTTTTAACGTTGACCGATTCAAATTTATGTCTTCACAAATTGGTTCTACGTTGCTCTTGTTGGCAATTTTGTAGCATCGTAAGTTGTTGGGTGCTAATCTATTCAAGTTAAATGATAGGGTATCTCAGCATATTGAATATGTAGAAAATTTTGAGTTGGTGAGAGAAAATAGAAGACAACTCACAATGCTTTAACTTCCATATTTCACTATGTTTGGTTTAGGGCATTCACATGAAGAAATGTGAGCATGCGATGTTGAGTGTCTGTAAATAAAATAAAAATAACAATTTAGGGGCCCCGAGAACTAGTCAAGTGCCTAAGATATTGAAAAAAAAATTGAATGTTTATTTTTCACAGTATGTAGTGTTGGTACACATTATTTTACCCTCATACAATCAATTATTTATAACTAGAGCTATTTCATCAAGCAAAGACAATTTTCACCATCTGATATGCATGTGGTGAGTTTAGATTGTAGACCAAGCACTGGAGATGATGGATTCTCATTAGTCTATGGTTGCATATTTATTCCAATACATTGTTGTAGAAGGTAAAGCTTGGAACAATGTTTCATGTGGTGAGTCTTTGGAAAACATCTCTAGTGCAACTCTACTTAGGAAGGAACAAAAGAAGACAAAAGAAATTAAATTTTATGGCATGAAAGACTTCAATTCTTTGGCCTGAGATTAAGGTCATGTGAACAATTCACATAGTTCTATTGAAGAGTCTTAAGACTGACATAGTTTTTAGTTGGCAGACTTGCTTCAAGATGTACAGTGCTTAGTTCTACAATATTACAAGACCTAACAAATATAAGAAAGTTGTTTCTTGTTCAATAAATTCATACTAAAATATTTCTATTAACTCTCAACTATAGGGGGCAGGGGGGATATTCTATATATGTCAGATTCAAGTTCAAGTGAGTTTCAAGTTGAAGTTCAAATGAAGGGCAATTGCAATAACTCATTCTATACCATTTTCAAACAAGTTTATTACACCTAATGTGTGCTCTTAGCAAAATGTCATATGGAAAAAATAATTTATTACACCCAATGTGTGCTCTTATCAAATTGTAATACAAATAAACAAGTCTTTAACACCTGATGTGTTTTATTCTATTGCACCTGATGTGTGCTCTTATCAAATTGTAAGATGAACAATACAAGTTCATTGCACCCAATGTGTGCTATTTTCAGTAATTATGCACCCAAAGTGTGCTAATTCAAAAGGGATGAAGTAAGTCTCAAAATAAGAACTATCAAAGCAATAGGCTCATTATATAAATTTAAAGTCCAACAATGGAAAACATGCTGAAGTATAAAAGTTTGAACTGTACAAGCTCAAATAGATTTTAGATCATATCACAAGTACAAGCTTTCAAAAGATGGTTTAGATCAACTAGAAAAATCTTGTAGTTAAGTTCAAACTTCAAAGAGTTCAAAATACTCCTAATTTCATATAACCCTTTTTCGATTAGGGGGGGATGTTAATGTATTAACCATTACGATTTAAAAGTTAGGTTAGATAATTTAGTTGTAGTAGTTATTTTATAACAGTTATTAAATTGATATTATAACTACCTTATTTATGTAATGAATCTTGAGGAATAGATACAGAAATTTTTTCATTACATTTACATTATTTTCTATTACATCAATTTTGGGGTCTAATATGTCCATCCATACAAAAACTATCTTGAAAGTAGTTTCCTTGATTTGTATTTTGCTCTATTTAAGAGCTCAACTAGTGTTATGAGAGATGGAGATCTAATCTACAAGAAATCATTCAATGTCATTGTTGATTTTGTTTATTCTACAATCGGAGCCATGGGATTTCACAACATACCAATTGTTATTGCTAAAACAGGATGGCCCTCCGTGAGCAACGATGTTGCAACTACTATTTAGAATTCCCAAACTTACATGAGCAATCTAATCAAGTATGTTTTGTCAAAGGAAGGGACACCCAAGAGGCCTAGAAGGAGCATCAAGACTTTCATCTACTCTATTTTCAATGAGAATCACAAAATAAATGGGCAGGAGGCAAATAAAAATTGGGACCTCTTCTACCCCAACAAAACTGCTATCTATCCTATCTTATTCTCTCCCAGCTTTTCTAAAATAGTAACCCTCCTCTTTTATATTGAAATGGATGAATAGGTTGGGTGAAGTACTATGCAAAAAGTGAGGTGCAGTTATTTGTACAATGCCTTTCTAATCAATTTTTTCTTGCAAGTCTTATCAATTGATTAGTTCCCGATAGGAATTGATCATAATGATTCTATAGAATATGAACTATGAATGGAAATGTAATGTTTAAGCCATTGAGAATTGGTAGTCTTATGTGTATCATTTAATTACAACAATAATTAATGAATTCTATGTTTTATTTAAGTACTTATGATCTATTGAAAAATATTGCATGCATTTTGTCTAGACTGAAACTAAATGTAAGTGCACAGAATAAAATAGAGCTATTTTTATTATTTACTTTCTTGTTATGTATTAATGAACTGAAATTCATAATCATTATATATCCTGAATAGGGCATAGCTTGGTGGAAAAACCTCCTCAAAAATACTTTTTAATGATGGCATGGTGGAAGCTGTAGTTAGGTAAAAACCATTAACATAAATTATAGCCTTCTCCTTCCTGATCATTGTTCCAATGCCCCTTTCTAATCCTTTAGGCATCTAGCTCTTCCCAAATGTAAAGTGTAAAGGTTTTCCTTCTTTGAAAGATAATCTTTCTTGATAATCTAGGGTTCTTGTTGTTATCTAGGCTTTGACCTCATATGGCTCTCAAGTTGTTGCCCACCCTTCACCTTTAGACAAAACCTACTTAGTAATGCCCAAGTCATCACTTATAATCTTGACCTTAAAGAAGTCTAACAGTTCAATCTCAAAAATTAACTCTTCACTCACTGGATAATTTTCAAGAACTCCAACTAGACAGTTCTGATCACCATAGTGGAACTCTAATTTTATTCTCAACATAGCAACCTCGCCCTTTAGCATTGAAGGTATGCCCTCTTCCCAACCTAGAATCATGTTGCTCTTCCCCAAAATCAACCTTTTTGGAAAGTCATAGCCACAACACTCTAACCTTGTGGAATCAACAACCACACGAATTTTAGTCCAAGTTGTGTAGTGGAATAAAATTTGGTCTCCTTCTTGAGGATATGTTGAACCACCACTTGGTCTAATTATAGCTTTCATCACGCTGCTTGGCAGGATCTCTTTTTCCCTCTTCTCACTAGCTTTTGCCATCAGTTTCAATTCCCTCTACTACTAACATTTCCTTGCTCTATTTATTCTTCGCTCTATCCATTTTCTAAAAACTTCTTAGTTTTGGCAGCTTTCTTGAAAACCAATGCTAAGTTATATGATTGGCAACCATAGTCATCACTTAAGAAAAGGCCCAAGACATCTTTTCTTTGGCCACCATCTAGGCAGACCCCTTTACAAATTCATACCAAAAATGTTAGAATTTCTTTAGAATAATTGAGAGGGAGGGGGAGAAGGGGGGGGGGGGGGGGGGGGGTGTGGTGGGGTGGGGGTGAATCAGTTATTCAAGGTCCAGATGTCCTATTCAAACTTTTCTCTTAATACAGTAAACTAATCCAATTATTCACTCTTCCAAATTTTAACTTCTCTAATTAGCAATTTATTGTAAATTAACATACAAGCACAACACATAAGAAATCAACACATAACACAGTGATTTATGTGGAAACCCAATTTGGGAAAAACCACCAGTAGCATGCTACTCAATTCTCACCCTTCTGAAGTGATGCCTTATGAAAGGCCTTCCCTATTAAAGGCTTACAACACACATTGTTAAATGTGACCTCGTTAGAGGATTTAACCACCTTGTTAGAAGTGGGCCTAGTAAAAGGATTTTAGAACATTCACTTGGAATGTCACCTTGTTAAAGGATTTACAAATGGTTGTTAGGCCAACCTAAGTCCATAGGATTTTTAGATCTAATACAATTGCTAGAGAGTATTAGAAAAAATTGACCTGACTACAACATACAACTTATCTTGCAAATTTCAAATCACCTCTCAGCTCATATCCTTGCCTGGCCTTCTATCTTTGCAATTCTTAACTGCTTGCCTTTTCTTTCAAGCTTTGTCTTTTTAAGTCTCCATACTCAATGTACTAGTGCAATCATCTCTTCATGACCACTCTTATAAGAAGAGCCTTTGTGCTCTTCCTTCTCCTAGATGTCTCCTCCTTGACACTTGACACCCTTTTAATCACTTCACAGATTTTTGGCACTTCTGTAGCAATAAGATCAACAACTCTTTGCTTCTTGGTCTATGACTTCTTAAATAGAAGTCTTGGAGTTCCTTTTCCCACTCGATTCTTCCAATTTTCAATTTCAATTCACATGGATTAGGTAGGATACATTGTACCTATTCCATATTCTATTTCCTCTAGATACTTCTTAAATAATCCTTTAGAATTCATCCAAAAATGGTTCACATAAGATTATGTGCCAACAACTCATCATCCTTATCTTCCAACTTGTTCACAAAATTAAATGCAACCACTATGTCATCTTGGATTTGGTGAATCTTCATCATTTGAAATAATGCAGCAACTTGGCACTATTGAAATACTGGTGCTTGGCACATATTGTGTTACTCGACATTAACTATGTTTTCTTGATGCTCAGCACCTGAAGATTACTCAGCACATACTAAAAATTTCCTGATGCTCGGCACCTGATCTTTTACTTGACACTTGAAGATCACTTGACATTACTCAACTTCAACTGAGTTGCTCGGCACCTTCTGATGATCAAAGTTAAAGCTTTGCAGTCAACCTTGTTACAATTTCTTCCTCCAATTTATCTAAGTGTGACCAACCTTTATATCTTTGAGTTTTTCATCAATACATTACTTGACCATTCTCTTAACTGATTCTTGCACTTCATTACAATATCATAACTCAACCTTTCCCTTAGGTGCTATTGTTACATCTTGTTGATCAAATCCTCTTCATCAATCAACTAAGTGATAGTGCATGAATCTTTTAAGTGAATATCATCCCTATATATAGAGAGTTTGACATCAATGGCAAAACAATGATTGAAAACAATCTTTTACAACAATCTCCCTCTTTGGTCTTCAACAACAATGAGCTTTTCAATTAGATTTCCAACAAAAACACATCTAGTTTGTAGACCCTTGTCATTGGTAACTTCATGGTTCCCAAGAAAAAACTCAAAACCAATTGAAAAGTAATCATCACTTGAGGCAATCAAGTTCCTTGAGGAAGCTTTTATGCTATAATTCACTTGGTTCAATTTAGGGCATTTTCTTTTCACATTAAAAACAAATTACTTTTAAATAGATGACACTGACCTTGGTTGATATCAGTAAATAGGTGCATAAAGTCATTAAATGTTAGTAATTACATGCGTTGGCCCTACTCACTCTACTATTTTATTATTGACTTCAGTCATTCTTCTAGGCCTCTGCAAGACTTTATTCCATAGGCCTTACATCAAAGTAGAGCCGATTGTGTTTGTGCTAGTCCATTTTCTTGTGATTGTGTCAAAGTAATTCTTATCCCACAACCTCTTATTTATTTCAAATATTGATTACATATTAAAAAACACTTGACCTCTTATTGATTATGTTCATGTACAGAAACATCTTCATTTCCCCATGTTTGATCAGTCTGATGCAATTAGTCGGGCCCCAAAGTGGGCTCAACTAAAAAAAAATTCATTTTCGAATAACTGATATGCAAAACTGATCTATTGAACCCATCATACTGATTGAAATCAAATTTGATCATTGAACTACCAATTAAAACTCATTTTATCACTTTCTTGCAGATTATCGACTTTGTGCCAGGAGGTCCCTTGACCAGCTTTAAAAACTGACCTGAATAGATAACTGGGCTCTAGGAATTGACACACTAATTCTCTATTTTGCAATCTCCTACCCTACCAAATCTCGTCTCATGAAAAATTATTAGTCAAAAGATATCAACTATCAAAGTTGGCCTCTAAGAAATGCCTGCAAGAAAACATGTCAGAAAACAATAAACTACATTTGGATTTGGCTTTGAAAACTAGGCAAATGGTCACTTGGGAAAACAAAATTTGGGGCATTTATTCAGTGTCATGAGGATAGTATAAGTCTAGGATTTGGGCTCATGATGAATAACATGATGCAAATGGAAAGCAGTCAAAGTGAGCTATTTAGAATTTGCAGGTTGAAACAATGGCAGAAAAGCATTTTTTGCAAATGGAATGGACCTAGGAAAGTGTGCAGACAGATTCGTCATGATTTGAAAATTGGCACACTTGAAGCATTTTTAGAGTACAACATAGGGGTACAATCCATTTGATCTCACCTATCACGGATTAGGATTTATGATGTCATGAACAGGAGTACTGACCAATCTACCTCTTTTGACACCAGTAAAAAGTTAAAAATTGCATTTGGAATCACATTTGAAAACTGATCAAACAGATTCGTCATGAGCTCAAAATTGAAACATAGTAAGTCTCTAACCTCTAAAATGTAACACAAAAGGAATTTTCTCATTTTGGTCAATTGGTTCAAAGTTATAACAAGTCAAACAAGGCTTTCTAGAATTCAAAATAATTCACATCAGCATGACAACAATAAATGACCAACTTTGAGGGAGTTAAATCCTAGTCAAACAAATTCAAAATGACTTGAAATCTTAAACATAGGATCTCTGGTATGGACACTAAACATTACCAAAGCAACAAGTCATGAAACATTACTAGGTGCAAGATATTCACATGCAAACAAGGCCTCCTATCACTATTTGACAGGTGAAAATGCAGATTTGACAATTGCTCAAAATGGGACTTCACAAAATGGCTTAGAATGGCAATTTATCATCATAGAACACATAGACTCATTGAATACAAGGTGTTAGAAACATTGAACACCTCTTAGGCTTCAAAAGTACAACCAATTACATATGCATTAAAAAGCATTCATGGGGCTTGATTTCTAAATGGTACTCAAATTTCGTGTTTCAATTTTGAGTCCCAATAGTGGCTCTATCTAGGGATGCATGTCCCTTGCAGGCATGGAAAGGATTCAAATCTCTGGAAGAAGTAGACCACACACTTGACAACAAAAACTCCTCTCGAATAGCTTTATTGAAAGCAAAAACAACTACCTCTACTATGTACAAATGATGGCCCTAGGCCACCGAACTTCAACAAATTTTTTACCTCTATTATAAATATGATTCTCGTCTAAACTTTCATGAGGTAAATTGGAAATACTTCTCCTATCAGTTTCACCACTTAGATCAGCATTCTGAATCAACTCACTTAGCAAAACTAAATCAACAACTTCACTTTCATAATGCATATAACAACTAGCTTCATTTTCTACAACTTACACATTACAAAAGTTCTAATCAGCATGCTTATAACTATCAGAATCAAACTGAAAATCCTCTTCATTTAATGACTCATGCATGCTATCATTCTCGAATATGAAAGCTTCATATTCAACATGGGGAAAAAGGTCACACATACCTTGAAAATGTGTATTCTTATGCATAACCTGATGATACTCAAATGAGCAATCAGATTTGTACTCACATATATCATCAATGTCAAAATCTAAAACTAATCCAAAGTCCTTCAATGATTCTTTAAAATCAGCAAATAGATTAGTTGTCACATTAAAGTATTCATCATAAAATTTGCTACAAGGTGCATGTTGATTTTCAACAACTTTGTCAAACACCTTATTATCAATCTCATAAGATGCAACATCATAATCATTTTTTGTATCAAACTCAGAAGAAGAACAATCTGATCTCTCATAGCAGTAGGATAATGTATCATTATTAAAATCATTCTCAACTAAATCTGAAACTTCCATGTGCTTTTCAAACGAAGGATTAATAACTCCATGCAAAGCACCTTTGTAGATATTATGACAAGTGATGTGTTGATCAACATCAAACTCCTCACCATATAACAGATTAGTGAAAAATTTAAAACTATTTCTAACATCACTATCATGGACATCTTCAACATATGAAGAAGAAAAATCAGAATCATCACATGAAGACACATCTTTCACTTCATCAATGAAGCATGTAGACTATAAATCAAAGTTACTTTCATTGTCTCCATTAAGATGATTCGAATGTCTTGCAAACCTATCATTATTTATCTTACCAATAGGTGTTGATGAATTGATCTTAGGATCACTCATGTACTGTTGACTATTACAGAATGCACCCTTATGACATTCATCCACACAACTAAGCAATTCACCATTATAAACGATCTATTTATCCCTGTATTGTGTAGACAACTCTTCTTCACCACTTTTAGATTTAGAAAAAGAACTCATACCTTTACTTACATAAGAGTACTCACTTCTGTCATTACTTTCTTCTTCCCAATTTGCATCAAATTCATGTGAAGATGCACATTTACTAGCATTGTCCTCACCTTGACTCGAGTAACAACTCTCGTCATTGTCTTCACATGATGCCTCTTCATAGTACATCAGATCAACAACTTTACCTTCATCATTTGAAAGATCACTTTTGGCTTCTTCATCCTCATACTAAGATGAATACTCTTCAACTTCAAAGTTTACAACATTCTCAACAAAAGGCATATTATCATTAGGAGAAGAAACCACTAAATTTATTTCTTGCATACCTAACTGATCAAGTGAACTAATTTTGTCATCTGTTGTTGTAATATTGGAAACATGTACATTCCATTGAGCAAAAATGGAATCATTTATTCTTTGCAATAAAGAAACTTCATCTTCACATGTCTTTAATTTTGAATTTTCAACAATATGACTTACAATAACAATAGTACCTACTTGCTAATCTAAAATCAAACATTCTTTATGACATTGATTTGTGCTTTGCACCTCATCTTGTTGAAAAACATTCCTAGAAAAGTGACTTTGGGTTAAGCCATATTTTATATTATTTTCAATCTCTATTGCTGTCATGAATGTTTGATGCAAAGTCTTAGGTTCTTTATTCCTCAATAGGTAACTCATCTTTTTACCAAATGCACCAAGATAAACAATTAGACACATGTGATCATCTGGCTTATAACTTGTAGGAATTTCATTTAAAACCTTTGCAAATCTAATATTAAATTCAAGAACTAATTCACTATTCCCAATTTGGATTTTCAAGAACTTATCAAAATAATCAGAGATGCTTACTCTTTCCCTGAACTACTTCATGAAGGCTGAAATTAATTCATTCCAAGATGAAATTGAACTTGTAGGCAAAAAGGAAAATCAATCCCTAGCATCACCTTCTAAAGTCTAAACAGACAACTTCATATGCACGTCTTCATGAGCAATTTCAAAATCACCAACCAAATCACTGAACATCTGAACATGATGACTGGCTGAATTTTCATGGTTCCCACTAAACTTAGGCAAATACTTTCTAAGATTATACGACACAACATTTGGGAAACCATGAATGCCATTAAAATTTAATGGCGTATACCGCTTGCTAGAAATAGATCTAGAAATTTTATTGACAGGATGCATACTAGGTGAGAAGAAATTTGTCATTTCTTACAAATTTAAAAGTCATTCACCATACTTACTTTCATAATTCATTACTTGCAACAAATATGAAATTCTCTCTACCAATTTCAACTCTGAACATACTTCAACATATGAAAACACTTGTTGAACCTATTATTCACAAAGTATGCTAAGATGAATTAAACCATTCTCCTATTTAGTGAAGAAAGTGGGAAAATACCTTTAGTATTGTTGTATGAAAACATTGATCTGTTGATTGGCAAAGCTGCTAGTCTCAATTCCTCACATCACTAATCGAAACCTTATAGAGCCACCATCTCCTTGAGGAGAACTAAATGAAATCACTGCTGTGATTCATTTTTATCATTCAAAAATTCTTATGACAGTAGATCATACAACACTTTGAAACTCATCAGTCAAGAACTTATATACTCCCTCTTCTTCCTTATATCTTAATATAACTTTCAGATCTGCACAATTCAATTGAAAGGTCCTGCAAACATTAATATATAACCAATCTACACTAGTATAAAGATCCTTTAGAGAGTCGCCACTCACAATTGTGAGAAAGATTTAAAACATAATTCATAGCATAACAAATCTAAACTGGATTTTCAACTTGTAGAACTTTGCAAATCTTTAAACACTTAGAAGAGAGAAACCATCTTTAAACAATTCTAAGTCTGAATTTACAGTAGTACTATGAAAACAACATCTAGCTAAACTTATTGAAAATGAAACTTAGTAGCAACACAATTTACATTCAACCTTGAAAGATATTGTTGTCTTGAACAAAGCATCATTGGGGTGCATGATATTTGAGTAAGAAAACTAGAAAACACATCAAATAACTTACTACTACAATTTTTTTACACACTTCTCCTACTATATTGAATCTCCTTTTTGTTAAATTCTCAAGCTTTGTCTACCATTCAAATTCAATACAGTCCCTAGCAGAGTCACCATTTTGTTGGCTAACTCAGATGGGCAAAACCATACTGAAAATAGGACTGAAATATTCAATTAAAACCAAATATTCTTGTCCTTGTAACAAGATGTATTTCCATCTTATCTCCCCAGTAGAGTTTCCATTTTGTTGGCTCCTGATTTAACAAAGTTTGAATAACCAATTATGCAAGGAAAGAATGCCTCTATGGGCAACTATCTCCAATAATGGACACAAATCACCAAGAACTTGGGCCAACTATAAGGCTACACTCCTTCTTCACTTTAGGCTCTATAAAACCTAGGTGGTGAACCTCTTAAGATTTGATTATGTGACCAGTGCAATGAGCATAATCAAGATCTAGAATAACAGATGAAACCCCTAAATCTTCTATACTTAACCAAGAAATCACAAGCATGAAATAGCTAAGAACATGACTCATGAAATTGGTAAGCTAAGTGAGGGTTAAACTTTGAATAACTTTCAACATAAAAAGGGAAAAGATGATTTAATATGTTGATATCAGCAAGACCTAGGTATGAGCAACAAAACTAAATGATCCTATAACTGATCAGTGCCTTATCTATTGGGCAATTCCATGAATCAATCACATACACCTGTGATACTAGGACATATTTCATATACCCAGACATCAGATCTATCCTATCACTTTGTGAACCAAATATCGGTGTTCATCAAGACCTCATTCTCATTAAATATCCTTCTCAAATAATCAGCAACCTTGTCAAACACATCAAGCATTTACTTGGCCCTTTGTTCCAATAGCAAAACATATCTGACATATAACCTTAAATGGATGCAAATGGATCTTAGCTCTTTGTTCCTAGACCATATAAGACTGCAAATTATTGAGATACGAGACAAGAATCAGAATGAAATTAATGAAATTCTTTCTCATTTGTATTCATTTCCTTGAAATAATACAATCAATTGCATGAAATCAAAACATGAAAGCACCTAACATATTAGAACTAGCTGTATTATCGTTCCTACTACTATTCATACAAGAAAAATTGCTAAAGAAAATGTGGTGTCATAGTATTGGGAATACATTAAAATTGGAACCAAAAACCATGGTATCATAGCAGTGAGTAGATTTTCTCCAAAAAAAACTGGAACCCCCATTCAATGGATGAAAGAAAAAAAGATATAGAAGAAGATGAATTCCTAGATCTGATTTGAAGACAACATGTGCCCACTTGAAATTTCCTCCTTTGCAGTGAAAATAATCTCTCTAATCTCTCTCCACCTGATATGATTTAGTTTTCATCACTTTCCTGTAATTGACTTGAGAAATCTTTTATTCAATGATGAAGACCATCCTGCTTGCCAAAACTCTGAAAACCTCCTAAAATGCTGGCAAAATTTTGGGTTTAAACTAACAAAAGGTGATCAAAATTGACCCCAACTGCATTCTTACCATGTTTTACTAATCATGTAACTGCATTTTCAATTTGAGCTCATTTCATTGAAAAGGCCCCAAATTTTACATTTCTGGCTATAACTCAAACCAATGAGCACTTGTGCAAAAACTAACCTCAGTATCAAAAAGTTTGTCTTCTTCTAATTCCAGCGATATATAATATGCCTATATTCGCCTACAGGAAACCCCCTAAAAGTTGATTTGAAAAATACCCCCTACTGAAACTATCTAGTTTGCAATTTGAAATTTTCAAAAAATAAAAAAATTCTAAAGTTCAAACTTTAGAAAATTACCATTTTTGCATTTAAAAATATGCATGTACCCTTTCTGTGAGAAAAAATAATTAAAAATCATTTTTAAAAATATTTCATTTTCTCTCATCCTTGGACCTCGGATCAAACTTGGTTTGACTGGGCACTCGATTGGTCTGACCCCTACCACTTCATCACTCACTAAGTGCCATGTGGCACCATCCTATTCCTCCACTAGGCACTACCATGTGGCAATCTCGCATTGGCTACCCGATTGCTCCTTCGCCCATCATGCCATCTTGCCTTATCATTACTAGGTGGACTCGCTACCACATGGCGCTTCCCCACTTCCCCACTTCACTTATCCATCAAAAAAAATTATTTTGTAGGAATGTGGTGACCATAGGATGCTCCACGTGGCATAATCTTGTGCCTCAGTCTTTTTGGTGCCACGTCATTACATTAGTCAATTTGTTTAAAATTTACTCTTATTCACCTCAACTAGCTGACCACTAGCCCCACACCTTTCTTGGCTTATAAAAGCCAATGTCTTTAATACACAATGCATATTGTGTGTAGTTGTATTTAAAGATTTAACAATCCCATCCCCAACCAATGTGCAATAATGGGAATATCATTACTTTCACTGCCCCGTGGCTTCAATTGATATGGGACATCTTCTACCATGGGTAACAATTATTTATTCAAATGCCTCTCCAACCTCTTCATTCAAAATTGTGTGGGGTTCCCCCCTTTTTTTGTTACTTCCCTGCAAACTCTAAGACTTTGAATCCTCTTTCATTCTTAATGCACTATTTTATTAGACATCCATCCCCAACCATATCACACACCTAAATAAGCTGAACAATTTCTACTTAAAATTGAACCTCTTTAGAAATACTTTATAATGACGACATGGTGGAAGCTACAGTTAGGTAAGAACCATTAACATAAATAATAGCCTTCTCCTTCTTGGTCATTGTTCCAATGCCCCATTCTAATCCTTCAGATATCTCTCTCTTCCCAAATGTAAAGTGTAAAGGTTTGCCTTCTTTAAAAGATAATCTTTATTGATAATCCAGGGTTCTTGTCGTTATCCAGGCTTTGACTTCATATGGCTCTCGAGTTGTTTCCCACCCTTCACCTTCAAACAAAACTTACTTAGTAATGCCCAAGTCATCACTTATAATCTTGACCTTAAAGAAGTTTAGTAGGTCAATCTCAAAAATTAGCTCTTTGCTCACAAGATAATTTTTAGGAACTCCAACTGGACAGTTCTGATCACCATAGTGGAACTCTAATTTTATTCTCAACATGGCAACCTCACCCTTCAGAATTGAAGGTATTCCCTTTTCCCAACCTAGAATCATGTTGCTCTTCCCCAAAATCAAACTTTTCAGAAAGCTACGACCACCACACTCTGACCTTGTGGAATCAACAACCACACCACTTTCAATTCAAGTTGTGTAGTGGAATAAAATCCGGTCTCCCTCCTAAGGATGTGTTGAACCACCACTAGGTCTAATTATAGCTTTCATCACGCTGCCTGACAAGATCTCTTTTTTCCTCTTCTCACTAGCTTTTGCCATTAGTTTCAATTCCCTCTATTCCTAACAATTGCTTGCTTTTTTTATTCTTCACTCTACCCCTTTTATAACAACTTCTTGGTTTTGGTGGCTTGCTTGAAAACCAATAATAAGTTATATCTAATTGGTGACCATAGTCATCAGTTAGGAAAAGGCCCAATACATCTTTTTTTTGGGTGCCATTAGAAAAGGCACACCCCTTTACAAATTTGGACCAAAACACATCTAGTTCATAGACCCTTGTCGTTGGTAACTTCATGGTTCCCAAGAACAAACTCGAAACCAATTGAAAATTAATCATCACTTGAGGCAATTGAGTTCCTGGAGGAAGCTTTTATGCTATAATTCACTTGGTTCAATTTAGGGCATTTTCTTTTCACATTAAAAACAAATTACTTTTACCAAATGACACTGACCTTGGTTGATATCAGTAAATTGGCACATAAAGTCATTAATGTTAGTAATTACATGTATTGGCCCTGCTCACTCTACTATTTTATAATTGACTTCAGTCATTCTTCTAGGCCTCTACAAGACTTTATTCCATTGGCCTTACATCAAAGTAGAGCTGATTGTGTTTGTGCTAGTCCATTTTCTTGTGATTGTGTCAAAGTAATTCTTATCCCACAACCTCTTATTTATTTCAAATATTGGTGACATATAAAACAACTTGACCTCTTAATGATTATGTTCATGTATAGAAACATCTTCATTTCCCCATGTCTAATTAGTCTTATGCAATTAGTCAGGCCCCAAAGTGGGCTCGACTAAAAAAAAAATCATTTTCGAACAACTGATATGCAAAATTGATCTATTGAGCCTATCATATTGATTGAAATCAAATTTGGTCACTAAACTACCAATTAAAACTCATTTTATCACTTTCTTGCAGATTGTTGACTTTATGCTAGGAGGTCCTTTAATTGGCTTTAAAAACTGACCCAAACAAATAATTGGGCTTTAGGAATTGACACACTGATTCTCTATTCTAAAATCTCTTACCCTATTGAATCTCCTCTCATTATGAATTTTCAATCAAAAGATATCGATTGTCAAATTTGGCCTCTTAGAATTGCTTGCAAGAAAACATATCAGAAAACAATAAACTGCATTTGAATTTGGCTTTGAAAACTAGGTAAATAGGCACTTGGGAAAATGAAAACTGGGGCATTTATTCACTGTCACGAGGAGAGTATAAATATAGGATTTGGGCTCATGATGAATAACAAGATGCAAATGGAAAGCAGTCAAAGTGAGCTATTCAGAATTTGCAGGTTAAAACAATGGTAGAAAAACTTTTTTTGTAACTAGAATGGACCTGGGAAAGTGTGTAGAAAAATTCATCATGGTTTGAAAATTGGAACACTTGAAGAAATTTTAGAGTACAACATAGTGGTACAATCCTTTCAATCTCACCTATCACAAATTAGGGGTTAGGATGTTACGAATAGGGGTACTGACCAATCTACCTCTTTTGACACCAGTAAAAAGTTTGAAATTGCATTTGGAATCGCATTTGAAAACTAATCAAACGGATTCTTCATGAGCTCAAAATTGAAACATGGTAATTCTATGACCTCTAAAATGCAACACAAAAGAAATTTTCTCATTTTGGTCAACTGGGTCAAATTTATAACAAGTCAGATAGGGCTTTCCATAATTTAGAACAATTCACATCAGCATGACAACAATAAATGACCAACGTTGAGGGACTGAAAACCTAGTCAAACAGATTTGAAATGACTCAAAATCTTAAACATAGGCTCTCTGGTATGGATAATAAACACTCCCAAAGAAGTGAGTCATGAAACGTAACTAGGTGCAAGATATTAACATGCAAAAAAGGCCTCCTGTCGTTGTTTGACACTAAGGTGAAAATGCAGATTTCACAATTGCTCAAAATGGGACTTCACAAAATGGCTCAGAATGGAAATTTATCATAATAGAACACATATACGCATTGAATACGAGGTGTTAGAAACATTGAACACCTCTTAGGCTTCAAAAGTATAGCCGGGTACATATGCATTAAAAAGCATTCATGTGGCTTGATTTCTGAATGGTACTCAAAATTTGGGTTTCAATTTTGAGTCCCAACAAGGGGGAGGGGGTGGGTTATGCTCTTCTCCATATTGACTAGAGGCACGTGACCTCTTACAAAGGATGGGCAAGAGATATTCAAGTGACCAAACCTTTTACACTTGACACAAAACATCTATGCTTTCTCATACAACAAAGGCTAAATAAAGAAACATAGATTAGATTCTAGTGTCACTATAGTTGGAAACTCCTTTTTGACCTAACACTCACACAAATTCAAGAAAAAAATAATCTAGACTTAGATTGAGTAATTTTATCCACCGATAGGAGAGTACGAAATGATTCTACAATTCCTTTGAACACTTTATTGTTCCAAAATTCAAGAGAGAGGCCAAGGAGACAAACCCAAGTCAAGAACTCCCCTCTAAGGTCTACCACTAGGTTGAGTATAGGCTTCCATTTATATATAGTCAAAGTATTTTTAACATTAGATCCTAGAGACCACAACCCATTAGATAGAACATAAGTGATATCTTCCTTATTACAAAATGAGAACACAAACATACCATTAACCAACACGTTGATTTAACACTTTCTTTCAAGGACCAAGTAGAGGTAGCCAATTTCCCAAGGAGCTTAATAGAGGGTCTAAAAATAAGGAAGCAACCTGTATACAAGAAATGTGACAAAGGAATAAACAATAAGCAACTAAAATCTATTCCTTCATATTCATGCAAACCTCAAATATGAAAAAGAACATGTAAATAGTGATGACATGAAATCAAAAGAGTTTAAACCATTCAAAATAACACTAATGCGAACCTCATAAAATCACCAAGTTGTTGATGATTTCATTGTTAAGGGATGTGGTTGCTTACAAATCCTATAGCATAACAATGGGCTAGATAATGCTTCTGGAGATGAGGAAAGGGTTATCCTTTTATAGGAAATGAGATGAAGCAGACGGTTGAGATTTAATGCAAGATGAAGGGCTAAGATCTATCAGGATCAATGAAGTGTCCATGAGGTGGAGGCCAAGTGGATTCCATGTGGATTAGGGTTTTTGACCATTCAAAGGGGGAAAGATGCTCACACATGTGTGAGCAACCTTTGATGTGATGGGTCAATGACATGTGTAAGAGGGTTGGAGGCTCAAGGTTTCTCACACATGTGTGAGACACCTTGATTTTCATGTGAAGGGGGACAAATGTGTAAGTGTGAAAGAGTCACATGTCACATGTGACTAGGATTTTCTAATCCTTTGATTAGGATTGTGCAAATGATGAATGATGTGACTAGATTAGAAATTAGGATTAATTACTGGATAAGTGGATTGACCTAGGTTAGAAGGATGGGTTAGGTTAGGAAAGTGAGGTTGGGTGAGGGTTAAAGTTAGGAGCCATGTGCTCAAATAGAATTAAATTTAATATTTAATTCCAAGTGGGATTAAAAGGGATTAATTAAGTAAACAAAGTAATTTACTTAATTAAAGTGAATGAGATGTAAGTGGGATGAGAGGAAATAGGCTAGGATTAAATAAATCTAAATTTATTTAAATCAAGGAAAGACGAAAGTAATTAAATAAATTTAAATTTATTTAATTAAGGGTAGGGTAAGACTAAAATCAAATAAATAATAAATATCTATTTAATCGATCAAGAAAAGGGTATTTGTGCTCAATTGAACAATTTTAGGTGTCTACACAACCAACTAGAGTAAGTTCAAGTTGTTTAGTCATTTCCTCTAAGATCACATCTTAGATGTTAAAAATATTCTCTTTCACCAAGAAAAACCCTTTGGATACAAATGGGTCTAGGGGTCGAACAACTGCACGAGCTACCTTTGAGACAAAAAATATTCCTTTCTAGATAGGGGGGGCTTAGGGGCTACCATCAACAAGTGTTATCTTGTCTTTTTGTATAGAACTAGTGGGCGGAGAGGTTACCAAGCTAGTAGTAGCCTCCAAAGGCTTAGATTGGATCTTGGGGACCTCTAGGGAAGGGGTAGGATTACACACCAGAGGGGTTGGGATAGTAGGTATCCCATCATTTCGCCCATGACCAGACATGGGAGTAGGGGAGAGATGTCATAGAACCAAGGCAAAGAGTTAGCAATGGAAAATTGTAGAGTTGTGGACTTGGTCTTCAATAATAATAATTAATTTTGTTATGTTAAACTATTGTATAAATGGATAAATTCTAATTCTTTTATTGAAGACATTATTATGAGATTGAGAATTAGAAATAGTATATATAATATTATCATTTGCATGAATATTAATAACTTAGACATTTATAATTTTTTGTACAGTTTTTAAGTTAATTAAATAAATATAGTTTTTGTTGTAGTTGTAAAACTAAAAAAATATTTCTATTTGATTTTTTGATTGTTCATATAAATTATTTTTTAGATTCAATGAAAAATAAACTACACTTAATTTTAGAATAGATTTAAACTCAAATTTTAGATGTTAAAAGTAAAATCTATATATGTTGTAATCTTCACATTATAACCTATAAATTTAATCTTTCTATTATATTTTCTATGTAAATAATTATAAATTTTATAAATGAAACTAAATTTTATTCATTTCAAAAAAATAGTCAATGAGTATTAAACTTTTACAAACAAACTATACGCACAAATTACAAATTGTGAGTTTCAATCTACCTAAATGCATTTCTCTAATTAGAATATGAATAATTATTCTAATAATGCATTCTCAATTTCTCATACAACTATTACATTATCTCCCCCATCTACTTTTGTTGCTAAGTGTTAGGATTCATTGGTATACATGTTAAAGTTTGTTTTATATAGAAATTTTCTTGATACCTTTATAACTGTATATGATCTTTATTTACATTTGCGGTGTTGATTGAACACTTGCAATTAACACTCTAATTGCAAAATACCTCTTCAAAAAATAAAATATTTTCTCCTCCTAAGTTGAAAGGCAAGGGCTCCATCTTTGACAAGAGCTCTTTTTTAAATGAAACTTTCAACATGTCCCTATGTCATTGTTTAACCCTAAATTTTTCTTAAATTAAGTAGATAAAAAGTGTTCCCAAGCATATTTTAAATGATAGGAAAATGATAAAGTAGAATCTTCATCTATTTTAGTGGAGTAACAACTGCTTAACAAATGAAAATAAGTAACAAGATTCCATAATCATGGGGGACCACCAACTCCACCAAGTGCTTCTAGAAAATTGATCAACAAATGGTAGCCAAAATAAGTTTAATGACCACATGGAGACCTACCCTCAGTATTGATGTCAATTTAGGGTTTATATAGTTTTAATTTCAATATTTTATAAGCTACTATAGATTTTTTTTCTAGCTTCAAACATTATAAATTAATTTCCTAATACCACCTTTAAAATTGATTAATACAATTGTTTTAACATCCAAACAAGTGCCTTTGATTTATGTCCTCACATGAGATTTTGGAGAATTATTGTGCTCTCACATAGTTGCAATCTTTGAGAGTCATAGCTATCACCATTATCATCTTCATACACTCACTATCTTGCACCAATCAACTGTATCTCCATTTCTTTATAGATTCTTGTGCATGTGCTTACAAATATTAGAGCAACCCATTACATTACACAATATTTGCAAATAAGAGGATAATGGAATCAAGTGTTTCATGAGGGTATTTCAGTATAAGACAAAAGGATTTCCAAAATCAAAACCATTTGTAATTTATAACACTAAAAACAAATTTGTCATTTCATCATAAAGTTGTCAATAGAATATTTTTATTTTTATTTTTAACATGATATAATTTGATTTTCAATATATCTTAAAAAATAAAACATAAAAAATAAAAATGAACCAATATGCATAATTTTAAATTTTAATCATTCTTCAATCACTATGATATGATAACAAATATTTTGCTATTTTATATCCTATAAACAATACTTATAACAAACTCATTGTAGCCATTTCTATATGGTTTAAAAAATTACAATGAATGAAACATTTGGGTGCTAGCTAAATAGCCTAAATGTTTGAACCTAGCCTAACTTATTTTAATGTTTATTAATTAAATTAAAATTCACAAACCCATTATAGGTGATTTTTAATTTAATTAATTAATGTTTAAAATGACAGTTATATATCACATTATGTGCAAACACTCATATATTTAACCATTGGCAAATATGTTGGTAACACAAATTTCACTATTATATATATATATATATATATATATATATATATACTAAATAGCCTAAATGTTTGAACCTAGCCTAACTTATTTTAATGTTTATTAATTAAATTAAAATTCACAAACCCATTAAAGGTGATTTTAAATTTAATTAATTAATGTTAAAAATGGTAGTTATATATCACATCATGTGCAAACACTCATATATTTAACCATTGGCAAATATGTTGGTAACACAAATTTCACTATTCTATATGTGTGTGTGTGTGTGTGTGTGTGTGTGTGTGTGTGTGTGTGTGTGTGTGTGTGTGTGTGTGTGTGTGTGTGTGTGTGTGTGTGTGTGTGTGTGTGTGTGTGTGTGTGTGTGTGTGTGTGTTGATTGAATAGGTTAGATACACTAATAACAAAATTGGCCTACTAGGGGAAGAGACTCAATAGTCACTTAGGCTAACTATGGGCACCTAGATCTCCTAAACCATAAGTCAAATTATGTCAATCTTTTTAGTGTGTCTCTTAAAGCTAAGGTTTTAACGTTTGAGCATTTATGGATCTCTCTAAGAGGCCTTGGAGTGCGAAGTTGTTGAAAAACGTCATTTTAAAACATTGGTGTGATACCTATAATATTCATCCCCCAATAGTCACTAACCAAAAAAGTAGAACTTTCACCTACAAATGGACAAATCAACAACCAAGAAAGCTAAAAAAATGTTGAACCATTAATACATGTGTGATCAACTATTTGTACATGTTAGCATTTTGAAGTGAAGGTCTCTTCCCCTAAGACCATGACTTTTGGGGATGACCCAAGTTCGTGGGGACAAACAAAGCATTACGCTAGATGGACTCCTCAAAGTCGCTGCAACATATGTAGTTCTATGTCGTCAATTAATCATTTTCTTGAATTATTAGAGTTCAATATAAATTTATTATCATTCTATTATTTATTATTACTGTGTGTGAGGTTAGGAGACAACATCCTCTTCCATTTCCTTGTGGAGGCTCAATTGGCTACTCAAGGGCTCTAAAATATCACCAAAATAGACAATATCAGATTTAGAACTATAGAATTGATACTCCTTTGGTCATATGTAAGGAAACTTGTGGCTGTCTTTTCTCCAATTTCAAATATTTCCAAATGGTTTTCTTGTGACAAATAAGCATTAGTAGTCATCTTGAGAGCTTTGTTTCTTGTACTAGATATTAAGAATTTTAGTATTTGTTTATGGTTTAGTATTTTTTATTTTTCATAAGATTGAATGAACAAGGTGGTCCTCTATAATCTGTAGTGTATCAAATTAATATAGAGAACTATCGTGTATCAATTGGCAATTTCTCATAATTCATTGTTTCTTACTTGTTCAGAATTATTTTATTTTTCATGAATTTATTAGTTTTTACAATTAAAGAATTAGTTAGGCTCGGTTTTAGAATTTGGTCCATTCATTAGTTCATTCATCTCATTTGCACTCTTCAAATGTATTGCACCAAATGATCCATGTAACAAAAATCATAGTTAAGAACATACAGATAGTTGTAGACAACCATAGATTTTAAAAAACTCATAAATTTGTTACCACTGCTAGAGGATTAAACAAACAACATAGACAATAAAGGAATTGAACATATCGATTCATGGACATTTGGACAAAGCATTGGAACATCATCATGTTTAGCTTACTTTTTAAGTTTAGATCGAATGACTATTTATTTGTGTTTTTTTTAATTTGGGTTTTATCAAATATGCATTAATTAAATCTATATCTCTTTGTTACGTTTGAGTTGCTTGTTGTAGTACTTTTTGTTTTGCGCCTTTTTATATTATAGAGCATTTGTAGGAGCTAAAGGTTTGTAATGACTTGAACTAGCCTCCACCCAACTATTGAAGTTGGTGTTGGAGCTTTGGCAATGGACAATTATGACACCCCAAACAAATAACCTCACAAGTTTGTGCTAATGGTCTTCCTTGAGGTACAACTACTAGTATCCTTGATGTTGTGTTGCTTGTTCAAGATTTTGAAGATTTTGATAATTCTTGTGAATGGATTAAAGAATACGCCTTAATAGATTATTTTGTGGGGAGACTTCCAATCGAAAACTTCTTGTATGATTGAGTTATTAGAGCTTTGGTCTCTAGAATAATATAAATAGATATCATTCATATCTTTCCATCCCTTTTTAACTCCTTTATATCTCATTTCATTCTTTATTTTAATTTCCATCTACATATCTCCACTTTCTTTTATTAGTAACTTTGACACATTGTCTCTTATTTAATATGGAGAAGAAAAGTCTAAGAAATAATTTTAGTCTAGGAGACATGATTTCTAGGAATGTGATCTAAGCATAAAATTCCAAAAATAGTCAACTAGTTACATTGTGACTTTAAGTAGTCAAGTATTCTGCAAGACTTTAATTTGTACAAAATCACAGGTCATAAAGATCGGCAGAAAATACGAGTCAACGAAACAATAATTTCTAGAACGACGGATTCAACATGAAATTATAATCGAGAACAATTTATAGAAACGCGCTAATCCGGAAGTAACCCCGGTAGAGGTGATAGTCATCATCGACCTCCTTATAAAGACTCTTCCTCGCCATGTATTCCTTGCATCGCCTTTCCCTATATCTACAAATGGAGTCCAAAACAGGGCAGATGAACGTTTTCCTGATTGCGTGCATTTCAATCCTATGCTTCTCCGTCCATGGAGGTAATTTCACTGATTTTATTTATTCTAATATCTCTGCATTTCAGTGCTGTACAATCAAATAATTAGTGGTAGCGTGATTAATGGGAATTAATCTGGTTTCCTTAAATTCAATCTCGATTTCTGTCCCTGGACACATTTTTGAGCATACAGATGCGCAGGGACAGAAGATTGGCGTGAACAATGGTATGTCAGGGTCAAGCTTGCCGTCGCAGGATGAAGTGGTGAGTTTATTAAAAGCGAACAACATCGGGAAATACCGGATTTTCAAACAAGAGCCAAGCGTATTCAACGACTTTGCCAATTCCGGGATCGAGTTAACCGTGGGGATTGCCACGTACGACTTGCAGAGGATTTCGTCGAACCAGAACGAAACGAATAAGTGGGTGGATGAGAACATAAAGGCCAACTACCCTGCTGTCAATATCAAATACATTGCGGTGGGAAATGAGGTGTTGGGAAAGACTGACAAGGGCCAGTACTTGGTCGCCGCGATGAACAACATCCAGAGCGCCCTTCAGAATGCGAATCTGCAGGGCGAAATAAAGGTATCGACGACACATGCTCTCACAGACATAATCGAGGAATTCGCGCCTCTGAATCCGACAAAGGGGAGTTTCACCGGTAAAGTGCAGAACGAGATGAAGTCGGTTCTGCAGTTCCTGGCGGAGAATGGGTCTCCCTTCATGGCGAATGTGTACACGTATTTCACCTACGACAGCAACAGAGACTCGTACAACTTGGACAACGCTCTGTTCAAGCCCTCGGCTCCCGCTAACAAAAACGGAGATCCCAGCTACACGAGTTTGTTTGTCGCCATGGTTGACACCGTGTATTCTGCCATGGAGGGCATGGGATATTCGAATATTCCAATCGTGGTCACTGAAAGCGGTTGGCCGTCGTATGGGACTGGCGTGAAGGCCTCCATTGCCACGATTGAGAATGCCCAGACTTACAACAACAATCTGATAAAGCATGTGTTGTCCAATGCAGGGACTCTGAAGAGGCCAGGAAAGAGCATCGAAACATTCATCTTTGCTCTGTTCAACGAGGACCTGAAGGGAGGGGACGAGGCGGAGAAACACTATGGCCTCTTCTACCCTGACAAGTCCCCTGTTTATCCCGTTAACTTTACTCCCTAGGTGGCTCCCCTGCTTAGCTATAATCTTGCTATGGCCATGCAGAAGCGGTAAGAATAAAAGCCAACCCCAAATAACATTATATGTGCTGTCGCTACTGTGAACTCCTTACTGGAAAGTCATTGATGAATAAGCTATAATATTTGACATTTTTATTATAAATTGAATATGGATGTTGAGTCTTTATTCATGTACCACTTGAAATTGATCTTGTCATTTTTAAATATATAGAGTGAACCAAATGGATAAGAGATAAATATTAAATGTACATAGGTCACATATACAAAAAAAACCATCAAGATAAGAGATAATTATTAAATGCAATAATCTGAACCTAAATTAAGAAACATGATTCACTTGAAGAGAGAGGGGCCATGAACATAGTACACATAGTCCAATGGTAGATCCACAATCACCCTAGAATAAGGAAGATCATGATCTCAAATGTGTAGAAACACATTGGCCAAAGAATCGCTTGACTTGCAAACTAAATGTAGATCTCTACACGCCATAATGAGATCCATCTATCACATTAGAGATAGTAGCATATGCAATCACTTTAGAGATAGTAGCACATGCTATCACTCTACATCAAAGGTTTTGATAACATATCTCTAAACCAAAATAACAACTGAAAAATAATTGCAATGTTGCATAATAGTTTTTTTATTTTCGAAGTAGGAACTGTTCTTTAAGCACAAAATGAAGCATTGTTAGTTGAAATTGAAAAATTATTTTTCTCTATTTATAGAACCATAGATATCCAAACTCCATAAATTTTTTGGGTATAAGAGTAAAATGTCAAATACTATAAAATATTATGTTCACAAAATCATATAATACATACCTATCTTTTTGATGGGGACACAACCCAACAACAGAATGGACACAATAGAAAAGGGGAATTATATTAACTGAGAAAATAAGCTAGTACAAACAGTGTAGAGAAAATAAACTTCAAAACATGCCCTACGGGCTTACAATAGCATAACTCTGGAGAATATTTCTCCTTTTAGCACCTCCTCTCAAGCTCCAATCCGAACTGCCTTTTACAATGCCAGAAATCTCCTTAAATAGACCCCGGAGGGTTAAGGACTAGGAGTACATTCTAGAAAGTGCTAGTAGGCATCCACTGACAAAATAGAAGGTTCCAGAATCTGCGTTAGAAGTCGGTGCAAATCTAGAAGAACCCAGAAACGGTAGCCGAACTTCCGGGAGGCATAACTTTTGAACCGTAGCTCCGATTGACGAACCGTTTACATTTTCAGAAAGCTCTCGAAGCGCTCTATAGCCCTATGGAGAGCTTTGCTCATCCCCCATTTTTCAACCCTTTTCGAGGTCATTTAATGCCCCAAACCTGACTTTGAAGCGTTCTTAGGAGGTCTCCAAAACTTGAAAAACTGCAATAACTTTCAAGTCGTGGGGCCTTTTGACCTGATTCTTTTTCTGGAATGCTCTAAATCATGATTACATTCATCTGGCCAATTCACACCTTCTAGTTTACTGAAATGATGGTCCAAATACATGCTCCTTGAATTTCGGGATTTTCAAATGCACTAATAGTTGAACTATGAGAGTTGGAACCTTTATTTGAGCCAAATGGGTATCCAAAAATGTAAAGACATAAAACAGAAACTAAGTCTAAGTACATTTTTTTGGGTGACACAGGATTGCCCTTATACCTCTGGATGCTCCTGCATCAGACACCCAGGGTAGATTGAAAAGTGACCCTGTCACTTTATGGATGGTAGAGGAAATCCCAAATGGGAAACCTCAGCTGCTGAAATCCAAGTTGAGTCCTCGATCGGTCGTCCTTTCCATTTGACCAGATACTCTTCATACTGCCTGTTTCTGGTACTCCTACCCACACGACGATCTAGAATGTCTTCTATCTCCTCCTTCTTAAAAGTAGGAATTGGACATGGCTCTAAAACTAGCTCCTCATTTGTACCATCATCATGATACTCTGTTAAATCTGCAATGTTGAAAATGGGAGAAATGTGAATACCATCTGGCAGCTCCACCTCATATGCATTTCCTGAGTCATGTTTCTTCAAAACTTTGCAGGGGCCAAATTTCTTCATTTTTGGTTTCTTGTAAGTACCAACTGGAAATTTTTCTTTTCGTAAGTGCACCATGACTAGATCCCCTACTTGGAATTCCTTATGTCTTCTCCTTTGATCAGCCCTAGCTTCATACTCTTGATTCATCTTGATAATGTGTGCTTGAACCTCCTCATGTAGACGCTTGATGTGTTCAACAAATTCCTCAGCTTCAGCACTTGTCCTCTCCCCTTGTTCTATCTTCCTCAATTCTGGTGCAGTCCTTGGGCTATTCCCATATACAATTTGAAATGGTGATTTTCCAGTACTCCTATTTACAGAGTTATTATAAGAAAACTCTGCCTGTGGTAGAATCAAATCCCATCCCTTGGGCTTATCTCCAACTAAACATCTCAGCAAATTGCCCAAATTTCTATTTACCACTTCTGTTTGGCCATCAGTCTGTGGGTGATGCGTGGAACTGAATTTCAAGTCTGTTCTCAACTTCTTCCACAATGTCCTCCAGAAATACCCCACAAATTTAGTATCTCGGTCAGAAACTATACTCCTTGGAAGACCATGTAATCTTACCACCTCTTTGAAAAGCAAGTCTGCAATATGGACAGCATCATGATTTTTGTGGCATGGAATGAAATGTGCCATTTTGGAGAACCTATCAACCACCACGAATACTGAGTCATTACCCCTTTGTGTCCTTGGCAATCCAAGAACAAAATCCATACTTATGTCCTCCCATGGCCTTGATGGAACAGGCAATGGCTGATATAGGCCAGTATTTTGACTAAACCCCTTGGCAACTTGACAAACCTGGCAACTCTGTACAAACTTCTTCACATCCTATGTAATTTGAGGCCAAAAATAATGTTCTCTAATAATGGAAATGGTCTTATCCCGACCAAAATGTCTTGCTATCCCTCCACTGTGTTTCTCCTTAATCAGATTTTCCCTCATGGAACTCCTTGGAATGCACAATTGACTACCTTTGAACAACATGCCATCCTGAATCAAATAGTCTAACCACTTGGTTCTATCTACAGCAACAGGTTCTTTACAAGCTTTCTATGCTTCAGCAAAATCAAGATCCTCGGGGTACAAATTCTTGAGTTCCTCAAACCCAACTACTTCAACCTACATTGTTGTAAGCAGTGACTGTCTCCTACTTAGTGCATTTGCAACCCTGTTAGATTTTCCACTTCTATGCTTCAACACAAATGTATAACTCTGCAAGAATTCTACCCACTTCATATGCCTCTGATTCAATTTACCTTAGCTATTTAAGTACTGTAATGCCTGATGATCAGTATACAAGACAAATTCCTTTGGAAATAAATAATGCCTCCATTTCTTTAAGGCCTGAACTATTGCATAGAACTCTTGATCATAAACAGAATACTTCTTCTTTGCATCATTCAATTTTTCACTAAAATATGCAATAGGCTTACCTTCTTGGCTTAATACAGCCCCAATAGCGCTACCACTAGCATCACAATCCATCTGGAATACTTTTCTAAAATCTGGAAGTGCCAACATAGGCTATTTAGTCACCTTCTTCTTCAGCAATTCAAAACTTCTCGCAGCTGCTGCAGTCCATTTGAACTCTTTTCTATCCCCTCTTATTGTATCAGTTAGAGGTGCACATATGCCACTGAAATTCTTAATAAACTTTCTGTAAAAACTAACCAGACCATGAAATGATCTTACCTCAGTAGCAGACCTTGGAGTAGGCCATTCCTGTATATGAGCAATGTTAGTATGCTAATAGAAACCAAATTTAAATAAAGCTTCTACAAACTAAACAAAATTCATAAACTTCAAGATAGACTAAGATGAGATCTCAATTGAAAATATGAGCCATTAATAGGCTCTCTCAATGAGAAGCTCTCTTGTTGAGTAGCTTTGTCTAAAAAGATAGGATGTATGCTCAATATGCTTCCAAAGGCTTCAATGGATGATTGTGGATTTTTGGTGTGGATAGATGGCTTTAGTATGGATTTGGCTCTCAAAATAGCATTATAACTTTACTTCATGGATTGTGTTATTTTGCAAAGGGGAAGGATCCAATTTATAGGCAAGAGGCTTGAGGGATTGAGGGCTAAGATGCAAGGATGGGAAAAAGCTTATGGAAGGCTCAGATTGCATGAGAGGAGAGCACATGGATTGTGCTTCCTTATAGCCAATCAAGGAGTGACACATGTCACATGGTGAGAGGATGGAGGAAAGGGCAAGGATGAGTCAACAAAGGAGGCTCAAGAGATAAAATCTTCATAAAGACCCTCATAATGACTTGTAAGAGCAATAAAAGGGCTTGTAAGAGTCATTTATGACCTAGTGGACTTCATAAAGTTTTATGGTTGAGATATTTTGAGGGTGATGAGAGCAAATTCGACTTGGACTTGATTAGAAATGTTTTAAGCTTGTTTAGGCTTGTGCAAATGATTAGAGGATGGATTAGGATGGTTTAGGATTAGCTTAAGGATAGGCAAGTGGATGGCATTTAATGAGGGTGGGTGAAGGAAGAGATATTTGTTAACTTTGGCTTGGGTTAGTAAGTTTTAACCCATGTTTAGGGAATGTGACAAGGTTAGGAGGGGATTAGGATTAGGTTTAAAGAAATCTTCTAGAAGATTCTAGATTTTGGATGAGGATAAAGACTTTCTAGAATAGTCTAGAATTTCCTAGGATGAGGATGAAGACTTTCTAGAAGAGTCTAGAACTTCTTAAGGTGAGGATAAATTAGATTTTTAGGAAATAAATAAAGTTTTATTTATTTCAAGGGTTTGGGTTGAGGAGATATTTATTAAAACTTTTTTAATAAACATGAGGATTAATATTTAATTTTAATTAAATATTTTGAGTTGGGGTTAGGGGTAGGAAATGATGAGATTAGCCTTTAATCGAAATTAAAGAAGGATTAGAAGATTTTGGAAGAGGTTATTGGTCATAAGGAAATTGGCCAACTTTTGGGCAAAAAATAATTTTTTTATTTATTTTAGGATTTTTGGTCAATTTATTAATTAAATAATTAATAAATAAGGAAATAATGTTTAAATAAGATTTAAACATTTTTGGGAGGGATTCCTTAATTAAATATTTTTAATTAAGATAAAGGAATTTAATGGCATAAAAATTAATTAATTAATTAATTAATTAATTAATTAATAAATGATGATGTCATCAGGACTTTTTCAGAAAATAAAAATACTTTATTTTCTAAAGGTTTTTAGGTGTCTACATTTTGCCCCTCTTTGATGTGATGCCGCAAGTGGCATGGCATCAAAGATAAGAAAATAAGATGCCCAAGGCTAGAGCAGAAGAGGAGAGAATGGACTGTGAGATGCCCCCCTCAAGAAGGCAGCGGGGAGAGAAAGCGAGGCTCGGTGGCTTCTTGAAAAACACAAGAATCTGGGATGAGCAAGGAGACTCAGATTGGCAAAGAGAAGGGGCTGAATTAGCTCAAACTCTCACTATGGGAGAATGATAAAGGAGAATCAGATGCACAAGAGGAAGCAAGCTTAAGACCTTAGGGAAGGTGGAGGATGAAAGAGCAGAGCGCTATAAAAAGGAATCCAGGATAGGGAGATGGATGAGGGGATTATAAAGCTGATGGAACAAGATTTCAAAGAGTTAGATTGGCGGAAGATGGGTTTCGGAGATCCCTAGGACTAGGATTGTGGATCTCGAAAGATGAGGCTTGGTGGGTTGATTTGGATTGGTGGATCCCTAAGACTAGGATTGTGGATCCCTAAAGCTAAGAGTGATGAGTGATTCAAAGAGATACTGATGCATCAGCTAGGGTAGGAGAGACAGATGTTGGATATGGGTGGGGGATAATGGAGATGAAGGAAAACCATTGAAGCTTTTTGAGCGGGGGGATACTTCAAAAAGAAGTACCACCATGTAGTTGAGCACTAGATTTGCTATAGGACTATTGGTTAATTGCCAGGTTACCAAAAACATCAAGGCCTTTTCACCAACCATCCAAAGGACTAACAAACTAACCCAAAACAAACACACAAGGATTGCCCCAGCATCACACATGCATCCTAGAGGAAGCAGCGTGGAAACGACACTGGAGAACCCACAAGCAGAAAAGAAAAACAAACGAAAGACCTGATCAAGACCTTACACTCTAATTGCCCCATTCGCAGCATACCATGATATGGAAGATCGTGGCAACCTTGAGGAGGGAACAAGGAGATTGCTTGGAAAAGATACTTCAAGACCCAAAAGGGGAGATTCCAAATCAAAAGAAAGTGAAAATCCAAAAGAGAACCGTTTGCCAACGAGATGGGTAGGACGAGGTACTAACGGACCAAGATCAGACATGAGGAAAGCTATATCCTGCAAGGACCTATCGGAGAGCACCTAAGCTGGTGGATTTGGATGAGTGATGCATCTGGCAAGCTGAACTAAGAAAGATAACACTTTGGTGACAGGAAATCTAGCTAAAGGATGCGTTGGAATAGCTAACCAAGATGTGTGATGGGTGCAAGATGCTGATCAAGGACGAACTGACACGAACGCTGGATAGATACAATGGTACTAAGCTAAAGAGGATGTACAAGCTGACAGACCAAGATATTTACAAGCGGGCTAATCAAGATATGGTACAAGCTAACGGACCTAGATAGTTACAAGCAGGCAAAAGCTCAGGATGATAGGATAGCGGGATGGTTCGATGTTGTGCAAGATGCGAAAGCTAAGGGTGGGGTGATAGCGAAAGATATGGATTTGGCAGGATGCATCCAATGATGATGAGAGATTTTGTGACCAAGGATAGCTAGAGGAGCAGGATGAGATGGCTGGATAGGATGGTAGATAGCTAGGGTTACGATGGATATAAAGAGATGACATTGGGTTTGCATGAGGATAGCCTAGAGCTAGATACCAATGACAAGGGAGGATGTACAAGACAAGATCTCCAAGGAATATAGTGCCCCCAGTTAGAAGATGACATGCGGAAGGAGGTCTTACGATGGATGTGATAGGATTAAAGCTAGGATGGAAAAGTTGAAGGCGCTAGGGAGATGGATGATAACTAGGATGATGGGGTGAGGTTGCAAAAGATAAGTGGATAGTGATAGATAAAAGCTGGAGGATGAAAGATAGGTGGATAAATTGGAAGATGGGGCTGGATGGCAAGATGTGACCAAAAGCATGAGGATGATAGGCTAAGCTGGGGATGACTAGATTACGCATGATGCTTGTTTGCCAAGTTTTCATCATGGTACTTGTCCAAGGCACTTGAATTGCCAAGTTTTCACCAGTGGACGCTTTTTTTTCTTTTTTTTTTGACTTTTGGACTTAGCTGGAATGATTTTGGCTTTCTTCAGCTATTTTGGCTTTTTTGGGATTTTCACTGGCTGTTGGAATGTTCAATTTTGTTGCTAGCTGTTGGTACACCGGATGTGTGATTTATGCAATAGATCGGATTAGATGGGATTGGTGGTAGGAGATGGAGGGATGAAAATTCTGGAAAGGAGCATGAGATGGGGATGCTTGCAAGAGCAACATTGGTACATGTTGGAACAGGTGTGAAAAGAGCATATGGGGGATAGATGGTAGATGCGAGCGTGATGGAGGATTTGTGGAAGCGTGCTTGGGGATATAGGCACCCAAGATGGAGTTAGGAGATGCGGGACATGAGTCACTAGATGGGGGATTAGCAATGGTGGATGCCATTATGCATTGGGTTTCAACTTTTTTCTTGGGGATCCACATGGTTTTGGATTTTCTTTTCATAGGCTTTTGCATTGTTTTGCATTCTTTGATTGGATTTTGCCTTTTTGGAGTATGTCTTTTAGAATAGACATATGATTGCCTAGGATGTGGATTTTTAGCTTTATGCATTTTGAAGTTGGCATTCACATTGTTGTGGTAAGCTTTGGGAAGATGGTTAGGAGAAGCTTTGTGAGATGGAGAGGATATGAAAGAGCATGTAGGGGGATGACGATGGATGATGTGCCCTGATATGTGCCTTTGTTGATCTTGCATAGAAATGGATGGAATAGGATTTTTATGATGGCTAATAGGAGGATGGAGGATGGTAGATTTTGGGACATAGGGACCCAAAATGGATTTAGCGGATGAAGGGGGGATATGGTAGGTTGTTTTGGGTTGCAAAGATGGTGGAGGGGGGATGACATAAGATTTCTTGAAGGAGTGATGGGAGGCTGGCATGGTGGGCTTGGAGATAGACTTGGTTTGGGGGTGTTGTGTACCAACACCTTTAGATGGTGAGCCTTTGGATACATATCCAAGACCATGAAATCCTAGATTTTTTTGTGCAATAATAGGCTCTCTGATTCCTTGCTCTTGTGGTCCTAAACCTTGACCTTGATAATGCCATCGATTGAGCATTTGAACAAGCTGAGGAAACTTTTTGCTTGCAGAAAATGGTAGAAGTGATTTATTAGGTGTATTGCAATGGGGAGATACTATTCTTAATTCTTCTGCTGAGAGAGGGCCACCGTGGATGAATGTAAGTGAACCAAGAGGGTAGATTATAGATGGTGGAATAGCTTGGATAGGTGGTAAGATGGAAGCATGGAGCGGGGGAGATGGAAGGATAGGATCTTGATGTAGCTGGTGGGATGGAAAGATATCTTGTAGTGGAGGAGATATGGCTTGAGGTTTTGGAGATGGAGGAGATGGTGACTGCACTATGGATGGAAGACATGGTATGATGATATCTTCATTTATGCTTTGGGGGATGTCAACAAGCTTTTGGGCAGGATCTTGATAGGATTGGTTTGGAGTGGATGGTGCAATAGGAGGTGAAGGGATGGATTCTTCAAAGGCAACGAATGGATAGATGGGGGATTCAATAGTGGAGATGGGTGAGTAGAAGATGGATGCATAAGGGTCATTACAAGAGATTTGGGAAATTCTTGGAGGCAATGTGGATAGGATTTGGAGGGATTTGATAGGTGGTGGGATTTCGATGCTTGTGGGAAGTGGAAGGATTTTAAGCAATTTGATGGATGGTATGGGGATGATAGCTATGGGAGATGGAGGTGATATTATAGATGGGGAAGCTTCATCACTGACTACTTCACATGGTTGGATTAGATGACATGGCTTATCGACTGTTGGAGGCAACTTTTCTTGTATTTTCTCTAGGAGATTCCTTGGAGACTCGTGTGTCGAAGGTGGAGGTGGATTGACAGGAATAGCTAGTGTGATGGGGGTGGAAGATTGGAAGCTTGGTTGATGGGGTGATGGAGGGGAAGCTGGAATATCAGATGGCATGACTAGATAGTTTGGAATAACTCTTGGATTTTGGGGGATGCTTGGGGGAATGTTTCTAAGGCTTTCAATATACCCATCATAGTCAACAAGATTTTCATCATCATTGGAATAGGAGGTGGCGGGAGCAAGGACAATGCGACCAAACACATCATGATAGGATTGGTACTTCATGCTTTGATGATGAGTTTGATGGGGATGGGGTCTTGCGTATGGATGAACACGGAAGCTCATGGTTGGATTTGGGTTAAGCACAGATTTTGGATTGGCTGATGAAAGATTTCCTAGGGAGAGTCAAATTTGCATGACAGACCTAAGGAGGATTGGCTAGAGATTTTTGGTTTTCCTGTGGATGGAAGACTTCAAGGGCATGCTGTCAAAAGGTGAGAGTTTTTCTTTCCTATGCGCTGGATTTGGTGGTGGCTGTGTCAACTTGAGGATAGACTAATGATCCTATGGGCATGACACGAGATTGACCACTTGTGGATCCCAAACTTTAGCTCAAGGTGATGAGGGATAACAAGTGACAAAGCTAGATTACCCTAGACAAAGCTCTGTCAAAGGGATAACCTTGGTGAGGCTGGTGGATTGGTCAAATTGATTGGATAGCAAATTCTAGCAGAATGACAACAACTCTCTAAAGGCTTGGGTGATTTTGGATTGGGTTGCTAGCTGGCTGGGGGGATGATTTGGATGGACTTTGAATTTGGGATTGTTCTAAGGCAAAGAACTAGATAGGTTCGGTTGCAGCGGGGGAGCTTGGATGATTTTCTGATAAGGCAGTGACTACGCTAAGTATGCCTTGAGCTGGGAGATTTCTGCTTTTCTGGAATTTTGACCAAAGTTGGCAAACATTCATTCAAAAGCTATGAACAAACAAGCAGAAAAAAGTTTTGAGCAAGAACTTTAAACACACCAACATCTTAGGAAGCTTTCTACAAGGATGAAATTTGGTTTAGCTAGGGAGTCCTCGATATACCCAAGGTACGTGAGGCCCAAATCTGTAGATGAGACCAAAAAGATGTCACACAGCCGAGAGGAGTGGTAACCCACTTCTCCTCTTTCACTTCTCAAGGGTATAAAGTTCCTTGAGGCTTAGCCCGAGTGACAAAATTTTGATCCCAAGAGAGGTGTCTTTGGATTCACCTCCCGATCTTTATACTCCGCCGGAACACTGGAGTTGAGGTCGTCCCAAGGGGTGATGAAATCCCCAAGCAGGCCTCCTAAAAAGCTAAGACAAGATTTTGGATCCTAATCTTATGCACCCAAGATGGCCTCGAAAGACGACAAGGGGAGAGAAGACTTGGATGATCTTGGGCTAAAAAGCATGCTTGTTCTTTTACCAACTGACTCTTATGTGTGCTAATCTAGACTTTGCAAGAACTCATGTTTAAGAGACAATGTTCAATTCCAACTTGAAGCGCCAACAAAAGTAAATCAATCGAAGAATGCGAACAATAAGAAGAGTTAGGGTCAACAAAAGCAAACTCGCGCGCCTAGAGGCCCTCCATGTCAAGTATCGATTAATTTTCTTTAAGGCATTCAAAATTGAGTGTGAGTTTGTTTTAAGCCCAAAACAAAAGTGTGTGAGATTCAATTTCAAGCGCGCACCCAGAGGCCCTCCACGTCAAGTATCGATTGATTTTTCTTTTAAGGCATTCAAGATTGAGTGTGATTTTATTTTAAGCCCAAAACAAAGGTGTGTGAGATTCGATTTCAAGCGCGCGCCCGGAGGCCCTCCACGTCAAGATTTGTCCAATTTTTATGCCCAAATGAAGTGTGAGAGAGATTAATGCGCATTCAAAGAATTTTTTAGAAAAACCACTAAAAACCCAAGTGAGTGGAGTTTGATTTTAGCAACATGCATTCAAAGAAAAGTGATTTAAACATTCAAGTTTTTTCCTTTGAGCATTCAAGATTGAGATTTTGTGTGTTGTTTTAAGAACTTTGAAGTGCTTTGTTTTAACCTTAGATCATTCAAGATTGTTTTGGACTCAAAAGTGAAAAATGACTCTTTGGACTTTGGTTTTCATTCAAGATTTTGTGTTCTACTTTGCATATTTTAAGCCCAAAAATGATATTCCTAGATTGTTTTGATGCATGAAAAACCTAAGAAACATTCAAGATTTTGCAACAAGACATTTGTTTGGAACAAATAACAAAGTTTTTAGGACAATTTTTGGCAACCATTTAGGACTCTTAGTTTTCATGAGATTATTTTAAAGAACTTTAGTGTGCACTTAGTGTTGATTTTGAACCTTTTGAAATGGAAACTTGAAGTTCTTTTTAAATTCCCAAAAATGAAGTGTTCCTAATTTTGCATGAATGCATCTAAAACCTTGATGTTGCAAGGATGCAAATGATTAGATTGGTTTAGTTTCACTTGTTAAAAGATTTTTTCTTTCTTGCAAATTTTTAATTTTTCAATGGATTTAAGTATGATTTGGGGGTTCATTTTAAGCACTAAAAAGAAGTGTGTATGATTTTGCTTCCTTAAAAAAAAAAAGGCCAAGATCTCCCACAAGAAGAAGAAGAAGAAGTAGATGGAATAAGAAGAATATAGACAAGAAGAAGAAGAATAATTTCAAGTTCTTTGTCCACCTATAAGCTTGAAAAATCTGCAAACACTATGAGATAGATTATTTGTTCCTTTGTCTTCTTCATGCTCATGTGGACCTACAAAACTAATTTATACAATCCTACCAATCACAAAAACAAGTAAAATTAGCCAAAATCAGCAAATGACATACAAAACTTGACTAAAAAAGCTAATGAAGATGACCCATGCGGGGTCCCACCGGGCGTGCCAAAATGTATATGAGCAATGTTAGTATGCTAATAGAAACCAAATTTAAATAAAGCTTCTACAAACTAAACAAAATTCATAAACTTCAAGATAGACTAAGATGAGATCTCAATTGAAAATATGAGCCATTAATGGGCTCTCTCAATGAGAATCTCTCTTGTTGAGTAGCTTTGTCTAAAAAGATAGGATGTATGCTCAATATGCTTCCAAAGGCTTCAATGGATGATTGTGGATTTTTGGTGTGGATAGATGGCTTTAGTATGGATTTGGCTCTCAAAATAGCATTATAACTTTACTTCATGGATTGTGTTATTTTGCAAAGGGGAAGGATCCAATTTATAGGCAAGAGGCTTGAGGGATTGAGGGCTAAGATGCAAGGATGGGAAAAAGCTTATGGAAGGCTCAGATTGCATGAGAGGAGAGCACATGGATTGTGCTTCCTTATAGCCAATCAAGGAGTGACACATGTCACATGGTGAGAGGATGGAGGAAAGGGCAAGGATGAGTCAACAAAGGAGGCTCAAGAGATAAAATCTTCATAAAGACCCTCATAATGACTTGTAAGAGCAATAAAAGGGCTTGTAAGAGTCATTTATGACCTAGTGGACTTCATAAAGTTTTATGGTTGAGATATTTTGAGGGTGATGAGAGCAAATTCGACTTGGACTTGATTAGAAATGTTTTAAGCTTGTTTAGGCTTGTGCAAATGATTAGAGGATGGATTAGGATGGTTTAGGATTAGCTTAAGGATAGGCAAGTGGATGGCATTTAATGAGGGTGGGTGAAGGAAGAGATATTTGTTAACTTTGGCTTGGGTTAGTAAGTTTTAACCCATGTTTAGGGAATGTGACAAGGTTAGGAGGGGATTAGGATTAGGTTTAAAGACATCTTCTAGAAGATTCTAGATTTTGGATGAGGATAAAGACTTTCTAGAATAGTCTAGAATTTCCTAGGATGAGGATGAAGACTTTCTAGAAGAGTCTAGAACTTCTTAAGGTGAGGATAAATTAGATTTTTAGGAAATAAATAAAGTTTTATTTATTTCAAGGGTTTGGGTTGAGGAGATATTTATTAAAACTTTTTTAATAAACATGAGGATTAATATTTAATTTTAATTAAATATTTTGAGTTGGGGTTAGGGGTAGGAAATGATGAGATTAGCCTTTAATCGAAATTAAAGAAGGATTAGAAGATTTTGGAAGAGGTTATTGGTCATAAGGAAATTGGCCAACTTTTGGGCAAAAAATAATTTTTTTATTTATTTTAGGATTTTTGGTCAATTTATTAATTAAATAATTAATAAATAAGGAAATAATGTTTAAATAAGATTTAAACATTTTTGGGAGGGATTTCTTAATTAAATATTTTTAATTAAGATAAAGGAATTTAATGGCATAAAAATTAATTAATTAATTAATTAATTAATTAATTAATAAATGATGATGTCATCAGGACTTTTTCAGAAAATAAAAATACTTTATTTTCTAAAGGTTTTTAGGTGTCTACAATTCCAAGACGGCTTTTACCTTCTCTGGATCCATTTTGAGACCTTCAAGTGATATAACAAATCCCAAATAGACTAACTCCCTTTTTGCAAAGACACGCTTCTTTAGATTAACTAACAGTTTCTCTTCCCTTAGCCTTTCAAGGACACTACGAATATGCAGTAAATGTTCTTCCAAAGTCTTGCTGAAAATTAAAATATCATCCAAATAGACAATAAAATTTTTTCCCAAGAACTTCTTAAGTACCTCATTCATGAGCCGCATGAAGGTTCTTGGGGCGTTCATCAATCCAAAGGGCATGACTAACCACTCATAAAGACCCTCCTTGGTCTTGAAGGCTGTTTTCCACTCATCTCCTTCTCGAATCCGTATCTGATGATAACCACTCTTCAGATCTATCTTTGTGAAGTACTGAGCTCCACTCAAGCAGTCCATAAGATCATCCATCCTTGGTAAAGGAAACCGGTACTTGATGGTTATCCTATTTATAGCTCGAGAATCTGTACACATCCTCCACTCTCCATCCTTCTTTGGTGCAAGTACTGCAGGTACTGCACATGGACTTAGGCTCTCTCGAATCAAGCCCTTCCTCAACAACTGCTGAACCTGTCTATTTAGCTCCTTTGTTTCAGTAGGAGTCATCCTTTGAGCAGCCTTGTTAGGCAAACTAGCTCCTGGAATCAGATCTATCTGATGACTGATTTGCCTTACTGGTGGCAATCCATCTGGAACATTATCAGAGATAATATCTCCAAATTCTCCTAGTAAATCTGAAACTTCAAATGGTATTTCACTACTACCTTCTTTATCTTTCCTAGGAATCAAAGCATAGCACATACGCTGATGTTTCATGCCATCTAAAAACTTCCTTCCATCAACAAGACAAATCCTAGCACTACTACATACCTTTTCACCTTCCTTTTTCATGGGCTTCAATTTGTGGCGAACTCCATCCTTTGTCAGAGAGTATGTGTTTGCATGTCCATCATGTATTGCATGTCTATCAAACTGCCATGGTCTACCCAACAATAGATGGCAAACATCCATCGAAATAACATCACAGAGAACTTCATCATGGTAACTCCCAATTTTGAATTTTACTAAACATTGTTCACTTACCAGGACCTTATGATCATCTTTTACCCAAGAAATGCGATAGGGCTGGGGATGTTTCTCCCTCTTGAGCTTTAGCTTAGAGACCATCTCTTCTGATACCAAGTTATCAGTGCTACCACCATCAATGATCACATCACAACATTTATCCTCACACTTGCATCTGGTACGGAACAAACTCCTCCGCTGTCTTGGTTCATTTTCACCGCTTAGTAGGACTCTTTCATTTACCAAGGTCTCTCCTCTTTCTGCATCCTCTGAATGTGATGATTGTGCATCCTCATCCACATGAGAAACCCTAGCTTGGCCCTCAGCTCTCCTATCTGTCCTTCCTTGTCGTTGAGGGCATTCAAAGGCACGATGAACTTCTTCATTGCAATGGAAACAGGTACCACAGAAGCCTCCTCTTCCTTGTCCACGTCCTCTACCTCTTCCTCTTTGATTTCCAAAGTCTTGATCATGGGAGCGGTTGAAACCCTCATTCCTCTTGTTTCTGCTAGTACCCACATCTTCAATTTTCTTTTGGGTTTCATTGCGGCCTCTAGATGATCTACCGCTTCCCCTTCCTCCTTGACAGCGCCCTCTTTGTCTTCCTTGAAACCTTTTATTCAGCTTCTCTTCAACTCGTAGGGCAAACTGGTATGCCTCTTCAGCGCTGGTCATTCTTACCAGACTTAATTCCTCCTGGATGCTAGGTCGCAACCCATTGATATAACGAGCAACCTTCTCCTTATTTTCTTCTGCATGCCCCGCTCTAATCAAGAGTCGGTAAAACTCCTCTGTATATTCTTGGACTGATCTTCCTGCTTGCTTTAACCCATGCATCTTCTTAAACAGATCAAGCTCGTAGTCTACAGGAATGAACTGCTTCTTCAATTTGTCCACCATGCGATCCCATCTTGTGATCTTCTCCTTTCCTCTTCTAAGTCTTTCTAGTTGAATCTCTTGCCACCAGATTTTGGCATGGCCTTTCAGTTTGGCCTTTGCAAACTTAACCCTATCTGGGTCCCTTATATCCTCATACTCAAAGTATTCTTCCAGTTCATTGATCCAATCGATAAACTCATCTGGTTTCAAATTTCTCGAAAATATACCCACTTCAATTGTAGGTCTTTTCCCAAACTTAGTAATGGCCCTAAAAAGCCTTTCCTCTACAGGATTCAGAACTTCCTCGTCAACTTCCATTACTTCCTCTTCATTGTCATCCTCACTATTGTCATCTGCGGCAACATTTGCTCCTCTATGAAGCTCCTCTTGCAATGCTTGTACCTGTCTCTGGAGGGCTCTAACCTCCTCAGGATCAATAGCTCTTGCCCTTCCGCCACGCTCTCTTCGTGGAGGCATCTTCTAACTCGAACCCACAACCACACAGTCCTGGTGCAAACTGCCTCACAATCGGCGCTCTGTCTACACACTCAGGAAAACCCGCTCTGATACCACTTGATGGGGACACAACCCAACAATAGAATGGACACAATAGAAAAGGGGAATTATATTAACTGAGAAAATAAGCTAGTACAAATAGTGTAGAGAAAATAAACTTCAAAACATGCCCTACGGGCTTACAATAGCATAACTCTGGAGAATATTTCTCCTTTTAGCACCTCCTCTCAAGCTCCAATCCAAACTGCCTTTTACAATGCCAGAAATCTCCTTAAATAGACCTCGGAGGGTTAAGGACTAGGAGTACATTCTAGAAAGTGCTAGTAGGCATCCACCGACAAAATAGAAGGTTCCAGAAGCTGCGTTAGAAGTCGGTGCAAATCTAGAAGAATCCAGAAACGGTAGCCAAACTTCTGGGAGGCATAACTTTTGAACCGTAGCTCTGATTGACGAACCATTTACATTTTTGGAAAGATCTCGAAGCGCTCTATAGGCCTATGGATGATCTTTGCTTGTCTCCCATTTTTTGACCCTTTTCGAGGTCATTTAATGCCCCAAACCTGACTTTGAAGCGTTCTTAGGAGGTCTCCAAAACTCGAAAAACTGCAATAACTTTCAAGCCGTGGGGCCTTTTGACCTGATTCTTTTTCTGGAATGCTCTAAATCATGATTACATTCATCTGGCCAATTCACACCTTCTAGTTTACTGAAATGATGGTCCAAATACATGCTCCTTGAATTTTGGGATTTTCAAATGCACTAATAGTTGAACTATGAGAGTTGGAACCTTTATTTGAGCCAAATGGGTATCCAAAAATGTAAAGACATAAAATAAAAACTAAGTCTAAGTACATTTTTTTTGGGTGACACAGGATTGCCCTTATACCTCTGGATGCTCCTGCATCACTTTTGTTGTTTCATTCTCTTCAACTGCATTGTAACACTACTTTGAATATATATATTATAGTGTAGCTTTGAATGCATGCATGTCTTCTGGTGGTCTAAGAGGCATTACTCATGGGAAGAATACAAGGGATGATAAGGATGGATGTATGATTCCCTATTGAGAGGGTGGTTTTCTTTGAAGAATATGGGGTTTTTCTTGAAATGGAGGAAGGAATTAGAAAATAAGAGATAAGGTGATATGAAATTATGGGTAAGGATTAAAAGTCATATTTAAAATATTGAAGGAAAATATAAAGAATAGAAGAAGGGTGGTTGCATGATAATTTATGTGAGTAAATGGATGTTTGTTGCACCACTTGAAATATGCCCTAAGACAACAGGACTAAGGGTAATAAAATGGACTTTTTAATGTGGTTCTTGAAATGTGCAAAATGGAATGACTTAAATAAAAGATAAAATGAAAGAAGATGGTAAAGGGCATTGTGATATGGAAGGTTTTGATGCCATTGGTGAGATACTATAAGGACCACATGAAAAAGTCCATAGATAGACAATTTGATAGAAGTAGGAAAAATATATATAAATAATACAAGATAGACATAAATGTATTATGTAGGAAAACTATAAACTAACTATTTTAATTTATGACAAGTAGAGAAAAGTATTGGCAATAATAATACAAGGATTGGGAACAATATGTTTTGAAAATAATTGTATGAGTAATGTGGATTGAGATTTCCAACAACGATGGTAATGAAATCTGTTGGTTTTTTTGGATGTTTTCATAGACTAATTCAAAATATTTCATTTATTGAAATTACATAGATTTTCTTGTACTAGGATCACTTGAATTGTGAAGAATTGGTTGTATTAGATTGCATCTAGCTAATAGATGGTAAAAGAAACAAGTCTAGATACAAGGGAAACAATGTGTGAAAAAGTGTAAATAGGTAATTGATTGCATCTAGATAATTGATAATAAAAGAAAGTAAGTGTAAGGAAGCAAAGGCTCATGGAATCGCTTCCTACACTAATCTTGAGAAGATGGTTATGCAACTTCTGCTAACTATTACAAAGATTTCATTGGACAAATAAGCATGCATAGATGAAATATCACAATAAACACATAACACAATAATTACCTTAGGAAACCCTTTTGGGAGAAAAACTCTGCCCTCCAAATCCTGCACACTTATTATCAAATCAAGAAGATATAAATACACTTGTAATGCAAATTCTTGCAAGAGTGCATCACCACAACTCAAACTCAGAGAGACTCCTTCTAGCACCCACTCTTGCAAACTGAACTTGATGATCCAAACACCTCCCCAAGCCCTCCTTTTATAGTGATTTACAACTAGAAAACCATTTGTGTTTATACAAAAATATGGGCCAAAACCATGTGCAAACTAACCATCCTAAATGTTACCCACTTGTCATTTGTAACTCTAAGATGGGAAAACAACCAAATTAAAATAACATTTTCATCCATAATTTTTTCCTCTAGTTTAGACCGCCATAAAAAGTCATACAATGAGTTTTTTATACTCTAAAAATGACCCTCCTATATTCTACTAGGGACAAGGCACATTTTTAACAACTCATACATCTTTTTCCAACACATAAACATGTGGAGAACTACAACAAAATAATTCTAGAATTTTTCGGATGAAGCTTGTAAGATTGAGATACAATTCTCAACATTCTACCACTTGTCAAACACCTTGCAAGAGTCAAGGGATCCAAAGTGTCATGGACTTAATTGCTAGGAGCCAAGAGGCCCATAGACTCTGAACACCATATGAACTTCTCTATGCTCACATGCTTAGTTAATGCATCAACAACATTCACCAAAGTTTCTACCTTCTCCAACTTCACCTTGCCGTCCTCAACCATATCTCTCACAAAATGATATTGTACATCAATGTTCTTGGCCCTGGCATGAAATGTTAGGTTCTTTGCTAGGAAAATTACACTCTAACTATCACTATAAATTGCCACTACACCCTATTTGAACTCTACATCTGAACACATTATCTTTAGTTAGATGGCTTCCTTGCAGGCATGAGTAGCTACCATATACTCCACCTCTGTAGTGGACAAAAAAACCACAACTTGTCACTTTCTCATCCAACTGATTGCACCACCGAATAATGTAAACACATATGCACTAGTGGATCTTTCTTTATCAACATTGCCAACCCAATCTAAACCCACATAGCCATGAATGCTCATTTCCTGTTCAATACTTTTTTAATTGCATCCCAATGTGCTTTTCCTAGATTATAAATGTAATAGTAAAGTACTCCCACTACTTGGGCAATGTCTGGTCTTGTATAAACCATAGCATACATCAAACTTCCAACAACACTCTAATACATTACTTGACTCGTCTCTTCCATCTCCAATGGGGATGTAGGACACTATGAGCTAGAAAGTTTTGTTCCCATAGTAAAAGGAACACTCAATGGTTTGGAATCCTACATATTGAATCTTCTCATAATAGTACCATTATACTTACTCTGACCTAGCCAAAGCTTTTTGTTTTTCCTATCTCTTATAATCTCCATTCCTAGAATGTGCCTTGCTACACCAAGATCTTTCATTTCAAACTTTGCTAAAAGATGAGATTTTAACCCTGCAATCAAACCTTTTCCTTTGCCAATAAACAACATGTCACCAACATATAAGGAAATAACCAAGAAATAATCACCATCAGACTTGTAATATATATAATGATCAGATTTAGATCACACAAATCCCAAACTTAATACATATGTATCAAACTTATGATACCACATCCTAGGACCTTGTTTTAAACCATACAAGGATTTTATCAATTTATAGACCAAGTGACTTTTACCTTTCACCACAAAGTGCTCTGGCTATGTAATATAAATTTCTTCCTCCAAATCTCCACAAAGGAAAGTTGTCTTCACATTTATCTGCTCAACTTCTAGATCATAAGCTACTGCAATAGAAAGTAAAAATTGAATGGATGCCATTTTTGGTATAGGAGAAAAAATTTCACCATAATCAATTCTTGAAATCTAGGAGTAACCTTTTGTAACCAAACATGCTTTATACTTCTCAATACTTTCATTGTTGGAATAATGATACATTTGTCATTAGTTACAACACTTATTTGATTCTGAATGCTTGCCGAGTTCATCACTCAGTTTACAGTTCATATCGAGCATTCGTTGGTTACCAAGTATGTTTAGTAGTGTTTACCAAGTCAGAAAGGTAAAGGAAGGTTTTAGTGTTTACCGAGTCAGTAAGGTAAACGAAGGTTTTTGGTGTTCACCGAGTCAAGAAGGTAAATGAAGGTTTTAATGTTTACCGAGTCAGAAAGGTAAACGAAGGATTTAGTATTTACCGAGTCAGGAAGGTAAATAAAGGTTTCAGTGATTACCAAGATAGAAAGGTAAAAGAAGTATTCAGTGCTTACCAAGTGAATCAAAGGAGTTAGTTTCTACCGAGTGACACAATGTTTACCGAGTCACTAGTGGTTACCAAGTTCCAAGCTACTCAGAGTGATTAGTATGGACCGAGCCCCTACCTCTACCGAGTGCATGACGATGCCGTGTAATGTAGTGGATGTCGAGTGTCAGAAGGTCACCGAGTGAGTTTGAGGAACCTGAGTTTTCTACTATCTGGCCGACTCAGTAATGTTTTGTCCACTTGTGTTTGGCCGACCTTGTTGCTGTAAATATTGGAATGGTATATATGTAATGTATTATGCCATTTGCAATATAAGAAAATAGATATGATGAAGAGAAGTAACAGTGAAGTAAGAGCGAATTGAAAGAGAATCAGCAGCGGAGTATTCAACAAGGTTATCAAGGAGCAGCAAAGATATATCCATCACATCAAGTGATCAGTACATAAGATCTAATCAGCAAACCGGTTGCAAGTAGATCCACTGCTTCATCCTAATAGGTGAATCAGTTTTGTAAATCCTTTAACAGGGTAGACTCAACAGTCTTTTGTAAATCTCCTAACAGAGTGCATACTTCATTGTATGTTTGTAAATCCTCTAACAAGGTGGATCTAGCAGTCCTACTTGCTCCTAACAGGGCAGATCACCAGAAGTGATCACTGTAAGCCTTAACCGGTCAACTTTATACTGCAGTATTGAAGTTTCGTGGGCATCATCCCCACCCTAGTTTTACTTTCAATTTGAAAGGTTTCTGGGTCACCAAATCAGTGTGTTAATCTTTTTCATGCATACAGTAAAGTAGATGAATGAATGGTGAATTTGTTATTATGCTGAATTGGTTTAAATTTTAAAGCTTACTGATTCACCCCTCCCCTCTCAGTAACCTTGTTAGTCCTAAATATTTCCAACAATTGGTATCAGAGCTTTGTGGTTCTCAGGATAGAGCTTGACAGCTTGAGCAAAGATCAAGGACAATGGAGATATTCAGACTTGACAAAACTATTGAGAATGAGAAGCTAGATTTGGAGATGGCCATGGTTCAACTCAAAGAAGCAAAGGAACATCTTTCTCAATCCCTAAAATGAAGAAAGGAACTTGCAAGACAAATAAATGACCATTTTTATGTTGAAGAAAGGATTGAATATTTGTTACCATCAAGTAATACAGAAGAAGCTGACAAAGCAATGAAAGAACTTCTAGAAAAGAATGGATCACTGCAAGAAGAGGTAAGAAAGCTTAAAAGAGAGCAAGAAATACAGTCAATCAGGCTATGTGAAGTTTTGGAACAAAGAAACAAAGCACAAGAAGAATTGGAAGATAGAAGTCATGAAACTCAAAATCAATCCCTTGAACATGAAGATCTAGCAGATCAACTATCCAATGCAAATGAAGAAATCAGGATTCTCAGAGCACAAAATGAAAGTCTACATAATGAATTAAGAACTGAGAGACAAATCAATGAAAGCTTGGAAAATGATCTAAATATTGAAAAGCAAGTCAATGAAAGGATTATGAAATCTCAATTAGACATGAGTCAATTGAATCAGCAAAATGAGCAGAATTTTTATAAGCAAAAGGGTAAAGCTGGTCTTGGATACAAGGAAGAAGGTGAATCTTCTGAACAAGGTACCCAAAGGAATCAAAGACCCACTTGTAATCATTGTGGCAAGATAGGTCATACATTTAACAAATGTTGGAGTAATGGTAAAGGTAAATTCAATGGCAAATGTTTCAATTGCAATTAGCATGGTCACAAAGCTAATGAATGCAAGGAGAAACCAAAGTTTGAAGGCAAGTGTCACAAATGCAAGAAACAAGGACATAAGGCATCTGAATGTAGATCAAAATCACTCAATCCAGAAGAACAAATTGTCAAAGCAATATTTGGTTGGGATTACAATACTTGGTGTAGATGTCACTATTGTGGAGAATATGGACACATAGGAACAAACTGTAGAAGGCATCACCTAAGGAAGAAAGATACAACCATAAGATGCTATACTTGTACTGAACTTGGTCATATAGCCAAGAATTGCATGAATATAGGAAAGGTTGAAGATGAAAAGAAAACTAGAGCTGATAATATTCGAAAGCAAATGAAACAACAGTGGATTCCTAAGTATACCGAGCAAGAAAATTCAAATGATGGAAATGTCACTCTAAGAATGGGTGACTCCACCATTCCTAATTAGACTTATCAAGAAGGATAAGGGACTACATCTTCAAGCCATATCCTAAGCAGTTCCAGAAAGAAGGAGTGGAAATGATAAATCAGTATTGCAGATACAAGTCATAATTCACAGTGTTGCATCTACCGAGTAAGGTTGATTTTCAGACTTTACCGAGCTTAGTTGGGAAGATAAGAAAGTTTTGTGTGTTCACCGAGTTGCAAGGTTTACCGAGTAAGTTGGTGACCATTTATAAAACCCTAATTCTCAGCTACCTTTGTACCCAAGCATTAATGACAGGATTTCGATCAAAAGGGTAGAATTTGATCTCATTTTTCATCACGAATTCAGAGTTCACAGAGAAAATATATTTTCAAGTGCATCCAAGCGAGTTCAAGTGATTTGAAGCAATTTTCCAGCAAAGAAATTGTGTTACGAAATCATTCTCTCACCAAGTAGCAATGGCATCTACAAGCACCAATGGCAGCAAGGCGAAGAAAGGTTCTGAAATGCTTGTGAAGGGAGTCAAATGGAAGGTGCCCAATTTCAAAATTGTTCCTGCCATCACTGAATCACTCGACCCGCATGGAGCTCAATCGCAGATCCCTCCAAAGGTACTTCTAATCAATGATATTCGTACTCATTTCAAGTGTACTGTGCAAGAAATAGGGACACTAGATATGGATAGTACCCTAGCTGAGTTATGCGTGGATGGAACCCTAAAACCCGAGTTCAAACATTTGGAAACCAAAGGTTTAACCCATATCCCGAATCTGCCAAGGAGTTTCCAAGTAAAATGGGTAAGGTATATCTTAAGCCATGTGCATAATGGACAATTGTGGTTAGAACAACCCATCCTCATAACAAAGAAGATGATCCACAAGATCACGGGCTTACCAATGTTGACCAAAGCCAAAACCACCAAAACCCTAGGTCGAGATGACCTCCAGAAATTAACCCAAGCTGAATGGGATGGCAGAGGTTTAAAGCTCAACAATGTTTTAGATATAGAACTGAAATTTGGTATTTGTGTTATTGCATACAAACTGTATAGTTCCAGCAGGCTGAATAGTGTACCCTGTGAGGCTGTAGATTTGGCATATAAGATTGTAAAGAAAAATATGGAGTTTGACCTAGCTGATGTGCTATTAAAACAATTGAATAAAAACATGGATAGCATAAGGACTGCAAAGACAAACCCTTATAAATTTGGCTCTTTGCTAGTTTGTTTATTTTTCTATGTACATAAATTCTTTCCATCTAAAGGTGCAGTTGTATGGAGGAAAGATACTCCAATTTTGTATCAAATAAACAAATTCATAGCAGAAATGGGTATGAATTTTGATAAGGTAATGGATAATTATTTTGAAGATTTCAAGGAAAGGATGAACAATAGGTTCAGGATACCTCCAAAACTTGTTGAAGAGTACAAGGATGATGTCTGTTTCATGCTTGACTGTGACAGAGTCTACATCCAGGCAGTCAAACCCCGAGTGGCATGGGTAGAACCATTGCCCTATGAGCTAAATATTGATGATGCCAGAGATATCATTGAGGCACTGGTAAATGAACCAATGGATCCCAAGTTGCCTGCATTTGGAACCTATAAAGAGGCAAAGGTTAGAATAGAGCTTGAAATCAAGCTTCCTCAAGCAATCTCTAAAGGCAGGAGAAAGATAGAAAAGCTAAACGTTGATACTGGACCTCTCATGATAATAGAAGGGAGAGGAGAAGATGAAGAAAAGGAAGAAGAAGAAGAAGAGCCTCAACAAAAGAAAGGCAAGGTGACCGTCACCAAACCTACAAAGCAAACCACTGCAGTATTCTCCAAGAGAACAAGACAGGGAAAGAAGGAACCTGTATTTGTTAAGCCTCCACTCACCTTTGAAGCAAGACTAAAGCAATTAGATGAAGGAGGTAGCTTCACAAACTTCAATGCATTAAAGTTTGAAACCAGAACAGAACAGGAGAAAATGCAGATTGAGGATCTAGTACTGAACAAAATGGGAAAATGGAAATACTCCCCAGACTAGATAGCCTCTTAGATCTCCAAAGAGCTATTGGAAAGATTGCAACCAAGATGGGAAGCTGCAACCAAAACTGTCAAAGACATTTATGAGCAGACCCTGAGGAATCTCCTGCCAAATCTCTCTAATGCTGAAGTGAAGAAATCATTGAAAGATCACGAAGGCAATATGAGGATTAGATTCCACACTTGTTTGATACTTGTCAGAGATATTGAGCATGTGGTAAATGATGCTACAAACATGTGGAAAAAAATCTATCATCTACACAAACCCAGTGAGGATACTGTTGAAATCACGGACAATGACAGCAGTGATGATAATGATGATGATGATGAGGGTGATGACATTGAAGAAATACCAAAAGACCTGCAATCAATAATGTTAGAAGTTGAAGAAGAAGCTAGAAAAGAAATTGAGGAAGAAGAAGCTGAAAGAGAAATGGAGGAAGACGCAGCCTCTACTGGTGAGATTGTGAGCTCAATAGCCTCATCAATTGATCAATCTCCACCTGTCTCCTCTCAGCTCCAGGTTTCTGCAATGCAAGTGCCAAGCACTTCATCTATCGAGCTAGCAGTCACTTCTTCAGTTACCGAGCTTCCAAGCACATCATCAGCCACCGAGTCATCCACTGCAGCAACTACTTCACTGAGTATATCTCTTCCACCTACAGCTTGTACAGTAAGTCTTCCCAGTTTCTTACCAATTTTATCTTCCTCAGCCACATTGGCCCCAATTTTTGCTCCAGTCAGTTCTCCAACTATAAATATACTAGTATGTACATCATTTTTGAGTAGTACATCATTTTTGGGAAGTACATCAAGTTTTGATACAGCCAACACTTCTCTTAGTTTACCTTTAGTTGGTCCCATCCCAGTTTTAACAGCCAGTCCAACATCATCAACTATTGTTTAAATTTCAAAGGGCAAAGGTGCAATCACTGTAGAAAAACCAAAGAGATACATGTTTTCCAGTAAGGCAGTAGATGAAGAAATAGATCTGGATAAGGACATTGTCATTCCTAAGATAGATCTAGATACTGCATTAGTTGATGAAATGAGAATGATCAGTCAGCTATTAGAGCAAAAGGCTAGGCAAAAATAGCTCAGGCATGAAAGAGACCAGGAATATAGCATTATTGAAAGTGCTAAAAATATAATAACAGAGGCTATAGGTGTTGAAGTAGATTCTACTCAACACATTTTGATTCAGTTGGAAGAGGTTGTATATAAATTCAATGAGGATACCTTCGGCCAAGAAAATTTGATTGAAAAGGCAGAGAAGAAATTTGACAATAAGGTGCTTGAGCACATTGCTCAGCATATTGCATTAAAACAGGTTGAATTAACCTCAATTTTGTCTGACATTGAAAATTCTTTTAATAATGTAACCTCAATTTTTGCAAAACTTTGTGATGTTACCGAGTATACAAAGGAAGTAAAAGAAAAGTTGAATAAAATTGATGTGGATATGAAGGTCAGTGTCCAAATGCTGCAATCTGACCATAGTGCAAGTTCATCCCATCATCTGAGAATCAAATTTTTGTCAGAGAAACAGGCAGAATTACTGAGAGAGGAAGCAAGGATCAAGTCTACTCTAATTGATATCCAGAATATGATGCTTCCTGTCATGAACACAATGCAGAAGCACATTGCATATTCAAAAACATTGATCCATGACAATAATTTCTCTGTTGCAGACCATGTGATTGAACTTTCTGCAGAAGTTCAAGTAGCTCTCTCCACATGTGAAATCCTACAAGACAATTGGGATAAAACTCTGCAACTAATTCTTCAGGTACATTCTGAGTTTATCACACATTTTGGTGTCTCCATGTAAATACATTTTTTATTCTTTGGCATTATTGTCAAAAAGGGGGAGAAAGTAATATATAGAAGAAAATCAGACACAAAAGGGGAGAAGGTAATAAAGTAATAAAAAATAAAGTCATATAACTCATGTAAAAACCTTGTGTATATTGTATGGGGGAGTTATATGTAAGGTAGCCCATGTATATTTAGCACAGCAGAATCAAATCAGTTTTGTCACATCTTGTATATAAATTTTGGCTCATAAGTGTTTTTGTCACTAATGCGAAAGGGGGAGATTGTTGGAATAATGATACATTTTTCATTAGTTACAACACTTATTTGATTCTGAATGCTTACTGAGTTCATCACTTAGTTTACAGTTCATACCGAGCATTCGTTGGTTACCAAGTATGTTCAGCAATGTTTACCAAGTCAGAAAGGTAAACGAAGGTTTTAGAGTTTACCGAGTCAGTAAGGTAAACGAAGGTTTTTGGTGTTTACCGAGTCAAGAAGGTAAACGAAGGTTTTAATGTTTACTGAGTCAGAAAGGTAAACAAAGGATTTAGTATTTACCGAATCAAGAAGGTAAATAAAGGTTTCAGTGATTACCAAGACAGAAAGGTAAAAGAAGTATTCAGTGCTTACCAAGTGAATCGAAGGAGTTAGTTTCTACTGAGTGACACAATGTTTACCGAGTCACCAGTGGTTACCAAGTTCCAAGCTACTCAGAGTGATTAGTATGGACCGAACCCCTACCTCTACCGAGTGCATGACGATGTCGTGTAATGTAGTGGATGCCGAGTGTCAGAAGGTCACCGAGTGAGTTTGAGGAACCTGAGTTTTCTACTATCTGGGCGACTCAGTAATGTTTTGTCCACTTGTGTTTGGCCGACCTTATTGCTGTAAATATTGGAATGGTATATATGTAATGTATTGTGCCATTTGCAATATAAGAAAATAGATATGATGAAGAGAAGTAACAGTGAAGTAAGAGAAAATTGAAAGAGAATCAGCAGTGGAGTATTCAACAAGGTTATCAAGGAGCAGCAAAGATATATCCATCACATCAAGTGATCAGTACATAAGATCTAATCAGCAAACTAGTTGCAAGCAGATCCACTACTTCATCCTAACAGGTGAATCAATTTTGTAAATCCTTTAATAGGGTAGACTCAACAGTCTTTTGTAAATCTCCTAACAGAGTGCATACTTCATTGTATGTTTGTAAATCCTCTAACAAGGTGAATCTAGCAGTCCTACTTGCTCCTAACAGGGCAGATCACCAGAAGTGATCATTGTAAGCCTTAACCGGCCAACTTTATACTGTAGTATTGAAGTTTCATGGGCATCATCCCCACCCTAGTTTTACTTTCAATTTGAAAGGTTTCTGGGTCACCAAATCAGTGTGTTAATCTTTTTCATGCATACAGTAAAGTAGATGAATGAATGGTGAATTTGTTATTATGTTGAATTGGTTTAAATTTTAAAGCTTACTGATTCACCCCTCCCCTCTCAGTAACCTTGTTAGTCATGAATATTTCCAACATTCATATGAACCCATCTTCCTTTTGAACGCCCATTTGCAACCAACAGGCTTCCATCCTTCAAGCAATGGTACAATTTTCCATGTGTCATTCCTCTTAAGAGCTTCCATCTCTTCTTCCATGGTTTTTTTCCAAGACTCTAAATTAGTCATACCAAGATCCTCTTCTACTGATCTCAATTCATCAATATTAGCATTTAAAGAAAATGCATACCTCCAATCATCAGGAGAATATCCATACCTTTCTGATGCTTTCCTCTATCTACTAGATCTTCAAACAAGATCTAGTTTAGGTTCTCCCTCTTCCTCTGATGATTCAGAAATCATAGAGCTCTCTTTAACATCTTGTCTTTCTAAGGGCCTTCATTTATATTTCTTAGGTGTAGCAGGAAGTTGAATCACATATTTCTTTTCTTCGTCCATTATGGCTGCACTGTAACAAAAGAAGGCTTAGTCTCTCTAAAAATAACACTTCTATAATAAAACATCTTTTTTGCAACAGGATCCCAAAGCTTGTATCCTTTCACACCATAATTATATCCAATGAAGATACATTTGATAGCTTTGTCATCCAATTTTTTTCACTTCTCCTTTGGCACATGAGCATATGCCTCATAACCAAAAACTCTCAAATGTCTAAGTGAAGACTTGTGGCCCGACCATGCTTCCTTTGGTGTCTTATCAACAAGTAATGGTGTAGGAGACCTATTTACCAAGTAGCAAGCAATAGCTATAGCTTCAGTTCAAAACTTTTGTTCTACTCTAGCTCCACTCAGCATACTCCTAACTTTCTCCATCAAAGTCTTGTTCATTCTTTCTACAACTTCATTGTGTTATGGAGAATATGGAGTTGTCTTTTCTCTTTTAATACTACAATCTTTACAAAATGTGTCAAAATCATTAGAGCAATATTCACCACCATTATCAGTTCTCTAACACTTTATCTTCTTTCTAATCTACAACTCAACTATTGCTTTAAATTCTTTGAAATAACTAAAAACTTCAGCTTTGCTCCTAAGGAAATAAATCCATGTTCTTATACTGAAATCATCAATGAAAGAAACATAATAAATTGATCTAACAATAGAAGGAACATCAGCTAGACCGAATACATCCAAATGGTTAGATCCAAAATACATTATGACTTATAAGAACTTGGGTAAAACTAAATGCAATTTTGTTTATCATTGTTAGTGTAAATAAGTATTTACTTATTACACTTACTTAAGTTTACTGAGGTTTATGCATTGTTTTATTTGTGAGACACTTAGGAGTTTGTGCACTCTTATGAGATGTCATGTTGACATCATAGGGGTCCACACCACTTTTAAGCACATGGTGTCTACAACATAAGAATCTTCTACACACATGTGGCGCTTTTTCATTCTTATCCATTCATCTAGAATGTTGGATAAGGTGCTTAGTTGTCTTATCTTCTGGTTGTTTCTAGAGACATTCTAGGTGCTTCCTAAGAGGCCTTTATATATAGGCACTCCTAGTGTGTTTGATCATTACATTCTGAATAGAGCAATGTATTCGGACATACTCTAATTAATTGATCATATCCATTTTTGGTCTACTATGTGCTTATGTTTGAGTTCTTAGTTCTTGGGTGAATTTTTCCCTTAGGAAATTTTTTACATCGTATCAGACAACTTGGAGATTTTCTCATCACATAGCCATTCGAGACCATCATCTTGCTTCATCACTGTAGCCCAACTTTGAAGTATCACAAAAATTGGGAGTGTCCAGCATTAGATCTGACCTCACCATGGCATCTAGAATGTTGATTCGGTGAAAATCAGCTACAAAGCTGCCTACCCTAGGCCAAATTCGATTATGAGGCAAATTTTTTTTGCAAACTGGCACCTGAAGGACCGATTTGCAGAATTGGTATGATCATTTCAGATCTGTACATTTAATTTTCAGATCTACATTTTTTTCATCTACATCTCTGCTATTTTTTTTGGATCTGCATTATTTTTTGGAAATTTTTTGGCCATAGGGCCATAGGAGATATTTTTTGCAAGTGAAGATTGAAGCTTGTTGGTGCAAATTTGATATTTGCATCACATTCAAAAGATCCAAAAACCCCCAGATCAAATTTTGTTTCATCCAAATCGGACATCTGAGGTAAAATCTAGAGCGGTGATTCAGAAAAAATAACAGCAATGATTTTCAAACAGCGATATCTTCCTCATACAGACTCCTTTTTCAGAGCAACTTTTTTTTATTTTGGGGTAGGATTTCATGATCTACACATTGGTGTAGGTGTTTTGAGATCTCTGTTTCTAAATTTTTTTGCAACTCCAAAATCTCAAATTTTGCCACTTAAAATGCTTAGTTCGGGCTCATCCAAACTCCAAATCAAGTTTCATTTTTTTTTGTAAGTGCATTTTTTTTGTCTATTTTCCAGATCTACAATCACATTATAGGTTTTATGGATAGAAATACTACTTTAAAAAATAGGCCCTATATTGGCAAGTGGCTACTAAGTGCTAAAATCATACATTGGGGGGGGGGGGGGGTGGGTTTCTTTGATTTTCTTTGATTCTTTGGGGGTTCATTGATTGATCTCATGGAGTCTTGTCAGATTTTTCAGTTTGGTATTAGACCATAGTTGACAACAAGGAACTATTACAAATGGAGGACTTTGATAATTGACCATCTAAGAGAACATCCAGGATTGCTTCCTTATCTCTATTCAATGTCACCACATTTTGAGTGGACATATATTATCAAGCTTAATCAATTTCTACGTAAAAGTATGAGTAGGGAATCTTTTGGTCCTCTTAGATTGGCATATTTTCCTTGTGATATTTGGTGGTCTATTTGGGAAGCATATGGAGATCCATGTGATCCTCCATCTCTAGAGGACTTTCTACCTCCAGTCACTTCAGCTATGGTTTTTACTACTTCAGATGAGATCACACCTCCACCTCCTATTGCTCCTACTAATCTAGTTCTAGCCACAAATGCTTCGAATTCAATGCAGAAGGATACTTTATGTCTTCCTACCCTACCTTCATTCAAAGACTTCCTTTTAGACATTGCACAGTTGTTCGTGGAGTCTCACATTGAAGACATAGGAGATATTATTGATGACATTCATCTTCTATTTGAGGCAAATATTCTATCCTTTGCCGCAGTGACAGATTCATGTACTTCAGCACTACAGGGTAGTCATGGTCTTCCAGGTGATGATTTCTTGCCAGACATTTCAGTTCTATTCTTGGAGTCACACATAGTAGACATGGGAGACTTTTATGATGATTTCTCGCTTCTCTTTGCTGAGAAGTCTTCTACAGTTATTGTGAGGGCCCACTCTAACCCTCAACTCCATGCTCTACATGATCAATCCTTCCAGATTGGCGTGATTGTGGATTCTTCTTTATAGCATCTACAGGAGGTCTCTTCATTAGTTGAGAAAACTGTTGGTTTCTTGAGACAGGTTCTACCTCCTTCCTTGTTTGATCTGTACTTCTCTTCAGTAGTATTGGAGGAAGCCATCATCGATATCAACACAAGGACTTTTGAACAAGTTTCAGAGATACCAGTCATCATAGAGATTCCTTCTCCATCCAGGGGGTGCATCTTGCAAGTAACCTTGCCTTTGTTTCTTCCAAAGGGGAGGAACATCGTCCAAAGGACACGGATCAGCTTCTACATAGGAGCATTCTTCACTGATCAACACACTACTTTTAAGGGGGTTGGGGGAGGGACTACCTTGTCTCCTTCTTCTCCTTTTTGGTGGGGACTTTTTCCTCCTACAGAGTTTTGTCCTTCTCCATTTTTCTCTTATATATACTCAATGTATGTCATAATGGGGGGGGGGTCTTGATTACTCCATCCATCCATGCATCCTCTTTTATCTCTCTTTTTGGGGGAGGGTTTTTCCCATGAGGTTTTCCCTCTTTTTCCACTTTATGAGAGATTTGCATTTTCATGTACATGGGTACCTAATATGGCCTAGTAGCTAGGACCCATTATGCATCTTCATCCTAGCTTTGTAAGCTTAAGGGCATTCCCCTAAGTTGCACTTAAGGGGGGGGGGTGTGTTAGTGTAAATACGTATTTACTTATTACACTTACTTAAGTTTACTTAGGTTTATGCATTATTTTATTTGTAAGACACTTAGGAGTTTGTGCACTCTTGTGAGATGTCATGTTGACATCACAGGGGTCCACAACTCTTTTAAGCACATGGTGTCTACAACACAGGAATCTTCTACACACATGTGACACTTTGTCATTCGTATCCATTTATCTAGAATGTTGGATAAGGTGCTTAGTTATCTTATCTTTTGGTTGTTTCTAGAGACATTCTAGGTGCTTCTTGAGAGGCCTTTATATACAGGCACTCCTAGTGTGTTTGAACATCACATTCTGAACAGAGCAATGTATTTGGACATACTCTAATTAACTGATCATATCCATTTTTGGTCTACTGTGTGCTTGTGTTTGAGTTCTTAGTTCCTGGGTGAATTTTTCCCTTAGGCAAATTTTTACAATCATAGATACAGTGCTAACAAAAATCAAACTCTAGATTTCAGTCATTCAACCCATCAACAACTTTTTTATTTTTTAAGGTTCATAGACCCTTCTCACCTTTGTGGCCAAGTCTCCAGTGACATAACATAGTATTCTTTGTAGGAAAATTTGATTTAGTAGATAAAGCACCCTTGGGTACTCAAAAATCATGACCATCTATTGAAAGAGAAACCCTCTCCTTCTCCAACAAACTAATCATTTTTCTCAATCTTATCAGAAGTACTATTACACTCAACCATGCATGCATCAAGTTGGTACAATGTCCCAATCTGCTTCCTCTTGCTATTACCAGAGCACTTGTCACCATTTTCATACTTGCTTCAAAAAACTATACATGCACACCTACATCTATTAGCTTGCTAACAGATAATAAATTCTTTGCTATTCTTAGGATATGCAAGACACCATAAAATCTTCTAATTCTACCATCAAAAAATTTCACACAAATACTTCCACGACCAACAATACCAAGAACTGGGTTATCACCCAAATAAACCTTACCACCATCAAACTTTTCATACTTATTGAACTAGTTTCTATTAGGAGTCATGTAGAAAGATGCACTTGAGTTGATCAATCATGCATTGTCACCTTCATGACTGGCCAAGGTTATGATGAAATCATCTCCATCTTCCTTCTCAAACTTAGAATTAGAATCTTGTTTCTTCTTCTTCTTTTTCTTTTCCTCTTTATAGTCCTTTCAAAAGTGTCCAAGTTTACCATAGCTCTAGCAAATTGCCTTAGACTTACCAGGAGATTTTGATCTCTCCTTATTCTTGGACTTAGAATGACCATGTTTCTTTTCATTCTTGCCTCTTTATTTTGGTCTTCCTCGAACACTTAAAGCCTCTTTTGCATTCAAAGAGACTTTACTTCTCATCTCTTTAGAAAGTATAGAATCAACAACATTTGTCATCTTCAAGACAATAGAAGTGCTCCCAGTGGCCATGACAAGGCTGGACCATGAGTCCAAAAATGAACATAACAGGATTTTGCACCTTTCTTCTTCATCTATCAACACCCCAATGGAGGTCAATTGAGTCACCAACATATTAAAAGTTTCAACATGCTTAGAAATCTATCTACCTTCTTCCATTCTCAAAGAATACAACTTCTTCCTCAAGAAAATCTTGTTCACAAGTAATTTTTCTTGATAGATCTCACTTAGCTTCTTCCAAAGCTTCTTTGCAGTAGGTTCTTCATGGACATTTATTACAATTGAGTCTGCAAGACACAATCTGATGAGACCTTTAGTTTTTCTATCTATCAATCCTATTATGGAGTTGAATTTGGATCTACGGGCCTCTACTTATTCTCATCAATCACATCCCATAGATCTTGATCAATCAATAGATCTCCCATCTTTAGCTTCTACATCTCAAATTTTGTGTTAGAAAACTTCTCTACATCAATCCTCCCCAATATGCTTTCCATTTTTGCAATCCTACACGTGTCAGAAATGAAAACCTCTACGCAAACTCTCACTTAAAACTTGATTAGCTCAAAAAACCATGAACCTAACAAATAAAACCAAAATTGGCCAGCCTCTAATACCACTTGTAAGGAAGCAAAAGTGTGTGGAATCACTTCCTATGCTAATCTTGATAGGACGATTATGTAACTTTAGCTAACTATTATAAAGATTTCAATAGACAAATAAACATGCATAAATGAAAGATCATAATAAACACATAACACAATAATTGTACCATGGGGTGTTAGTTTTGGTAGCTTGGACAACTATTCATCCATATGCCATTATTTAGAGAATAATTGATTTGCTAATAAATTGGTTAGCGTAAGGACAATTATTTATTAAATAATTGACTTCTTTTAGAAGTAATTAGAAACCAATTTTGTTAGGGTTGGTATGTTGTTTTATATCGCAGTCATCAATTGTAAATTGATCTTGGCCATTGGTTTACCAATGAGAGTAGTATAAAAGGAGATTTAGGGGCCATTTGGAGAACAAGAAGTTTGGAGAAATATTTGTAGTGCTAGCAAATGAGTTTATAAGTTTGTGGTGTTAGCAAATAGTCTTGTAGTATTAGCAAGGGCACAATGTTAGCGTGAGAATAGTAGTGGGGAATATTAGCGGGAGAAATTAGGAGGTTATCAAAGTTCTGCCAATGAGAGGAAAAGAATTTTGTATCCCTTGATTTGCTGAAGTTCAATATAATTCCTCATCTATGGAACTAGTTTTCCCTTAAGGGTTTTTCCAGGGACAATTTGTCCAAAAATATTGTGTTCATTATGTTGCAGATTTATTTCCATATTTTTATTTGTGAAGTTGCAGTTGTGTTATATTTTCGATATTAGCTATGAATTTATTTTTGGCAATTAAATAATCTGTTAAGATAGGAGATTAATAATCAGTGGCTGCAATAGTTAATTTTCACATGGGGAAACCCTTCTGGGAGAAAAACCCCACCATCCAAAACCTACACAATGTATTATTAAATCAAGAAGATTACAATACACTTGCAATGAAATTTTGTATAGGAGCGCATCACTACAACTCAAACTTAGAGAGACTCCTTCTAGCACCGAATCTTGCAAACTGAACTCGACGATCCAAACACCTACCCAAGCCCTCCTTTTATAATGATTTACAACCTTGAAACCATCTGTGGTTTTACAAAACCATGTGCAAACCAACCATGCCACATGTTACCCACATGTTACAAAACCATTTTTTCCTCTAGTTTCGAACCCCATAAAAGTCATATAATGAGTTGTTTGTACTTTTAAAATGACCCTCGTATATTCTAGTAGGGACAAGGCACATTTTTAACACCCACACACCTTTTTCCAATACATAAACATGTGGAGAGCTACTACAAACACATTCTAGATTTTTTTGGAAAAACTTGCAAGGTTGAGACACAATTCTCAACAGTAAGTGTAGACATAAGGAAAACAAGGAAGGCAATATTTAGAGAATGTATGGGATGGATTAGTAGATGAGGCATTTAAAAATGTGATCTTGAAAGATTTCATAAGAGGCATAGGATAGATTATTAGATGAGACATTTAAGAACATGATCACTAAAGACTCAAAAAGATTTTTAAAAATGTCAAACATAAAAGAAGGCATGTGGATTAAAGACAATTGAAGAGACATGTAAATACTATGCTCTATGCTAAGAAGTAGCGAGGATGAGAGAAGCTTGCCTGGTTATATAGATGAGGATTAGAGAGGGTTGTGATAGTATGATAGTTACTAGCCTTTGACCTCTTTGAATGTGAAATCTAAAGCCTGAATGATTATCTAGACAAAGATAGATAGATAGATGAAGTTTTAACATCCACGAGGCTAAGCATAGTCTATGGGACAACATTCTCACTAGTAAACCAATTTAAGTAATTCAGTTCTTTTATATGTGCAAGTTGGTGATGAGCCCACCTAGTTGTTCAATGTTTTCCTTGCTGAATAAATCATGCCAAGAGTTGTTAGATATAATATCCACAAATTTGATCCTATTGTTCTTGTATACATCACATTCTAAAATAAAGTGTTGTTCAATTTTCACCTTCCTAGAATTGCAAAATGTGCAAACTCTCTCTTCCCAAGGCTCATTTGGCCTCTTCCAACACCCGATCTCACATCAAAGCTAATGAGTGTTGGTTCTAAGCTGAGCTATAAGAGTTTTAGTTGTCCAAGAAATTTTAGCCTCTATGTATGCCTTTTGGAGCTAATCATATGCATGGTTGAACTCATTGATGTAATAAGTCTTTTTCCTTTCAAGCCCCTTTCCACTTGATGTTTTGTTGCATCCATGTCTTTTTGTATTTGCACAAAATATCATCAAAGACCACTTTAGGCTACCTACTCACACACATTTTTTTAATTCTTTTAAGATAGCGAATGAGGCAAACCATAGCAAGAGCCTTGATAGGGGCAGCTCCCACTCACTAAGCATGATATCATATGAGACAATGTTTCTAAGCATGATATCATATGAGACTATTTTTTTGAAATGCAATAATGGCCCAAATAAAAAGTTGCCAAGTTGAGACGAAATAATAGGGAGTTGTCTTCAACACGACTACCACAATATTATTCTTGTCAAAGATGTTGACACATAAATTTGAAAATATCTCTTGCCAACGTAAACAATGACATGAACAAGAGACAAATAGGCTATTGGTGGTGTTGTTATTAAAAGGCATTATATGCGTAATTAGTATAAGGATAAGAACTTCAAATATGGGGGACAGTAATGGATGACTATGGAAGTACGATAGTTTGAGGATTCATCTAGTAATTCCAATTTGATTAGAGTGGGAGATGATATGGAGAGCATAAAATGGCTATTGTTATATGAATAGGTCATTTCTATTAATATAAAACTAGTGCATTTATCTAATTCATTATCTTTATATGAATAGTACGAAGTCAGGATGTCCATAACCATGAGCTTGTTGAGGATAATTTATTTTCTTCTAGTGAGAATTCGTGCAATTGTAGAAGATGGGGAGGAGCTTATATCATGCCTTCAACAAACAGGCATTACAAACTTGATGACTTCGGAATCGTCCTCTACATTTGATTCCTTGTTACGGTTTTCCTTGTAGAACTTGAGGTATGCAGAAGTAGGCATTGGCAAGCCATACGCGTTGATTCTGCCAAAGGAAAGAGAACAAGTGGTGGATTCGGTGTAGTGTTGCATTAGACACGGGTGGCAGATTGTTGTGCGCAGCGGAGGGCATAGCTACGAAGGCTTTTCTTCCACTTCTGATGCCTCCAAATTCGCCTTCATTTATCTCATCAAATGAAGATACCCTCCTTGGAGATTTTCTTTCCATACAGCGCAGGGTACTTGTACATCGTACAGTATCAGGTCGGGTGGGCAGACAGCAGCAAGGATTCGGCCTACCTCTCTTGGATGCAAAGATTTTATGACTACATAACTCCTTACGTGTCTAAATCACCCAGGGGCGCCTATGTCTTACATAGATCTCGACTTGGGCACAACCGTCAATGGAACAACTAGCGCGGCAGAAGCAAGGTGGGGTGAAGGGTATTTCAAACCCAATTTGGACAAACTTGTCAAGGTGAAGACCCAATTTGATCCTATCAATGTTTTTAGGAATCCCCAGAGTATTCTTGTCAACAAGTGAAATTTCTTTCGGATTTTTCTAACTACATATGTAATGCTTAACCTCTGTCTCACTTCTATTCCCTACTTTCAATAAGAATTTTCCAAAATATATATTACTCAACGAGATTCTAAATATACAAACAATCTAATTCAATCTAATGAATTGTGTTTCCAACCTTAGAAATCAAAAACTTGCATGAAAACTTGTCTCGCGCCTGCAAGGTGAACATCGGCATCCACTGGCTGAATTTTTGGTTCAACAGTTTAGAATATTGGAGAGCCCTGGAAGAAAATTGAAAACTTTTGGTTCATGATCACGGAGCCTAAATGTCCCCTCATCTGGCCAAGTGGCATACAAGCTCAACTTGTGAATTCTGTCACAATTGTCACATCTTATTGTCACCGTAGCTGATATTTGATATCAAAGGTTTAGAATTAAACACTACCATTGAACGACCATTCCAAGCATTTCATCGGTCTGATATTCTGCGCCCTCCTTATTGGCTACATTCTCAAACCTCATTTTATTATCCGATTAGGCTATTTACTACCAATTGCACCTTAGTGTGTAATGAGCACGTTATAGAAGGTCTATAATTTTTTATTTTATTTTTTGTCTATCTCCCTTTCATCCTTTCTATATCTCTTTAGTCTCTATCAATATATCTCTATTTCTAAATTATTTTTTCTCGCATGCTCTCACTCTAGATTTATCTTTGTTTCTACCTTCCATATCCCCCTTCTTCTCAATCTCCATCTCCATCTCCATACCTCTCCCTAATTCCCTCTACAACTCTCCATATTTATATCCTTGTCTCTCGCCCTCTCTCCATATCCCTCTTTTTCTATCCATCTACTTCTCTTTCCATCCCTCTATCACTATTATTTTATATCTCCTCTCTCCCATGGTATATCTACACCTCTTCATCTCTAAAAAAGAATTTTAGATACCCAACATTAAGAAAACTAAAATAACTATTTTCTATTGTACATAGACACTAATTTCTATGTTCCCTCTTTTTCATTGTCATGAATGATTAATTTTGAGCATTTTTATTTTGAGGGTAGTAAGAGCATGAAAAATGGTCTCCAAAACATAACATATCTTGGCAAGATAATATGCATAAATGGTTAATAGCCAAACAAGATCATTGTGCAAATGTGACACCACAAAAATCTGAACTTTTTAAGAATCTCATTCATTGTTGGCATAGAGAGCATTTCGCACCTATATCCGCGACCCTCCATCAATTTCTAAGAACTCTATTATGTCGTAGAGATTCTTAGTCATTTTTTCTAATCTCACTTCCTTTAATGAATTGAATTTCACATTTGAAGTCACATATCTAGCATTTTTCTTGTCCTTATTGATTTCTTGCCATGTTGAACTTGATTTGGGGATTTGAATAGAAACATAAGGTCTACAATACTATCATGGAAAAGTATTCTGATTGTAAAAATCATCTATATACAAAAAAACATTAGGCTGGTACTTTAATGAAGATACCTCCCTACCTCAATCCTGTGGAGTAGGCCATTTGATTTTGTTAAGATTATAGCTATAGTCAGATTGATTTAATCATAAGATACAATGTTGATATAATATATCATATATGTAATATTATAATTGTAAGAATTTTCCGTAGGGAAAATTCACCCAAGATCAAAGAACTCAAGCACAACCACAATAGTAGACCAAAAAGAGTATGATCAGAATAACAATATAGTATTCAATTCAATGTGAAAGTACACTAGGAGTGCCTGTATATAAAGGCCTCTAGAATGCTTCTAGAATGCATAGGAATCAACAACATGATAAGTCATACAACTAGGCACATGTCCACCAGGTGTGGGTTATCCTCCATTAAGCACAAAAGTAAGTGCAATGATGAGAGGATTAACCTACAAAGGTGTAGCACACAAAATAATATTGTAGACACCATGTGCTATAATAGGTGTGCAAATAAATATGTTGTCTGCATCACAACTCAGTTAATTATGCAAACTCTAGTGTTGTAAACACCATGTGCTGAATTAGAGTTGCTTACTCTAGTGAAGTATGCAAACTCCTAAGTGTCTTGCCTAAGAAATAATAAAATAATGCATTAACCTAAGTAAACTTAAGTAAGTGTAAATAGTGAATAATTATTTACACCAACACCCCCCCAAGTGCAACTTAGGGGAATGCAATTAAGCTCACAAAAATTAGGATGAAATGCATAATGGGTCTAGGCTACTATGCCATGTTAGGTACCCATGTACATAATGAAATGCAATCTCTCATAAAGTGGAGAAAGAGAGAAAACCTCATGGGAAAAAATCTCTCCCAAAAAGAGAGATGAAAAGACAAGATGTATGGATGGATGAAGTAATCAAGACCCTCCCCCCCCACATTATGACATACATCAAGTATATACAAAAGATAAGTATGAGAAGAACAAAACCCCATAAGAAAGAAGAAGGAGAGAGACAAGATAGTCCCACCCCCCAAATGTAAAATGTCGATCAGTGATAGTAGCTCCAAGGATGAAGCTTGTCCATGAGTGCTAAATAATGTTCCTCCCCTTTGGAAGAAACAATGGAAAATGTATAAGTGAGATGCTTACCCAGTATGTAGAAAGAATCCCGATGATAAATGATGCCTCTAAAACTTACTCAATTGTCCCTATTTCAATGCTGATGGTTGCCCCTTCTAAGACTGCTGAAAAGAATAAATACAGATCTAGCAAGGATGAATATAGAATAGTTCCCAAAGAATCGTCTCCTCAAATGATAAAGATGCTGCAGTGGCAGAGAAGAGAAATGCTACAGGAGGCAACATTGTTGAAAATGTAATAGGATATTTAATGTTATGTTTTAAATGCTTTTAATTTTTGAAGTTTGTAATAACGTCCTACATGTGGTGGCATACCTAGAGTAGTAGTTCGATAAGCTCTCCAGATATAGCCACCTAGGACCAGGTGTGTGGATCTTAAATTAGAATAGTTTTTTTTAGTTCGTAGGTGGAGTGTTTAATGATTTTTAGAATCCAATAATAGGTAGTAGGCAGTTTTTGGAATATTCTTGACTTAGAAAACGACTGTCTAATATTGGTAGAAAAAACATTTCAGATTCTTATCCTTTTTTTGGATAGAACACGTTCTTCTTTTCTAAAATAAGAAGAAAACGTTTCACATCCTTTAATAGGAAAAAGAAAGTCAGTTTTAAGGGTGAGCCAGTCGGCTATGTAAGACACGAATCGAATTTGGAGAGATATGGAATATTTTTTTTAATTTTGTCTTTGTGCAAGTTTTCGATGGTCTGAGTTTTGAACGGATTTTTCTTATCTTCTCACTATAAACAAGTTGATAGTTTGCAGAAGATTAATAAGTTTTAGTTTTGGGTCGAATTCGGTATGTTTGCAAAATATTAGTCTTAGTGCATGGATAATATCTCCCAAATGAACCGTTGGATTTCTCTCAAATGTTTATATGTTGTTTGAAACCTAGTTACGCAAAATATCAACGGTTGGATTGAGAAAATATTGTCTAGTTCAAAATTTATACATGTCTGTTCACGGGTCTATCTAGAGACAGCAAGAAGCAATGTATTGCAGAAAAATGTACTTTGATGCGTGATCAATATTTCAAGTTTGAACCGTTGGATTTCTCTAAAAAAATTATATATTGTTCAAAACCTAGTTACACCAAATCTCAACGGTTGGATTAAGTAAATCTTTTTGGTTCGAAAGTTATTCATGTCTGAGTGCAGGTCTATCCGGAGGCAGCAAGAAGATATTTTGGGGGATTTTATTTTCAAAGTTTTGTTTATTGAATCTGATTTTAGTGTGTGATCCTGAAGGTTGTAGATGCCCCTTGAAGAAACTCAATGGAGTGACTGATTCCTCTTGAGTTTTCCAAGGTGTGGCTCCGCATCATTTTTGGTATCAGAGCTTGAGAGTTGCAGGTTGTGAAGTTATATGTTGAACACCCCTGATCAAGATTCCTCAATAGGGTCAAGCAAGATGGTGACCAATACAGAGTTAGTGAAGAAAGTCGAGGAGCAAGAAGAACTTATCCAGAAAGAGAATAGGGAGTTGAAGGGGATAGTGGCAAAACTAGCCAGTAAGTTGGAATATATGCATAATGTAGTTGAGAAGAAAGAAATGAAAGAAGGAATAGAAGAAGAGGAAGACGTACCCAACAGTGAAGAGGATAAAATATCTGAGAACAAGAAGCCATTTTTTAAAGCTTTAAAGGCTTTGGGAGGAAAACCCATGGAGTTACCTATGTTTACAGGAAAGATGGACGCTAAATTAGTGTTGGAATGGATTGAAGCCTTAGAGAATCATTTTGAATGTGAGAAATTTTCAGAGTCGCAGCAAGTTAAGTTGGCTAAGTCTAGAATGAAGGGAGCAGCCCTTACATGGTGGAATTTTTTGCAAGAAGAAAGGGTAAAGGAGGATAAAAGAAAAATTTGTTCGTGGAAGAAGATGGTGTCAATGATAAGAGAGGCATATCTCCCTAAAGACTATGAGGTACAGTTGCATCAGAAAAGGCAGAATCTCAGACAAAGGGATATGGATGTCTATACTTATACAGAAGAATTTTAGAGGTTAAGTCTAAGGTCAAAATTTGCAGAACCTAAGAGTATCAAGGTAGCAAGATACCTAAATAGTTTGAGGATGAACATACAAGAAGAGTTGCAGTTGCTGAGTCCTACCACCGTAGCTAAGTGCTATCAGTTGGCTTTAAAGGTGGAAGAGAAAATCAAAAGGAGACAAGAAAATAATAACAGAGGCAGAGAAAGACAACCATTCAGAGGAAGAGGTACATTTAGCGGAAGGAGTCCAAATTTTCAGCCACAAACGGAGATGCATAATGAAGATAATAAGTTTGATAATTTCAGAGGAAGTTTCATAGGTAGAAGGCCAAATTTCAGAGGAAGATCACCAGGAAGGAAAAATGGACCAATAAGATGCTACAACTATAATCAGGAAGGTCATATGGCACACAAATGTCCAGCAAAAGCAAGCTCTAGTACTCATGGTGAAAGGAGAATACACCTGGCACAAGACGAACACTGTTGAAAATGCCTGTCAAAGAAGAACCGCCACAAAGGAAGTCCATTTTCAGAACTACCTGTAAATCTGGGGAAAAAGTTTGTAAGGTACTGGTAGACTCTGGTTCTACAGAAAATTTTGTGTCTCTTGAAATGGTGGAAAAGTTAAAGCTACCAAGAATACAACACCCGTATCCTTACAAAGTATCTTGGTTAAATAAAGGACAACAGACTATAGTAGAAGAGCAAGCTTGGGTGGAATTTCAGATTGGAGCCTATAAAGATAGATTATTGTTTGATATTGTTAATATGGATGCATGCCATTTACTTTTCGGCAGACCTTGGCAATATGATCTCAAGGCACATCATGATGGAGTGAAGAATACGTATACCATTACAAAGAATGGAAAGGTCATTTAATTGATACCTTTAGTTGAGCCAAGTCAAGAAGAATCAAAAGCCGCAGAAGCCAAAGTTATGGTGATAGGTAAGAAAGAATTCTTGAAAGAGGTGAAAGGAAAGAAGAGCCCACTCTTTGCACTGGTTCCTGTACTCAAAGATAAATTACAGAATGATGCTGAAAATCAGACTGAGGAAGAAAATTCAGAGATGGAGTCTTCAAATTTGAAGGTGGAAGTGATAGAAAAGAAGAAAAGAGACGAAGAAGAAATGAGAAAACAAAAAGAAGAGGTAAGCAAGATAGAAGAGGAAATAAAAAGTTTGAGAAGGAAACGTGAAGAGAATGAAGCTAAGTTGAGAGAAAATAAAATGCAGAAAGGAGTGCAGCAAGCAAATGTTGATGAAAAGAATAAAGAGGAAAGCCCTATGGGATTTGAGTGTGATAAAGTTATGGTTGGAATAATAATGTGTCTTTTGAAAATAGAGAAGAGTACAATGTTGGAAGGTACTCCTACGGAAAAGATTTTGGAGGCAACTGATGAAGCCTTAAATATGCATAATGAAGAAAAATGTCAAGAGGAATGGCATGAAGATGAAGCTAAGGAATGTGTAACAGCAAGTTCTAAAGAAGAATTTGATTTATGGGAAAAATTTGCAGCCATTGTGGGAGAATGGAAAAGGCATGGCGGTAGTATGGAAACTCAGCTTGAAGAAGAAACGAAAGAGTGCAATACTGTTAGTGTTCTTGAGCAAAGTTGTAATAAGAAAGAAATATTTGAAAGTGAGATTACTACAGAAGATCAAGATGATGATAAATGTGTAATAAAGGAAGAAGAGATAAATATGATTCTTAAGATTCAAGATGTGAAACTAGTTGATAGTCAAGAAGCAGATAAGTTTATGGTTACTATTGATGAAGATAGATATGATGCACATTACATGGTGTATAAGGAAGCTCATATTCAAAAAGAGAACTCAAATAATCTTAATGCTGATGATATGTTTTCTTCTAATAATGTTTATACAGGGATGCAGATTTCATGTATAGTGAATCATGCTGGAGAATTTTCTGTGACATTTACAACATTAAAGAATCAAAGCTACAAGGTGGAGAAGTTGGATATTATTTTTGTTTTTCTTGTAGATATGCTCATCCTAGTTCAAAAAAATTGGAAAGTTTGAAAGAAGAATGAGATTCATTTCTACAACACATCATCTCAAGAGGACTTGAGATTCATTCTACAGGGGAGTATGTTGCAGTGGCAGAGAAGAGAAATGCTACAGGAGGCAACATCTATGTTTTAAATGCTTTTAGTTTTTGAAGTTTGTAATAACGTCCTACATGTGGTGGCATACCTAGAGTAGCAGTTCGATAAGCTCTCCAGATATAGCCACTTAGGACCAAGTGTGTGGATCTTAAATTAGAATAGTTTTTTTTAGTTCGTAGGTGGAGTGTTTAATATTTTTAGAATCCAATAATAGGTAGAAGGTAGTTTTTGGAATATTCTTGACTGAGAAAATGACTGTCTAATATTGGTAGAAAAAACGTTTCAGATTCTTATCCTTTTTTTGGATAGAAGACATTCTTCTTTTCTAAAATAAGAATAAAATGTTTCACATCCTTTAATAGGAAAAAGAAAGTCAGTTTTAAGGGTGAGCCAGTCGGCTATGTAAGACACGAATCGAATTTGGAGAGATATGGAATGTTTTTTTTTAAATTTTGTCTTTGTGCAAGTTTTTGATGGTCTGAGTTTTGAACAGATTTTTCTTATCTTCTCACTAGAAACAAGTTGATAGTTTGCAGAAGATTAAAAAGTTTTAGTTTTGGGTCGAATTCGGTATGTTTGCAGAAAATTAGTCTCAATGCATGGGTAATATCTCCCAAATGAACTGTTGAATTTTTCTCAAATTTTTATATGTTGTTTGAAACCTAGTTATGCAAAATATCAACGGTTGGATTGAGAAAATATCGTCTGGTTCAAAAGTTATACATGTCTGTTCACGGGTCTATCTAGAGACAACAAGAAGCAATGTTTTGTAGAAAAATGTACTTTGATGCGTGGTCAATATCTTGAGTTTGAACCGTTGGATTTCTCTAAAAAATTTATATGTTGTTCGAAACCTAGTTACATCAAATCTCAATGGTTGGATTAAGTAAATCTTTTCTGGTTCGAAATTTATTCATGTCTGAGTGCAGGTCTATCCGGAGGAAACAAGAAGATATTTTGGGGGATTTTATTTTCAAAGTTTTGTTTATTGGATCTGATTTTAGTGTGTGATCTTGAAGGTTGTAGATGCCCCTTGAAGAAACTCAGTGGAGTGACTGATTCCTCTTGAGTTTTCCAAGGTGTGGCTCTGCATCAAAAGAGACCTCCTACAATTGTTGTATATAAGGATCCACTATCATATCAACCTGTGAAGATCGATCATGTAGAGAATGGACACGAGGGTTAGATTGAGCCCTCACAACAACTAAATAAGGATCATTCTCATCAAAGAGAAGATGTATATCATCAATGATGTCTCCCAAATTTGCTATGTATGACTCCACAAACAAACCTAAAATATTTGATATGTAGTCATCCCCTATTGCTGGACCTGTAAGACAAGGTGTACCCTATTGTGTTGGACCTATCACTATGGTAATATATGCATGTGGAATGTGCTGATGATGTGACCTCTCTTTGCATCTATCAATAGGATTCCACATATCTAAATCTACTGAATCACTATCGCTGGTGTCACTATCAGTTTCCATAGTGTATGAAGTGTGGATAGGATTAGAGGATAAGTTGGGTGAACTTTCCTCAAAGTGTACATCCCTCTCTATAAAAATCTCATGTGTCTTAGGTTCCATAAGTCTATATGCCTTAACACTCTCTTCATATTCGATGAAAATACAAGGCCTTGGTGGTGGTGCCTTGCATTCCTTGGAAGATATATTTGTCCCTGTTGGACAACCAAAGACTCCGAAGTGTTTCACAACTAGTTTTCTGCCACACCATGCCTAAAAAGGAGTCTTACCATCTAAGGCATTATGAGGAGACCTATTAAGTATGTGATTGGCACTGTTGATAGCTTCGACTTCAAGTGTAGGATCAAGAGACTTGGCTTGTATCATGCAACTTTCCATTGACTTAAGAGTTTGTATCCTCAGTGCTGCAAGATCTGTCTTGTGCAGACTAAATGCTGGTGGATTCTAAAGATCAATACCCTCAAATTTGCAAAAGTCTTTAAGTCTTATGTTCACATATCTTCTTTTATTGTCCATCCAGAGAACCTTGATGGTTTTTCTTGATTGTTGTTCAACATGACTCTTGAAGGTTGAAGCTTATCTACCACTTCATTCTTGTGATGAAGAAAGTAGACCCATGTGTAGTTGAAAAGTCATTAATGAAAGTAAGGATGTAGCGACCCTAGCTAACTGATGTCACTGCAAAAGTACCGACTAGTACCATGTGAACCAACTAAACAAAAAATGGTGCTCTTGAAGACTTTCCTTTATCATACTTCTCCACTAGATGCATAACCACTAAACATGTTGAACATTCACCCTTAGAAAATTTGATTATAGGTAGACCCTTGACCATGTTTTTTGAGAAAAGTTGTTGAAGATAGCAGAAGGCAAGATGACCATAACATTCATGCCATAATTTGATTTGTGAATGAGATTGAGTTAACAAAGCATGTGAAAGAGACTTTGGCAGAAAGTGGGAGAAGGAATAAAGACTCTTGTCATGATTGACTTTTCCCACCGCAACCAATGAATCATCTTTGAGATTGCGCAACATTAATGAATCTAGAAGGAACTCAAATTTTTTGCCATCTCCAAGGTGAGTGATTTGGTAAATTGAGAGGAGATTAGAGCTAAGATTTGGAACATTGAGAACATCTTTGAATTCCCCATTTTCCATCTCCACATGTCCTTTCCCTTCAACTTCCATTTTTGTATCATCTCCTACAAAGATGTGTGATACCAATGACTACTTCAATGAAAAAAGTCTCCCTTTGAAGAACCCATATGATATGAGGCACCTGAGTCAAGAATCCATTTGGATGAAGAGCTTAAACTAGCCATAAGTGCTTGCCATTTTTCCTTTGAAGTGGTTGGAGTTGAATTCTCGAAAGCATTTGGCACATTGATTTTGTTCTTCTTGAGTAAGTTTTCTAACTCATCTATTCTTTTAGTCTTACAATGATGCTCACCATGATTTAGTTTCTTGCAATATGCACAAAAAAGTTTGTCCTTCTTTTCATTGTTTCCCTTCTTGTTGGAAGATTTATTGCCTTGCTGTGACGAGGAAGTTTTTTGTGTCTCAAATTGTGATTTTTGCTTCCACTACATTTTCTTGTTGTTGTTGTTGGAACTTCTTCCACTTTAGGACTTGATTGGTTCTCATCACTTGCCACCAATGCTTTGGTCTTTGATGATGTGAGAAATCCCATATCTATCAACTTGGATTGTTCCATCATCAACATTTCTATGAATGCATCAAATGTAGGCTTTTGAAAAGTACTTCCCATAGTCAACCTGTGATATTGTAACTTGAAATAGAGGAAGCATACTCTAAAGGTAGCCTCTTTAGGATGTGATGTATCAGCCTATCATCCTTCATGGGATTACCATAATCTTTAAGTAGTGCTCTAAACTTATTGGCTTTATTGATATAACCTTGAATTGTGTCAAAGTTCTTTGGATCTAGTAGAAGTAGATCATCCTCAATCTAGAATCCTTTTTCCTCATCCACCTTACCATACAATGATTCAAGTTTTTCCCAAGCAATTTCGGCTTCCTTAAAACTAGAAATGTGGAAGAAGAAATCTCTATGTACACAACTCTTGATAATTCCTAAAGCCTGTTGGTCTTTAATTTGCCAATCAAAGAGTGTTGTAGCATCAATGGATTTGGGGATTGTACCATCAACATAAAAATTTAGACCTTTTTCAATTAATCTACTCCATACAATATCTTTCCATGTAGAATAATTGTGTGAAGTTAGAAGTGGACCTTTACATGAACCCATGATGCAGAAAAGTAAAAGAGCACAAAAGAGAGACCCAAGAACACAATACACACCCCCCCAATTCACTCAATCAAAGAACTTGCCCAAAAAAAATGTTTTTGGCACTTTACTTGTACAATAGGCCACTTGTCAAAATGTATAAAGTGGACTTCTGATTTTTCTATTTACAATTGCCTTTTAAGGCTCAAATCTGTCACTAAGCACTATAGCTCAGATGTAAAACAATTTTGAAAAGTAATCAAAGAAATACAATGTAGAAAAGGCCCTAAGTCTAAAAGTGATATTTTCATCCATACAACCAGATAATTTGATTGCAGATCTAGAAAGTAGATGAAAAATTAAGCACTTTCAAAAAAATAGAACCTACTTTTTAGTCTAGATGAGCTTGTACGGAGCGTTTCAAGCTGCAAAATGCAAGATTGGATAGGTACAATTGCCAAAAAATGTAATTTCTGACAAATCCATGCACCAAAACTAGAAAAAAAAAGTACCACTAAAAAGTTTAAGAAATTCTACCCAAAATCAAATAACATCACACCTGATTTGGAGTCTGAATGACTGAGTTATGGCCTCCTAAAGTCGAATTGTCAAATCAAAATTACATCTAGAGAGGGGTCTGGGTAGAAAATTGTGAGCTTCAATTTGATAGTCAAATAGTTGTCACAGCAGTTCAAAAGTGCTTGGGAATGATGGTTAGATGGCCATCAAATTTAATGATGAGAAATACTAACATTAGCGAAAAAATAGCCCTCTTTGTTGATGTGGAAGTGTCGTATCCTAACATCTCAATGTGTTGTATGGCTGACATGTATTGACATGTGTCAAGTGATGTAGAGCTTGGTCATTAAGCCACATGGCATGACTAGTCTCTTATGTGTCACTGGCTGGGATCGACGAGGTGTTTGATTGCATGTTGAAAGGACTGGCCAAGCTGATGTGGAACAGTTGTCGACATGGCACGCTGTACTATGTCTACATGGAAGTGATCCTTGCATAGGCCTTACTGGGCTACCCTAGTAGACTGATTGTCTGTATTGGCGTGATGTGGTCATGGACTGGGTTGTCTTTGCATGTCATTGAGTGACTAGTTGATAGCATTGAGATGGCCTACGGAGGTGGTGGTGGGCATTCTGTACTTGCCACATGGATGAAGGAGCAGTGATGCAAAAAATGATGCCTGGTCGAAGGTAAAGTTCACTACCATCGGAGTATTAAAATGCGGGGCCAAAAAATATTTTATGGTTGCCAAAGGGGAGGAGTTTAATCCCAAATGCAATGGGATATTAAACTCTCCATTGCATAAAAATGAAGGGCTACAAGCTTCTTAACAAAGGCAAGCCACCAATGAGGTTGTGTGCTCCTGGCTATTGCAAAGTACTGCCCAGAATTTGAACTTTTCGATGAATGTCACTAGAAAACGTAAAATGTTCCCATTGAATAATAAAGGAATATGCTATTGTCCAACACATAATATTTCGTGCAAGGCTAGAGTGTCACTGCCTGGTGCCTATACAAAAAAAAAATTCTTTGCAAGCCAACTTGGCCTAAATTTTTTTTCAAAAATATTCTAAAAATAGAAAAATAATGTTGACAAATTGTAAAGAAAATTAAAATAATAGATCTGAAAATTAAATTGCAGATCTAAATAACGATCATATTGTACTTGCAAATCAGGCCTTCGGGTGCTAGTTCATAAAAAAAATGCCTCAAAATCGACTTTGGCCCAACATAGTTGAATTTATAGTTGATTCTCACCGAATTGATGTTTTAGACATAATGGTGAGGTCCATTCTAGCTCTAGATGCTACCAATGATTATGATTCTCTGGATGTGGGTCGAGGTGTTGAAGCAACAAGATGGTCTCAAATGGCTATGTGAAGAAAAATTCTCCAAGCTCTAATAACATGTAAGAATTTTCCTTAGGGAAAAATTTGCCCAAGATCAAGGAACTCAAGGACAAGCACAATAGTAGATCAGAAAGAGTATAATCAAAATAACAATATAGTATTCAATTCAATGTGAAAGTATACTAGGAGTGCTTGTATACAAAGGCCTCTAGAATGCTTCTAGAATGCATAGGAATCAACAAAATGATAAGTCATACAACCAAGCACATGTCCAGTAGGTGTGGGTATCCTCTATTAAGCACAAGAGTAAGTGCGATGATGAGAGGATAAGCCTGCAAAGGTGTAGCATGAAAAATAATGTTGAAGACACCATGTGCTAAATTAGAGTTGCTTACTCCAGTGTTGTCAACATGAAAACTCATAAAAGTATGCAAACTCCTAAGTGTCTGACCTAAGAAATAATAAAATAATGCATTAACCTAAGTAAACATAAGTAAATGTAATTAGTGTATAATTATTTACACCTACAATAATTATACTCCATATATATATAATATTATAAATATATTATATTATATATTATGTTATATTATATATTTATAATATTATATAGTATATTATATTATATATTATGTTATATTATATATTTATAATATTATATATTATATTATATTATATATAATATATTATATATAATGCATATGTTATATTGTTAATATATATTAACTAATCATGATTAATCATCGAGACATGTCTCCTACTCTTATATTTACAAGAGATTGGGATTTGCATTTGCACAATACTTATAACAATGGCAGCGTAATTACATTTGTAGAAACTGATCCATATTTGTTAACATGGTATCATAGCAAGGCTGCAAATTGTATGCAAGTGTTTGAAGGCAATGGAGGACCATCTAAAAATTATTGAGAGTCTTTAGCCATCAACTACAATATGTTTAATTGACATCTATATTTAATCTTTTATTTATAAGAATAACTTTAACTCAAATTCACCTAGCAGTAGAAAAGGAGTAGTTGGAAGAGTTTAAAATGGGCATGCAAGATGTGAATAGAACATCTTTTTCTAGTTTGCACTACCAATTCAATGCACAACTCATACTACAAGTTCTATGTCCACATGACTAGTCACTAGATCTAGTCAGCACTAGATTGGCATGGAATAACATATTGTGATTTGATGAAGTGATCAATATCAAATATCAAACTAATGGAATGAGTTGGGTGATAGTGTGCCTTTAATCCATGATCAAACCACTATTTGATCTAAATCGACATGGTTTACTATATTTTCAATTCCATGCAAGAGGAGTTTTAACCATTACAAAGACATAGTTAACATTTGTATATGCAATGTTTCTAGATCTAAATTCCAGTTAATATTTATGCGATCCTTTGAAAAGGGTAAATCCTTCTTTTTTACTATCCAATTTGATGAATACTCGTCACAATTCATACAACTATTTTAAGAAAGGACATCTATAAACTCGATCATAATGGGAGATAAAGACATGTCAATACATTGACAATTGGGAATGATAGGGGAATTTTTTAAAACTCATTGATGAAAGAGTGGTACAATGTCACTAATTGAACCAATGCAATCAGGATGTAATATCTTCACCATAGACAAAAGTTAATTGAGCATGATGTGGAAGAATATATCCAAACTTGTGCATAATAGCTTTAAATATCATTCATCCCATGAAGGATAATAGGGTGTGTAGTCTATCAAAGATGGGGATGACATTATCATTACCTTTGAGAGAAAACTAATGATTGAATTTGTAATTTAGCCAGAGGTAGCTTAAACTTCTTGAGTGTTCCTCACTATTCATATATTGCTTGAGAGGGAGAGGGAACTCATGCTGTGGTAGAGGAAATTTTGATGATCAATGGGATTCTAAAAGCATTGTACAATGATCTTAAGTAGTGTCTAATTATTTCATGAGTCCATGTTCCTTGTTTTCACCGAGCTAGAAATAGTTAGTGTCAGTTATAGAAAGTGTATATATGAAACATCAAGAATTGGTAGTGATATTATTAAAAGGTGCTCCAACAACTCATGAGCTCCTTGTGCTTGGTTGTTGTTTGGACCCATAGGGATTTGGGAAAATAAAATGATTTATCATTATAGGGATTGATGAGGGAAAATTCTTTGATATTGCAATCCTTACCTTTAGAAGAAAGTCAAGCCTAGGAATCATTTCAATCATATGGCATATATTTTTTGATTATGTAGTCTTTTCAAACAGAATGCATGAATCATATATCTTGCGGATCCTAGAAAATATTTATGGAAAGTATTTTGGATCCTCATTTTTTGAAAAATATAAAACATGTGTTGCTTTTGGAAAACTTTGTGAGGCAGCATCAATTTATACTTTTGGTAACATCGAAGGATATAGATTGAAAAGGAGAGAGATAGGAAACTCACAATGAGGAGATAGTGAGATTCCTAGACAAAGCCATTCAAGTATCATCTGGAGTATATTAATCTTTGATCACAAGAGATAAGTATTTTATAATTATACTTTCGATTGCTGGTCATGAATATTATGTAGTTAATTCATGTTACAATAATGGGATAATAAAATATTGTCTGCTTCCATCATTGATATTTTCCTTCCAAATAGTTTAGTTCTATGAACTATTTATAATCTCTCCAAATGAAATACATTTAGGATGGATTAAGAAGTATAATAAATTATAATCAAATGAGAAAAATCTTATGCCACAACATTGTGTGACCTAGTGGACTAGAAGATAAAGAGAGAACTCCCATATCCACCTGCTACATTGTCTAAACCTCAAACGTTGTTTGTACAAGTGCCTTATCCCACTCACAAAGATGTTGGACTATGACATATATCAAAGGTTAATATTTTTCACCTTTAATGCCTATGGATTATATCAATTATATGAAGGTATTAGGTCAACTAGGAGCTTTGTTGGAAAAATAGGTTGATCAGTTCGTAAAAAAGGTTAGTAATGAGGTAATATAAAGAGTTTCTTTGTGGGAATATGAAATGTAAAGATTGAGTATTATTCAAAACCTAAAATAAAGAAACATGATTTTTGTTGAAAAGTCATCACCATAATATGATAAGTTAAATAAAGTTGTTAAATTATGAGTGAATCAAAAGGAAGTGAGAAATTAAAAATATGTGAAGTAGGTTCCTAATGAGGAGGAACCCTCTTAAAAATATAATCATTTGATTTTGATTAAGGTGGTCAGACATATGCCTACTTATTTTTGTCTTAAAATTTTTGTACTATTACATTAAAATTTAAAATTTTGACCAATCATTTTTTATTTTGTTTAGATAAGGCATAGTAGTTTAGAAATTAAATTCAATTTCTTATAGATTCCTTTCTCTCAAATTTTTGATATAAATTTTATAAAAAGTAGGAAATTGCATGTCAAGTTGACATAACCCTGATTTGCTCATTTTTTATTGCCACTTAAGAGCATAGTTTGGTTGACCATGATCCTGCACATACCCTTATGTATTTTGGTTAATTATTATTATTTATCAAGTTCTATTACACTCAAACCCAATACCTCTAAGATAAGAGAGGGTTTCTAAGGAGAGTGCTCATTAACCACCCCACCAACACAAACCATTTTACTAGTAGTATCAAAGAAAACAAAAAATTCTCATGAATCACCCAAAAACATAAGTGAGATAGAGGGATCTAGTCAAGAGCTATATATAGCATCAACCATCCTACCTTGTACACAATCTAATCCAACACCAACATACATGGTGGAACCCAACAAAGAATTAGGGGTTGCTGGTAAAGTTGTTCCATTAGTGTTTAGAGAACCTACACATTTTTAAAATAATTGACTAGGAAATGATAGAGTTGTTAGAGTCATTATGTCAAAAAAATTCAAATTATGCTAAGTCATGAAGACATGATGCTTAGTTGGGGAGGAGGCATCATTAAGTCACCTTGAATTGATTTAGTATTTTCACCCAATGTATTTTATTATTATATGTTCAAGAGTTTCTCTTGAGAATAATTTAGTGGCATCTCTTCCTATGACATACTATTAGAGATCTATATTTGTGTGTTTTCTACTTTGGCTCCTCCTAGAATACCTATCAAATGAATGTTTATTATCTCCCAGAGATACTTGATTCATCCTTTGATTTTCTCCCTATAGATGTGTATTTGTAGGAGTTGTCTATTGATAATATCCATTATTTCTCTAATTTACATGCCCATGACTTGTAGAGGATCATAATTTTTTGCTAATTATGTAATCAAATCTCATAGCTTTATTATTTGACCCCTTATAATATTGTTTGGGTTGCTCAAAGTAAACAAAATTTGTAAATGATAGGTCTACCTCTAAGATTATTTTTACTTAGGCTCTTGGTTTTTTCCTTTTAATTTTGAGTGAGCAATAGAACACTTTATATACTTGTCTATTATTTTCTTTAATATTTCCTCTTGACATTTTTTACTAATGTCATTGTTAAAGCATGCAGCTTCAGTTTGATAATGAATATGATCAAGACACACACACACACACACACACACACTCACTCACTCACTCACTCACTCACTCACTCACTCACTAGTATGATTTACATACTATTGTATATACATACATATATAATCTCTTCAATTATCATTCTGCATATGCTCGTTGTAGTTGAAACCAATTGAAAATATCTATATTTTATATGAGATCATATCTCTGTCATGATCATCAAATTATTTGATCCCTTTGATTTAAGATCATAATCGATTTAAATAAATATAATTATTGGGTTGCATATGAATTGAGTTAATTATGATCAATAATATATGATTAGATTTGTGTTAAGTCTAACTAACCCTGAATGGGTATGATAACAAACACCAAATAAGTGTGACAGTGAATAGCCATGTCTCCATTCAAAGACATGTCCATTCACTCTCACACCCCTCCTTGTTTTATATGTATTCAATGGTATGTGTAGGATCATGGTCAACCAAACTATGCCCTTAAGTGGCAACAAAAAATCAAAAAAATTATGTCAACTTGACTTGCAATTTTCTACTTGTTATGAACTTTCTATAAAAAATATAAGAAAAAATAATCTCTAGGAAATTGAATTTAGTTTCTAAAGTACTAGGCATTATCATAAAATAAAATTGATTGGTCAAAATTATGAATTTTAATGCAATAGTACAAATATTTCATGACAATAATAAGAAGTAGATGTATGTCTGACTACCCTAATCAAACTCAAATAATAATATTTTTTAATAGGATTATATATATAATAAGTATACTCATTCTCAGATGTGACACATATTTTGGGGTCTTTTTTATTCTAAATAATTTATTAATTATGAATTTTCTACTATATTGTTTTTGGAATAAACAAACTTTTGTTCCCAACCACCTTAACTAATTCAAAACTCTACAAAATGTTGGAATTATTTAGAATGACTAAGAGGGGAGGGGGTGAATTAGTCATCTAAGGTCCAGATATACAAATAAAACTTTTCATACCTTAGTGAACTCATATCTATAAAACATTTTCATCATGCATGTATCCATTAGATGATGCAATCAATTAAACTTGTAGGTTACTGTCAAATCAATTGGCAGAAATGTAAGCATGGAATATAACAGATTCAAATTTTCAATAACATATTTAACACAATGATTTAATTTAAAAACCCAATTAGGGAAAAACCACCAGTAACATGCTGCTCATTCTCACTCTTCTGAAGTGATGCCCTATGAAAGGCCAGGCCTATTAAAGGTTACAATACACACTATTAAATGTGACCCGATTAAAGGATTTCAATCACCCTATTAGGAGTGAGCCTTGTTAGAGGACTTTAGATCATTCAATTGGAATATCACTTTGTTAAAGGATTTACAAATGACTATTAGTTCAACCTTAATCCAAAGGATTTACCCTAGATTGATATAGTGATTAGAGAGTAACAATAAGGCTTGATTTAATGACAACTTACAACTCCATTTGCAGATTACATATCTCTATTTTAGTCCTCCATTTTACTTGGCTTTCACACTCTCAAGCTCTAATAGCTTGTTCACCCTTCAAGGATCCATACCCTTAAGCCTTCTTGCTTTGTTTGCCAATGTAGTCTCTTCTCTTCAGTCACTGAATGAATCAAATACCCTAGACTCCTTGCCTTCCTTAGGTTCTCAGACATGATAACCCTATTGGAAATCTGATTGAAAAGCTCATTGTTGTTGAAGATCAAAGAGGGAGATTGTTGTAAAATAATGTTTTCAATCATTGTTTTTCCATTGATGTCAAACCTACTATTTGTAGGGATGATATTTGCTTATAAAATCCAAGCACTATCACTTAGTTGATTGATAAAGAGGATTTGATCAACAAGATGTAACAAAAGAACCTAAAAGAAAGGTTGAGTTATGATGTTGTAATGAAGTTCAAGGATCAGTTAGGACAATGGTTAAGTAATGTATTGATGACATACTCAAAGATACAGAGGTTGGTCACACTTAGATACATTGGAAGAAGAAGTTGTAACAAGGTTGACTGCAAAGCTTTAACTAAGATCATCAGTAGGTGTTGAGCAAGTCAGTTGAAGCTAAACAAATTCTTAGTAGAAGCCAAGTAATAGACATTTCTAGTGTGTGCTGAGTGATCTTCAAGTGCCGAGCATCAAAAAAAATTCAGTTGGTGCCAAGCATCAGGAAAAACATAGTTGATGCCAAGTAACATAGTATGTGCTGAGCACCAGTATTTCAATAGTGCCGAGCAACTGCATTATTTCAATTGATGAAGATTCACCAAATCTAAGCTGACATAATGGTTGCATTGAATTTTTTGAATGAGTTGGAAGATAAGGATGATGAGTTTTTGGCACAGAATCTTATGTAAACCATTTTTGGGTGAATTCTAAAGGATTATTCAAGAAGTTTCTAGAGGAAACAGAATATGGGTTAGATACAATGAATCCTACCTAAGCCATGCAAGTTGAAATTGGAAAATGGAAGAATTGAGCAGAAAAAGGAACTCCAAGACTTCTATTTAAGAAGTAATAGACTAAGAAGGAAAGTTGTTGATATTGTTGCTACTGAAGTGCCAAATCTATGAAGTGATTGAAGGAGTGTCAAGAAGGAGACATCTAGGAGAAGGAAGAGCACAGAGGCTCTTCTTCTATGAGTGGCCATGAAGAGATGATTGCACTGGTACATTGAGTACAGAGACTCAAGGAGACAAAACTTGAAAGAAAAGAAAAGCTGTAAGTGTTGCAGAGTTTGAAGGCCATGCAAGGGTATGAGCTAAGAAGTGATTTGAGATCTGCAAGATAAGTTGTATGTTTGTAGTCAGGGCAAGATTTTATAATACTCTCTAAAAATTGTATTAGATCTAAAAATCCTATGGACTTAAGTTGGCCTAACAACCATTTGCAAATCCTTTAGTAAGGTGGCATTCCAAGTGAATGTTCTAAAGTCCTCTAACCAGGCCCACTTTTAATAGGGTGGTTAAATCCTCTAACAAGGTCACATTTAACAGTGTTTTGTAAGCCTTTAACAAGGTAGGCCTTTCATAGGGCATCACTTCAAAAGGGTGAAAATTGAGTGGCATGTTACCGATGGTTTTTCCCAAATTGGGTTTCCACATAAATCACTGTGTCATGTGTTGATTCCTTGTGTGTTATACTTGCATGTTGATTTACAATAACTTGTTGATTAGATAGGTTAAAGATTGGATGAATGAATGCTTGAATTGGTTCACTACACTTAAAGAAAAGTTTGAATAGGACATTTGGACCTTGAATAATTGATTCACCCCCTCTCTCAGTTATTCTAAAAGAAATTCTAACAATTGGTATCAGAGCATTCTGCTGATTTAGTTTCAAGATACTAGAAGTAGGAAGATCAAGATGTCCAAAAGATAAGTTCCTAAGCTCAATAAAGACAACTTTGTTGCATGGTAGAGTTTGATGAAATTTCACATTGGATCAATATGTGACTATGCACAAACCTCAATTGGAATGGAGCATGTAACCTAGTAGGAACCCTCACTGTAGACGACTTAAACAAAAAGGAGCATAACCAAGCAATGTTGGAGATTGCATCTGCACTTAGCTATGCTGAATACGATGACATCAAAGATTGTAACACTGCATTCAAAATATGGAAAAACTTATTAGATATCTATGGAGGTGATCAAAATGTTCAAAGAGCAAAGAGAGAAAGCCTAAGAGGTAAGTTTGATGACACGAAGATGGACAAAGGTGAAAGTGCTACTCAGTATGCTGCAAGAATAAAAGAAGTGGTGAGTGCAATAAGAAGTCTAGGTGGACAACTGGAAGAAGAAACATCCATCAAAAAATACTTAAGGACTCTGCTCCCTATCTATGCTATAAGAGTTTTAGCCATCCAAGAGCTAAGGTGTGTACAAGGGAACACACTAACCTTTGAAGGAATAGTTGGAAGACTTACTGCATTTGAACCATCCAATTTTGACAACTATAGACCCGAGAACCTTGAATCTTCTTTCAAGGCCAAGATGACAATAAAAGATACTAAGGAGGACACATCAAGCAAGAGAAGAAGAAAAGGAAAACATGCATCTAGTGATAGCAGCACAGATGAGGAAGATGTGGAACAGTTAGAAGCACCATTGGCCAAGAGATTCCACAGAGGTAAAGGAAAATTCAAAGGTAAGCTCCCTATCATATGCTTCAATTGCAATGAAGTAGGTCATATAGCTGCAAGATGCCCACAGAAGAAAAACTATAAAGAAGGAAACAAGTTCAAGAACAAAAGAGAAGATGACAGCAAAGATTATAAGGAGAAAGGCAAAAGATGCTATATTGTTGAAGAAGACTCTAATGAAAATGATGATGAAGTAGTTTATGTAGCCATGAAGGATATTATCACTTAGTTGATTGATGAAGAGGATTTGATCAACAATATGTAACAAGAGCACCTAAAGGAAAGGTTGAGTTATGATGTAATGAAGTACAAGGATTAGTTAAGACAATGGTTAAGTAATGTATTGATGACATACTCAAAGATACAGAGGTTGGTCACACTTAGATACATTGGAAGAAGTTGTAACAAGGTTGACTGTAAAGCTTTAACTAAGATCATCAATAGGTGCCGAGAAAGTTAGTTGAAGCTGAGAAAATTCTTAGTAGAAGCCGAGTAATAGAGATTTCTACTGTGTGCTAAGTGATCTTCAAGGGTTAAGTAAAGATCAGGTGCCAAGCATTAGAAAAATTTTAGTTGGTGCCGAGTGATCTTCAGGTGCTGAGCATTAGGAAAAAACATAGTTGATGCCAAGTAATATAGTATGTGCCGAGCACCAGTATTTCAATAGTGCTGAGCTGCTGCATTATTTTAATTGATGAAGATTCGCCAAATATAAGCTGACATAGTGGTTGCATTGAATTTTGTGAATGAGTTGGAAGATAAGGATGATGAGTTGTTGGCACAGAATCTTATGTAAACCATTTTTGGGCTAATTCTAAAGGATTATTCAAGAAGTTTCTAGAGGAAACATAATATGGGTTAGATATAATGAATCTTAAATAATCCATGCAAGTTGAAATTGAAAAATGGAAGAATCAAGAAGGAAAAGGAACTCCAAGACTTCTATTTAATAAGTCATAGACCAAGAAGCAAAGAGCTATTGATATTGTTGCTGCTAAAGTGCCAAATCTGCGAAGTGGTTGAAAGAGTGTCAAGAAGGAGACATCTAGGAGAAGGAAGAGCACAGAGGCTTTGCTTCTATGAGTGGCCATGAAGAGATGATTGCACTGGTACATTGAGTATGGAGACTCAAGGAGACAAAGCTTGAAAGAAAAGGAAAGCTATTAAGAGTTGTAGAGTTTGAAGGCCAAGCAAGGGTATGAGCTGAGAAGTGATCTAAGATTTGCAAGATAAGTTGTATGTTGTAGTCAAGTCAAGATTTTCTAATACTCTCTAGTAATTGTATTAGATCTGAAAATCCTATGGACTTAGGTTGGCCTAACAACCATTTGCAAATCCTTTAATAGGGTGGCATTCCAAGTGAATGTTCTAAAGTCCTCTAACCAAGCCCACTTCTAATAGGGTGGTTAAATCCTCTAACAAGGTCACATTTAATAGTGTGTTGTAAGCCTTTAATAGTGTAGGCCTTTCACAGGGCATCACTTCAAAAGGGTGAAAATTAAGTAGTATGTTACTGGTGGTTTTTCCCAATTTTGGTTTCTACATAAATTGATGTGTCATGTGTTGATTCCTTATGTGTTATACTTGCATGTTGATTTACAATAACTTGTTGATTAGATAAGTTAAAGCTTGGATGAATGAATGGTTGAATTGGTGCAGTACACTTAAAGAAAAGTTTGAATAGGACATTTGGACCTTGAATAACTGATTCACCCCCCCTCTCAGTTATTCTAAAAGTAATTCTAACAAACCCTTGCTTCTGACCATCCATCTCTATAAATAGAGAATTAAGATATTTGCCATTCATCCACCATCATCCATTTTAGGGTTAGGTTAGATTAAGTAGGATTTAATGAATCTACCCTTAATTTCATTACTTTCCCTTCTAGAAACTTCTCCTTTCAATCCTCTTTGAATTTGCCTCAAAATGGTTCATCTTGAATTATGTACCACCAACTCATCAAGCTTATCTTCCACACGATTCACACAATCCAAGAAATCAAACTTGTTAGCTTAGATTCATCAAATTCGTGTTCTTTCTCATAATGTTGATGCTCAAAATTAGTTAGCTTCTTATGCTCAACACATACTGTGTTGCTTTGTATCCATTGTCAAAACACTCAGCATGAACTAATGTTTACTGGTGCTCGACATCAACTCAACTTTACTCAACTTACACTATTTCACTTGGCTTACACTAAAATTGACTTTTCTGGGCTCCAACTAATTTTTTTCTCGGCTTGCACTAACTTTGCTCAACACCTATTGTCCACTCAATCAAGCTTGGTAGATACATTTTTCTTAACTTGTTCTTCTTAACTTAATCAATGTAACCGACCTTTGTAACCTTAAGTAGATTATCAATGTACTATAATATCACTTTCTTAACTAATTCTTGTACTCCTTTTCATACCATATCTCAAACTTTCCTCTAGGTGCTATTGTTATCCCATTTGATTGAATCTTCTTCATCAATCAAATAAATGATGGTACTTAAATCATATAAGCAATTTTCTTATCAATAACTAGCAGGATTGACATTAGTGACAAAACAATGATTGAAACACATTTATCATACTTGTATCAATCTATTTTCAACACAAAATTTTACTTTTCTTTTTCTTATCCTTATAGTGGAAGAAGCATAGAATATGATGCATCTTTTGGATTTCAAAAATGTTGTACCATTTGAAAGTTATAGTTGTTTTTCTATTAGTGTGTCAATCAATAGTTTATACATAACTCCATTAGAAAATAAGTAATGATTACTTACGAAATTTGTAATTTGAAACACATTACATTTATGGAAAGCTAAGAGAATTCTTAAAAAACCTTTTTTATTTCATCAAATTCAGGTGAGAAAAAAGTTGTTAGATACATGTTTGAAGTAAAAAAAAACACAAGAATGAGCTAAAAACACATTTTTAGGATATTTTTTAACTTGACCATGTAGGGTTGGTATCCAAAGATATACTAGGCCTTATAAAGGTATTAGTTTTCTAGTTGGTATCATGATGGGTGGGAAAAAAGTTGGAATAAATTTAGAAATGCTTTAAGGCATTTTAGAACTCCATATTTTTCAGATCGCCACTTTTTGGTACACCATGATCCTACACGCACCCTCAATCTACCCAATATTGCAGGGCATCAAAATCAATTAATGCAAGAATATCAAAGGGTCATTATCATCTCAAGTTCAAGAAAATCTATGTTATCTCAGTTATTTATGTACTAACATATACATGTTTTGGAGAAAATCAAATTAATTGACATTATTGTTCAAATGTACAATTAAAGTTGTGCATCAATCAACCTCATCTTGTAATATGGTACAAAATTTTACATGGTATTAGGGCCTTGTTAAGGAGAGATCTCATTAAGTTTAAGAGAATATTTCAAAGTTTTAGTCACTCATTCTTCAAGATGAAAAATATGTTAAGATTCGAACACCACCTTATAAGTGTTGACAATTTTGAATTCTTGAAACTTTGTATAATGATGGTATTAAAAGAGAACAAATTTGATTCCTTTTTAAAAGAAGAAAAGGAAGAACATAAAGATGATCTAGAGAAAACTCTATGGATCGACAATAATGAGAAGGCCATGAAAATAACAGTGGATGATGTTCGAGATCACATAGTACCTATTGTGGCAAAACATATAACAACATATCACATGTTTAAAGCTCTTGAAAATGCATTCACAGTAATAACACTAGTAGAAAATTTGATCTTAAAAGACAAATGAATAACATTAGCTTGAATAAAGGAGAAACAATAAATGACTTCTTCATGAGAATCACAGAATTGAGAGATCAATTATCTTCTGTCAGTTATGAGATTGACAACCAATAGTTATCCCTAATAACATTAGGAGGACTACCAAATTCTTGGAAGTCATTTGTACAAGGTATAAGTGCAAGATCTACAATTCCAAAACTAGATTGATTATGATCTAATTGTCTTCAAGAAGAGTCGAGATTAATTACTAAAGCAAAACATAAAACCTTAGATGAAGACATTCATGTTCTTAACACCAACTCTCATAAGAAGGATAAGAAGAACACAAAGACAAAAATAAACTTTCATGGAAAGGGATAGTCAAGAAAAAAGAAAGATTTTCTAAAATTCAATGTTTTAGATGTGATCAATATGGACATTATGCACTAAATTATCATGATCAATCAAAACTTCAAGCATCATTTTCCATAACTAATAAATCAATTGAAAGTCAAGATTATGAGGAATATGCCTTCTACTTAGCCTTGTCTAGTCAAATATCAACCAAGTCCAACACTTAGATAATTGATAATGGATCTTCAAGACACATCATTGGATATCAAGATAACCTAGAAAGCATACAAATAGAAATAGATGAAGAGGTTATAATTGGGGATGATTATGCACATTCTATAAAAGGAATTGTGACCTGCACCATCAAATTAAAATCTAGAAAATATATTCATCTTTCTAGAGTTCTATATGTACCAGGTATTAAAAGGAATGTAATATCTATATCAACACTTGAAGATGATGGTTATAGAATTACTTTCATGGAAGGAAAAGTGCTAGCATGGGAAAAGAATTCAATTATAAAGAAGGCTCAAATAATAGGAGTATGACAAGGACTATTAAATGAGCTTTGCACTAAGACAAATCTTGCACTTGTTCATGAGACTTAAGATTCAAATAAAATTAGGCATAGAAGATTAGGTCATATAAACTTTTGTGCTCTAACATCTATGGAGAAGTTAGCAATTGGAATGTCCAAATTAAGTCAATTTCATAATGAATCATGCAAAGGTTGTGCCTTGGGGGAAAACACTAAAAATTCATTTCCTCATAGTTTGAGCAAAACTAAAAATGTGTTAGAACTAGTGCACTCAGACCTATGTGGACCCATGTCTACACCATCCATAGGAGGGTTCTTGTACTATGTGATATTTGTTGATAATTTTTCAAGGAAGACATGGATATACTTCCTTAAGTGTAAAGAATATGAAGAAATTTTTTCTAAATTTAAAGAATTCAAAACTATCACTGAAAACCCCTCAGAAAAGAAAATTAAAATTCGAAGAGTAGATAATGGAAAGTATGCACTTCTGAAATATTTAAAGAATTATACAAACTTGGTGAGATTAAGAGGGAGTTTAAAGTTTCCTATAGCCCTCAACATAATGTCCTTGAGTTGGTGAAAGGAAAAATAGAACCATTGTAGAAGTTGTTAGGGCTATGATATTTGATTAAAAATTCAACACGTCACTTTGGGATGAAGATCTAATACAACAATCTACATCCAAAATAGATGTCCTCACTCACATCTAGACAAAAAAACTCCTAAATAAGCATTTTTAGGTATGAAACTTGGCATTAGCCATTTAAGGATATTTGGATGTCCTATGTATGTTCATGTACCTAAGGAGAAAATGATTGAGTTAGAACCTATAGGAAGGAAAGGAATTCTTATTGGTTTTAGTGAAATAGTAAAGGGTTACATAATCTACATACTTAGATAGAAATAAATAGAACTAAACAGAGATGTCATCTTTGAAGAAGACATTGCTTTTAAAAGAACCAAAATTTCAGATGAACTAGATATCGATGACTTATCCTGTTCTCTAGAAGAGGCTCCTACCCCTGAGATTCAAAGGGAGCACCGTAAATAAACTTCAAATGAAAATTAGATACTTCCTAAGTCTCAAGAAGAGAGTCTTGACAATAATTCTAAAAGGCCACTTTGGGAAAGAAATATTATAGAGGAAGGAGATGAATTTGCAACACCTTTAGGGACATTTAGAGAAAACAAAAGGCCTCAAAAATTAACATACAATGCATTCATGTGTAAGATTCCAAACTATGAACCTTCTAATGCTTTTAAAGCTTTTAAACATCAAGTTTGGACAGATGCAATGGTGGAAGAGCATTAGTCTATACTAAAAAAATGATGTTTGAGATATAGTTTCTAGACCTAAAGGAAAATTTGTTTTTTCATCCAAATGCCTCTTCAAAGTTAAGTATGTTGCAGATGGTAGCGTTGAAAAACATAAAGCTCATTTTGTGACTAGAGGATTCTCTCAAAAGGAAGGAATCAACTTTAAAGAAACTTTTGCACCAGTTGCCAAGTATACTTTAGTTATGGATTTACTAATTTTGATTAGGATGAAAGTGTAAAAGACCAGAAGAGCACATTAGGATGTTGTTTCAGTTTAGGATCAACTATGATCTCATGGATCTGTAGGAAACAAGCTTCAATTGCTCGGAGTTTTACACAGAGTATATTGCAACAACAATGGGAGCAAGAGAAGTAGTATGGCTTTGAAAATTACTTTTTATTTTATTTTGTCTACCTCTGAAACCTACCACTATTCACTATGATAACAAAATTTTTATCAAGTCATCCATGAATCTAGTATTTCATGATAGATCCAAGCATATAGAAATCCCTTACCACTATGTAAGAGACAGTGTGGAAAGAAGAGATATTTAGTTGGAGTATATTAATATAGGTGATCAAACAATTGGCATTCTCACCAAACCTCTTTCTAAAGTGAAGGTTTAGAAATAAATTTGGTATGGTTGAAATGTAAGTTTATGAGATTGAGTCTCAACTTTTTAAATTTGTATTATTTTAATAACGATGTTTAAAGTGTAACCTCTTTTGTCATATGTGTGATTATGACTTATGGGCCTATCCCATGCACATTATTAAAAGGTAACAATCTTTTATAATTAAATGTTGACTTTAACATTATAAGGTGCCAACTTTATAGTTATTAGATTACTATCATGATGAATATCATGTGACTTGATTTTCGTGGAGAAGTCATGATAGTTAAAAGGACATGTTGATAGATATTGTGTGACATGATATCTATAGAGATCAATATGTTCATTTTTATCATGGTGGGTATTATGTGACATAATATCTATGGATATGTCAAGATCTCTTATGGTAGATATCATAAGACTTGATATCTATGTACACACCATAACTAGAAAGAATGACATGAGACTTGATTTTCTTAAGTATATCAGTATCTAGGTGATATCACTTTTCAAATAAGGAGAACTTATATATATGCACTTTGTCTTCCCTAGCTAAGAGGGAGTGTTGAAGCATGTAGCTTTGACCAGACAATGATTGTGATCAAGATATATATATATATATATATATATACTAGTATGATTTACATATTGTTATACATACATACATATATATAATCTCTTGAACTATCATTTGGCAAATGATTGATGTAGTTGAAACCAATTGAACATATATATTTTATATGAGATCATATCTCTATCATGATCATAACATTATTCAATCCCTTTGATTTAAGATCATAATCAATCTGAATAAATGTCATTATTGGGCTGCAAATGACTTGAGTTCATTATGATCGATAATATTTTCATATTAGACTTGTGTTAAGTCTAACTAACCCTAAACAAGTATGATAACAAACATCAAATAGGTTTGATAGTGAATGGTCATGTCTCCATTCAAAGACATGTCCATTCACTCTTGAGTCTCAGTCATTGTAATTTCAATTTTTTAAACACATCTGCATCAGGATGATGCATTTTATAAAGGGGGAGGATGTTATAACCCATTTCTTTTTAACCGAGTAAATTTCTATTGTTATTGCCACTTAGAATTATTTAAAAATTCTTTATCTTTTATTAAACTGAAATAAAATCATTCTATTATTGTTTCCATTAAGAGTAAGATCTGCCAATGATTTAACAAGTTTTTGGAAGTTTGTTTAAATTCTCATTGAGCAATGAATAGTATTGACTGAGCATTTCAAAAAAATGTAAAAATATCTCTAAAATACTGATAAGAATTTGTCTATTTTATTAGTGGTATGGAGAAGTTGGGAAGATCTCAGATGTTTTAGATTCACAATTTAAATGGTTATTGCAACTAACTCAAGATTTATTTAATGATGGGGAAAAACCTACACATGGTAAATGAGGATTAATTTTGCTTCTAGAGATTTTTCTTGCGAGGTAGAATAGTTGATGTCTCTTTGTGTGCCCTTTCTCCATGACTATTCTAAGTCACCTTCTTGCAAGCTTGCAATGGCTATTATGGAAGGAAAGCAAGACGTATCAGAACTCTAAATACGATTTCTATTTTTTTAATTCTATATGTTCTATTGTAAATAAAATCCTTTAATTGTTACTCACATGACTGGAAACAATAAATGGATTTTAGCTGTGACATTGCGTTATTAATTTTATCAAAGAAGGGGTGAGCCTTTGAGAAATAGTACTTACAGTTCAAACTTCATGGTTGTGCACTACCTATTGCAATACAAACCCTTTCATTTTAGAGAAATGGTCATTAGCCCTCCATTCCTTTTACCACTATCGTTGGAGACATTTTTCTTTTTAAGAATCTGTCATAGAAAGGGCCACAATTGTGATGTTTCTTGGGATTGTTAATGCTATGGTGATACTATAAAGAGGAGAAACTCCCATTAAGCATGAATGGCACAACGTACATGAGTGATAGGTTGAAATATACTATAGACAGAATTGGGGTTGATTCTCCAAGATTTCTACTGTAGTGGATTGTTTTTGTGGACACCATTGGAAGTTTTGAAGAACACTACGTTGATTAAGTACTTTAGTCGGGCATACATCTAGAAATGAAAAATCATAGCTATATAATTGTTATGTTTGGAGGATGTACAAAAGTATAAAGGATGAAGGAAAAGTGGTGGATTATATCATGCTCATCCTGCAGAAGGAACCTTTGAAAATATTATTCTTTTGATAAGATATTGATGGATAGAAATCATGAAGACAAAGACATAGGAGGGGAAGAGGTTAGGAGGAGACTTAACCCATGTGACTTCAGGTGCATGTATTGATCATCTTCTAGTAATCTAGGATCCTTATGACTTAACTCTTACTAGCAATCCTTGGCAATTAGTGTTTAGGAAGCTTAGACATAGTCACTTATCATTACCAACATCATAATATTTAAGGGTTCCATTATTGATGTTCATGCATGAAAACTTTGATTTTACATTTGGTTGTCACATTGATTGAATATTTCTACCAAACCTAACTACCATATTCTCAATGATGAATCATTGGTTTTAGGGGTTGGGTACAAAATTCTAATTTTGTTAAACCTTTTGTGAAATATTATTAACTTTGACACTATTGAAAGTTGGAAAAACTAACCACATATGCTTGCTAAAAAGGACAAGTTGGATCTTTAATTAGACCATAACTGCAAATGATGATCTTATTGCTTTCTCTTGGAAGAAGACAGAGATATGCTTCCAATTGTTTTCTTTTTGAAGATTTAGCGTTATTATTCTATTCTAGTGCCTACTTTCCAAATTGTAGCCTTAATAGTGTCTTGTTCTCAATTTCCTATTAAATACTTTTAGAATTTATAGTTCTAAACCAGTAAATTGATGTTTAGCTATCAACTGAGGTATTAATCGGGAATCTACTTATTTATTCAAGTCAACACCATCATGGCTATTGGCTTGACCTAGTTTGAGATTAGTTGTTTACTAAACAATAAGAAATATCATTGGGAATTTCAAAGCATTGACTTTTATTTTATGTTGGTTACAATGAGAAGTTATAAAGTGAGATTGAGATGAAATTAGATGATTAGAGATGTTTTGTTCTATGAAGATTCATGAACTTTTATGAAATTGTGATGTACTTATCCCTTGATTTGTGAGTGCTTCATGTGTTGAAATAGAATATAATTCTTAATATATATATATATATATATATATATATATATATATATATATATATATATATATATAGACAAAACATTTCTTTTGTTGCTTAATATGCACTTTGTGTAATTGTCTTATAAAGAGAGTTCCAAGATATGTTAGACTTCTTGAAATGTTTTGATTCTAAGTAGGAGTTGTATTGGATATATTCTTTGATGATGAAATGATTTAACGTGTAATTGATAATGTCTTATACCATTTGAGTGATGATTGTATAGGACATGTTTTGATGATGCTACATACTGAATTGCTTATGATGCTTATCCTACATGTGTCACATCCATATATGAGGGTTATGATGTGAATTAGAAATATGGATGATAAATTCTATGATAAGATTGACCCAATTATGTGGTTTTGTGAGTGTTTAAGTGGTTGTGAATGGTTATAGAACATGACTCCTTTTAACCACATGATTCTAGTACCACTCTTGGTTATACCTGCTTAGACTTCCTCAATGTTGGGTTGGGCATCTTTCATGCTAGGAAAGATTCAAGGGAAGCTTAATAGCTTTGCGGTAGGGTGGTAAAGCACTCCTACAATATTCTCACCCTTATGTTTCTTGAGAAATTTCTAGAGCTTATTTCAACACAATCATCCTATCTAAACCATCTTGGTATTCTAGTAACTAGTATATGGTAAATATATTTCTTTTAAATTTAATGATTTTTTTTCAATTGATTCTGAAGATATAAATTAGTTTCAAAGAAAAAAATAAATATATAAAAATAATTGATTATAATATAATGTAGTTGAAAATAAAAGTATATTATTAATGGGTCATAATTTTGTCAAGTTGAAAGGTTCTTAATGAACTTACTATGGAGAATGTCTTGTTAACAATGAAGACGAAACAATAGTCCCAGGATGTGATATATTTCATTATTTGACATGTATGTTTTAATTCTAAATTATGATTTAGATTTTATAATTTTATTTTACAAGATATTGTTTTTTTTTAATGAAAATTATGTCAATTGATTTTTGATATATGAATTAGTTTTCCACATAAAAATAAAAAAATATTTAAAAACATCTTATAATTATATAAAGTAGTTGAAAATAAAAGTATATTATTAATGGGTCTTTATTTTGTTAAGTCAAGTCTTCTTGAAAATAGGCTTTTGTTTCTCTTCAATTAGATAAAAGAATATCTTACATTGGAAAATTTTAGTAAAGGAAGAATCCTAATTATTGTCTTTACAATTTATTAGAACAAGTTAAATTCCTAAGATAGACACAAAAAGAACACTGTAAAAAGAAATAAAAAATATTAATTAAAATATAAGAACTACAATCATAAATTGAAAATATTGTTCTTTACCCACAACTTATGATTAAAAAATATTAATTAAAATATAAGAACTACAATCATAAATTAAAAATATTGTTCTTTACCCACAACTTATGATTGAATAATTTGAAATCTTCACTTAAAATAAAATCTAGTACTTTCATAAATAATTAGAATACTAAATGCATAAAAAATCAAATATTATAGACTATAATTATAATTTAAAATTTTAAGTAAAGTTTATATAAATACAAAGGTATAAAAGTAAATCCATTTTTTAGTAAATTATAAATAATTTAAACTTATTGTTGGGTAAAATAAATATAGAAATAAATGATGGAGTAGAATGATGTGAACGAGTTAGTCAAACTTGCAAAGTTTTCAATGAAATCTTCTACCATTGATTTTGTCCAATATTAGTTAAGGGTGAGATGGGAATATTAGGTGACAATTTAAGTGAGAATGTAAATGAATGCAAGTACTTAACACTTTGATCAATTCCAATTCATGTAACTTGGAGGACTTGAAAATGGCCATTTCATCAAGTATTTTACAAAATAGAACTATAACAAAATGATGAGGGCATTTGTGCTATTATTTATAAAATTGACTATAAGAAATTGTAAGGAGAATTACAATATGGAATAAAATGTAGAGGGAGAAGTAGAAGTCATCAAGTTTGTTATGCCCTTTTGTTTCAAAGGTGTGATATGAACATGCCTACCCATCTTGTGCAAATTATATATTCTTTATACAAGAAAATTTATGTGCAAAATATGCTCATGGTTACGCACAACCCTACTATGAAAGCCTATAGCTACCCTTTCCAAATTTATAATCAATACTACATGAGTGTTTCTTCATTGACCATCCAATACTTGAATAATTAATGAAGTAAGTTGGCATGGCATTTGACAAATTGAACCCAAGGAAAGCGTTTGTATACAATCTTTGTTGACTTTTTAGGATGATGCGAGCTTCCATAATTTACACTTGTTAGTAGATGATGTTGAGAAATATTGACATTTAATGCTCTCCAAATCTTGTCACAACTTGACCCTTCAGATCCCTATATTCTAGGAGTACCTAATGGCACCTAGACACGTGGACCATTTTTTAACTTGGACTTGATATTAGATGACACTATTTTGGATTTTGAACAACTTCTTCTACTTTTTATGGGATTGGCCTAGGTGGCACTTGTCTAGAAAACTAGCCTTTAAATGTAGTATCAAAGCATACTAAGTACACGACAAGGAATTAGTTAATAAAGCAATGCATGTCATTCTTGCCTCTCGGACTATATTGCCTATGATATTGTTTGATAATGATGTATGTGTTTATGTTAGATGTAGAATAATCATAATAATCATTTTTTATGCAAATTGAAATATGTATAATTTATGATATTTTAGATCAAATTTCTGAAACTTATACCATTTTTTATGTATAATAGTAAAAACAAACTTGTCCTTTCATCATAAAAACTTTCACTATAATATCAATTTTTTAAATTTTTAACATGATAGAATCTGATTTCAATATATCTCAAAAAAAATCAATATGTATAATTTTAAATTTTAATTAATTTTCAATCACTATGATATGAAAATAAATATCTTGCTTTTCTACATCTTTTAAACAATAATCATATAATAAATTCATTGTATCCATTTCTATATAGTTAATAAAATTACAATGAACAAAACATTTGGACGCCACCTAATATGACATATTTTAACATTTATTAATTAAAACCAAACTCACACCCATTATCTACAATTGTTAATTTAATTAATAAAGGTAAAAAACGTTATGTAAGGAACATTTGTTGAACACAAATTTCACTATCCTACATGTATAACGTGTCCATTGAATAGGTTAAATAAACTAGTAATAAAGTTGGCCTACTAGAACCATGACTATTGAGGACGACCCAGGTCCATTGGGACAACAACGTAAAGTTCGCCGCAACTTACGGGGATTTATATGTCGTCAATTAATCGTCTTCACTTATTATTGTTCTATTATCAATTATAATATGCGGAAAGCCTCGTTAAAACAAGTAAATGGGTCGAAGTCGACTCAATACGATGAAAGATAATCAGAAAATTAATTTCGATTACAAAAGTCAGTACTAGCTCCCCACATTTACATTTAACTTGAAGTTTTCATGGTAGATATTTTGTTTACATGTCAGTGATTCGAAGCTTGTGATCATGAAAGCTTTCAAACCACACGAAATGTATCGAGCATAAAACTAAAAAACATTCAAGGAAAATGTCATATTCAAACTACGCCCCAAGTTTTGGTTAAAATCTAGAATTGTAAGTTGAACGAATTCTCAAAGACCGTTTTTTCCAAGCTATGAAAAGAACTTTGACGACGGTCTAATACGGTGATGGAGGGGTTTGTAGACTCGCCAAGCTCCTTGTTAAAAAGCCCTACTTCTCCCCCTCTATCGCCAATCCCTCTGCAAAGAACCCACAACATGGAATTCCAGATTTTACTTCTCCTAATCGCATCGATTTCAATTCTGTGCTTTTCAATCCATGGAGGTAAGTTTTCTCAGCAATTTTAACAGTAGTCATCTGATTAGATATTTGTAACATAGAATCAATCAACGCTAGAAGCGCTCAGACGTCATAGTGAATTTCATGAATATAATTAAAGCTTTTGTTTTTCTACTTGTTGGGTCCAAATCTAATTTCGCGGTGGGTAATGGGAATTAATCTGACAACCCATATCTTGATTTGTGTCTCTGCAGATGCTCGAGAACAGATGATTGGAGTTTGCAATGGGAAGATGGGGTCGCATTTGCCGTCGGAAGAGGAAGTGGTGACTTTGTTGAAAGCGAACAACATTGGGAAATACAGGATCTTCCAACAAGAGCCGAGCGTTCTGGAGGCCTTTAGGAATTCTGGGATCGAGTTAACCGTGGGAATCGCGAACGAAGACTTGGAGAAGATGTCCTCCGACCAGGAGGAGGCAAATAAGTGGGTGAATGAGTACATTGTTGCATATTATCCAGCTACCAATATCAAATACGTTGCCGTGGGTACTGCGGTGTTGGGAAAGACTGATAAGGGCCAGTACTTGGTGGGCGCGATGACCAACATCCAGAAAGCGCTTGTGAATGCGAATCTGCAGGGCAAAATAAAGGTGTCGACGACACATGCTCTCACAGACATAATCGGGGATTTCGCGCCTCTGAATCCGTCAAAGGGGAGTTTCAGTGAGAACGTGAAGAGTAACATGAGCTCCGTTCTGCAATTCCTTTCGAAGAATGAGTTTCCCTTCATGGCGGATGTGTTCCCGTATTACACCTACGACAAGCACAGAGACTCGTATGAGTTAGATACCGCTCTGTTGAAACCCTCGGCTCCAGTTATCAAGGACGGAGATCTGATCTACGCTAATTTGTTTGACGCCATGGTGGACACCATCTATTATGCCATGAAAGACATGGGATATGAAAACATTTCTATTGTTGTTACTGCAACCGGGTGGCCCTCTTTTGGCACAGATATAAAGGCCTCCGTTGCTACGGTTGAGAATGCCCGGACATACAACAACAATCTGATCAAACATGTGCTGTCCAACGAAGGGACGCCGATGAGGCCAGGAAAGAGCATCGAAACATTCATCTACGCTCTTTTCAACGAGGACCAGAAGACGGGAGAGTACGAGACTGCCAAGAACTGGGGCCTCTTCTACCCCAACAAGACAGCCGTGTATCCTCTCCTCATTCCTTCCACCTTCTCTAAAACGGTAACCGTACTCTTATATTTTACAATACAAGACTAGCCTACCCAGCCGGTTCGTTCGACATGGCTGGGTATGATTGGCATGTGATTCTAAATCATCGTACCTCGTACCTCGTTATGCTTGGCATGTGACTGGCATATTAATTATGTCAGCTTTGTCTGTGGTTCGAGAGGGGAGGGTAAGTTTGTAAAAAAATAATGACATTTTAAACTAGCTTTTTGTTCTGAACCGGAATGGTTGGTAAAGTGTAATCATTTTTATGAAGTAATTTATTTTGTTTCAAATAATAAAGTAGTAGAGAGTAAAATATTCTATAGTAAAACATTATTTTTGTAAATTGATTTTAAATATATTAATGGTTAAACTCTCCAATAGATATGCTGGCAGATGCCTAGTTAGACTTGTTTGTATATTTTGGAATAACTTTATGTAGTTTAGTAGATATTGTATTAGACATTCCACTAGTAGTTTTGGTCTTTTTACTAGTGGTTGTGTGAATATATATGCTCATATCTAGGTTGGATTTGGGACACTATTCTTTGATCTTATGGATAGAGTGGGATGCTGGTAGCTTTTTGTTGTAAATGTGTTGTTAATGATTTAACCACAGTTATGTGCTGAGGGCTAGCCCCCTTGTTTTGACTGCTATTAATACCAAAAATAGAATAATGGATTCCATGTTTTAGCCTTATTCTTCTGATTTGGATTTTAAATGTTGAATTTGAAAGACCATAAATTTAGCCCAAAGGCACAAACATTGAACGTTGTTGTGCATGCAAAAATATTGAGTGCTAATATCATTAATTCTGTATGAGGTAATGGCATTAGTCACCATCTTTAAAAAAGAAAAAGAAAAAACAAATAATATCTATTGCACATCAAAGAAATTTCAATTTGAAAGATAGTGACAAATAAGGTAAAGATCTATTGAGATTATAGTAGATTCAACTAAAATATTTATTAGTTCATGTTAAGAACTATTGTGGAGGCTATAATGTTTAAATAATGATTAATCTTTCTTCCTTTTAGCTAATCAAATTTCTAGCTTTTGCATAAATCTCTTTTCTATATTTTTTATATTGAATTTACATATTTTTAAAGTAAAATATTGATATATACATTATTTTGGTTATTTTTGGCTGAGGCCTTCGTAGATAGCAAGGCAAGACAACACATGACCTGTGAGTATTGGTCAATGCAAGATACTATGTACGGTTAGCAATTCAAGGCTAAATTGGTGGGGGAAATGAGTCTGGTTGTAGGTTTCAAAATGGTAGTATCTCCTAGGTAGTTAACCTAGTGGCATCAATTCTTTCAAAAAAATTGTCCCCTTTGGTAGCTTTCAAATTTATCAACATGTGTAAAGATGTCAATTAGCCATGGAGTTACATCGCATGCATGGAATACTTCTAGAGTAATTTATGATAGCCAAGTTATCTTCGTTGAATTTCTAGCAAGGTAGGTAGTGTATTTGCTATTGTAAATGGGCTAATGACAATAATCAAAGTCAACTAAAACACCCTTTTGGGCTCAAATGGTAAAAATGGCCTCTAATTATTTGTGTTTGCATGAGAAAAGGCAACCATGATCACAAATAAAATTACACACATATTGATGGTTGTTGTGATCCAATTCAGGTGTAACGTGTAAGGCATTGGTAATGGTTCAGACTTTTTGGCCAAGTTTGGCACTAAAGTAGATATGTTTAACAAAAACTTGATTTTCAAATGCATATTGCTACAAAATCATAAAGAATTTGATGATGATATAAACTAGTAATTTTTAGATTTTTCTATCTAGTTTATAAATGTATTTTTTAATTATTTAAAAGAAATCAGTTGAAGTCCATTTTTCCATCTCCTTTGAGAAGTGGTTTATATGAAAATCAACATTTTCAAGGAGTAACGAGTCGTTTGATCAAAATAACTTTTTCTTAAATATGATAAAGACAAAATTCTTTCAAGGTAAGAATTGTAACATCAATATCTAACAAGTTTAGTTGGTTTCATTCAATTTCATTATAAAATATAGATTTTATTTAGTGGAAAAGTGACGCTACAATAACTTAGACATAGCTTTTTTTAATCAATATAATTTGAGTTGTATTTATTGAAATGAATTTTTTCTTGATTTTCTACAAAGGTAACACATATACCTTTGATGGACATATTTTTGAATTTTGGAATTTTCTCATTATCTATTTTTCACAAAGCTTCAAATCTAGATTTGTGAAATGGCCAGACAACCTATATTTAATAAAACTAAAAATTAAACATCATCATAAACATAATATTTAATAAAAATATAGTCATTGGAAAGATTATTTAGAGTAAAATAATTTTCCATATTTAGTTTTAGAATATGGACCTATTTAGCACTTGTTTAAGCCCTCAAAAGGAAAAATTTTGATGGAAAAATTTGAGTAAGTTTGTAAAATTTCCAATTTTGGGACCTTCAAATGAAGGGGGCACTGAATGAAGACTAAGGGCTTATTTGGTTGGCCCCAAGGGGGTTTGAATGAAGCCCCCTAGCCCACTTTTCGGCCACTTGGTGGCCCTAAGGGGGTTCAAACAAAGCCCCCCAGCCTACTTTTTGGCCACCTATTAGCCCTAGGGTGGGTTCAAAAGAATCCCCCTAGCCTACTTTTCAGCCACCTATTGGCCCTAGGGACTTCACTTGAAGCCCTAAGGCTTCGTTCGAAGCCCCAATGGTAGTTGGCACAAGGGGCTTCGAATGAAGCCCCTAGGGCCACGACTTTGAATGAAGCCCTAAGGGGCTTTCACTCGAAGCCCCTAGAAGACAATTTTCAACTATTGTTTTAGATTCATCAAATGTTATCAGAGTTGTAAGGAAAGGTCTAGGCATGATTGCTTGATGATGGAAAATCATGGAGAATCAAAGTTGTAAGGAAATATCTGGGCATGATTGTTCGATGATGGAAAATATTGGAGAATGAAAATTTGTAGGAAGGGAAGAGATAGTAGAACTGCAGATATCATAGATCTTTGATGAATGCGTGGAAGATTTTTGGAGTGAAAATATGAAGAGGGTACACTAAAGGAGATGTACTTCATGAAATCCAAGAACAGTGTCCACTAGCACAGGTAATGTAAGATTTTCTATTTATTTCAATGGGGAAGCAAGGAAATAAAGTAAAGAAAGAGAATTAAATTTTGATTTTTAAGAAAAATTGTTTGAGAGATGAATTGATAAAATTAGAGAAGTGTAATTCTTAATTATTAGAAGATTTCAAAAATTTTGGAAAGGAGAGATAAGGATATTTATGTAAAATAGAAAATCTTGAGAAAGAATTAGAGAAATTTAGCAAGGGAAATGATGAGTTGAAAGAAAAATCAATCTTGTTTGAAGAAGGAAAAAAAGAGAACGTTAATTTAGGTAAGAAGGAAAAGATTTTTGGAAAAAGATATTGAGATCTTGAAATCAAAGCCATCAATTTGTGATGTTTCTTGTAGCACAAAAGATTTAGCTTGTTATCATGTTTTATCAGGTAAAGATGAAGGCAAGAAAATATTTGCAAGTATAGATGGAAATTGTTATGATGATAACAACATATATTTTAAAAATAATATTGGTATGAAGATTACGAAGAAAATGGGCTTTAAAGGAAGTGGACTAGGAATGTGGGCAAGGCATGATGAAGCCTATCTAGGCTATTTAAAGGCTGAAATTTGAACACCTTGGATTTGGCAAGAGAGATACAATTGATGTTGAAAGTATGAAAATTTTAGATAAATCAGTTGAAAGAGTTCATTGTTCTCATTGTCATAGGGAAGAATGCTTAGCAAATAAATGTTGGAACTTCACCATTGTCAGATTTGTATGTTGAGGACACATAGTCAAAAGACTTGTTGGAATAGAGATATGATGGAAATCTACAAAAAAATGTATGTAGATTGATTATGGATCGATCGATGGATCCTATTCATAGAAGGTGACAAAGATGTTGACAAGGTTCTACAGACCTAAAAGGTTGCATGTCAAAAGTGACAATCGTGGATCAAGGTTTAGAAGTTTGAGTGAAGTAGTTGATGACTACGCATTTTAATTGACACATGGAAGTGTCAAGCATATTCTCTATATTAGAGAAAGAAGACCAAGCCTTGTGATCTCTTTGTTAGAGAGAAATTAGTAAAGAAATAATTGACTTCGAATAGAAATACTATGTGAGTCTATTAGACACTAGTGATGAAGAGTTGCACTATAAGGTACATGGATCAAGTTGAGTCATGTTAGATAAATTTGTGAGTCTTGGCATCAAAGGGGAGTATGTTGGGAACTAATGTTGTGACTCACGATTTTAGCATTAATGAACAAAATTCATGCACCAATTCCATCATCCATCATTGAAGTTTAATTTTGTATGTTCTTCATAGTCAACCATCCATTCATTTAAGTTGGTAAGTTCGTGTAATAATATACAATATGCAATTATTTTCTAACTACACCATCTTCTCCATTTAGATTGGATTTCAATAGTAAACAATTCAAACTTAGGGTTTCATGGTAGTTTTTTAATATCAATTTTTAATAAGCAACGTTGTTTGAATATAGTACGTAAATTATTGTTACAAGCAATGAACTATAGCTTCATTTCATGGTAGGTTTTATATTTCTACAATTTATATTGTAAACTGTTGTAATTTCACAAAAGTTGAGCTACTACAATAATGAAATAAAGATTTTATGTTCCAAAACAGAGCTTTGTTCATTAACCAAGTTTGTTTATTATATTATTTCTATATTATTTTTATCAATTAGTCTCTTTTCTAGCTGTTGTTCTAGATTCATCAGAAGTATATTGGGTGGTGGTTTAGAAGTGTGGTGAAGTAGGAGGTTCATGTTCTTGTTGTCGTCACTTTGTCAATTAGTCACTCAAGGATAATGTTCACCACTACAATAAATGTTATGAAATCTCCCAATTATACTCTTAGATATGCAAAGGATCCACGTGCATAGAGAATTTGAGGTGTATGTTAGATTGAGATGCTACAAAAGGATGGAATTGATTATTTTTTTTGGATAATTTATTAGTTTTCATTGTAGGGTTTTAAGAATCTCCCAATCTCACTCTTAGATGTTCAAATGATTCACCTACATAGAGAATTTGAGGTCTATACATATGATTGAGAAGTTGTGTTCAATGATGTAATTTACTCAATTTATTTTTTGGATGATTTGATATTTTTTGTAGGGTTTTAAAATCTCTGAATTCTATTCTTAGATATACAAAGAAACCACCCGCGCTCAGATTTTGAGGTCAATATAAGATTGCAAGGTTGTGGGAGGATATAATAGATGTATATTTTTGACATTTTGTTATTTTTTCTATAGGGTTTGAAAATCTCCCAATTTCACTCTTAGATATTCAAGTGATCTACTAACACATAGACTTTGATGCCTATAACATCAGATTGAGAAGCTACTTTGAATTTCTTTATAATTTCTATAATATTCTAAAAATTGGACTATTGCACATACATGAGATCGATTTGGGAGAAATTTTATGGGTGCTTGGAGATGGATCCTTTCATGGGGATTCCTTATTATAGGGTGCAAGTGTCTAAATTTTTTCTTTATTTAGATATTTTTTGCATTTTTTGCTTCGGTGTTAAAAATTGGCAAAGTGTATGACATTGTAAAGAATTTATGCAAATGATCTAGATGCACACAAATTTACAAGTCTATAACACCAAACTCATTTGACATATGGAATGACAATTTAATATGCAAACTACATTAGTTATATCCTGCTACTCAACTCAATATGTATCAAAATCAAGTTTATCTACATATTTTCTAAATTTTTATCATTTGATTCACAAAATTTTTGTGTGAAAGAGGAGTTAAATGCAAAAAAATAGATGAGGCAAAATTGGCAACCAAAAAAGAAAAATAATAGGAATTTTTATTGGAAAATCAACATTGCATTTTCTTTCCCATAAATCAAGAAGTGCACAAAATATTATGGGTGGAGGTACTAGAGATGTTATGGGCTACTACAATCATTACAAGGTGGTATCTCTTTTAACTAGTTGAGATGGAAAAACTAACAACCCTAATTTTTTTCCATATAACCATAAAGTTTAAGTGTTTAAGTAGATTTGATATGAAATAATTATCTTTTTATTATACAAACTAGAATAGATGTATATTAAAAATTAAAAAGATGTGATTATTCTTCTATTTAGTGTGAGTTTGATCTAAGATTATATGTGAACATGTTAATATAATTGACAATATTGAAATCCAATTTCCTATCTCAACTTTTAGGGATATACTTTCCACTTTTAGGGATTTTTCACACATAGTGTTTGGCCCCAATCTTTGGAAGATGTTGTTGGAAAGTACAATTAGAAAAAAATTCATGTTGTCGTTGATGTCAAACCTTATTGGTAAGACAATTTTCTATCCAATTTGAGTGTCATATCTAGATGATTGATGAAGAGGATTTGAGAAGTTGGCCATTACAAAAGCACCTAGAGGGAAGGTTGAGTTATGAGAAGAAACTACAATGAGCACTTGATTAGTTAGACCTTGACAAGATAAAGTGGTTGTTTAATCATGCTAAAATTGAAGAATCCAGTTGTCTTGAAGCCTTGAAGAAGTGATCAAAGATTCACCAAATACATAGGCTTGACCAAGCAACATAACAGAAGATTAAGGAACTTGAAGTTTGTGTTGAGTGATCCTAGTATTGACTAACCACAATATATGTCGAGCATAAGTAGTGTTGATTGATCATCAAGTATTGAACAAGTAACAACATATGTGACAAATAGAATGTTGGTAGTGACTGATTAATCAAGTGATGACTGAACGTCAGAACATAGTGTTGGCTAAAGGACACTATTTTGATAGTTTATGGGGAAATCCTAATTTCCAGCTGACAGAGTTGATTTCTTAGAATATGTAAAGCAAATGGAAGATAAGGATGGATGACCTAGAACATTTAAATCAAGGAAAACCATGTTTGCATGTTTAAGCAACAAAAGATTAGAAGTGCCTATTTAAGGAGCTACAAACACTAACCTAGCAAGGTTGGAGCAGTTGTTGATGCTACTGATTGGCAAACTTAAGTAGGAGGCTAAGAAGAGTTTAGAAGAGGTGAAGAATGATTGCTTAAAGGGTTACCAAGAGGATTAGAGACTGAGATGACAATGGAGGTTAGTAAGTGGATCAACATGTGAGCTAAACTATGATATGTATTTGCAAAGTGAGTTGTATTTGCCAGATCAAAACCTGCTATTATTTTCTAACATTGCATCAGTATTGAAATCCTTTAATCTAGGTTAATCTTGTTAGAAATATGGCTATGTAATATAAGTTAGTGTTGTTATTTATGGAAACATATAGTTGGTTATTTTATTATGCAATCAGAGACAAGAAATTATCTAATAATTGGATAGTTTGTAGTAGCACATACATAGTTTTGGTATGTATAGAGGACATAGTCTGAGTTAGCTCATGTGTAGTTGAGGACTGATAGTTAACAATGTCATGATGATGTATGTTAGTGCATAGGTCTATATGGATAGTACCTTGATTATAGAGGAATTACCAATATAGGTAATTAATAGAGCAAAACAAAGCATGATAATAAAATAAATTTATGGCTTAAGGAATTATTTTGGTAACAAAATAATTACCTAACTATGATGGGAAGACATCCTAGATCTTAACCCTAATTTAATGTTATAATTAGCTAAGTGTGTGGAAACATCAAGGCTGACTAATTAGAGTTTTGATAATTTACAAGGTATACATAAAGATTATTTTTGCACAAATAATGAGAAGTGAATATGTAATGCAAATTGTTGCTAAGAAAGTATATGTGATATGCTAGCATTGTGTGATGCAAAATCTGATGTATGATCAGATGAATTGTGAAGCACAACAGTGAGATAGTATTGTATGTATATCTACTCTTGTGAAGAAGCTTAATTATATATTGCATGTTAAGACAGTGGGCTCTTCTTGCATACATTGTATTTGTTCTACCAACTCCTAGTAGGGTTGAAGCAAATCATAACATGGTTGAGGATTTTAACATGGCCTAGTCCTCTAACAAGGACTGCGGAAAAAGATAACCTGAAAGATAGGAATGAAGATGCAAAAGATTACATTGGTGTAGTGCCCACCCATGATTTATTTTTCTATTATATTTATTAAACTTTTTAATGTCTATTTCATGGATGTGTTAGTTTCAAGGATATTATTTCATAACTTGGGCTAGAGATATATCAATGATGATTACTTACTTGACAATGTTTCATTTGTTATTTAATGATTATGGTTACTGGTGCATTAATGATGTTTTAATAATTCATAATTAATAAATGTGATTTCTTTCATAACAATGTCAAATGATGGTTTAATAATGATTATTTTATATTTGTAATGATGCAATATTTTATCTAAGCATTTGATATTTGACTTATAATTATTATGGTACTTACCTCATACTTGCATGTGTATAGTGCCTGTGTCTATTTTATCTTTATGTTTGTCATGTTTGATGTGGTTAAGGGAGGGAGTTGTAGTTGGGATCTAAATGATGTACAAATCCCTTCCATTGTTTGTTTAGTTTAGATATATTTATACACATGTACATACTCATCTTTTATGCAAAATATAGGTATGGAGAATCAACTTCTTTGAATTGCCAAGATGAGCATGCCTTATCACAATAACTCAATGGTAAGAATGGGGAGATAATGTTTAGGTCCAATCCCATCCCTAGCCTAAATACTTGTCTTGCAAGGAGGATTCATAACTGACTTTCCACCTTTTTTAAAACTCTGGTATTTATCTTTGTCAGTGTTGTTTGATTTTGAGCTTTGGTTTGTTTTGGTAATGTTGCTTTTATGTGGATTTTTCTATGTGATTTATTTGGTAAATGATTTAATTATAACATTTTGGTTAATCATATAATATTGAGAATTATTAAATATTATTTGATTAAAAATAAAATATATAGTATGAGAATTTAATTAATTAAAAAATAATTAAATATGTGCTTTAATTCAAAAGTCTAAATTTAAAAAATTGGTTAAAGAGAAATTAGAATATGATTATATTTAATTAATTATTAATTAATTAAATATGTACTTGGGTTTAAAAGATTTAATTTAAAAGTTTGATTTAAGAAGTTGGGCAAAATGAGAATTAAAAAATTATAGATTTAATATTACTTTATTATAATTATTTATTTAATAATAATTAAATTAGAGTTGCATTTAAATAATGAGCTTTGATTATTATTATTAATTTAAATAATAAACTATGCTTTAATTAGTGCTTGTACTAATTAATAAAGTAGAGGAAAATAAAATATAAAAGAATGAAATTTAAAGATAAAGTTACAGTTCTAATTATGGTGTTGTTATATTTATTTAATTTAATGATAACTATTTAGGAGTTTTATTTTAATAATAAACTCTAAATAATGTTATTAATTAAATTAATAAATATATTATTAAAAACACTTCGAAAACTAATTAAAGAAAGAAAGCTATTATTTAAATTAAGATATTTTGTAGTGAAATATCTAAAAGAGTTGTGTATGAAAAGGTAAAAGGTAATAAAGTAATAAATAATAATTGATCAATGAGTTTCGTCTCGTGATTGCACAATCAGAGCCCTAATTTAGGGGAGAACTCTTTATCAAAGATCTAGAGCTCATTTTGCAATTACGCAAGTTTTGGAGAAAAAAATTTAAAATTGAATTAAAAGAATTGTTGAGAGCATGAGGGTTTGGATTTGCCTGCATTCAATAATTATCTTAGATTTTAGCTATGGTTTTAAAGTAGGGTTTGAAAATCTATTGTAGAATTTTTTTAAAAGATCTATCTACTTCATGTCTTCCTGGGTGTTTGCATATTGCTTATTAATTTACTATATTTATTGTTGAATAAAGAATTATGTTGTAGATTTTGAAAAAAGAAAACTTATTAATTAAGAAAACTTAACTGAGGAAGATTATAGGAAAACTATAGAAAATTATTGTGATTGTATTCTTATAACCCCCTTTCCAGTATAATGAAAATTTTGATTATTGAAAATTGAAATAAAACAATAAGTTGAACAGTCAAAGTTTCAACTTTAAATTTGTTATTAGAACTATGTGATTATCATAATTTTTTTAAATATAGATCAATATCATTCTTATATCTAAAATAATTTAATTGCAATATTTATTTGGAAAGCATAAGATTAATTGAAAGGAAAGCACGTTGTAACTAAACGTATACATGCATGTGAAAATAAATATACTAAAAATAGAAACTAAGTATAGTATGGTTACATGCATGTGAAAACAAATATGCTAAAAATAAAAAGCTAAGTATAATATGGTTACATGCATGTGAAAACAAATATGCTAAAAATAAAAAGCTAAGTATAATATGGTTACATGCATGTGAAAATAAATATGTTAAAAATATAAAGCTAAGTATAGTATGGTTACATGCATGTGAAAACAAATATGTTAAAAATAGAAAGCTAAGTATAGTAGGGCTGCATATGAAAACAAATATGCTAAAAATAAAAAATCAAGTATAGTATGGTTGCATGATTTGAGAGAACAAACACATGCAAAAATACCAATTGCATGTGTATTTTTATTTTAATATAATTTAATTTTCAAATTTATTTATTTGAAAAAATAAATTAGTTCAGTAAAAATAAAATTTTAAAATTATTTATTAATTTCTAGAAAAATTAACTACATATTATTCATTTAGTTAAAGTGAATGTTAGTAATATTAGCGATCCTTTAAGTCTAATTAAACTCTTAGTTGCATATAAATAATTTAGTATTTATTGATGCAAGAGGGAAGTTAATAAATAAATATTTATAATCTTATTATACTTTAAGAGAAGTTGTGGTAGAGTTCACTTTGTAATCATTTAGTTAATAACTATTTGACTTTATGAGAGAAATTATAAATAATTAAACTAAATTTATATTTTTATCTCTAGTTGCATTATGAATTAAAGAAAAAGTAAATATTAATATTAGACTTAAATAGAAGTCATATTAATATTTTACAAATTGAAATTAATATCAATATTTAAATATAATAATATACATTTATGTTATTAATTAAATCATTTATGATTTAAGATTATTCAAATTAATAATTTGATAATATTGCATGATATTTTATATGCACAAAAAGATTGGATATTTAAATACTTATTGTTTTAAATAAGTATATTAGCATAACAATTTATATTAAGATATATATTCTTACTTTATTTCTAAACGCATCTTTATAACCCAAACTAAACAAGAGAAATTGGTGGAATTAAATCATGTGGTTGAAAACTATGTGTTTTCTAATATTCTATTTATAGTCTTGTGATATTTATTTTCTTGATAGTTTTCGTTTGTGGGTTGTTTAGTTGGCCAAGTTAGGATGTGCACTAGAGGCATTTTTGAAATTTTTTTATGATTATTTGACTAGATGTCATGATGAACTTTATGATTTGAATTGAGATTCATGTTTTTATGAGTTTTATGCTATTGAGCATTTATGAGAACTTGAGTTTCAAGAACCAATGTTATTTTTTTGGGTTGCCTATTAAGGAACCAAATTTGATCAATATTACTCTTGTGGTATGGTACACTATTATGGTTTGTGATTTCTGAGAACGTAATTTAGGTGCATGTCTATGAGAGTGACTTGCAGTGGGGGCTAGGGCCCAAAGTGGCTGCCAAGGTAACTCATTGTAAGTTGTGTAACAAGTGATAACATAGTAATAAAAATATCTTGCCTAGCCCTTTTCCTTGAGATACATTAAAAAGATAAGTTAGAGATTTTTCCTTATTCATGCCTTGAGTGCTTGTATAAACTAACGATGAGATGGAGATAATACCTTGAGAGGTATGACTAGTTTCCTCATCATTACAAGAGGGTATTCTAGTTTTGCATAGAGTCACTAGGGGGTTGGGGTCTTGAGAGACTGCCAAAGTAACCTTAAAGTTAGCTCATATAATGACACTCCATAGTATGTAGCATGAGTCTCCTTCATGATTTTTTTAGATTTTCCTATAGTGATGTACTTGTTGGATATTACTTTTGATGGTATTTTTAGTGTGAGTTGTTACTCATTGATTGGATGTTATTTATTGTTGACAGTTGACTTTTATTAATGAATGATTAGTTATTCATTGGTGGTCTTTTATTGTTGGAGTTAGTGATTGGTAGTTTACTTTTATTGACGAAGTTGTTATCTATTGGTCATTGTGTTTGTGACACTTGAGATTGACTTTGAGGTGGTTGTATATTTTTGGTTCTGGTATTTGTAGGTTGACTTGGCAGGAGATGTTAGTTTTGAAATGAGTGTCCTTTCGATTTTGATTATCTCTTCTTCTTAAGTAGTTTGTGTTACCCTTGAGGTAGTTCTAACTATCTGGATTCCTTGCCTAGGATTATTTTATGATTTGATTACCTGTTTGTGGATCGTACATTATCTCTCCTGCATGGTGAGATTGGGAGTCTGATTAGGTGACCACGTGGTTGGGACGTAGTGTATTCTTACCATTTGGGTCCCCCTCAGATTGATAGATGTTGGATGCTCCTTGATATAGTGCTACCATTATTAGTATTCCTCGTATTTTGAAGACCTCAATTCATTTGATGTATCCATGTATTATGTGTTTTGAGATCCTACAGGATATTGTATTGTATATTTATGTGCTTGTATCTATTTTCACATACCCTGTGACATGTGTAGTGGATGTTATTCGTTAGATGTGCTTTCATATATTAGTTGCACTTAAATGCATTTTCTTATATGATTATGTATGTGTCTATTCATTTTTTGATTATGGACATTGTAATTGAGACTTAAACTTGTTAATAAAACTTTCTTAAATGTGACTCAACGTGAAGGAACTCTTGAGGAATTAAAACTATATTTATAATTGATTATGTGTTCTTGATATATATTTATACATTGCTTCTACATTATTGTTACTTTGATGTTGTTTAAACTTAAAAAGAAAAGAGTTTAGTAAACTTTGTAGCATATTAGGATTATTTCTTTTGGGTTCCCAGGTAGGGCATTACAATTGGTAAGTTGAAAGATAAGATTGACCATTTGAGATTTAGGAAGGAATCAAAAGAGTGGACTAATGAAAATGATGAATTAGGAACCCTCAAGAAAGAAAATGAGATTTTAAAACATGAGTTGAAAATTGTTGAACTTAAGTTGAGTCTTAAGAAAGGTGATAACAAGATTGAACCAAATCTGAAATCTGAAAATGAAGACCTAATATATAATCTAACTCAAGTAACATCTAAATTAGATTTAGTGAAATCAGATTATGTAGAATTAGAAAAGTACAATACCATTGTGAAAGGAGAATTAACTCAAGCCAAATAATAGTTAGAGAAGCTTTATTCTAGTAGTGAGAAAATTGATGAATACTTATTTTTTCAAAGATCTTCTTATGATAAGACAAATATTGGATATCTTATTGGAGAGAAACCAACCAAGAAAATTGAAGTGGAGAAGGAATTAGATCTAGTTATTGAAAATCCTAAGCCAAAATAAACTAATCAGAGTATGACTAAGTCAAGTGTACCTCCTGAAGTACCTAAAGAAGTTGAACAAGTTAATCTATCTAAGAAACATGATGAAAATAAGACAACAGAGCAAGTTGAAACACCTAAGGAAGCTAGACACAAATTTAGAGATAGATATTTTATATGCAATAAATTTGGTCATATGAAGAGAGATTGCACATGTAAGTCTTTCAAACCTATTACTAATATATACTGTTATAATTGTCATGGCTATGGACATAGAGTAGTAGATTGTAAGAAACCTAAGTTTGATAGTAATAATGCAAATAGTAGAATGTTTAGGGATACTAACCCTAAAAGTAATGAAATAAGGAGATCACCAAGAATATCCAATGATGGAGAGAAACCTAATGGTGAAAGGAAAAAATTTGTATGTTACAAATGCAACAACCTTGGACATATTGCAAGAAATTGCAGAGCATCAGATAATAAAAATGTAACTAATCAGAGAAGGAATGCACATGTATGTTAGTTATGCAATAACTTTAGGCACACAACGAGATTTTGTAGAATGGAAAGAAGAAATTTTAGTAGGAATCCTAACTATAAGAGGAGCAATAACAAAAATGATAGGAGAAATGATAATGGTAGCAATGACAGTCACAAGGAATCATTGAAAGAGCATGCAGAAGAGTTCAAGGAAATATTTGTCAAAGAAAAGGAACCATCATGTTCACTTACAATATTAGAATAAGAATTCTTTGATGCACCTAATGGAAAATTGAAGTCAGTAATTATTTGTGATTCATCTTACTTGAATTAAGAATTTACAAAAGAGACAAAGCATTAGTTGTTCAATTTTGAGGTTAGAAGTCAAATTATAATTTATGTAGTCAACAGAAGGTATAAGACATAGTGAGGAAGCTTTGGTTAAGTGCTCAGATGTTTTTGTGATCATACTAAGTCATATGGAAGAAATCAAGCTCACTAGTAATACGGAACAACTTTTGAAGATGAAGTAGATACACATTGAATGTGTAGTTTAATTTGAAATGATTTAAGGATTGCAAACAAAATTTTAAGTACCATTTGTACATGTAAAGAGTTTGGAGCATTTGTGAGAAATTTGACAACGAATTAAGAGTGAATTGAGGCATCTAAAAGTGCAAAGTCAAAGAAGCCCTAAAATGTGATAATTAAGGTATTTTATGAAGCTTTCAGTTGAGATTTTTAGTATAAATAGTTAGATTATGTAATTAGTATCAGTATATCAAAAAAAATAGTATCCATAAAACAACATCATTATAAACAATTAAATCAGTATCGATAAAACATTTTCATCATGCATGCATCCATTAGATTATGCAATCACTTAAACTTGTAGGTTACTATCAAATCAATTTGTAGAAATGTAAACATGAAACATAATAGATTCAATAACACATTTGACACAATGATTTAATGTGGTAACCCAATTTGAGAAAAACCACTAGTAACATGCTACTCATTCTCACTCTTCTGAAGTGATGCCCTGTGAAAGGCTAACCTTGTTAAAGGTTATAATACACACTGTTAAATGTGAGGACTTTAGATCATTCACTTGGAATATCACCTAGTTAAAGGATTTAAAAATGACTGTTAGGTCAACCTAAATTCAAAGGATTTACTCTAGACTAATACAATAATTAGAGAGTAATAGTAAGGCTTGATTTGATAACAACTTACAACTCCATTTGTAGATTGTAAATTTCTATTTCAATCCTCCATTCTGCTTGGCTTTCACACTCTTCAACTCTAATATCTTGTTCACCCTTCAAGCATCCATACCCTTAAGCCTTCTTTCTTTGTTTGCCAATGTAGTCTCTTCTCTTAGGTCACTGAATGAAGAAAATACCCTATACTCCTTGCCTTCCTTAGGTTCTCACACATGACAACCCTTGCTTCTAATTACCCATCTCTATAAATAGAGAATTAAGATATTTTTGCATTCATCCTCCATCGTCCATTTTAGGGTTAGGTTGGATTAGGTAGGATTCAATGAATCTACCCTTCATTTCATTACCTTTCCTTTTAGAAACTTCTCCTTTCAATCCTCATTCAATTCACCTCAAAATGGTTCATCTTGAATTCTATGACATCAGCTCATCAAGCTTATCTTCCACAATGTTCACACAATCCAAGAAATCAAACTTGTCGGCTCAAATTAATTGAATTCTCAATCTTTCTCATAATGTTGATACTCGGCATTAACTAGCTTCTAATGCTTGGCACATACTGCATTACTTGGCATCCATTGTCAAAACATTCGACATGAACTAAAGTTTACTAATGCTTGGCATCAAGTAAATTTTACTCGGCTTATACTATTTCACTTGGCCTACATTGAAATTGACTTTGCTTGGCCCCAACTAATTTTCTACTCAGCTTGCACTAATTTTGCTCGACACCTATTGTCCACTCAATCAAGCTTGGTAGAAAAACTTTGTTAAACTTGTTCTTCTGAACTTAATCAATGTAATCAACCTTTGTAACCTTAACTAGATTATTAGTACACTATAATATCATTTTCTTAACTAATTCTTGTACTCCATTTCATATCATAATTCAACCTTTCCTCTAGGTGTTATTGTTACCTCATTTTATCAAATCCTATTCATCAATCAAATAAATGATAGTACTTAAATCATATAAGCAATTGTCTTACCAGCAACTAGCAGGTTTGACATTAGTGACAAAACAATGATTGAAACACATTTGTCATACTTGTATCAGTCTATTTTCAAAATAAATTTAGCTTCTTCTTTTTTCTCCTTATAGTTGAAGAAGCATAGAATGTGATGCATCTTTTGAATTTTAAGAATATTGTACCATTTGAAAGTTATAGTTATTATTCTATCAGTGTTTCAATCAATAGTTTATACATAACTCCATTAGAAAATACATACTGATTACTTACTAAACTTGTAATTTGACAGACATTACATTTATGGAAAGCTAAGAGAATTCTTAAGAAACTGTATTCGTTTCATCAAATTTGGGTGAGAAAAAAGTCATCAAATACATGTTTGAAGTAAAAAAAATACAAGAACAAGCTAAAAACATGTTTATTAGGACGTTTTTAAAGTTGACCACGTAGGGTTGGTATCCAAAGATATACTAGGCCTTTTAAAGGTATTAATTTTCTAGTTTGGTATCATGATGAGTAGGAAAAAAGTTGGAATAAATTTGGAAATGCTTTTAGGTATTTTAGAACTACATATATTTTAGATTGCCACTTTTTAGCACACCATGATCTTGCACATACCCTCAATCTTCCCAATATTGCAAGGCATCAAAACCAATTAATGCAAGAATATCAAAGGATCATTAATATCTCAAGTTCAAGAACATCTTTGTTGTATCAGTTATTTATGTACTAAGATATACAGATTCTGGAGCAAATCAAATTCATTGACATTAGTGTTCAAACCTACAATCGAAGTTGTGCATCAGTCAACCTCATATTGAAATATGGTAAGAAACTTTATGTGGTATCAGAGCCTTGTTAAGGAGAGATCTCATTAATTTTAAGAGATCATATTTCTCATTAAGTTGCAGTCACTCATTATTCTTCAAGATGAAAAACATGTTAAGATTTGAACACCACCTTACAAGAGTTGACAATTTGGAATCCTGGAAACTTTGTATAATGATGATATAAAAAGAGAACAAATTAGATTCCTTTGTAAAAGAAGACAAGGAAGAACCTAAAGATGATCTAGAGAAAACTCTATGGATTGAGAATAATGAGAAGGCCATAAAAATAATAGTGGATGATGTTTGAGATCACATAGTACCTATTGTGGCAAAACATGCAACAACATATCACATGTTTAAAGCTCTTGCAAATGCATTCATAGTAAATAACACTAGTAGAAAATTTGATCTTAAAAGACAAATGAATAACATTAGCATGAATAAAGGAGAAACAATCAATGCCTTCTTTATGAGAATCATAAAAATTGAGAGATGGATTATCTATGGTTAGTTATGAGATTGACAACCAAGAGCTATCCCTAATAGCATTAGGAGGACTACCAAATTATTAGGAGTCATTTGTACAAGGTTTAAGTGCAAGATCTACAATTCCAAAACTAGATCAATTAAGATTTGATTATCTTCAAGAAGAGTTGAGATTAATGACTAAAGGAAAACATAAAACCTTAGATGAAGACATTCATGTTCTTAACACCAAGTCTCATAAGAAGGGTAAGAAGAACACAAAAATGAAAAGAAACTTTCATGGAAAGGGACAATCAAAATAGAAGAAAGATTATCTAAAATTCAATGTTTAAGATGTGATCAATATGGACATTATGCACTAAATTGTCCCGATCGATCAAAACTTCAAGCATCATTTGCCAAAACTAATATATCAATCTAAGGTCAAGATTCTAAGAAATATGCCTTTTGCTCAGATTGTATAGTCAAATATCAACCAATTCAAACACTTAGATAATTGATAGTGGATCTTCAAGACACATCATTGGATATCAAGATAACATAGAAAGTATGCAAATAAAAATAGATGAAGAAGTTATAATTGGAAATGATTATGCACATTTCATAAAAGGAATTGGGACCCACACCATCAAATTAAAATCTGGAAAATATATTCATCTTTCTGGAGTTCTATATGTGTATGCACCCTAAAATGGTTGCCTAGATTATGGGCCCCCATTATTCAATTTATCAATTTCTTGAATCAATAGTTTTTAATATTTTATTAAATCAATTTAAATCAGTTTCCTTGATCAAATTCGATTATTTCAATATTTTCTATGGTTGATCATTTTATCCTAAGTCTTATTTAATTAAAAGAAAATCTCCCTTTTAATTAAATAAAATAAGTCCTCATTTAATTAAAAGAAAACCTCTCTTTTAATTAAATGATCCATCCACATTTAATTAATTAAGAGAAAACCCTCTCTTTTAATTTAATTAAATATTTCCTATTTAATTAAAAGAACTTGCTCCCTTTTAATTAAATAAAATCCCATGTGAAAAAGGAAATGAAATAAATAATAAATAAATAAATTCTTTTTCCTTCCCTTATTTTATTTTTCTCCTCTTTTCTCATTGGTGAAATCTTGTCTCACATGGATCAAACTCTATTATCCCATATTGGTTGTGAGAAGTTTCCCACCTCCACATTTTTCTTTATAAGGGAGAGCCCTCTCCTCATTTTACATTCACACACTCTAGGCTATTGTTATGCTTGAAGTTTGGGGAGCAATTTTTGGAAGAGTTTGAATACTAAAGCTTTTTTATGGAGAACCTCTATCTTCTTGTCTTTTTCTCTCATGCATCCATGGCTTCCATCATCATGATTCATTATTGAATTTTCATATTAGCTTAGATCTTGCATTGATAGATTAGATCTTGCATTGTTATCATATAGATTAGTTTTCTTCTCCATTTGCATTCATATTTTGATCCTTGAATCTCTCATTTTATGGTGTACTTGCATGTGCACAAACTAGGTCAAAACTAAAGGCCTCTATTACAAAACCCTTCCACTCCATGAATAGAGAGCTATGAGCTGCCATTTGAGATCTCATTCTTGAGCAATCTTGGATATAATGACTCATAGAAGTGTGATCACATTTTAAGCACAAATTTTTGGTGCCCATTGTGGGGCAACCCACATTTACTTGCTGATTTTTGACATTTTTAGATCAAACCCCCTTGTACAGATTTGTTTGGAGAATAAAAACCCTAGATCGTAAAGATTTGATCATATCTCCCAAATGACTTGGTGTTTTGATCTGAATTTTTTTTGTAGATTGGCGACACATCAAAGAAGCTTCAGTCCAATTTTTAGATTTTTCTAAGATATTTTTTATTTTTATAATTTTTTCTTGATTTTTCATGAAAAATTGTTTTAGGGTGAAAATTAGCACATTTTTTGAAGAAATTTGCATTTTTGGAAAGGTTTCTAAATTTTAAATAGATTTTGTTCTTTGTATTTTGATTTTAGAGATCATATTAGGGATCAATAATTCAATTTGCAAAAACTAGTCTGTTTTGACAAAATGGCTCTCTAGGGCAAAAATGAAAAGATCTTTTCAAAATTCTAACATTTTTAGAAAGCTCTCTAATTTTTTATAGAGGTTTCTTTTTTTTATTTAGGGTTTTCGATCCAAATTCATATCATATAGGTTCAATCTTATTGACTATGCTAAAAATATGATTAAATTAAACTTTATTTGTACAAATCCTAATGCATGATATGAGTAGTTATTTTCAATGGAACCAAATAGTTCAATATGTTTTCATATGAATTTTCCTATTTCTTCATGATTTCATGCACTTGATTGAAGTTTGTGAAGCTAACTTGGAGGTCTAAAGGGCAAAAACTGGAAATAATTGGAAAGCATGAAATCAAGCTGCATACAATATGTACCAAGTATTAAAAGGAATTTAATATCTATATCAACACTTGGAGATGATGGTTATAGAATTACTTTCATGGAAGGAAAAGTGCTAGCATGGGAAAAGAATTCAACTATAAAGAAGGCTCAAACAATAGGAGTATGACAAGGACTATTACATGAGCTTTGCACTAAGACAAATCTTGCACTTGTTCATGAGACTTAAGATTCAAATTAAATCTAGCATAGAAGATTAGGTCATATCAACTTTCATTCTCTAACATCTATGGAGAAGTTAGTAACTGGAATGCCCAAATTAAGTCAAATTCACAATGAATCCTGTAAAGGTTGTGCCTTGGGGAAAAACACTAAAAATTCATTTCCTCATAGTTTGAGCAAGACTAAAAATGTGTTAGAACTAGTGCACTTGGACCTATGTGGACTCATGTCTACACCATCCATAGGAGGGTTCTTGTACTATGTGATATTTTTTGATAATTTTTCAAGGAAGACATAAACAGACTTCCTTAAGTGTAAAGAATCTGAAGAAAATCTTTCTAAATTTAAAGAATTCAAAACTATCACTAAAAACTCCTTAGAAAATAAAATTAAAATTCTAAGAACAAATAATAGGAAATAATACACTTCTAAAATATTTAAAGAATTATGCAAACTTGGTGGGATCAAGAGTGAGTTTACAGTTCCTTATAACCTTCAACATAATGGAGTTGTTGAAAGGAAAAATAGAATCATTGTAGAAGTTCTTAGGGCTATGATATTTGATCAAAACTTCAACATGTCACTTTAGGATGACGATCTAATACAACAATCTACATTTAAAATAGATGTCCTCACTCACATCTATACAACAAAATTTCTAAAGAAGCATTTTTAGGTATAAAACCTAACATTAGCCATTTAAGGATATTTGGATGTCCTATGTATGTTCATGTACCTAAGGAGAAAATGATTGAGTTAGAACCTACTAGAAGGAAAGAAATTCTTATTGATTTTAGTGAAACAACAAAGGGTTACATAATCTACATGCCTAGACAGAAATAAATAGAACTCAACAGAGATGTCATCTTTGAAGAAGACATTTCTTTTAAAAGAGCCAAAATTTTAGATGAACTAGATACCAATGACTTATCTTGTTCTTTAGAAGAGGCTCCTACCCCTGATATTCAAAGGGAGTACCCTAAAGAAACTTCAAATAAAAATTAGATACTTACTAAGACTCGAGAAGAGAGTCTTGACAATAATTCTAAAAGGCAACTTTGGGCAAGAAATATTATAGAGGAAGGAGATGAATTTGCAAAACCTTCAAGAACATTCAGAGAAAGCAAAAGACCTTGAAAATTAATACACAATGCATTCGTGTGTGAGATTCCAAACTCTGAACCTTCTAATGCATTTGAAGCTCTAAAAAATCAAGTTTGGATAGATGCAATGGTGGAAGAGTATCAGTCTATACTAAAAAAATGATGTTTGAGATATAGTTCCTAGACCTAAAGGAAAATCTATTGTTTCATCCAAATGGCTCTTCAAAGTTAAGTATGTTGCAAATGGTAGAATTGAAAAACATAAAGCTCATTTTGTGGCTAGAGGATTCTCTCAAAAGGAAGGAATCAACTTTGAAGAAGCTTTTACACCAGTTGCTAGGTATACTTTAGTTAGAAATGCAATAGCCATTGTAGCAGCTAAATCTTGGAAAATTCATCAAATGGTTGTAAAAACTACTTTTCTAAATGGAACAATTGAGGAAGAAGTATACTTGGAACAACCAAAGGGATTTGTGACTCATGATGTTGCCTCCTATGTATGTAAATTGAAAAGGGCTCTATATGGACTAAAGCAAGCTCCCTAAGCTTGGTATGAAAGGATTGATAAATATCTTCTACGTTTTGAATTCACCAAGAAATATGTTGGTCCAAATATTTACTTGAAAGTAACTAAAGGTGATATTTTGATTCTAATTATTTATGTTGATGACCTTTTAATTACAGGAGAAGACCATCTCATTAATTAGTGTATGAAAGATTTGACTTATGAATCTGACATGAAGGACTTAGGGATTCTTCAATACTTCCTTGGATTGGAAGTTTTTTAGAAGTATGGGAATATCTTCCTACATCAAAAGAAGTATATTGTCGATATTGTGAAAAGATTTTGAATGTGGAATTGTCAACCTATGTCAACACCTATGGAAACCAAATTACACAAGCTAAAGGAAGCAAGTGTTGAATCTAGATTAGTTGATCCCATTTTATGGAGACAGATAATTAGGTCTTTGATCTATCTTGTGAATACTTGACCTAATATCTACAATGATGTGAATGCATTAAGTTAGTTCAAGACACGATTGGGTATGAACTTAAATATGAGAATACCATCTAGGAGTTACATAGATTTACAGATTCTGATTGGGCTAAAAGCGTAAAAGACTAGAAGAGCACATCAGGATGTTGTTTTAGTTTAGGATCGACTATAATCTCCTGGATCTATAGGAAACAAGCTTTAGTTTCTTAGAGTTCTATGTAGAGTGTATTGCAGCAACAATGGTAGCAAGAGAAGTAGTATGGCTTTGAAAATTACTTTCTAGTTTATTCTGCGAACCTCTGAAACCTACCACTATTCACAGTGATAACCAAATTTGTATCAAGTTGTCCATGAATCTCGTATTTCATGATAAATCCAAGCATATGGAAATTCCTTACCACTATGTAAGAGACATGGTGGAAAGAAGAGATATTTAGTTGGAATATATTAATACAAGTAATCAAACAACTGGCATTCTCACCAAGCCTCTTCCTAAAGTGAAGGTTGATCATTTCAAAAAGAAACTTGGCATAGTTGAAATGCAAGTTTATGAGATTGAGTCTCAACTTTTTAAATTTGTATTATTTTAATAAAGATGTTTAAAGTGTAAATTCTTTTGTCATGTGTGTGACTATGACTTATGGGCCTACCTTGTGTACATTATTAAAAAGTAACAATCTTTTATAATAAAATGTTGACTCTAACATTATAAGGTGATGACTTTATAATTATTAAATTACTATCATAATGAATATTATGTGACTTGATATTCATGGAGAAGTCATAATAGTTAAAAGGACATGTTGATAGATATCATGTGGTGTGATATTTGTAGAAGATCAATATGTTCATTTTTATCATGGTCAGTATTATGTGACATAATATCTATGGATATACGGGCATATGCACCGAGTTGTGGTGCCAAAAAGGTGACAAGGAATTTTTTTTTCCTATTTTAAAAAGTGCGTACACGCTTTAAAAAAATAAAAAGTATATATGATGGGTTGCAAACCCACAGCCCATCATTTTCATCAGCATTTTGTTCTACTCCTACAGTGAGCAGCACGTACGCTAGTTGAAGACTCAACATTTGCACCACCATTTGCCAAAATGCCTCCTCGTCGATGAAATCCAAGACCACAAGCGCACCCACAACGACGCTGTAAGTGATATAAACCTAAATTTTCATTGTTTGATATATTTTTCATATTGTTTTGTAAGTTTTTTATATTCTTTTGTAGGGTTTTTACAAATTTCATTTAGATTTGTTTATTTATTTGAATTTCAATTGATTTTTTATCAGGAAATGTTCATAATCAACTAGAAAATCCACAAGAACATCAAAAACCTCAAGAACCCCAAAACCAAAACCCTCCTCAAGAAGAAGAACAAATTCCACAACCCGAACCAATTGCAAGACCTCCACCAGGCACACAAGAAAATATAAGAAATGAAATAGAGAGAGGCAAAATTGAATTAGAAGGAATCATTGCTCGGTTGAAAGAATCCGAAAAAACCAATCCAATGAGGGCTCAATTGGCATCATCCCTCGAATCCATTAACACTCAAATAGCCTCAGTTAGTGGTCAGTTAGATATTTGGCGAGCTAAGAGGGATGAACAAAAAAGATTTTATGCAAATAAATTGTCATATGAAGATGTTAGAAAAAAGGAAATACCAAAAGGTAGTATATGTGCATTATTTAGAAAATTCAGTGAGTAAAATACTATTAGAGAGGGTACTAAATGATTCCCCATCCATTGGTGCATACATGATGCTATTAGAAATAATTTTTGGGATAGATGGTGGATGGTTTTGGATGCCCCTCCTTGCAACAATCATGAGGTCCCCATGTATTTTTTGAAGAAATTATATTGTGAGTTTGTCCTTGGGGAGATCCCCAATTATTTTGATATGTTAGACTCCTAGGGTAGAGGTGGGGGGTCATCATTTGAGAGGCCAGGAGCACGTCGTGACCCTAATGTAGTTAGGGTAGCCGTGGTCCATCCACAACGCGAGCATGTGATTATTCCTTCAGTTGTGAAGGAACATGTAGAGGCCAGCACTCTAGGGACCATTAATGCTTTGACGCAGACCCTCATCAATTCCATGAGCCCATTAGTTGAGGGGGAGTCTTCTATACGTCGTGGTCACATGTGCACTTCATGCGGATCCCTATGCACATTTGGCACTCATGTCGGAGATGGTGCAGATGATGGGCTTGTCACCAATCAGTTCCTGAATGAGACATTTGGCATTGACACATAGGTAAATTACTAATTTTACCACATTTCATACGTATAGTGAATGATTAATTAATTAAGATTTATTGACATTGTTCAAAATTTAGGGTCAAAGTGTTCCTGGGCCTAGCAGTGATCCTCCAGGCCCATTTTTTGTCCCTTTGACGAGTCCTAAGGTATGTATCAATTTAATCATTTTAATTAATACATATATTTATTACGTAATCATATTAAGGATTGACCAAAAAAAATATGCATGTGCATCAGTTCTCCACAGGACCCTCAACCTTTACCACAGACGTAGAGCAGAGACATCATACGAGCTTCACACAGGTATAGTTGTTTCATGTTAATTTAATTCATTTGATTATATTTATTCCATGTTTCATGTTAGATATAACGTGTATTTTATGACATGCAGCTCATGATGTCGGACACACCTCCTCATCTGCGATAGTCTGTTGATAGTGGAGTGGCCGCAGCTGTGGCTAGCTCACAGCCACTAACGGAGGTATGAAAGAATTTTCTTCATTTTAGTTGTTGTTTATAATAGTTAATCTCAAAATTTCTAATGTTATTTATAAGTGATTATATTTATTGAATTGTTGTAGGGTCTTGTCATGCCTGATCATCCACGAGCATTTGAGGTGGACTTACAGAGTGACTATTTGTTGGCGGTAAGAAAATAATTGATTTTGTGAGTACATATATTTGATTTCAATGTATAATAAATATTGATTCATATCTACTTTCTTTGTATTAGTTGGAGCTGGAGAAGAGCCTCAACAAGAGGTCAAGTGAGCATGTCAAGAGGGCCCCGTCATCTCCACTATCTCCCTCCACATGATGGAAGAGGACGTCAAGAGACTTGTTTCCTTCCCCTTGTGGGAAGGAAAAGATGTAGTTGAGATATTTGATACATATATATATAGAGACTTGTTTCCTTCCCCATGTATATATATAGGCATCTGAGAGACATATTCGATACACATTTGATGTACATATGACATTCTATATTTGATGTATGACATTATTGGTTAATATATGATATGTTTTTTCATATATGACATTATTGGTTATCATAATATATTATGTGTTTTTTAATGTATATGACATTATTGGTTATCATTTTATATTATATGTTTGTTCATGTATGACGTTAAATTAGATATGTTCGTGTATGACATTAAATTAGATATGTGCATGTATGAAATTAAATTCAATTGCTAGAGAGTTGCCATTATGTCTACCAACTAGTAGATGTTCTTTTTTGCTTTATTAGTATTTCTCAAAAACTACAAAGAAGCTATTTCTGGTGAATAGTTGTAAATAATTGTGATCATCGACTTCATGTACTCATGGCTTTGGCTGCGAACACTTGTAACTTTGGCTATAAGCATCCATGGCTTTGGCTATGTGCACTAGTGGCTTTGGCTGTGAGCATTTATGGCTTTGGTTGTAGGCACAATATAGCCTTGGTTGTAGGTTGTCTTTCTTGTTGCATGTCGAAGTTACCTTCAAGAATATCATTACTCTAAGATCATTACAATTAAAATACTATGACATAATACCTTGGAAATAATAGTCTTTAACCCATTACTTTATTTGTTAAAACATCATGTAGTATCTACTGTAGTCCTTCTACTCAAATATGTTTTCAAAAATACTTAGTATGGCAAAGAAATGTCTATGGAAAGCTTGTCAAATAGGATATTGAAGAACTAAATGTGGATAGTCATTAGTACCCATCAATAAGAACACAAACATCTTTCTCAAGCAAGCCATATGACATTAGCAAGTAATTTATAAATTTCCTTTGTAAATAACTAGAAGATGCTATGAATCTTAATACAGAGTTAATCACGAACTCATTATTCCATCCAAGAAGCATATATCACCCTGAGCCAATTAACCAACAAGATAAAGATTAATTCAATTTCAACAAAATTTTGAGTATAACAAGCATCTTAGGGATTCTTACAAGAATTAACACGATGTTCACAAGAGCATTACAAGTTCTTCTAATGCTATTTCACATATTGTAATCATATTCAGTTTTGAATGGCTATTTGTGTTACAAGCATAAATGTTCTTTAAGGTCTTTTAATTCTAGACATGAATTTTATTATGAAGCTTTTTTATGACAACCCACTCAATGCATATATTGTTGTTCCACATTATGCTAATTTGACTTTCATTGGTTGATTTGGGTTTAGACATGACGTTATTCAATACCTTTTTTATATATTATTTTTTTGTAGTGAGGTTCTGGCCTGAATGAATGTATTAATCATCGAAGTTGTGAACCTTGATCGAGATCCTTACAAATATATTTTCAAATTGGACCTCAAATAGTTTTCTCAATCACCCCCTGTACACAGATACTGAAATTGTAGTTAATTACAAAATTAATATTGAATTAACACAAGTTTAATTGAGAAGTATTATGTACCTCAATAGGCTAGATTATTATTGACCGGGAAGCTTTATCTTAGAGCAGTTGGTTTCCTAAATCTTTAGCGTAATGACAGTCTTATGGAATGTGGAATTAGGTCTGCTAGCTAAGGAACGTTCTTTAAAAGGTAGAGGAAAATCAAGACTCACGTGTTTCCAATCAATATAAATGTTTAAATTGCTTCTCTAATTTTTTCTATTTATGATCTTCTTAAAACTTAACTTTCTAAATGCATTGATGGGGAGATAAAGATCTTCTAGGAACTAAAGGCTAATCATGTTTAATAATTACAATTCTCTGTTTTTATTTAATAATTTAAAAAATATTGTACAAGTGTTTTCAAAGAGCAACACTTGTCACTAACATCATAAGAAGGAATATCCAAGGAGACTTACCACTGATCCCCCACAGCCAAATTCAAGAGAAAACAAAATTCCACTACTAAAGAGATAGTAACAATGATCATCCCTAGTCTCTCCCTTATCACAAAATGATTAGCATCAAAATTTGCATTTCCAATTGCGTCATGTGCGTTGAAGCGATAGTAACATTTTCACTCTCTTACCTAATGTCTCCCATTTTTGAAACTCCTGGGGAAGGGCAAGGCCATCTTCTCAGTACTTCAAAATACAACGAGTTCCATTTTTTCACATATTGATAATCGTTGACTTAAAGTATAGTCCTAGTATTGATAGCCCATAGATATGCCCCATCAAAGATCGCAGCCCTGTGGCATTTAGTGACCCTTAGGGACATTCTGGTTCAGCGTTCTTGAGAACGTTTGAGCACTGAAGGGGACAGGAAGAGGTTGGGGATAGGGTTTACCCGGCCACCCAAAGCTAATGGAGTAGACAGTTTTATCCCATGATGAAAGATGAGAGAGATTTGGCAGTTGGCAACTTTGTACTGGCCAACACTACAAGTTTCAACATCACTCGAGATGGCATTGTAGAATGAAAACAGAATGTGATCTCCAAAAAGTGAGAGAGGTTATTGTAGGTCTCTACAACATAGTCCTGTAGGAATTAGAATCTCATCCATATCTCACATAAGCTCCAAGATATGCTCCGTCAAAGATCGCAGCCCTGTGGCATTTAGTGACCCTTAGGGACATTCTGGTTCGGCATGCCTGAGAACGTTCAAGCAATGAAGGGGATAAGACAAGGTTGGGGATAGGTTTTACCTGGCCACCCGGAGCTAATGGAGCAGACAGTTTGATCCCACAACGAAAGATGAGAGAGATTTGGCAGTTGGCAACTTTGTACTGGCCAACACTACAAGTTTCAGCATCACCCGAGATGGCGTTGTAAAATGAAAACGAAATGTGATCTCCAAAAAGTGAGAGAGGTTATTGTAGGTCCCTACAACACGGTCCTATGGGAACTAGAATCGCATCCATGCCTCACACGAGCTTCAAGATATGACCCATCAAAGATCGCAGCCCTATGGCATTTAGTGACCCTTAGGGACATTCTGGTTCAGCGTGCTTGAGAATGTTTGAGCACTGAAGGGGATAGGAAGAGGTTGGGGATAGGGTTTACTCGGCCACCCGGAGCTAATGGAGCAGACAGTTTGATCCCACGATGAAAGATGAGAGAGATTTGGCAGTTGGCAACTTTGTACTGGCCAACACTACAAGTTTCAGCATCACCCGAGATGGCATTGTAGAATGAAAACGAAATGTGATCTCCAAAAAGTGAGTGAGGTTATTGTAGGTCTCTGCAACATAGTCCTATAGGAATTGGAATCTCATCCATATCTTGTACGAGCTCCGAGATGTGCCCCGTCAAAGATCGCAGCCCTGTGGCATTTAGTGACCCTTAGGGACATTCGGGTTCGGCATGCCTGAGAATGTTCAAGCATTGAAGGGGACAAGAAAAGGTTGGGGATAGGGTTTACCCAGCCACCCGGAGCTAATGGAGCAGACAGTTTGATCCCACGATGAAAGATGAGAGAGATTTGGCAGTTGGCAACTTTGTACTAGCCAACACTACAAGTTTCAGCATCACCCGAGATGGTGTTGTAAAATGAAAACAGAATGTGATCTCCAAAAAGTGAGAGAGGTTATTGTAGGTCTCCACAACACAGTCTTGTAGGAACTAGAATTACATCCATACCTTGCACGAGCTCCAAGATATGCCCCATCAAAGATTGCAGCCCTATGGCATTTAGTGACACTTGGGGACATTTCGGATTGGCGTGCCTGAGAACGTTCAAGCACTGAAGGGGATAGGATGAGGTTGGGGATAGGGTTTACCCGGCCACCTAGAGCTAATGGAGTAGACAGTTCGATCCCACGACGAAAGGTGACAAAGATTTGGCAGTTGGCAACTTTGTACTGGCCCACACTGCAAGTTTCAGCATCACCCGAGATGGCGTTGTAAAACAAAAATGGAGTGTGATCTCCAAAAAGTGAGAGAGGTTATTGTAGGTCTCCACAACATGGTCCTATAGGAACTAGAATCGCATCCATACCTCGCACGAGCTCTGAGATATGCCCCGCCAAAGATCGCAGCCCTATGGCATTTAGTGACCCTTGGGGACATTCAGGATTGACATGCCTGAGAACGTTCAAGCACTGAAGGGGATAGGACGAGGTTGGGGATAGGGTTTACCCGGCCACACGGAGCTAACGGAGCAGACAGTTTGATCCCACGAGGAAAGGTGAGAGAGATTTGGCAGTTGGCAACTTTGTACTAGCCGACATTGCAAGTTTCAGCATCACCCGAGATGGCGTCGTAAAATGAAAACAGAGTGTGATCTCCAAAAAGTGAGAGAGGTTATTGTAGGTCTCCAAAAAGAGTGTTTAAAAATGCAAAAATAGCAGGGGGTCCTTTGTATGGTTTGGGAGTTTGACCATTAAAACTAGAAATTGTCCTAGTAGTAAGTGCTGGTAATAGTTTTGAAATTTGATTGTTGAGTGTTGAGAAACCTCAAGTTTGGGATTTTTCTTGTTGTAGATAGTAGTTTTCCACAATCCATTAGAATTCTTAGCTGTGTTTTCTGGGTAGATTGTGTTACAATTTTTGCATCAATGTTTCGGATCACACTCTGTGATCCATCATCAGGATGAGAGAGCTGAAGGAAAAAAGTAGAAAGATTGTAGACCCAATAAGGATAAAAAGGTGGGGAAAGGAAGGGGGGGTAGGTGCACCACAATCAAGAAAAGTTTGAGGTTCAACAATAGGGACAAGGAGGGAAGGGGACCCCAAAAAAGAAGATAAAAATACATCCAACCACAAGAGAGAAAACAACCACCAGAAATAATGACCATTTTTCTTGTTTTTTTGAGTCTATAATAACCATTTCCATCTGAAAAGTCGAGTGTTGAAACCATTTAAGAAGTATTTGCATAGTTTTCCCTAAAATTTGAGTGCATAAAAAGTGGTATGTGATTGCTCCCAAGGTGGATTTAGTGTTTTCTCCAAACAAGAGTTGCATTTTATGTTTGAAGTCATCTAATATAACCAAATTTAAGTTGTTTGAACCATTTTGGGGTTCTAGAGACATTGCAAAGTAAGAGTTCTAGAAAGCCCTAGGGTAAAGGGGCTAGAAAGAAGGGTTTTGTAAAAACCATTGTAAAGTATATCATGAGACCAAAAAAATAGAAGAATCCTTGCATTTGAGTTGTGTCTTAAGACTTTTTTGGGTCATGGGAGTTCCAAAAGTCAAGGTATTGTGAGTTTCTTTGTAAATGGCCTCAAACTAGGCCTAGTTGGCAGACTGAAATAGCCAGTTTTGAGCGATATTTTACAAAACAAGTGTAGTTGGTTTTGGAGTATATTTTAGAGTGAGGAAAAGGGTATTTTAATCACCCAATAGTTTAGGAAGTTCTGTGGAAAATTTTGGAGAAAACAACAAATTAGTGACTGGCAAGGGCTAGTTGGAACAAGCCTAGAAGAGGCAAAATTGAGAAAGTGTAAGAGATGAGTTGCTGAGAGTGTGTAAGGAGTTGGAACATGTTAGATGAGATGTTTTGAGATGATCCAAGGTGTTGAGGCCATGATATGATGCCAAGGATGAGTTTTGGTACTTGCATAGGGTGTTCCAACCAAGCTACAAATGCATAGGATAGGACCTTGTAAGGTACTTGCAAATTATGGTTCTAATGCTGAAAAAATAGAACTCCCACAAAACTTGGAAATTTACCTTATCTTTAATGTCAAGGACTAAGTTCAATATAAAGGGCCTACATTCATAGAAGGACAAACAAAATCAAAGGTTGAAGAAGTCACTATCCCATTATAATCTCAGCCAGAAGCTGAAAAGGTTATGGATTTAAGAATCAAGAAGAAGACTTGTCATGGCACCTATATGGAGCATCTTATCAAATGGAAGGATCAACCAAAATCTGAAGTAACATGGATAGATGAGAGTGATTTTGGAAAGAAAGGTATTCCTATGAAATTCCTTCAGATTTATCCACCATGAGTTCTTTGTCACATGGGGAGAATGGTGCAAGAGCACCTAGTGAGTTTGAAAATTTTGGCCTAATTGGGGCTCTAGACCTAGTAGGTCAAGTAAGAAAGAAAAGGATATCTATGATTTGGGTTGGTGAGTGGAGTCTTGTGATGATTAGGAGAGTTTGGAAATATCAAGTTGAGGACCATATAATAACCCTAGATATTGCATTGGGGTTTGTGCCCAATTTTTCCTAGTAGAGAGAAAATGCCTTCATTTGAATATTGGGGTGATTGAAGTTGACATAGTCAATTGGTGTGCATAGATCCTAGGGAAGGGGATAGTTGGGAGATATCCTCTTGGGAATAGGGTTAAGAAGAAACCCTATAGGATCAGAAGAAGTCATTGGTTAGTTTGGGCATAGTGGCCTAAACTAGCAGGGTGGGTCTCCTTACATTACTGTTGGTTAGAGAATTCAAATTTTTATTTGTTCAAGGCTAAGAGACATATAAACAACTACATTTTCAATTATCATCTCAAGGCCTACATGGCAGTCCAAGTACATGGATGGATGATGAAATAATTATTCTTGAATTGGCTAGACCACTTTGTAAGAACAATTCCATGTGGGGTGTTTCTCTCAAAAAGGTTTCTTCTAGTATTTGATGATCATGGAATCCATATGACATGGAAAATAATTGATAAAGCAAAGAAGTTGGGCATAGATTGTGTGTCACTTGTAGCGTATACCATCTATAGGTGTCAATCATTGGATGTTAGTTTTTTCTCACCATTAAAATCTTACTTAAAACATATTTGGAATGTGTGGTTGGCTAGGAACCCTCAAATCAATATTGGTCATGAGGAGTTAGGAATGTTATCTAGCAAACCCTCCAATTTGGCACTTACACCGGATAATATAATGAGTGGTTTCCATAGGATAGGGATATGGTCTTTGAATAGGGAGGTTTTAGTGAATGATATAGGCCCAAGAAAGTGCTTCATTGTTGATGAGGATGGAAAATAGGGATCTAAACCACAACCCACAAGTAGTGGATCAGAAGAAACAACTACTATAGATGATGCAAATATTGATGAGTTGTAAAGTGAGGGGGAGGAAATCACTATTGAATCCTTCCTAAAAATCAATGGCTTATTAGATGAACCAATTAACACTTTGTTGAGGAGTTATGGACAAAATATGAAGGGACTAGGTACAATTGCACCTAAAAATACCCAACCAGAAAACCTAAACCAGCCAGTGGACTATTATAGGAGATAAAACCTTGAGCATACAACAAACATTGATATTATATTAAGCTTGCTAATGCAAGATTCACAACCAGATTGGTTGTAGGAGGTTGTCACAAACCTTGGGTAACCAAATACTTGTGGGGATGAAAATGTTTCCCTTTTAATTCCATCCCCACCACATGTTGACCCCAAGGACGTCATCTAATGCTTTGCAAATGGTGGCAACCATGATGAAATAAATAGTTAACAATTTTTTGATACCCAGGCCCAAAATGACTATGATGGAGATGTTGATTTTATACGTTACATGCCACTAGACAGAAAACAACATAGTGGTTTACCCAGTAGATTCCTATAGCTACCAAAGAAAAGGATACAAAATTCTAAGGAACAAGAGAGACTAAGAAGTTATTTGAGGCTAATGCACTTTACATGAAGGAGAAGATCAAGCATATGAAAGATGGGAGAGAGGAAAAGATTGCAAGAAATGAGATCTTAGATGCTATAGAGAGGGGAAAATGAGTTGCGGAGAAGGTTGCACTAAAGGAATATAAGAGGAAAGAAAGAGAGGATAATCTAAATGTTTGAAAGAGATATAGACCAAATATTGGAGGTGCACCTTCAACAACTATAGAAATTATATTTACAACACTAGTGGAAGGAGATGTAATTGCACTAGCCCTAGAATCAATTAGTATGCCCAAGATACCTCTTCTCCCATAGCATAAATCACATTCTGATATGTTCAATTCTCTAATCCCTAGATTAGGAAATATTCTTACTTAATAAGTGTAACCCCAAGCATTGTCACCATAGTTGGCAACAAATGGTGAGAGTCCCAATCAACTAGTGAAAAAAATGACTAAGTTGATGGAGCTGAATCCTACATTACACACATCTCCTAGTAGTGGACAGGAGGATGTTGGGATTGGGAGCATAGCACCTATTCCCTTTCCCAGTTTTATGGACAATTGATGGGAACTCAAGAAGATAGGAGAAATTCTAATTTTTTTGAAGCGATAAAGTTTTGTGATGTATTTAGAATATCTAAGATAGACTTATTTTTTATGTGAACTAAACCATTCTTACATTACTATTTAAATGTATTTGTATTGTTATAATAGTTTAATTGTTGGTCATGGTGTACTACTAGCATACCTAAAATTTTAATTAATTTTTTTGGTAAATTAAGTCAAGAGATATCTAATTTAAAATATGTAAAGTTTAGAAATATAAATAGTTCGTCATAGAGATATTATAGAATTAATTTATTTTAAATAATAGAAATAATCATAACAAATAGATAGAAATAAATAAATAAAAATTTATACAAAAATTTTTAATTTATTTTAAATAATTAAATAATAGAAACATCATAGAATTAATAATTCAGTATAATCATAACAAATAGACACTAAACAATCCCAAATTCAAACATATGAAGGTCCAACTAGAATAATGACTTTAAATAACCAAATATGAAAGCCAAACAAAGGAAATGGGACTTTTACCTTAAATGAATAAATTACATGAAGAAGGGTGGCTGGCTGTATGGAAATCTACTTATTTTTCTTCTCTCCCTCTTGTCATCCAAGAGAACATGCAATGAAAGAAAAATATCATCACAATAAGAAAATATGAAAAATATTGTTCTAGCTTTGAAAAAATTGGAGACATCAAAACATAAAATCTAGATTCTAAACAAATCAAAACATAAAATCTATGATTTAAACTAAATCTCATCACTTACGCATCATAACAATACGGTCCACCTTAGTCATGTGGACAGTCTTGGGGAAGAGGTTGCAACAATGTATTTGGATCCAATTGATCACTCTTTCTCTCTCTCCCTCTCTCCGTATTCAATCTAATGAGCCAACTGGATCTGCTCGACATTTTAATGTCTCAAGTATTGCCTCGTGGTCTACCTTGCGAACTTTCTAAAGATTCTTATTATGTGGTTTTCCACCATATTTTATCAAGTGGACATTTGATGTGACAACAAGATTTGAATAATGAAGAATCTTCCTCTCTATTTGCCAATCCTCGAATAACCACAAGTTAGGGTTCTTCATAGAATATCGTCTAAGCCATGTGTCGGTTACAACCACCGCACCGACATGGTACTCTAAACCTTCACCATCTATAACCGAGTGATCCAATTTTTGTTTGGCTTGAACACAGCGACACAAATAATAATCTGTCCCTTCTTCATTGTCTTCAGGTGCAATAATAGCAAAAACATGGCCTGCAGTGACAAATGTACAAAATGCGGTCATTAATTCAGAAAATACTTGCGTAAAAGTTATAAAGTTACATATTGAAATTAAAAAGATATATAAATATATATATTACCAGGTTGCACTAGATCAGACAAGTGGTCAAAGTCAATAGATGATTCCATCTGTACCATTTCTAGTGCTTGTGGGGGACGATAGGTGTCAATTGGGTCCAAAACCCATATATCCCATTTGTCCACCCATTCAGTCGACTCACAGTCATCCCAATTTTCCTTTGCACATGATGGACAATAGCATGCCATTTTTTGTGTGTGGATACTCCATGAACCTACATCAGAGCTTCTAAAAGAGTGCAACTCACTGGATCCTGTTAGTGTGCAACAATCCTGATATGGTGCAATGTTAGTATTATCTATCAACCAAAAAAATCTATGAACTGTAGACTCACCTTCCTTACCTGGACCCATTGTAGTGTTACACCACTGGACGATGGATTTTGCATCTGTCAATATTGCTCCATCTTTGTACTTTAGTTCTTCACAAGCTAAGGCTCTTTTGATGCATGTGTCTGCACCATCGTGCTCTCCCTTTCCATGACCAGCCTCTGTGAAATTCCACATGTATTGAATTCTAAACAACTTGTGCATCCTGCTCAACCAATAGAACATCCGTGCATTCTTCAATTGAGATGCAGAATTGTTTGACCAAATAATGTGTTGACGATATGTGATGCCCCTGTTAGCCAAATCTCCATAAAATAGTTGAAAACAACCATGTACGAACTCTTTAGAATGTGATCGATCATCAATGATGTAAAAATGGTACTCCCTCAAAATCTTCCTGTCATCCTCTGTACTTGTAGGTGAATGCATGAATGTTATGTGAACAAATATGGAAATCTGTTGAGAAGTATAATACTTTGCTTGCACCTCATTTTGTGATTGTAGTGTGTAGTTCTCTATGAAATCTACAACCAAAACAATGGTATCCAGTGGAAATGTATCCTTGCACAACTTGAATTGCAAATCCAGCCATCGAGCTCTATGGGTATGCCTTGCATACTCATAAATAATGTTTTCACAAAAAATCTTCATGAACTCATACGCTGGAATCTTTTCAATGACTAAATCACATATTTTACCATGTTTCCCATCTTTTAGAGCATATGTCACTGTCTTAAATTTTTCGTAATCTACTATTTCATTTCCAATTGCATGTGTACTATCCATATGTTGACAAGTTGATAAAATTTGCAAAGAACCACAAAATAAGCACGTACCATCCAAGCATGATGTCTTGTAAAATTGTTGGTCGTCCCTTATTTCACATAAAATGTTGGATATGAATTCTCTTGAAGATCTTGGTGGCTCATTTATGTCACAATCCTGCAAAACAAACTAAGAATGCAAAATTACGTATATATGCCTAAAAGCATCAAAATGGTTAGAAAATTCAATATGTATCTTACAACAACAAGTTGTGCGTGTGTGATTTATCTTCACATAAAAATGTTTACCCATCTCAAAAAATCTTTGACTTATTCGAATTTGAGGATACATACCAATAAATTTTGCAAAAAATTGTGTCTGAGTTGTGTCCAAAAAATCTTTCGCATGTGGCTCGCGATTTTGGCTACCAATCCTCCTCCTTACAACATCTCTTTGATTAGGGAAACACGTGTGTTATTTTTCCAAAAATTTTCGATCAATGATTTCAAGGCTTCACTAATTTCTTTATCCTTTCACGGTAGTCTACCGCTAAATGTCCATAACTCATTTTTTGTTGGATCTTTCAATCTCTCACGCCTTAGCATGGCTCTCCTTAGAGTACCTCTACCAATTTTTAATATTTTTCTTGTCTTTCTCATGAGTCGAGCTTTCTTCATTTGGCTACTTACTATTGTCGATGTAAGTACTCATCTTGCGATATTACTATCTTTGGTGCGTGATTTAGAACCCACTTTGTCATAAGCATTCATTAGATTCTTTACAATGTTTTTTTCATTTGAATCATCCATCATTCTTAGCCCAAGAATCTTCATGATAGGCCTAAATTTTAAATTCTTTATCATTTCAACAAATAATTGGCATTGACCTGTAATATTTAATTCATCAAAAAAAATCTCCACATACGATTAACTTTTCTTTGACAAGTACGCTTGCTAATCTTGTTAGGCATTGATTTCAAAATGTTACTATCAATATCAATCAAATATTTTGGTCTTCTAAAATGAATTCTAGAAGGTGTTATACTTCAATTCTCTCAACATTTTGAACATCAACATAAGGTTGAGTGTATTGCGTACCTTGAACCAAAGATGATGTGCCTTGGCAATAAGATGCAAAAGATGGAATATCACCTACTTGATGTGTTGATGTTGTGTCTTCAACATGACATGATGGAGTGTGTATATCGTTGGATCTACAAATCGGTGTCTCTTCAACATTGGAAGATGGTGTAGTGGACGATATGACTCCAACAATAGAAGATGGTGTAGCTTCACAATTCAATTGTCTTCTTGAGCATAACAGTCTCATTCGTTCTCTTTGTCTTTCCAATTCTTCCTCTTTGTTTCTTGGTACCGGTGGTTCTTGATCCTCTTCGAAAGTCAATTCTTCATTATTGCTTCGCAATTTTCTTTGCTCACATAGTAATTTCATTTTATCTCTTTTAATTGCCAAATCTCTCTCCCTATCTTCATTTTTTTGATTTTTTGGTTTCTTCCTTGGCATGATGATGATTTCTACATGTCAAATTATTCAAACATTTGAGTTACTTAAAATGCGTAAATTACAAATTATTCAAATACATATAAAAAATATAATTATTTGAATGAATACACAATATATATATAAAATGACTTGTCAAATTTCTAACCATTTCAAAATAACATTTCATTGAAACATACAAATTTCAATGAATTCACTATATATTAAACAACATGTCAAATTATAATCAAATTTGTATCTATATATCACCAAACAATATTTAAAATAGATTGCACTAACCTTTTCTATACAAGGAATATTCAAAAAGTCTTCAAACCATGTATCCAATGATTGAATTTGGTGTTTGCTAGCTTCCAAAAGTGTTTTCCACCTTGAAATAGTGTTTGTTAGCTTGAAATAGTGTTTGCCACCTTGAAAGAGTGTTTTCTGTGTTGAAACCCGCGATTTCTGTCAGGATAACAAAGTGCAGAACAGAACAAAAGTAGAGAATGAATGAAACGGGCCCCAAAGTTGCTTTTTGACCATTTTTAGGTGATTTCACATAGTGCATATGTGCTATAGCGCGTACGCACTATGTGAGAACACATCACTCTCCACCCTCCCTACTCTCTCTCTCTTCCTACTCTCTCTCCCCTCTCCCATCCTTTACTCTCTCTCGCTCTCCCTCTCCCACCACCTACTCTCTCTATCTCTCTCACCCACTCTCCTCTCCCATCCCCTACTCTTTAGATCTCTCACACACACTCCCATCCTCCCTCTCCCACTTCTTACTCTCTCGCTCTCTCTCTCTCTCTCCCTCCCCCATCTCCCTACTCTCTCTTACACTCTCACATCTGCTACTCTCTCTCTCCCATCCCCTAAACTCTCTCTTTTACAGATACACACTCCCATCCCCCCCTCTCTCTCTCCTCTCCCATCCCCTACTCTCTACTCTCTCTCTCCCATCCCCTACTCTCTCTCACACACTCTCTCCCATCCCCTACTCTCACTCTCTCTCTCTCTCTCCTATCCCATTCTCTCTCTCTCCCACCTCCTACTCTCTCTCACACTCTCTCCCATCCCCTACTCTCTCTGACACACACTCCCATATGCCCCTCTCTCCCATCCGCTACTCTCTCTCTCTCTTGGGCTGCTCTCTCTCTCTCTCTCTCTCTCTCTCCCCTCTCCCACCACCTACTATCTCTCTCTCTCCCTCTCTACTCTCTCTCTCCCATCCCCTACTCTTACTCTCTCTCTCTCCAATCCCCAACTCTCTCTCACACTCTCTCCCATCCCCAACTCTCTCTCACACTCTCTCTCATCCTTTCACTCTATCTCTCTCATCTCGTACTCTCTCTCTCTCTCTCTACCACCTCCTACTCTCTCTCTCACTCTTTCCCATCCTTTCACTCTGTCTCTCCCATCTCGTACTCTCTCTTTGCCACCCCCTACTATCTCTCACACTCTCACACTCTCTCCCATCCCCTACTCTCTCTCTTTCATAGACACACACACACACACACTCCCATCCCCCCTCTCTCTTCTCTCCCATCCCCTACTCTCTAGATTTGTCACATGCACTCCTATCCCCCTCTCTCTATCTCCCTCTCCCTACTCTCTCACACTCTCTCCCATCCCCTACTCTCTCTCACACTCTCTCCCATCCCATACTCTCACTCTCTCTCTCCCCCATCCCATTCTCTCTCTCTGCCACCTCCTACTCTCTCTCACACTCTCTCCCATCCCCTACTCTCTCTTACACACACTCCCATCCGCCCCTCTCTTCCATCCGCTACTCTCTCTCTCTCTCTCTCTCTTGGGCTACTCTCTCTCTCCCCTCTCCCATCCCCTAAACTCTCTCTTTTGCAGATACACACTCCCATCCCCCCCTCTCTCTCCCCTCTCCCATCCCTTACTCTCTAGATCACTCACACACACTCCTATCCCTCTCTATCCTCCTCTCCCACTCCCTCTCCCACCACCTACTATCTCTCTCTCTCTCTCTCTCTCAAGTTCTCTCTCTCCCTCTCTACTCTCTCTCTCCCTCCCATCCCCTACTCTTACTCTCTCTCTCTCTCTCCAATCCCCAACTCTCTCTCACACTCTCTCCCATCCCCTACTCTCTCTGACACTCTCTCTCATCCTTTCACTCTGTCTCTCTCATCTCGTACTCTCTCTCTCTCTGCCATCTCCTACTCTCTCTCACACTCTTTCCCATCCTTTCACTCTGTCTCTCCCATCTCGTACTCTCTCTTTGCCACCCCCTACTCTCTCTCACACTCTCACACTCTCTCCTATCCCCTACTCTCTCTCTTTCATAGACACACACACACACACACACAAACACTCACACTCCCATCCCCCCTCTCTCTTCTCTCCCATCCCCTACTCTCTAGATTTTTCACACACACTCCCATCCCTCTCTCTCCTCCTCTCCCACTCCCTCTCCCAGGTCACCTACTATCTCTCTCTCTCAAGTTCTCTCTCTCCCTCTCTACTCTCTCTCTCCCATCCCCTACTCTTACTCTCTCTCTCTCCCATTCCCAACTCTCTCTCACACTCTCTCCCATCCCCTACTCTCTCTCACACTCTCTCCCATCCTTTCACTCTGTCTCTCCCATCCCGTACTCTCTCTCTCTGCTGCCCCCTACTCTCTCTCTCACTCTCTCCCATCCTTTCACTCTATCTCTCCCATCCTTTCACTCTGTCTCTCCCATCTCATACTCTCTATCTGCCACCCCCTACTCTCTCTCACACTTTCACACTCTCTCCCATCCCCTACTCTCTCTCTTTCATAGACACACACACTCTTATCCCCCCACTCTCTTCTCTCCCATCCCCTACTCTCTACATCTATCACGCAAACTCCCATCCCCCCTATCTCTCTCCCTCTCCCTCTCCTACTACCTACTAGATCTCTCTCTCTCAAGTTCTCTCTCTCCCTCTCTACTCTCTCTCTCTCTCTCCCATCCCATCCCTTACTCTCACTCTCTCTCTCTCCCATCCCCTACTATGTCTCTCTTACATACATTCCCATTCCCCCCCTCTCTCTCTCCCTCTCCCACTCCCTCTCCCACTGCCTACTTTCTCTCCCCCATCCCCTACTCTCTCTCTCCCCTCTCCCATCCCCTACTCTCTCTCTTACATAGACACACACTCCCATCCCCCCTCTCTCTCTCCTCTCCCATCCCCTACTCTCTAGATTTGTCACACACACTCCCATCTCCCCTCTCTCTCCCTCTCCCACTCCCTCTTGCACCACCTACTATCTCTCTCTCAAGTACTCTCTTTCCCTCTTTACTTTCTCTCTCCCATCCCCTACTCTCACTCTCTCTCTTCCATCCCCTACTCTCTCACACACTCTCTCCCATCCCCTACTCTCTCTCTCTCTCTCTCTCACCCCCATCCTGTACAAGCTCTCTCTACCACCCCCTACTCTCTCTCAAACTCTCACACTCTCTCCCATCCCCTACTCTATCTCTCTTATACACATTCCCATTCCCCTCCTCTCTCTCTCTCTCACACACTCCTTCTCCCATTGCCTACTCTCTCCCATCCCCAACTCTATCTCTCTTACATGCTTCTATTCCCCCTCTCTCTCTCCCTCCCACTCCCTCTCCCATCACTTACTATCTCTCTCTCTCTCTCTCACTCTCTCCCTCTCTCTCCCATCCCCTACTCTCACTCTCTCTCTTTGCCACCCCTACTCTCTCTCACACTCTCACACTCTCTCCCATCCCCTACTTTCTCTCTTACACACACTTCCATCCCCCCTCTCTCTCCCTCTCCCATTCCCTCTGCCATTTCCTAATCTCTTTCTCTTCCATCCACCCTCTCTCTCCCTCTCCCACTCCCTCTGCCATTTCCTACTCTCTCTATCTCTCTCTCCCTTCTCTCATTCCCTACTCTCTCTCTTTCACACACACCCATCCCCCCTCTCTCCTCTCCCATCCTCTACTTTTTCTCTCACTCGCTCTCCCTCTCCCACTGCCTACTCTCACTCTCTCTCTCTCACTCTCACTCTCTCCCTCTCTACTCTCTCTCTGCTACCCCCTACCCTCTCCCACATTTTCACACACTCTCTCTTTCTCTCTTACACACATTTCCATCCCCCCTCTCTCTCTCCCTCTCCCACTCCCTCTCCCATTGCCTACTCTCTCTTCCATCCCCTACTCTCTCTTCCATCCCCTACTCTCTCTCAAGCTACTCTATCTTCCCCCTCTCCCATTCCCTACTCTCTTTCTTTCACACACATGCACTCCCATCCTCCTCTCTCTTGCTCTTCCTCTCCTACTCTGTCTCCCACCACCTACTCTCTCTCTCCCCCATCCCCTACTCTCAATCTCTCTCTCCCAACTTGTACTCTCTCTCTCACTTCCTCTCTCTCCCATCCCCTACTTTCAATCTCTCTCCCCCATCCCGTACTCTCTTTTTGCCACCTCTACTCTCTCTCTCACACTTCCTCTCTCTTGCATCTTGTACTCTCTTTGCCACCCCTACTCTCTCACATTTCCTCTATCTCCCATCCTATACTCTCTCTGCCACCCCTACTCTTTCTCACTTCCTCTCTCCCCTCTCCCATCCCCTACTTTCTCTCTATCTCTCTCACACACACAAATAGCCATTCCCTCACCCCACCCCACCTAGATCTCTCTTGGTTTTGGTTTGAAATTTAGGTCTCAATAGTGCATGCGCACTATAGCATGTGCACACTATAGCGCGTGCGCACTACCTCGAATTCAATAGCATTTTAATAGCGCGTGCGCGCTATAGGGCGCACGCGCTATTCAAAGCTTTGCATTAAAACCAAGCCTAAGGCTTGGTTTTTCCTTAGAGATCCAACCCAAAGGTTTGGAGTTTATAAACAGGTCTGAGACGTGTTTTCCAGAAAACATACAAAAAATGATTGATTTTTCTTGTGTGCTCCCCTTCAAGATTCCTCATGGTTGGGTATCGATAAGATCAGGTTACATAACATTATAGGTCTCTGTGTTAGCTATCTAACCACATAATTTATTTTTAATTTGAACTATTTTAAGTCTTTCATCTATAATTTCTTTTGAATGTATGTTCATTTTTTGTCAAAAACCACCATGTACTAATTGGGCTGTAGATTTTAGCTCATTCATCGAATTTTGTAACAACTTAGTTTTTTAGAAACTAGACTCCATTATACACACTTTGAAAAAAAGAAGTTTTTATTTTAGATTAGTTATCAATCATTTCTAGGGGGAGCACACAGATATTTCACATTTTTGGGATGGGTCTAATTAAAAAATTCATTAAAAAAAAATACACATTATAAAATTACCCGAAAAATTTGGGATAAACTACATAGTGTTAGGTAACTTTTGACTAGAGCGATTAAAGAATTTCAAAAAAAAAGTTAAAATTTTAGGGGGGCCACACTTTGTACTATGTTATGTTTTTTTGGAATAAACAATACCACTTTCTGTGGCGCCCTTTTTTGAGGACCTAAAACTAAACCATTTTGAAAAAAAATTAGTAGTTTAGAAACTAGATTCAAAGGACTACGACTTTTGTTTTTGTCATATCTTAAAATTTTGAGCGTAACTATCTTCAAATTCTTGTTGAAGTCCAGAATTTGCTGATTTCAGGAAAAAGGTGTCCACTTATACCCCCCTTTTGGCACCACAACTTTGTGCACTTACCCATACCATGATCTCTTATCGTAGATATCATGAGACTTGATATCTATGTACACACCATAACTGGAAAGAATGTCATGAGACTTTATTTTCTTAAGAATATCAGTAAATAGGTGATATGACTTTTCAAATAAGGAGAACTTATATATATACACTATGTCTTCCCTAGCTAAGAGGGAGTGTTGAAGTTTGTAGTTTTGATTAGACAATGACTATGATCAAGATCTATAGATAGATAGATAGATAGATAGATAGATACTAGTATGATCAACATAATATTATACATACATATGCACATACATACATACATACATATATATATAATCTCTTGAACTGTCATTGTACAAATGATCACTATAGTTGAAACCGATTAAACATATACATATACATATACATATATGTATATGTATATGTATATGTGAATGTGTATATATATATATATGTGTATATATACATTATTCAATCCCTTTGATTCATGATCATAATCGATCTAAATAAATATCATTATCGGCCTGCAAATGAATCAAGTCCATTATGATCGATAATATATGATTAGACTTGTGTTAAGTCTAACTAACCTTGAATAGGTATGATAACAAACACCGAATAGGAAACAGAGACATGTCCATTCACTCTCACACCCCTCCTTGTTTTATATATATTCAATCTTCCCGATATTGCAAGGCATTGAAATCAATTAATGCAAGCATATCAAAGGATTGATAACATCTCAAGTTCAAGAATATATTTGTTATCTCTGTTATATCTGTACTAACATATACAAATTCTGGAGCAAATCAAATTCATTGACATTAGTGTTCAAACCTACAATCAAAGTTGTGCATTAGTCAACCTCATATTGAAATCTGGTAAGAAACTTTACAATTGTCCTAGCAAAGGCCACATCTTGTTGCATACATTATTCTAAATATTTGAGTTGTTGCATGAAAAAAGGTAGAAAAGCTTCTTGTTTTAAGTGGCAACCCTTAAACATCACATACTAAGAACAAAATTAAGCTTGAAAAATATGTCAACTTTGACTATTTAACACTTTTAACTTAGGAATCAAGGCTTAGAGTGTCATTTGTAAGTTGTTTGATATTAAGTGAGGAATGAAATTATTCATTGTGTGGCTATCACTCCTCTAGCTTCTCTACATTATTGATATGTTTGATAAGTCACGTTCTCATAAGAGATTGCCATATTGTATGTTCTATAGAGGAGGGAAACCAAAAATAATTACATGGGATCCTAAGATTGACAATTTAATAGTTTCATATAATGTATTACTTGTAATTGTTGTTACATATGCTCATGTTATGTTGAGCTTAATAAACAAATGAAAATATGATGATCATTACTTTATAAACCAATATTTATATATTATTCATCATAAGACCTACATAAAAAAAACCTTTTAGGTCAAGCCTACAATGCCAGTAAAGAACATAGAGATCATAGAAGACCCATAAGATAAGCAATTAGCAGGGGTTACATTAATTAGAAGTTAATAATGAGCTCCATATTTGTATCTGAGCTACCTTATCATATTTCAAATCTTGTAAAATTTGTTTTGTTGCTACATCATGATCTCTCTTATTTTTTAAATTGCCCTTGGACATTACAGTAAATCTTGACATGCTTGTGGATAAGTTACAATTCCAAATTTATCTACAAATCAGTGGCCTTCTTTTGACAATAAAATGAAATGGGAAAGACATGCTTGTATAGTGTGTACCCCAAGGTTAACACCAATGACCCCATATTCATGGTGGAATATATAATATGAAGTGTTGACTAATTTACTATTAATGTTTGAACTTTTCATCCACTAAACATAAACAAAACAAAAAATAAAAACTAAAGCCTAAGTATTTCTTACAACTTTAGCCTTTCCTATATTTAATTTAAGAGATGAATATTCATAAGCAACATAAATAAAAACATAAAATGAAATAGAACTAAATGTTAACCAATTAGATTTTATATATTTAATTCAAGCATTGAATCTTCATGAGCAATAAACATATAAGAAAATAGAACTAAAAATTAGCCAATCGAATTTTCCTAGATATAATTCAGCCATGAATCTTCACAAGTAATATAAATAAAACATAGCCAAATGTATGCATGAGATTAAGTGGGGAGGTGTGAATAAAGGATTTGTATTAAAGAAATGTATAAGCCAAGAGTGTAGAAACATTAAAAAAAAATTAAAAATTTTAGATTGAAAAGTTGTAGAAATAGAGTTGTAATCTCTTGTAGATAAGATGTTGGAAGATTATTTGAAGTAGAACCAAAATGATAGGCAATTGCAATAGCCTATGAACATAAAGAGTACCCACCTTTGAGATTTCCCATCGTAAAAATATACTGCCTTGAATAAATATACTGCCTTGAATATAGATTCTGGATCAAAGTCACTCTGCCTGCAATTTCAAAAACACAAAATTAACTCTAGATCGTTTATACATGAATGGAAGTAGGGACAATCTTGAATTTCACTTGTTTCTCGATGTATTTGGTGTGTACACAGACATCATCAATAAGTTTGAAAAAACATGACAAGATCTCTTGTACACAAAACATCTAAACTAGATTCAAAACACCACACCAATAACAGTAGGACCTGGATCAAATTGACCCCATTGCAATAAGTTGGCACATAACAATGAAATAAAAAATCCAACCTGCTACACCTCCTCAAAAACCACCATTATTGGTAGTCTTGCCCCAAATTTACCCACAAAACCAAAATGATTAGGAAACCTATCAAAAATCTTTCAAGCCTAGTCAACTATTAGAAATGCTTTAGAATAACTAAGAGGGGGGATGAATCAGTTATTCAAAGTCCAAATGTCCTATTAAAACTTTATCATCAAGTAAAGTGAGCCTATTAAACTATTCATTCATCTAAGCTTAAGGTTTTCCTACTTATGAAGTTATTGTAAATCAACATACAAGCATAACACATAAAGAATCAACACATAACATAGTGATTTACATGGAAACCCAATTTGGGAAAAATCACCAGTAACATGCTACTCAATTCTCACTCTTTTGAAGTGATGCCATGTGAAAGGTCTACCTTGTTAAAGGCTACAACACACTGTTAAATGTGACCTAGTTAGAGGATTTAACCACCCTGTTAGAAGTGGGATTGGTTAAAGGACTTTAGAACATTCACTTGGAATGCCACCCTGTTAAAGGATTTACAAATGGTTGTTAAACCAACCTAAGTCCATAGGATTTTACCCTAGCTTGCACAATTTTTAGAGAGTAACAACAAGGGCTTTTTCCCTGATACAACTCACAACTTAACTTGTAGATTTTAGATCACAATTCAGCTCTTCACAATTTGCCTAGCTTTAAGTCTCTACAGGTCTAATAGCTTGACCTCCTTTCAAGCTTCATCTCCTTGAGTCTTCATGCTTGATGTACCATTGCAATCTTCTTTCTAACCACTTATTAAAGCAATCTCTATGCTCTTTTCTTCCTTCTCTTCTTCTCCTTGACACCTTTCAACAACTTCGCATTGTGGCACCCCCAACTATTCTTGCTTCTTAGCCTATGAATCCTTAAATAGAAGTCTAAAATTGCTTTTTCCCCTTGATTATTCCCTCCTTTAATCTTAGTTTGAATGGATTAGGTAGGATTCATTGAATCTAACCCATATCTTGTTCCTTCTAGAAACATCATGAAGAATCCTATTGTATTCGCCTAAAAATGGTTTACATAAAATTTTGTGCCACCAGCTCATCATCCTTATCCTCCATCTGGTTCAAAAAATTCAAGGTAACAAACTTGTTGGCTCAGATCTAGAAAATCTTTGACTTTTCCAATAATGCAGTAGCTCAGCACTATTGAAATTCTGGTGCTCGGCACATACTATGTTACTCGACATCAACTACATTTTACTGATGCTCGCCACATACTATGGATTCACTCAGCATCCGCTAATTTTACTAATGCTTGACACCTGTTACTTTGCTTGGCACCTGAACACACTTGACTCCTTTTGTATCACTCAACACACACTGGATTTTTCATTTTCTTGGCACTAACTGAAGTTCTGTTCAACTCACACTAGCTTTCTCGACACTCACTAATGAACTTAGTTAAGCTTTGCAGATAGCCTTGTTACAACTTATTCTTCTGATGTTTCTAAGTGTGGCTAGCCTCTCTATCTTCAAGTATGTTATCAATACATCATCTTACCATTGTCTTAACTGATCCTTGCACTTCATTACAAAATCATAACTCAACCTTTCCCTTAGGTGCTTTTGTTACATCTTGTTGATTAAATCATCTTCATCAATCAACTAAGTGATAGTACTTGGATCTTATAAGCAATTATCATTCTAGCAAATAGTAGGTTTGACATCAATGACAAAACAATGCTTGAAAACATTCATTATCAACCATTTTCCTTCTTTGCAACAATCTTCTTCTTTGATAATATTCATTTTCAATTAGATTTCCAACAGTCAACATGTCATCTTGTTCCACATAATACCATAAGTGGTGTTACAAAGAAGTTAAATTCAACCAACAGACCCAACTTCAAAAACAAAAATAACAATTCTTCCAAATTCAATGATATGAGAACTAAATGTAAAACGAAGGCCCAAAAAATCAACAAGTGGTGCAATCCCAAGAGTTTCCATCCAACCCAAATGGAGAAATAGAAAAACACAAATTGACTTCATGCTTGTGAAACATGGGTCCAGGAGCCTCTTGTAACCTACACATCCTTGCATGTTTTGGTTGTGAATTGGTAAGGTTATATGTACACTGCATGAATCTTGGCTTCTTAGAATTCTATGCAAAGGAGATAATAATCTAGGAATTTTAAAAAATAATTTTTTGACAATCCCTCAGACAATGGCTTCAAAGAGTACCATGTCAAAATAATTATGGTGACTTGGCATGGTATACTAGGTGTTGCAACTTTCTTACAATACAACATAGAAGTGAAATGATTGCAATTGTGAGGACATGATTTCTCAAAAGAAGAAAACTTATTTAACTGAAACAAAATAAATGTAAACCTTA